>CM072517.1:44420518-44580518 GCA_036898135.1 Oncomelania hupensis | reverse complement strand
TTCAGAAACGTCTTTGTCCGATATTTAGGAGGATAAAAATATATGTGGCAGGCAAGAGTCAGGTCAATGTACTATTGAGAGCTATAGTATTCATCACTTTGACTCAGAACTCCAAAGATAGAAGACGGAATTAGTATAAACGCGTACTGAAATAGCTAGTGTAGATAATTTTAAGGATGTAATCGTGATTAAAAAAAATTGCTGTAAAACTATATTCAGTTTAAAAATTAATTGTTTTTTTCATTCACAATCACATATTGTCTATTGAGTATTGTAGGCCTACGTATGCAATGACAATAGGAAAATTACTGTAAACCTATGATTCAGTATACAAATTTTTTTTTTCATTCAAAATCATTATGTTGTATATTGTAAGTATGCAGTTACAATAGAAAAATTACTGTAAAACTGTATTTCAGTTTAAAAATTAGTTTTTTCAATTCAATTCAGTTCAATCAATTTATTTAAAGTCTGTTCACAAATTATAGTTTACCATTCAAAATCATTATATTGTATATTGTAAGTATGCAATTACAATGAAAAATGATTGTAAACATATATTTCAGTATAAATGCTCACATGCTTTGACAAAGGCTGACAATACCTGTTCAATCTTGGTGTATTGTAACGTCGACCTTGGCATTGCATAGCTCGACTACATACATGAGCACTGCGTTACAACCTTGTCATAATCCTCGCATGAGTAACCCTGCATAGCAGGCGTACTATTGTTGAAAACAAAGGCCAGATGTACCCTTTTATATAAGAGCTGAGTGTGTGAGCCTTTTAAACTCAAAAGCCGGTTGATGCAAACACAGACTATAGCTTTCAATGGAATTAGTTTATTCAGTTACGGATCGAATTCTTTCGGTTTACATTCTTGAACTAGAAGAAGTAAGCTCAGGCCTGTTTCTTTTAAGTTTATTACGAATTTGGTTTATTCATTTACGGAATTAATTCAATTTATCTTCTTAAACTAGAACAGTACACCTGTTTGTTTTAAGTTTTAACGGATTTGGTTTATTTAGTTCCGGAATTCATTCTAGTCACCTTCTTCAAATAGAAGAAGTAGAACTATTTCTTTTCAGTTTTGTACAGGATTTGGTTTGTTCAGATCCTATCCTATCCTGTCCTATCATATCCCGTAACTCGGAGGTCGTAGGGGCACCACAGATGATCGTTTAACTAGCGTACTCCATCTTTCTCTGTCCTCAGCAACCCTGATGGCTTCGCTCAGTGTCAAACCAGTCCATTCTCGAATGTTGTCCTCCCACCTCTTTTTCGGTCTCCCTCTTCTTCTACTTCCTTGCTCTGTGCCTTGCAGGATGGTCTTTGCAAGACCTGATTATCTGGAGACGTGGCCATACCCTCGGAGTTTCCGTTTCTTCACCACTGTGAGCAGGTCATCGTGTTGTCCAATGGCTTGTGTGATGGTCTGTCGGACTTCGTCGTTGGCGATGACCTGGGTATAGAAAATGCCCAGAAGTCTTCTGTAACACCTCACCTCCATGCTTTGTATTCTTCGTTGTAGATCTGCTGTGAGGGTCCATGTTTCGCAAGCGTATAGGAAGATTGGGATGACAAGGGAGCGCAGCAATCTTACCTTGGAATGTAGACTGATGGTCCTGTCTTTCCAAATGGGCTTCAACCTTGGCAGGGCAGCAGTTGTTTGTGCGATCCTGGAGAGGACTTCCTGTCGGGACACATTGTCTGATACAATGTCTCCTAAATATTTGAAGCTATTTACTGTGTTGAGAGATTGGCCTTGGACATTGAGGTCCATGTTGATGCCATTGGTGTTATTGGTCATCATTTTGGTCTTCTCTGCACTTATTTCCATTCCATAGGCTCTGGAGGTGGTGTCAATCCTCTGTTCCAGCTGTTCAAGTTCTTGTTCATCTCCAGCCAATCCATCAATGTCATCTGCAAAACGATGGTTGGAAATTGCTCTAACCCCAATGCTGGTAGTGCCTTCGTGATCTGCAAGGGCATCTGACATGATGCGCTCTAGGAAGATGTTGAAGAGTGTTGGAGAGAGTAGGCATCCTTGACGCACACCGATTGTTGTTCTGAATCAGTTTCCGATGGCGCTGTTATTCACACTTTTCTGCTATCCTATGCACCAACGGGAATCCCCTCAATGAAACATACTTCCGGTTTCTTTCTCCGCGTGTTTTAGTGAGTTATTTCCAAATATTCAAGAATAATAACATGTGTCACTGGCCACCAGTATCGTACCCTCACATTTTTTTTGCTGCAGTTTATTATCCCTTTCTATCGCCAGTGGCGCGCCTAAACCCTACCTACCTAACATTATTTGTGAATTTTTGAAAAAAATTCGGAAAAACATAACGCCCAGATGCTGGCTTGAACCCACACCTGTCAGGCGCCATTGGTTTCTGGCTTGTGGACAAGGCAAGTTAGTCCCGCCTTAGCCCACTTGGCCACAACGCTCCCCTAACATAGTCAGTTACTTCGTGTTTTGTGAAGGTTGCGACGGCGAAGCTATGGAAAACTACAAAAGTCTTCAGGTCCTGTTTCACTTTCTGTCGATGATCGACGCACCTCCGAAGTCGCCACAAATACAGGCCTCTACGATTGTTTTTTGCATTCTTTCACTGAGCATGTTGTTGTTTGTAGATTATAGTTACACGACACTTTCGCAAGTACTTCCTCCACCGTTTTTATTCTTATCCCACTCGTTTTCTGGCTCTAACAATTGTCGTTTCGGCAATTTGCCATATTTAAAAGTCACGCATCAAGCAAAACAAGCCAGACCGGAACTTGGTTTCATTCTAACCTCGTTTTAATTTATAATGGCGATACCCACGAGTTTTTACGAGAGGTGCCGGAAAGTTGTGAATAGAGGACTGCACTGGTAGCCTTGTAATACAGGCTTTTGATGACTTCAATAATTTTAGGGCTGATGTTGCATGCCAGACTCGGTCAAACGCCTTCTTTAAGTCTACGAACACATGATATAGATGTTGTTGGTGCTGTAGGTATTTCTCGCAGTTTATTCAGAGGTTGAAAATCTGTTCAGTGGTGCTTCGCCCTGCCATGAATCCTGCTTGTTCTTCAGCTATGATTTGTTCAGCTTGGGGTTTCAACCTGTTTAGTACTATTTTCAGGAGGACCTTGCTGGGATGGCTGATGAGGCTGGGCGAAAGTCTTCTACACAGAAGTCACCGGCCAGGACGGAGGAACCTCATGTTACTACAGATTCAACGACCACTTGCTCGGGGCCAAGGCGAGCCACACTGTATTCGTGGATATCGGCTGTGGCCAACAGCCTGGAGAGGATAGGGCCCTGGCAGGTCTTTCTTGCCAAAGACACACTGCATGATGATGATTTGTTCAGTTACGGAATTTATTCGTTTCACCTTCTTGAACTAGGAGAGGAAGCCTTTAAAAAAAAAAAAAGTTTGTACGCGCGGATTTGGTTTATTCAGTTACGGAATTCATACGATTTAACTTTCTTCTTAAACTAGCAGAGAGAGCATTTCTATGGTCTCGGTGCAAATCTGTGAGCCGCGCGAGTCTACATGTACTGATAGTCATACACACAGTGGAACACAGAAGAGCAATGTCAAGGGGGATAATCAAATGTCACCTTGTTTGACGTCGTCTGCACGGGGCCCATTACTAGATTAGATTCTGTGCGAAATGTGGCTTATTTAATGACGGGATTCGAGCGATTCAATTTAATCCTGGCAGAGAAAATTCTATTAATTTGAGTTAGCTTTTTAATCGACGTATGCTTTCTAAATGAAATGTTTACGTCTGTTCATAATACATGTGAGGTTAGACCACTTTGCCATTCTCACGAATGGACACACAAGCATAAAACCAAATCTAACAACATGACGTTGAACTATAACCATAGAGAGTAGCGTTACTACAAAAGTACGCCTAAGTTTATAACAACAACAACAACGAGAAGCAGTATTTTATATGAGTGTCACTGTCATATTTTGAATCCGTTACATAAGGAAAAGAATATCAATTTAAATATTCCAGAATCTTTTTGACATTTTTTTGCATAGCCCGGCAGTAATAGATATTGCCCATACCTTTGACATGTCTGCAGTTGGTAAACTTTCGAAATGAAAGAAGATAAGTTAGAACAAGCATACGTTCTTATTAAACCTAATGGCTATCTGACCTAACCAAATTTGGTGCTAGCCAAAGTCCGACTAGAACCCTTATTGCCGAAGACACAAACCCTTGCTGTTAGATTGTGCGCTGTTTAGGGTTAAAGACCATTGTTTGACGCTAACGCTTTAAGCCGCTCTATGAACTGGTAAGTGTCCTAATGTATAAGAAACAGCTCATTTTACTTTTTGTTAACCCTATCGATCTGTATGCATTCTTCTTCTTCTTCTTCTTCTTCTTCTTCTTCTTCTTCTTCTTCTTCTTCTTCTTCTTCTTCTTCTTCTTCTTCTTCTTCTTCTTCTTCTTCTTCTTCTTCTTCCCGTTCGCTCGTTGAATAAACTAATGTCCAACGAACGAGCTCAAGTGGGTAGAGAGTTCGCATGGCACACCGATGACCCAGGTTCGAATCCCGTGATGAGCAAGATAAAAGTGGCCGTTTCACTGTCCATTTTAGCAGCATGATTGCTCTGGTGGTTCAGTGTTGATTTAGGTCCCTACCCCTTGTTCCCTGGGATGGTTACCCCCTTTCTGCCAAATCGCCAAAGGTGGGTGTAGACGTTCAATGCTCCTGCCTTCCTTCTTCTTCTCCTTCTTCTTTTATTATATTTTTTAAAAAATATATTATTTTTCACCTGTTTTGCGAGACACGTTGCCGGATCCTTTATCGTGCCCATAAGGCACTTGCCTGGATGTTGGTCGAATCTGTTGATAACGGACACCAGTTATTCACAGCATCTGCCGTGCCGGAACTGTTTGTGAAGTGAAGAAAGCTGTAATCCACTAAAGTGACGTGAAGTAGTCGAAGAGAGTGATGCTACGTCGGCAGATGGGGGATATACATGAGGGTGAGGCGTGCGGTACAGGTAGTGGGTGGGTGGGTATTTGGGAAAGGAGATGGACTTGAGGGAAGTGGGAATGGTAGCGATTAAATCGAGACGTAGTCCAACGATGGATCGTTTAGCACTACCTTGGGGACCCATTTTTAGTAGGCAAGTGACTCTTCTACGCGAAGGTGCGTCTGAGTGGAAAGTCCGAAACCTAAAGACACCAACACCAACGACAACCGCTGCAACAAGAAGAAGAGGAAGAAGAAGAAGAGGCGTGATGATCATATGAGAAGCAGAATCTTTATTGTCCCCAGCAAACAGCGAGGAAAGTTAATTTAGCAGTGTACAACAATCATTGACGGTCACACTCACACAGAAATCGTACAAAATAAAGAAAACATCAATTCATGAAAGTAAGTAGCACCAAACTTCCATTCAATCATTCGATCTCATCCCCCGTGGGGATGCCGAGGGTTTCAGAATAAATAGTATCCCCACTTTCTGGAAATGTAGTGCTTTAAATTCCCACTGTCGCTGTCTTTCTCCTTTATTCTTTCTCATTCTTACTCTGTTCTATCAATATACTATACTATCTTCTTCTTCGATAGACCAGTCACATACCGTTTTTCTTGAAAACTCTTCCGGGACAAAACTCCTCATTTGAGTGTGAGTTCTGTTCGATCAGCTTGGAAATATTGGACGCTTTCTGCCAGGTGGTCACTGGGGCTTCCTATGATGTTATTATTTGGCAATGTAGGCATTTTATATGTATGTGTTTTGTTAATATTTTATAATGATGTTTATATTCTATTTTGTTTTTTGTAAACGGGGGTTCGATAAATTAGAGTATAGCCTCAGCGTCCCCTGCGTGGGATGATGATGATGATGATGACGATGACGACGACGACGATGACGATGACGATGATGATGACGATGATGACGATGACGATGACGATGACGGTATCGTTGCGTGTAGAGTCTGATAACATTTGCCGAGAGTTTCCCAGCCAGAGCGCTAAGTAACCCTACGTAACTATTTTGGCGGAGAGTCTTGGCAACCCTATATTCTGTAGCGGTCTGGAAAGGTTGTTTGCGAAGAGAACAAGATGGCGGCCAGAGTGATGGGCTTTCGATTTGCGAAGGGCGATGTGTTCAACGGTGAAATAGCAAGGGAGGAATTTTGTCAGTTACTGTTTGGTAAGATTTGTGTACTTTTTATTTGACGGAATAATTATGTTTATGTGAAGTCCGTATTAAAATTAGTATTTATATTTGATAGCATTGTTGTGTTGTCATTATGATTGACAGTAAAGTTCACTTTCAGCCGACTTTGATTGGCTGTTGTGCGTACAGTCAACATGTGCTACATTCGCTTGTGGCGAAAGGCTGCTCCTATCGTATCCTATCCTATCCCGTAACTCGGAGGTCGTAGGGGCATCATGATCGTTTAACCAGCGTACTCCATCTTTCCCTGTCCTCAGCAACCCTGATGGTTTCGCTCAATGTCAAATCAGTCCATTCTCGAATGTTGTCCTCCAACATATTTTTCGGCCTCCCTCTTCTTCTAACTCCTTGCACTGTGCCTTGCAGGATGGTCTTTGCAAGACCTGATGATCTGGTGACGTGGCCATACCATCGGAGTTTCCGTTTTTTCACCACTGTGAGCAGGTCATCGTGTTGTCCAATGGCTTGTGTGATGGTATGTCGGACTTCGTCGTTGGTGATGTGCTGGGTATAGGAAATGCCCAGAAGTCTTCTGTAGCACCTCACCTCCATGCTTTGTATTCTTCGTTGTAGATCTGCTGTGAGGGTCCATGTTTCGCAAGCGGATAGGAAGATGGAGACGACAAGGGAGCGCAGCAGTTTTACCTTGGAATGTAGACTGATGGTCCTGTCTTTCCAAATTGGCTTCAACCTCGCCAGGGCAGCAGTTGTTTGCGCGATACTGGAGAGGACTTACTGTCGGGACCCATTGTCTGATACAATGGCTCCTAAATATTTGAAGCTATTTACTGTGTTAGGGATTGGCCTTGGACTTTGATGTCGATGTTGACGCCATTGGTGTTGTTGGTCATCATTTTGGTCTTCTTTGCACTTATTTCCATTCCATAGGCTATGGAGGTGGTGTCAAGCCTCTGTACCAGCTGTTTAAGTTCTTGTTCCTCTCCAGCCAATCCATCATTGTCATCCGCAAAACGAAGGTTGGAGATTGCTCTTCCCCATATGCCGACTGTGTCTTCGTGATCTACAAGGGCATCTGACATTATGTGCTCAGAAGCAAAAAATAGTTCGTGCGGAGCAATCGCAAACATTTTGTGGCGCTTTTATTCTAGGCAACTCGGAGCTGTTCCTAGAAGCAACATTAAAAAAGGTTATAGCACCGTTCTTGTACATTTTGGGGGAAAGGATAGATGCGCTGTATAACGATACTTCACTGGGTTACGCTAACTACTCAAGTGTGTTATGTTTGTACTGCTTTGAACAAACATTGTTTGTGGTGGTGTGTGTCCGTAAAACAGTTTACACGATTCACTTTCATTCTTCTTGGTCCATCTATAGCCTTTCTCTTACTTAGTTAATTAATCAGTCAATGAATTTATCATTCATCCAGCCAAACGTCCCCAACCGATCTAAAACCATGTTATTCTATGGTCTACGTAGACTAATCATCTAAACATTTTGCTTTTGTTCTAAATATTGCGTACGGTCACTTAGTGTGATGATGATGATGATGATGATGATGATGATGATGATGATGATGATGATGATGATGATGATGATGATGATGATGATGATGATGATGACATGCATTTCTCCATGAAGCTGTACTCAAGGCGCATCGACCATCATCTGTATAGATCAGTTTTGCTCTCTAGAGCATGAGAAAGTGTACGGGGGACGATTACTATACTGTCTGTTAGCCGACAGTCATTAATTTCCATTGCAAATTTGTCGGTAGTCCACTTTACGTCACAGTTCCGTGACCTCTGAACTCTGACCTAAACGGATGATGTCGCTTATTTCGACGAGTTACCCAAGAGAGCGCAATATGAATGACAATTCTCCTGATGCGTGTACCCGTATAATGTTCATTACATGATGATGATGATTTAATGTGTGGATTAAATACCTGAACCTTGTGACTTAAAAAAAAAAATAGTAGACAAACTTCATCCTAGACATTTTGGTTTATAGCTGCCCGTTTTAACAATTAGCCTATGCATTAAGGTACCAAACTGCCTTTAATCCTTGTTTTTAATACCAGGAAATATTAATAATAATAATAATAATAATAATGATGATGATGATGATGATGATGATGATGATGATGATGATGATGATGATGATGATGATGATGATGATGATGACGATGATGATGATGATGATAATAATAATAATAATAATAATAATAATAATAATAATAATAATAATAATAATAATAATAATAATAATAATAATGTATGATATACGTGTCTTATTCCGAAATCAGATTCAAAACGCGGCGATCTGTAACAAACACATATTACAGACACTCCTATACATAACACAAGAAATCCATATTCATCACTCAAACATGTGATGCCGGTGAACAGGCAGATCGCAATTAGAAGACGGAAAGGAAATGAAATTTTATTCTTCCAAGTTTAGATAGACAGCATCTAATACCATTATTGAAAGCAGGACGTTGACACGTTGACGGAAGTGGTCGGGCAATGTGGAAGTTCAAAACCCCCGGAAATTTACGGAATGAATCGGGCAAAGTAGTAGTAGCAATTTTTATTGTCGTCTGCCAAAATCACAAACTATTTAGGTGGTAAAAGCCTTCAAAATGTGCATAAAACAATAAGAAGCTTTAAAACTGTACTAAAAGAGCAAAGAAATGTGCAGTACATAGACCTACTTATTCAGATAAAAGAAATGTACAGTATATATTTGTTCAGATAAAACATATCCGCACTTAAATGTTAAAACAACAAACAAACACAAAAACATTAAAAAACTTAAAAACAAAATAAAGACTAATTTACCACAAACCCTAAAACACATCCATTCACCCACACTCGCACACCAATGCGCACACAGAATAGTGACGGGGCACATTACGATTTATCACGTTTGTTAAAAGGCAATTTATATATAGCTTATCCATTGATGGACAGAGGGACACGCAGCTGCATAAAACACCGGGAAGCGAAGAGGGAAATGGAGAGAGAGAGAGAGAGAGAGAGAGAGAGAGAGAGAGAGAGAGAGAGAGAGAGAGAGAGAGAGAGAGAGAGAGAGAGAGAGAGAGAGAGAGAGAGAGAGAAGAGGAAGAGAAGAGGAAGAGAAGTGAACAGAAAAAAGAGAGATGGAAAAAGCAAAGCGTTGTAATTTTCTGAAATGTCGGTAAACAAAATCTGTATCCGCATCTCATTATCTGTATCCGTAAACTAATTATCGGTATCAATTTAGAGCAAAATCAGCAAAGAGATCGTCGGGAATCGTGTTCGTTTTAGTGCCGAGTTAGCGAAATTGATCGGACAGAATTGAAGAGTGTATCGGTTCAATGATTCGCTTCAAGCTTCATTATCGATGCTGGTTGCAATGCGAGAATACAATATTCATGGGTGAATGTTCGGCCAGGCCGAATCATCTGGGAATTTACCTTTTGCTCTTAATGCAGAATCGGCTTGATGGAGCTGATTGGTATAAAAAGGTTTCTGTTTACGTGGATAATTCGGTTACATGTATATCGCAGCCTGAGGGCGGTGGTAGTAATTTTTTACCCCAATAAGGTCAGTTGTCCACTATAAGGTACTAGACCCACACCACAGAATTTGTTTGACGGAATGCCAAGGGCTAAAGCGACCAGCTCCGTTTCTCTCTCTCTCTCTCTCTCTCTCTCTCTCTCTCTAATGCTGTGAACTGAACAATTTTCTTGCAAGATAGGCAGAATTTGTAGGCATGTGCGCGAGTGTGTGAGTGTATGTGTATGCCTGCGCAAGTATGTGTGTGTGTGTGTGTGTGTGTGTGTGTGTTAGAGAGACAGAGAGAGAGAGAGAGAGAGAGAGAGAGAGAGAGAGAGAGAGAGAGGGAGAGCACCCGCGCACTACTAGTCGGATCACTTTCTTTCCGAGAGCTGCGCCGTGCACGCCCATGCCGTGTTCACATTTCGCTTGTCTGTCCAAAGAGGACGTGTCCGCGTGTAAATAGTCGTGGCGCCACAACTTCTGTTCCACTCCATCCTTTTGTGACCGCTCATCCCTTGGTACACATAAGCATCTGATCTGTCTGCTGACTGAAACTTATCGGCCGAGGATCGGGCCCAGGTTGAGGAACTGCCCTAGGGTAAACGGATCATCAAATAATATTGTTTTGACCAAGGAGGTGTTTTTAAAATTACTTAGCCTATATATATATATGTTGTTTTTGTTGCTGTTGTTGTTGGAGGAGGAACAAGACTGTGTGAATACAAAGTTGGGAATCTGCAACCTAAGAGCTCACCTCTTTTAATTTCTGAAAATAGATGGTTAATTTACAAAAAGTTTAATAATGCATTTTGTATCGTCCATGGCGGTTGAAGAACACGATACCTTACGGTATTATGGCCTATGCAGTAATACAATTACATTATTGATTCTTATATAACGCAAGAATATTGAACATATTATTGTTCACAAAGTAAATTATTATATTTTGGCGGCAGGTATAGCTCAGTCGTCAGAGCGCTCGACTTGTGTACGCGCGTCTCGGGCGACGTGGGTTCGAATCCTGACTTCAGCAAACTATTTTGTGATTGCTGGATAGTAGTGGCCAGCGCTTTGAGAAGCTCTCTGAGCTTATAAGTGCGCTATATAAGAGTAATCTCTTTTTCTTTTATAATTATTGTTTTTTCTAAGCGTAAGAAACAAAGGGAAAGGGGTAGAGTGAGAGGTGGATAGGGGAAGGGGAGGGGAGGGATGGTGCGTTCTGCTGTTTGTGAATCTAACGTATTAAGATTGTTGTTGTCAGAAAACAAAGGTGCATCACAAAAACATGTTTCATCATCTATAACGTTAGAAGAATGGAGGAGTGTTCCAAAAAATACCGCGTGATTGAAACTTTGCCACTTTCCAAAAAAAAAAGTATTAGGGAGTAAGATTTTAAAAACTAATTACAAAGTCTAAAACAAATAAGCAAATCAACAAACGAGGCCTTTTCCCCTCTTTAGTCTCAGCAGCGGTTGAGCAGGCCGTCACTGCAAGCTGCAGGTTCTCTTGACGTAACCTTAGTACGTGTAGTAGCAAAGATAGTATAAATACTGTTCTAGTATCTTTGGTAGTAAGTAGTTGGTAGTAATGAATGAATGAATTTGGTAGTAGGCTATTACGTTATCGCACCGACATCGTCTTCCCTTTCACTCCCCTCTTCGAAAAATGAACGGAAAACTTTAGCAGACTTAAGTCTTTTCGTCAACCAACGGTACTCAATAGACCTGCTCAACAGCTGTTGAGACTTGCGAGAGGGAGGAGAGGGCCTCGTCTAGTACCAGCCACGCTGTCTGCGGTTCTTAGGTTATCTAACTCATTGTTGTTTTCAGGACCCGTGTATCTCTAACGCGCTATTCTTAGAGTGTGGATAAACAAAGCCTATCTTAATTTCGCTTCTACTCATTCTTCCCAGACACGCATGTTGTTACAGCGGCTCTTCAAAGGCCCGGTGATTTTTATGCAAAATGGCGGAAAGAGTTGGAGAGAGAGAGAGAGAGAGAGAGAGAGTGTGTGTGTGTGTGTGTGTGGGTGGGTGTGTGTGTGTGCTATTAGTACAATATTTATTATTTTGTGGAATGGAAATCCGCATAGCAGGTGTTGACGGTGAGAATATTATGATTATTGGCAGTGACAATGCTATGAACAAATCCTACAGTCCACACAATAATATGATTTCCTTGCCCAACCGTGCATTTCCCATTCCCCAAGCGAATACGACGGCGAGAAATCAACACTGGCAGAATTTGCCAAACGTGCACAGTTTCACAGGGCGAAAGATACACCATCTAAACGAAGATTCCTTTGACTGGTGCCGCGGCATTATGGACAATGCTGTCTAGGCAAGCAAATAATGCACTTTTTTTTACCTTCGCTAAATGGATCGGGCTAGCTCGGTCGAAGTGCAAACTAATCAAGTAGAATCGGGCGATGCATGACCTGGGTGATGAAGCCCGACTGGCCCGAGCTAAACTGTTCGGCTATAAACCGGGCAAAGATGGCGTCGGGGAAGAACAATCAGCAGGGTAACTGTTTTATCTCTTCGTAGAAAGAACACGTCGTCCATTTTGATGACTCCCTTCGCGCTTATTTTACGGACAGGGGCAGATCATGTGACCGCTTAGCCCGGTCATGTGGCGGCTTAGCACCGCAGAAATAGAAAAACAAGGGCACTCTATGTTTCAAATTCTAAGTTCGTCTCCTTCCCTAACATTTTAGTTCGTATACATGTTTTTTAACACTTTTGTCAACTCTTTCTTTATAATAAAAAAACGTTGTAGGCCTATATTGAGGAGTCAACTGTGGTAGGCCTATTAATAGGGAACAGATGGATTAGAAGACTGGTGATTCAGAGCTTCTCAAGCTAAATGATAACAAAACTGAGGCCCTCCGTGTTTCTCCGTCATCTGCAGACCCCTCCTCTTTTCCCTCAACTATCAATGTTGAAACTACTTCTATTTCTTTTTCTGACACTGTTCGCGATCTTGGGGTTTTTCTCGATCAGGATCTCTCCATGCAGCAACACATTGCAAAAACTTGTCAGATTGCATACATTGAACTTAGACGCATAAGCTCCATTCGACAGTATCTCACACAAGAAGCAACAAAAACACTAGTTAGCGCATGCATTCTGTCTAGATTGGATTATTGTAATTCACTCCTTGTAGGTTGTACACAAAAAGTCCTTAGACCTCTTCAGCAAGTCCAAAACTCTGCAGCTAAACTCATCTTCAAAGCACGGAAATCACAGCATTGCACGCCTCTATTTCAAGAGCTACACTGGCTCCCATTTGAACAACGAATTAAATATAAAACCTCGTGTCTCTGCTACCACATCATCTCTGGAACTGCTCCTAGCTATCTTTTCGAACTTTTGACTGTCTATGTTCCTTCTCGGTCTCTCCGCTCCTCTGCAGATGAAAGGATGTTCCGTGTACCAGAATACCACAGGGTGAGACACGGTGGTAGAGCTTTCAGTTTCTTCTCCGTTCAGACCTGGAACTCGCTACCTCGGTCCGTCCGTCACAGTCCTTCACTAGCGTCTTTTAAAACGAACTTGAAGACGCATCTTTTTAGAGAGGCCTTTTCTTAGGCGCCATGAGTGAGTGTTGTTAGTTATTTTTGGTGTTGAGATGTATATGTGGTTGCGTGTTATTGACCAATGTACGCATGTTGTGTTTACATTTGTTTGTGTAAAGCGCTTTGTGATTTTGGAAAGCGCTGTATAAATTGCCTGTTATTATTATTATTATTATTATTATTATTATTTACTGGAGCGCCCAGTGTTAGATCAAGGCAAGGCTAACACTACCATAGCTCAGTAGTAGAGCGTTCGCAGGTACACCAATGACCATGAGTTCCAATCCCGTGGTGGGCCAGATAAAAATGACCATTTGGTCACTGTCCGTCTTAGGCGTATGATTGCGCTGGTGGTTCAGTGTTGATTCAGGTTCCTACCCACTCCTCTTCCCTCTATCTGCCCTATCGCCAGTGATAGGAGCAGACGTTAAACTTCAATGTTCATGAATTCGCAAGGCAAGGTCTATTAGCTATGCGGGATATGCTGTGGGATTCGATACGCTGTAGGATTACCAGTATAAGAAGCTTGAAATGAAAACTGTTGAGGGGGAGGGGCCGGGGCCGGGTAGCTCAGTTGGTAAGAGCGTCTTGCTAGTAACCGAAAGGTCGCTGGTTCGAATCCCGGATTGGTCAACGTGTGATCATATTATTTTCCCCTTTACCAACAACTGGCCCGCTGGTGTCAGTATAAATCGGTCCAGTAGTCACCTATATGCGAAAGTGTCGTGTGACTATAATCTACAAACAACAACAACAACAACTGTTGAGGGAGAGACAGTACAGGCTCTGCACGGCAATACATGGACTTAGAGGGAACAAGCAACAACATAAATCAGTGTACTGATCGGAGCTGATCAAGCCAAGAAAAAGGCAACTAAGCAATCTGGGACGCTAACCTCGGACAGGATGGTGCTCAGTTGTAGGTCGGACGTCAGACGACGCGCCCAAAAGGCGGCAGCAAGTTGGCGCGCCGCCTTGGGGGCGTCTTGAGTTAAGCTTAGGTCTTGTATCGGCCCGCGCCTTGAGCCTCTCTTAAGCTGGAACAGAGCTCTATAAGAAATATAAAATAGAATACAATTAATAATCCAAACCATCATTGTGGGTGTTTGTTGTTGTTTTGTTATTTTCCACTAGGGACAACCTATTGTCTAAAGACTGTTGTTAAAGGAGGACAGCTCCATGTTAACACACGGCAAGACAGGAGTCCATGACGCTAGCCATCCCCCCACCACCTGGAGTAAAGCGATCGAAGTGCTCAATTGTCCAAGATTTAAAAAAAAATAAATAAACACAGAGAGTGCCCGAGGCACATGAAAGTAACTATACAAATATAGATTCAGTATCAGATGGACTCAGATACTCTGAATGTATGCATGTATTGCCCCGGGCAGGGTGGCCCGCTCCCACCTGGCATACTGAATATCGGAGGCTGTTGAGTAACACATGCTTAAACCAGCCTAGCTTAGAATACACGCTACCCACCCGGTGCTTGGAGGAGGAAAAGATCAAGTGGAAAACATGAAGATGCACACACCGCGCAGCTGCTTTTAGGCCTGGCTTACGTTTGTTTGCCTCTCGTTAGCTAAGATTATATTAGTGAGAGGCAAACCGTAGTCGGGGAGTCTCAGCTACGCTGTGTGGAGAAGAGATGACGGTGCACTGCCATGGCTACGTTGAAGCGATGTATTTTCACAAATAACCTGAGACTGTACAATTGTTTGAAAAGTACTTTTCTTCTACGATGCAGAAGTGATGATGATGATGATGATGATGATGATGATGATGATGATGATGATGATCGACGACGACGATGGTGATGATGATGATGACGACGATGATGGCGACGACGACGACGACGATGATGATGATGATGATGATGATGATGATGATGATGATGATGATGATGATGATGATGATGATGATGATGATGATGATGATGATGATGCAATCTTGCAGAGCGCCAATTTTCCATAAGCTCAGGTCAGGCGTAGTAAAAACACAGCTATATCTGTCCCCTCACCTAAACTCAACCTGTTAGCCGTTGCTCTTTGATTAACACAGGTAGCATTGTCCTTACCTCTTTCCAGTTTCAGTGATATTATTTTTAAAAAATATTTAAAAAATTCAGCTAACGCGCCAGAAAAGCTATCATTTTCCAGTAGACATGAAACGAATGACCGTTTTTGCCGTCGTCCACGCTGAAAGGATCCCAAGATCACACAGGTCAGCGTCACACACCCTTTTCCAAATTCACAGTGAGTGTACCCCAAAGGAAAAAAATAAGATGACCTCCCACCCACCCACTCCAATTACTTCTGTCAAAAGTACGGTCTTTATATTTTTAAAAAAATTTTAAATCGATAAATGTCTTCGCTTTCGTATGTATCTATTAATAATAGTGTTTCTAAAAATAGTACCGCTGCGAAAGCATACGAAGTTTTCCTTGTTTACGAGACAAGAAAGAGACGCCCAACATTCAATCTTTGCGGTCGGTTTTGGGCGAAGATTACCCATGATATAACTTTTTTTTAATGTGACAACAATGCAATTTCCTTAGTAAAAGTCGTTGTTACAACAGACAAATAAACGAAACAAAATAAATAAACAAACGTTCTTGATACTATGGCCATTTTAAGTGGCAGGGAAATTGTTTTGTAATATGGCCAGTAATCGCAGGTTTATCGCAATAGCGGGTTTTTTATTGATTGATTGATTTATTGTTGCTTTAGGTCCAGCGGACTCTTCCGAGCCAAATCAGGACCGGACAACCCCCGATCCGCATAAAAGATCTGCTGAAACAACCCCAGTGGGAAAATTGAATGCCCTCCACCGGCCAGTCACTTTACAATAAAGACATCCCACGCGGGGGACGGCTGAGGGTTGACCTCAACTACGCGAACACCCCGGTTACAAAAACAAAATAGAATACAAACATCATTATAAATCATCAACCAAACACATACATATAAAATGCCTATAGTGCTAAATAGTACATTCATAGGAAGCCCTAGTGACCACCCGGCAGAAAGCGTCCAACACCCCCAAGCTGATCCAACAGACCTCGTACACAAACAAGGAGTCTTGTCCAGGAAGAATTTTCAAGAAAAAAGGTAGGTCATTGATCTAGCGAAGAAGAAGATAGTATAGCAGAGTGAAGGACAGAGCAGGAATAGGAAAGAGTAAATGGGGAAGACAGCGACAGTGGGAATTTAAAGCACTAAATTTCCATAAAGTGGGGATACTATTTATACTGAAAACCCCCGGCACTCCAACGGGGGTACTGTTGCCGCAGTGAAGCGTCTTGCCTATAAAGGAAAGACAGGTTTTCAACTGTGGCTTTCACTGTTCCCTTTATAGGTTTGAACAATCTACAGTGGCAAGATTGCTCATGACCCCAAGGGGTGCAATAGCGGGTATCCAATATGCCCATGGGGCAAAGTGGTTTATTCTGTAACGCTGCAATAGGATTTGTCTCGTGTTTTGTTTTTTTCTTACTTAAGAAAAGCTTTCCAAGCTTGTACAGTCAGCTATTAACGTGCCGGTGTCGCATGGAAATGTGTCCCATAGAAATATGTATTTTTATCATCTGAGGGTTGTTGGCCGGTCAGTTATCTGCTTTTAATATGATGTGGTCGTGTCATGACGCGGTCAGTGATAATGAAACAGCTCAAGTTGTTGTTGTTGTTGTTGTTGATGATGACGACTGCATTAGCTTGTTGCTCTTGGCACAATTATTATATCAACAGGGTCAAACTCAGGCTGGATCATCATCATCATCATCATCATCATCATCATCATCATCATCATCATCATCATCATCATCATCATCATCATCACCACCACCATCACCATCATCATCATCATCACCATCATCATCATCATCATCATCATCATCATCATCATCATCATCATCATCATCATCCTCATGTTCATCATCTTCTTTTTCTGCATTGCGATTGTACGTAACTAAACACCTTTGTAAACATTGCACAATGCTTTTATTTTCTTGCCCAATGGCACGATTGTCTTTGTTTATAAAGGAATAGAAAGCTAGTGTTGTTGTTGGTTTTTGTTTTGTTTTGTTTTGTTTTGTTTTGTTTTTTTCTCTCGCAAAACTGAACTGGAGTTTACACCGATACAGAACAAGACAGGCCTACTAATAAACCTTTATAAAACAGACTTCTGATTGCGTTTTTATTTATATAGATTACAGTGGGTGTCGGATAGCGCAGTGGTTGGGAACACTCGCTACTGTGTCGCAAGTTAAGCACCGTCCAGTGCGGTTAGCACTTGGATGGGTGACCGCAAAACGTGAAGCGACAAATAACAACGCCCCCAGTTGACTCAACTGTGACTGAGTACCTACTCTGTTAAGGGTGGGGAAGGTAAAGCAGCGAGGGAGAGAGATGGGCATCACCCTCATTACGCTGGCCCAAGATAAGTGTGATCTCCAACATCACGCTCCCCTACGGCCACAAGGCTATGGGACTACCTTTACCTTTTTTTTTTTTTTTAAAGATTAAAGTGTATTGCTTTGGAATGAACGAGTGAAAGTTTAACGTTCACAACCACCATTGGCGATATAGCAGACGGTGTGGTGGAGGGGGGGGGGGGGAATAAACATCAGAGGGAAGAGGAGATGGGGAACTAAATCTACACTGAACCACCAGAGCAATCATAGTAGGTAGTTATTGCCCACCACGGAATGCGAACATGGGTCATCGGTGTGCCAGGCGAAGGCTCTACAAATGAGCTATGGTGGTGTTATTGAAGAAGAAGAAGAAGAAGAAGAAGAAGAAGAAGAAGAAGAAGAAGAAGAAGAAGAAGAAGAAGAAGAATTCTGTTTATGCCAATGTTTGCAATTTTTATTACTATTGTTTACATAGAGTATAATGTATTGTATCCTAAATTAATTAGAACTAATAATGGGAAGCGCCAATATCAGACGACATATCTGCTCAAGGCGCATAAAACATCAAGACAGAAAACCAATATAAAGGCAACAATGAACTACCGAAATTAACACTAAATAATTCATAATAGTGTAACGGTAACAATGAATGGGAATTTTTAAAAAAATTTAAAAGCATAGATTTGCACTCACGTTTATAAAATATAAATTACAATAACAAATTAAATGTGACAGATAATGAAAACATCCATCCACACACAAACACACACACACAAACCCACACGCACCCACACGCCTACATGGATCGTGGGCAGGAAGGTAAAAAGCAAGCATCAAACATAAAATGCAACAGATAAATAAATGCATACTTACTAACATACAAAATCTTCCAGACAAACCCACAATCAAGAAAACACTTGATTATAAGCGTAAAAGCGTTAAATAGTGCGGTTATTAGCTTAAAGAATCTGCTCAAGGCGATTAGCTACTCGAGACCCAGTTTGCGGAAGTGACTATCGAGCCTACGTGCATCGCCCAATACAAAGGTAGGCTATGTAACGGTAATTTCGAAGATATGCAGCAATGAATCGGCCGGCTACCGCTACTGGCAGTAACCGCAGTAACTTTTGTAATATTTTGTTATAAAAAGTATGTAACAGACGGGGGAGAAAAAGTATTAATTTAAGATGTTAAGAATTATAGTATGAAAACTCTCTTTATAACGTGCTATACCCACCACCACCACCACCTCCTTCCTGCCTGCCCCCCTCCACGATCTCAGATCCGTACCCCCACTTTCTGACCCAACCCACCACTGCACTTGACCCAAAAATGGACTCGATGCACTTTCGAATAAACTTATACCACAGGCGTTTGTATCTGGACACGCGAGCGCCTATGCCTGTGAGGCGTCTCCCTTTGGTTACACGCGTCTCCCTTTGGTTATCTCTATATAATATAACCAAAGGGAGACGTGTCACAGGCATAGGCGCTCGCGTGTCCAGATGCAAGCGCCTGTGACTTATACAGGCACTGAAGCAGTAGCATTTTCATGCGGTGACAAAAGCGCATAGAAAAAGATTTTCGATAATTACCAGTCTGTCTCTGTCTGTCTCTGTCTCTCTGACTGTCTGTCTGTCTCTTTGTCTCTCTATCTCTGCCTCTCTCTCTCCCCCATTGCCCCCCCCTCTCTCTCTCTCTCCCTCTCTCTCTCTCTCTCTCTAGCAGAATTTTTATACCGTTACAAAATTATGGATTCCCTTTGTAAAATATTTATTTGCAATAGTTCTCGGTGGTTTTTTTTTAAAGTTTTTTTTTAACCACTTTTAGCTGCATATTTTCTAAATAATCATTTGTTTACAAACAATGTAAGATTTCTCTAAATAATATATTTTATCCGTAAATAACTTATTATTACTTAAATGTTTCGTAAATAAATCATGATATAGGTAAATAAGGCATTGTTGGTAAATTTTAAAAAAAAAAATATTTACCTATATAATGCCTCATGTAGCAGATTGTGTTAAATAATGTATTATTTATCCTGCAAGGCACGGTGCAAAGAGCCAGAAAAAGAGGGAAACAGAATAATAGGTGTGAGGACAACATTCAAGAATGGACTGGCTTGACACTGAGCGAAGGCATGAGGGTTGCTGAGGACAGAGAAAGATGGAGAACGCTGGTTACACGGTCATCTGTGGTGCTCCAACGAATTTCCAGTTACGGGATAGGATAGGATAGGATAGGATAGGAATGTACTATTTAGAAACGTTTATAATTATTTTTAGTTTATCTATATAATGCATTATTTAGCAGAATTTGCTAAGGTAAGTATTATTTTGAAGATGTTGCTAAATAATGCATTATTTAGGTAAACGATTCATTGTTTAGGGACTGCAAATTTCATTATTTAGGGGATTCCAGGATTCGCTTGAAATCTTGGTTTTTATAATTTTACTTTTTTCTATAATTAAATGCAAGGTCTTTCCAAAGATTGTGTATCCAAAATTTGTGATAATTATTTATTTTTTAACATAAATTACTCCACAAATTCGAAAATGAAACGTTTTGTAACCTCCCGAACACAAACGAAAGGTCAAGATCAGTTTTTTATGCGGGAGTATTCAGTGTTTTTTTTTAGTATCCCGTCAAACAAGTACTAAAAGCTTTCATTTTTATTTATTTACCCAAAAACTGTGTTGAGATTCTGTTTTCGTTTGTTCTTTTGAGTTGGATTGTGCTTTATTTTCAAACGGAAAGTTTCAGCTTATTCGAAACAGGGATTTGGCGAAAGTACTTTGAAGATAGGGACGCCAAAGCAGAAATAATGATGGCTCCCTCTTTATTTGAGCCGTCACCGTTGCATTCTCGTATAAATAATACTTGCGAAGAAATAAAAATTAGAGTAAAATAGAGTAATTGCCCCATTATGAATCGCAATACAGCGTAAAATTACGATTTTGCAATTTTCTTTTTTACTACCACATAACTTTACAGTAATACGACATGTAGAATCTACCTGCGAATCCATTAAATAATAAAAATTGCTATCCCTAAACAATGAAATGTTAACGTAAAAAATGCATTATTTATAAACATTTTAAAAGAAAACATCAACACAATCTGCTAAATAATGCATGCATTATAGAGTTAACGCAATCTGCTAAATAATGCATTATATAGTTAAATAACTCCTTCTTTAGCAACAATGCCTTATTTACCTATATCATGATTTATTTACGTAAACAATAATATTGTTTTTGTAAAGATAAGGTATTTACGGATAAAATATATTATTTAGAGAAATCTTACTTTGTGTAGCCGAGCGGAGTATTTGACTCCCGTCTTTCGGCCGAACAAATGTCGTGTCGCCTTGTCCTGCATAACCCAATGGCCACACCAAAGGATTCCGTACAGCAGGAGCTACCTACGGCTGGTCTACGCAAAACATTCAAGGTAGACAACTTCTCTCCCATGCCCGAATCAGTCGCCTCCCATTCCGTCACATTTGTAAACAAATGATTGTTTAGAAAATATGCTTCTAAATAAGATTATTTAGCTGAAAGTGGTTACAATAAATATTTTACAAAGGGAATTCCATACAAAAGCTAATAGAAAAACAATTTTTTGACAGTTCTGTCTGTCTCTGTCTGTCTGTCGGTCGGTCTGTCTCTCTCTCTCTCTCTCTCTCTCTCTCTCTCTCTCTCTCTCTCTCTCTCTCTCTCTCTCTCTCTCTCTCTCTCTCTCTCTCTCTCTCACTCTCTCTCGTATATCTCTGTCCTAGCCAAGTCTGCTGCTTTCTGGGTTGCCATGGAAACGACAGCAGCACCATCGTCACGGTGCAGAAGGGGAAGAGTCAATCGAAGATGGCGCATGAGGCAAACAAAAGCAAGTATCCCGTGGTCGGGACTGAAGAACTGGATCAATTTAAGAGATTGGCGCTGGCAGGGTGGTTGAACGTGTCGAGCTACTCCTGCAGGATAATAAAAGGATTGCTCTTGAACTATACAGCGAGCTTATAAGCTTTCTCAAGGCGCTACCGCTGACAGCCGGGATCATCGAGAAAAATACACGAGAAAGAAGGCGGCAGGGAAAAAAAAAAAAAAGCATTGTTAGACAACACACACATCTATTAATTTATTTATTGATTTATTTTATGTGACGTCTACTTGGGATATTAGACAACGTCAATTTAAATTATAAACAAATTTACATAAAATTAAATTTTAATTTATTTATTTGAACAAAAATAAATACAACAGTATTATTATCTAACAACAACAACACCAACAACAACAACAACAACAACAACAACAACAACAGAAACCTGCTTATTTATGATACATGATGAGGAGAAAACAAGATGGCCACCACGCATGCTTATTCGATTTCCAATCATCGCGACAAATGTATTTAAAATAATCATCATAGAAAAATAATTACAGATTTAATTATCTATGTCACAAGTACATCAACTATCAGTTGATATACTTGTGTCTATGTGTAATATAGGTATAATAGTATATGAAAATTTTAAATACATATATTTCAACTTCTTTTTTCGAACCCAAACTACACTGCAAAAAACTTTGTTATAACCTAGGTTTGAAATTCAACTACGTTACATATATATATATATATATATATATAGTTATATAGAAACTGACCATTCAGCTCCAAATGAAGATTTTTTTGTCATTAGGTCCCCTTCTTCTTCTTCTTCTTCTTCTTCTTCTTCTTCTTCTTCTTCTTCTACTATTACTACTACTACTACTACTACTACTACTACTACTACTACTACTACTACTACTACTACTACTACTACTACTATCGGTAGCAGCAGTAAGTAAGCAAGCAGTCTAAGTCGTTAACTAGATGACCTCCCAGGTTTATATTCCTTCCAGTAGTATGTTCCCCCAAATCTCTATTTTCCCAGATCTATGTTCCCCCAGACCCATGTTCCCCTAGATAGTCTACATAGTCTCATTGTGGTAAGTTGATATAGCTCAGTTTCTTTACTGTCGGTGATGTAAATGTTATGGGGTTATATGTCTCTACAATTTGGCACGCCGCTTTCCCATCTGAGAGGCGCACCTCGAGTGTATTGCCATCTGCCCTGGCATGTTTGCAGCCTTTATGTAACATGTGTTTGCCTTCCTATCCGAACTCATACATGCACAGAGAGAGAGAGAGACAGAGAGAGAGAGAGAGAGAGAGAGAGAGAGAGGGAGAGGGAGAGAGAGAGAGAGAGAGAGAGAGAGAGAGAGAGAGAAAGAGAGAGAGAGAGAGATCCAGCACTATGAGGTCTCGTATCGGTCGGTGAGTGGAAGGAACATGTCAAGGCTACTTGCCTCCTCAGAGGGAAAAGGGCGAAGGCCTCGTCAAGTCTCAGCTACGCTGTATGGTCTGGTTGATGTTGAAATGATATAATCTCTTTTAGACCGATATTTTCCTCAGCAGTCTCTGATTCTCAGTCTGGGTCCACGTCCTATCCTATCCTATCCTATCCTATCCTATCCTATCCTATCCTAACCCGTAACTCGGAGGTCGTAGGGGCACCACAGATGATCGTTTAAACAGCGTACTCCATCTTTCCCTGTCCTCAGCAACCCTTATGGTTTCGCTCAGTGTCAAACCTCGAATGTTGTTCACCCACCTCTTTTTCGGTCTCCCTCTTCTTCTACCTCCATGAACTGTGCCTTGCAGGATGGTCTTTGCAAGACCTGATGATCTGGTGACGTGACCATACCATCGGAGATTCCGTTTTTTCACCACTGTGTGCAGGTCATCATGTTGTCCAATGGCTTGTGTGATGGTCTGTCGGACTTCGTCGTTGGTGACGTGCTGGGAATAGGAAATGTCCAGAAGTCTTATGTAGCACCTCATCTCCATCAAAGAGGTTGTATACTATATAGGCTCTTTGATCTCCATGCTTTATATTCTTCGTTGCAGATCTGCAATGAGGGTCCATGTTTCGCAAGCATATACATGTAGGAAGATGGAGATGACAAGGGAGCGCAGCAGTCTTACCTTGGAATGTAGGCTGATGGTCCTGTCTTTCCAAATTGGCTTCAACCTCTCCAGGGCAGCAGTTGTTTGTGCGATCCTGGAGAGGACTTTCTGTCGGGACCCATATATGAATATATGAAGCTATGCACTGTGTTGAGGGATTGTCCTTGGACTTTGATGTCCAAGTTGATGCCATTGGTGTCGTTGGTCATCATTTTGGTCTTCTCTGCACTTATTTCCATTCCATAGACTCTGGAGGTGGTGTCAAGCCTCTGTACCAGCTGTTCAGGTTCTTGTTCCTCTCCAGCCAATTCATCAATGTCATCCGCAAAACGAAGGTTGGAGATTGCTCTTCCCCCTATGCTGACTGTGCCTTGCAAGGGCATCTGGCATGATGCGCTCTAGGAAGATGTTGAAGATTGTTGGAGAGAGTAGGCATCCCTGACGCACACTGTGTTACACTCCGTTTGATGGTGGTGTTTTCTATCAGTAGTGGATTCAGCCCCAATGCTGAAGTACTGATGAGTGTAGCTCAGATTCGTTTATCCACGCAACCCGTTCAATCAGCATACAAGTCACAAAGTCGACGTATGAAGTTTTCCACTTTTATTCAGCACACATCAACAACTGAATACAATGGCTCAATCGCTTTTCCACTCTCAAATTTTACTTTCCAACTCACTATCAACAACAACAACCTTTTTTAACAGTGCGGCGCTTATATAGTCTCTACATACTCATAAGTCATAAGTCATAATCTTTAATAATCCATAAAATGGAAATTACAATGTCGTCAAGAAAATCTTTCACTCATCACAATTTTAAATATGATAAAAACATACATGTAATATGCAACATTAAAGACGGCATGCTAACAATCAGGCAAAAAAGAAACGCCACATACACTTATCTTTAGGCGTGCATTATACTTTTTTTATAGCAAGGGCAGTCCAAAAGTGTATAACACATAGTAAGCAAAAGTGAACTACAATCATAAAAAGGGTATAAAAGACTATTATTTTAAGAATTTATACACATCAAAACATAAAAGTGTAGTTTAGCATTAAAAAGAGCATACTGCACGTTAATTCTATAGTGCGGTAGTGAGTCCCGCCCAGGTGGGAATGCAGCTAGTCAGTATGTTAGTTAGTCGTGTGTTTTGTGTTTACCCTATCTAATTGCTCGTTGTACATCTGAATGACTGTTTTAGGGAACAAACGAGAATAATCCTACATGAAACACCACAACCAATCAAAATTAATTTCATCATCACGTGACTCACGTCATACAACCTCATTTGGAATGGAAGCTTCCATGGTAACCAACAGAACAATCCATACGCTTCGATCGATAGTAAACAACCAATTCTCGAAAATTCTCAAATAATATCGACCAACTAAAAACACCAACGTTACACAAAGCCTCTACTAATAACAACGCAAAATCAAATCAAAGATAAATACACTCTATTACTGCATGCGTTGCAAAAATAAAACGAACAGATCTATCGCGCGCGTGTCACACATAATATGCGCATTTCACACGCACCATCATGCGCGTTTCAACGTAACATAACCCCCCACTCAAGAAGAAATTTACTTAATTTCTTTCAACAACGTTGAAACGTAATGCACAAACAAAGTCTTAATTCTGGACTTTCTGAATACTGTCATTGTGCTCAGTTCATTCACACAGAGTCAAAGTTCTTTCGTCCGCAAGGAAACGACGCCCTCGTCAGTTGCGGTTGTCATCGGCCCAGGGTCAAAGACGATGATCACGTGGGCTTTCCTGGAGTCAGTGCATCCTCCGTTATCTCCTTCTTCCGTCGGATGTCCGATGAAGTCGACGTTGTCAGCTCCCAGAATGCACTTGCTGGGTCTCACGGTCAAGTTGGCTTCTGTTAGACGGCGAAACAGCTCCCTCAAGGTCTGCAGATGCTCCTTCCAGGTCTGGGTGTGGACTAGCAGATCGTCCCAGTAACACACGACGTTGTCCATCCCTTTGAGCATCTTCCTCATTCCTCTCTTCAGGGTAGCTCCGCTGTTGACCATGCCTTAGGCACTTGTACGTCACATCAGGAGTTATAAAAGCAGTCTTTGGTATGTCCTGTTGACGCACGGGGACTTGCCAATAACCCTTGCTGATGTCAATCTTTGAGAAGATTTTACTCCCCGATAATTGGCGGAAGAGGTCTGCTGCTGTAGGCATCGGCTCGGGGTCGAAGACGGTGATCTTATTAACCTTCCTGTAGTCGATGCATACTCTGTTGCTCCCGTCCTTCTTCTTCACGACCACGACAGGGGACGCGTAGGGGGAACTGGATTCCCTGATGATGCCCATCTTCAGCATTTCATCGATGTCTTTCTTCAAGGATTCACGGGCCTTGAAAGGGATCGGGAATGGTTTGGATCGAACAGGGATATTCGAAGTGAGGTGGACTTCATGTTCGACCAAAGTCGTAGAGCCTGGGACATCACTGAAGTTTTGGGGAAACTCGCCCATAAGGTCCTTGAGCTCCATCTTTTGACCTTCCGTCAAGCCTGGTCCTAGCTTAACATCATCGATGCCTTCTTTGCTGTGGAAGTCTCCAATTTCCAACAGTTCCTCGCTGTCAAAGCTGTCGTCGATCTCAGCTGCTGTTACCGCATGTACAGTCTCTGATGACCTTTCCACGTACAACTTAAGGAGGTTAGCGTGGTATATCTTGGAATGCTGGCCGACCTTCACCTTGTAGTCGTTGATCCCCACCACGGTCTCCACTTCGTACGGGCCTTTCCACTGCATCAGCAACTTATTATGATCAGTAGGTAGCAGCACCAGCACTTTGTTGCCAGGTTTGAACTTCCTGTTCACAGCCCTACGATCGTAGTAGTGCTTTCCACAGTCCTGGGACTTCTTCAGGTTTTCTCTGGCTATCTCGAGAGTTTGCTCCAGCTTCTCCCGTAGCTCAAACACGTACTGGTAGCTGTTCTTCACCTCTGGGGTGTCCACTTCCTTCGTTCACAGTTCTTTCAGGATGTGCATCGGCCCTCTGATGGTTCTTCCGTATAGCAGCTCGAACGGAGAAAAGCCGGTGGACTCCTGCGGCACTTCTCTGTAGGCGAACAGTAAGGCGTTGATGTAGCGATGCCATTGTCTGGGCTGCTCGCTGCACAGTTTCTTCAAGGTGGACTTCAGCGTAGCATTGAACTTCTCGACGAGCCCGTTGCACATTGGATGGTAGGGTGTCGTAGTCAAATGCCGGATACTCAGCAGTCTGTTGACCTCCTTCATACAGTCAGAGACGAACTGCGTCCCGAGGTCTGTCAGAATTTCTTCAGGCACTCCAAGTCTGCTGAACATGTCCACCAGTGCCTCTGCAACAGTTTCAGTGTCAATCTTCTTCAGAGGCACTGCTTCTGGGTACCGAGTCGCATAGTCCACTAAAGTCAGTACCCACCGATGACCTTCTTCACTCGGAGGTCTTTTTTCGCCGATTAGGTCTAAGGCCATTCTCTTGAAAGGTCGGTCGATCAAAGGCATCCTCTGCATAGGCACTTTCGGGACCCTTCCTCGAGGTATGGTCTTCTAGCAAATGTCACATGATCGGCAGAAACGGCTGACGTCCGCATGAAGTCCTGGCCAGTAGAACACTGCCTGGATTCTGTCTGACGTCTTCTTGATGCCTAGGTGACCTCCCATGATGGAGTCATGTGCTACTTCCATCACTTGGCGCCTTAGGGGTAATGGTACCAAGAATTGACGTAGTGGTTTCCCTCCGTTGACCCTCGGGTGCTGGAAGATTCGGTACAGGATCTTGGCCTTCACCTCAAAATAGACCGTACCACTGCCCTTGGTCACGTTGTCTTGGGGGTTCCTGCACTTGTTTAAAGTATTATCAGCTTCCTGGAGCTGGATTAGTTTATCTCTGTCCACGATGGCAGCTTTGGAGTTGTCGGCGACCTTCAGTGGCGTAGACGTCTTGTCTCTCTTGGCCTGGGCCCTGGTAGTAACAGCACCGACGATCTCTGGTCGGCAGGGCTGAGCCGGAGTAGCCACATTGTCCCGTAGCAGCTCTGTAAGGTCTCCATCGGGAAATGGCAATGGATCCTCCTCCACAACTTCGACACGTTGGGTTGAGGCAGGACTCCATTCTGAATCGGGGTCGTCGGGTCGTCTCGCGCCGTCGATATTCCCGATCATCAAATCATACAGCGGCTTTTTCAGGCAAACCGCTTCTACTTCGCCTATGTAAAAGGGGTGCTGACTTGAATCTTCGCAACTGGCGCTTTCACACATTTGCTGTCGGCCATAAGTGTCCATTTTGAATCGCCAGTGAACTGTTCTTTAGCGATTAGGTCTTCTTTGACGATGACCCCACTGCAGCCAGAGTCTCTTAGAACAGTCACTTCATGATTTCCGACGCGTCCCTTGGAAACAGGCATGTTCTGGACGGTCATCGCTGCGCTGGCTACGATGGGGATGGATTTCCCGTTGGCAAGGAGAAGTTGGCCATCGGTTATGCACTCTTGCACGTCCGCAGGAGTAGCTGCGCGATCGGTCTCACTCGGAAGAATGACGCTCCCGCCGCACACTTGATGGTCAGATCTACTGGTTTGCCGTTGATTGGAGAACCGCCTCTGCCGGTTGCCCGCCGCTGCATTGTCCGTATTGCTCCGCTGTCCGCTACTTTTGTTTTGAGGACAGTTAGCCGCTCTGTGGTCTGTAGCGTTGCAGGTGAAACAGCCTCTTGAATGCCCTTCCCTGGGAGGTGGCGTGGAGTCCGTGTGTCTCTGGCTCGTCTGACTCCCCTGGATCTGGCTCACTTGGCTTGCAGTCTTCTGAAATGGCTTCGTCGCCTTGGGTGGCCCCAGTGTTTTCTCATAAGCGATGAGATATCTTTCAGCAGCTTCAGCAACGTCTTTTAGCGTCTCCAACTTTTGTATTTCCAAGTGGATCGCGAGGTCCTTAGAGCAGGCGTTGAGTAATTGCTCCCTGACGATCAGATCATGGAGACTCTCGTAAGTCTTCCCTTTGCCTGATAATTCCACCCACTTGTGTAGATATGACGACAGGCGCTCCACAAACTGCTTTGGCGTCTCGTCTGACAGAGGCCGGCATTCGCGAAAGCGTTTACGGTAGCCCCTCTCTGTAAAGTTGTAGCACTGCAACAGGGCCCCTTTCAAAACGTCGTAGTCTTTGGCGTCAGTATTCGACAGTCTGCTGTAGACGTCGAGCGCCTTCCCCGTCAATAGTGCGCTGAGTATGATTGCCCAGTCTTGACGTTGCCATTTAGCGCTTTCGGCGAACCTTTCGAACCTCGCCATATAGCTGTCGATCTGGTCCTTTTCGTCGACAAATGCTGGCAATTTTGGAGCTTTGAAGTCGCTGATAACATGTGGCGCGCGCTGCTGTTGTTGGATGCGCGCCATTTCTAAATGGAATTGACGCTCAGCGTCTAATCGTCTATCTTCCATCTCGTGACGTCGACGCTTTTCTTCTCTTTCTTCTTGGCGACGCTGCGCTTCGAGTTCTCTTTCTTCTCGGCGACGCTGCTCTTCTCTTTCTTGACGTTGCTGTTCAATTTCTCTTTCTTCTCGCAATATTCTTTCCTGGAATTTGACGTACTCCGTCAGCTGTTTGCCTTTTAGGTTTAGTTCAACCCCTTTCTGCCAGAAGTCAGCCATCTTGATGCTTTTCTGGAAAGTTCCTTTCTGGAAAGTTCTTTTTCTAGAAAGTTCTTGACTGTGATGCACCTTTCTAGACTGTTCTAGAACAGCACGCTTTCTGCAGTAGCGCTGATGCTTGTCACTAGTCGCCTTCGCTGACGCAGGCCCCGCTGTCCTCGTCGCATGCGACGCTGCACCACGCTGGTGTTGATGTACACGCTCCTGTGCTGAAGTACACGCGACGTCCGCTCGTCGCTCTCTGTAACACTGGCGATGTAGCTCCGAGACTGTCCCTCGACGTAGTCTTGCTGCAGCCACGTAGTCCCGGTCTGTTGTTCGCTCACGAAGCAACTCTTCAGCGACTACACGCCCTTGCAGTCAACCCGAATCTATCGGTGATGTAGTCCCAGTATGTTGGCCCCTCCCGACGCAACTCGTTGGCGGCTACCCTCGATGACTGCCTCTCGTAACGTTGACTCGCTTGTTGTAGCAGTTGAACCCTTGGCTATGGCGTGAATCGCAGCTTGGCCCCCAAAATGTTACACTCCGTTTGATGGTGGTGTTTTCTATCAGTAGTGGATTCAGCCCCAATGCTGAAGTACTGATGAGTGTAGCTCAGATTCGTTTATCCACGCAACCCGTTCAATCAGCATACAAGTCACAAAGTCGACGTATGAAGTTTTCCACTTTTATTCAGCACACATCAACAACTGCATACAATGGCTCAATCGCTTTTCCACTCTCAAATTTTACTTTCCAACTCACTATCAACAACAACAACCTTTTTTTAACAGTGCGGCGCTTATATAGTCTCTACATACTCGGGAACAAACGAGAATAATCCTACATGAAACACCACAACCAATCAAAATTAATTTCATCATCACGTGACTCACGTCATACAACCTCATTTGGAATGGAAGCTTCCATGGTAACCAACAGAACAATCCATACGCTTCGATCGATAGTAAACAACCAATTCTCGAAAATTCTCAAATAATATCGACCAACTAAAAACACCAACGTTACACAAAGCCTCTACTAATAACAACGCAAAATCAAATCAAAGATAAATACACTCTATTACTGCATGCGTTGCAAAAATAAAACGAACAGATCTATCGCGCGCGCGTCACACATAATATGCGCATTTCACACGCACCATCATGCGCGTTTCATCGTAACACACTGATTGTTGTTCTGAACCAGTTTTCGATGGCGCTGTTGTGGAGGACTGCACTGGTAGCCTTGTCATACAGGCTTTTGATGACTTCAATAATTTTAGGGCTGATGTTGTCTTGCTTTGGATCGTGGAGACCTTGGGCTGTTTAACACTTGTCAGCCGTTTCATAGTCTGGTAGGCCTTCTTGCTGTTGTTCTTGTTCAGACTGTTCTCTATTTCCTGGCATTGATCTTCTATCCAGTTCTCCTTTGCTGTGCGCATGCATTTTGGGATGTCATTGTTGATTTTTCGGTAGGCATCAGCTTCCTGTGCGGTGTTCTTTTTCTTTTTCATCTCTCTTCGTTTATCACACAAGTCCAAAAGTTCAGGTGTGATCCACAGTTTCTTCTTTGGCCGGTGCTTTCCAAGGATCTCCATGACGGCATCTGTCACAGCTGAGTTGAAGGTGGTGGTCATGGTTGATCCACGTCCACCCGCAAAGAAGAAACTGCTTTGGCTCGCCTTCATATTGGGCATAGTTATGGCAACCTTAGTCTCCTGGAGAACCACTACCATGGTGCTTTGCATGTGACAAATCTTTTTCCGTCCTCCATTTTATGTTTGAATGTGCTGATCTTGTTGATGAAAGTGAAAGATATTTTGGTTCGATACCTTTTAATGAGATTTTTGCAATAGTCAACACCTGTTTCAATTTGTACATGATGTTGGTTTGTTTTATCGCATATAAATCACATCGTCTTGTTCTGTATTCTTGGTTGGATTTTATTGGTGAGACTGATTTTAGTTACATCTTTTATCATGTTTAAATGTTAACAGTTTAATCTAATTTTGCTTAATTTTATGTGATTCAGTTCTTGGCAGTCCGCTGGACCCTATAAACAATGAAAATCTATCTATCCGTCTATCCAAACCCTGACTTCACAATCAAGAGACCAACCGAGGGATCTGCGTGCACGTTAGGGTTTCCCCTGTAACCGTGAATGAATGAACATTGAGGTTTAACGTTTACACCCACCATTGGCGATATGGCAGACGGGGATAACCATCCCAAAGAAAGAGGGGGTAAGGACCTGAATCAACACTGAACCTTCAAAGCAATCATACTGCTAAAATGGACAGTAAAAATGGCCACATTTTATATCGCCCACCACGGGATTCGAACCTGGATCATCGGTGTGCCAGGCGAACGCTCTACCAATAGAGCTACGGCGGTGGGACTCTGTAACCGTAAGGGAGAGGAGGGGTAATAAACCTCCTTTTTCTGGGGGTCAGCTTCGTGAGTGGTGCCTGTCGCAACTCTCTTTCTCTCTCTTACCAACGTACCAATCCATTCACGAGGTATGCCAAGAGGAAAATCAGAAGCATGATGGTAGGGATACATCCTATTCTGTTCGGATCATCTGTATAAATATTCCACATGCGCTTGTATCTGGCCGCGTCTCCCTTTCGTTATCTGTATATATGTATAACGAATAACCAAAGGGAGACGCGTCACAGGCATAGGCGCTCGCGTGTCCAGATACAAGCGCCTGTGAAATATCCCGTTGGTAACTCGGAATACCTGTTGAGGATCGACCAGCTGCATGACAGACGCTTGGATTCGAATAATAAAAGACAAGCTGAGAGAAGAAAGCATGGAGAATGCAAGTTGGAATGGTGAAAGGGTGGCTTGATGGCTCAGTGGGTTAGGCAAATATTTCATATGCCGAAGGTCGCAGGTTCGAATCCCGCAAGGGACGAACTTATGTGATTAGGTAGAGGCTTTTCAGTTCATCGGGGAGTTCTTTTTTTCCCCCTCAATAATGGTATTAAAGGCAGTCAATCAAAATTTTACATACAAAAATTAGATTTGCTTTCCGCGTTTTAATCCCACACTCTCTCTGTTTTTACCGTTTACACCACAAGTGTGAGTGATATATCTATATATATAAATTGCTTAGCCGGAAGTCCTTCTTCGCCACTACTATAAAGTTTGTCTCCTATGGACGCTGATCTGGGCACGTGCTGAGAGCTGCTGATCGGCCTGCTGTGTGCTCAAAACCAGCCAAATCGTTATAGCCGACATTTCCTTACCGAACCTTATAACCGTTTCTGAGATAAATAAATAAACAAAATGTCTACAAACTGCAATAGCCTCATTCTGCGCGCTTCCATTAAAAATCAAATTGAGGTTTCAGCATGTTTTCCCATATAGAACAAAAAATTCCTGGTTTTTCTACGAAGCCTTCGTAGCTTAGTGGTTTAATATTTCGCCTACGGTTTCGGGCGACCCTAGATCGATACTCAAGCAGGCCATATTTTTTTTTATAAAGTTTTTTTTTTACACTACAATATGGATATTTATTTTAAATTTAGACTTTTTACATTTAATTTATTATTATTATTATTATTATTATTATTATTATTATTATTATTATTATTATTATTATTATTATTATTATTATTATTGTTATTGTTATTAATAATAATAATAATAATAATAATAATAATAATACATTATTATTATTATTATTATTATTATTATCATTATTATTATATCAAATTTTCTTTTAAAACCTTATTGTTTTTTTATGATTTCTATTTATATTATTCTATATTCAAGTAGTAGTAGTAGTAGTAGTAGTAGTAGTAGTAGTAGTAGTAGTAGTAGTTGTAGTAGTAGTAGTAGTAGTAGTAGTAGTAGGCCTGCTGTGTGCTCAAAACCAGCGAAATCGTTTTAGCCGACATTTCCTTACCGATCGCTTAACCGTTTCTGAGATAAATAAATAAACAAAATGTCCACAAACTGTAATAGCCTCATTCCGCGCGCTTCCATTAAAATGGTATGGGGAGGTATCAAGTGGGTTCGGGGAGGTATCAAGGGGGTATGATGAGGCATCATGGGGGGGGGGGGACGGGGAGATATCAGGGGGGGGGGGGGGTATGGTGAGGTTTCAAGGGGGATATGGGGAGGTATCATCGTCCAAATGAAACTCGCAGACAAAAGTTCTCTCTGTCTACATTTTAAACAGCTTCATGTGTACCCTGGCTTATATATATATAGATAGATAGATAGATAGATAGATATATAGATATATAGATATAGATATAGATATATAGATATATATAGATATATATGTGTGTGTGGGGTGTGTGTGTGGGGGGGGGTGCGTGTGTTTGGGTGTGTTTGGTATGTATGTAAGAGTGTAACTGTGTAACATGAGAGCGCGTATGTTGGTACAGATCGCCGCGTTTTGAGCTTGATTGGTGATTTGAAAAAAAATGTATATTATTATTATTATTATTATTATTATTATTATTATTATTATTATTATTATTATTATTATTATTATTATTATTATTATAAAGAAATAAAGAAAAAAAGGAAGGAAGTAAGGAAGAAGGAAGGAGTTACGACTGTTGAAAACGAAATCAACTATGTAGATGTCAGTGCTGGTGTTACGCTACCCTACTACTGGCATTCGTTCCGTAAGCGTACTGTGTAAAGTAGAAGACAAAAAAATACCGAAGATGCATTTATAGACTGCGATGGTACGTGAACTCATATCATGCGCGATCTCTGTATGCACATTTAGTTTGAAGAGAGAAAGAAATATGGAAAGGAAGAAATAAATAATCGATGCATTTACGTCCCAATAATAAGTTTTAAATGTTACTATAGTGTTTGTCATTCTTTATTTCTTTCTCCTTTCACTGTGTCAGCCTACACTGTTTCTTTCTATTCCTCCTTTCGCCAAAACCATGATCTCATTATTTACTGACACCAATCGCCTGTAATGACTAGGATGAGGGTACTGAAAATGTAAACAGTATTGATGACGATGATGATTATGATGATGATGATGGTGATGGTGATGATGATGATGATGATGATGATGATGATGATGATGATGATGATGATGATGACAGTGATAGCGATGTTTCATTCCGCTGATATGCACGCTTCTGTAGAAACTCCAGTACCAGTAATCACTATGTTTGTGATACCAGTAAGTCTAATCATGATAATATTGATACTTAGTAATTATTGTGATATTGATACTTGGTAATTAGTATGATATTTAGTAATTATTATGATATTAATTTCTTTTTATTCTTTCTTGTTATTGCTTATCGTAGCCGATAACGACATGTGCATTTTTGTGGTGCAACCAGGAGTTCTGGGGATTAACTTCCATTGCGGCTTTACTGCGGGGTCCAGTTCTCGCATAATCATATTATACCAGCAATGCTTCTCTGTCAGTTCGATTGAAGTGTTCATTTCGGGTGACCTTATTTCTGCCGTTGGCCTAGGCTAAGGAAGTCCGCGTGAGAACATTTATGACCTGGCCGCACCTCAAATGCAGGCTTTTGTCATTCATACGACCAGAGATTATCATTCGCCATAAATTTCTATTTCCCGCCATCTTGAAAATAATCCTACAAGGTGCTGGCCGAGTCCCACACAGCGTCTCCGAGACTTGTGATGGACGCAGGCAGATTGCATGTAGGCACCAACCTTGGACAGATTTACAAGACGGTAAAGTTTCGTCGAATCCAGTTGGCTCTCCACAAGCGCATGACAGCTATTCTACACCGCCCGTTTTTGAGAGCCAAGGTCAACAACAGCTATTGGTCACTGCTAGGTCACTTTGAACTATTCACCTGGCTGTACGAGTATCCATGGACTAGTCCATGGAGTATCCCATACGGAGTTGAGTCTAGTATGGGGGTGGGTGGGTAGGAATAACGAAGCTTAACGTCCTTTTGCGTTAGCGTTAAGGACGAACTACCACGTCGCCACCTTGACAACAATGATCATCATCATCATCATATCAAAAACACGTTTTTTAATTTTTTAATCCATCACCTGTTCAAGAAGAAGGGTGTTCACACGGTTGCACTTCACTTACCGCTAGATTGTTTGTTAATACTAGATCTAATAATAATGATAATAATAATAATAATAATAATAATAATAATAATAATAATAATAATAATAATAATAATAATAATAATAAAAATAATAATAATAATAATAATAATAATAATAATAATAATAATAATAATAATAATATATTATTATTATTATTTTTTTTAATAACTATCAACATCATCATCATCATCATCATCATCATCATCATCATCATCATCATCATCATAACAATTATACCGGATAGTAAATACGCGCTTTTCCTCAAGTCACCAATCAGGCCCAACACGTACGCGGCGATCTGTACCAACATTCACTCATGGAAATAGATTTTTTTTTTGGTGGGCCTCTACAACAGCGCGCAATAATGATTAAAATGCGTGTGTTACCTCTCTTTAACGACTTGATTACCATAACCAAAGATGGTGTGTGTACGTCACTGTACTGTACTACCATGGCAGGTCACTTATCAGGCCACACCGATCGATCTAGATCTGAAACCGATAACGGATCGATTATTGACGGGTGTCGTTGATGACGGAGACAGCTAAAATAGTCTGCATTAGCAAAAGACACTATCACAGACGCTCTAGCATTGTTACTAGTTCTACCGTACGCTGATAAAACGAAGCAAGTCCATATTTTGTCAAAAATTCTTTCTTTCCTTTTTTGTATTAAAAAAAAAAAAGATCTGCATGAGAGGGATCATGACCATTTTCTCGAAACTAACGTCGCTGGCTAAGCTTGTTTATTTTGTCATCACATGCACCTTAGCTTATGACACTGACTATCAGGAAGCTGTGTCGATCTGTTGTAGCGCTGTGTGTTAGTATGCTATGCGACGACGACGGCGAATTACATTGCATTACATTACATGATTATTGCTTTAGGTCCAGCGGACTCTTCCGAGCCAAATCAGGATCGGACAACCCTAATCCGCATAAAAGATTTGCCGAAACAACCCTATTGATAAAACTGAAAGCTCTCCACCAGCCAGTCACTTTACAATAAAGACATCCCACGCAGGGGACGCTGAGGCTGTACTCTAATTTATCGAACCCCCGTTTACAAAAACAAAATAGAATACAAACATCATTATAAAATATCAACAAAACACATACATATAAAATGCCTACATTGCTAAATAATAACATCATAGGAAGCCATAGTGACCACCTGGCAGAAAGCGTCCAATATTCCCAAGGTAATCCAACAGACCTCATACACAAATTAGGAATCTTGTCCCGGAAGAGTTTTCAAGAAAAAAAGGTAGGTGACTGGTCTAGCGAAGAAGAAGATAGTATAGCAGATTGATAGAACAGAGCAGGAATGAGAAAGAGCAAATGAGAAAGAAAGTGACAGTGGGAATTTAAAGCACTAAATTTCCAGAAAGTGGGGATACTATTTATACTGAAACCCCCGGCACCCCAACGGGGGTACGACGGCGAATGGGACAGCAGTCTATTAATCTTTATTACGTCGTGTGCATTTACTGCATGCCGATGTGTGCACTGCTATTGTGCTATGGGCTTGCTGGCCGAGGGCCAATCGATGAAATTTACGATGATTTTAAGTTAGCAGCACCAGCTGGTGACACATTTGAACAAGCTGCCACCTTGCCACTGTAATGCGTCGTGCACAACATAATAATAGCACACCGGCTTGGACTACCTAGTGCGCACGGGCGCCTGAATCAGAATGTGAGCCGAGTCTATGAATAATGCTAGTTCTAGCGCGCGCCTGTAGTAATACCTGTGCGAAAAGATAGTAAAATGAAAACGGGACAACAGCGGAACGGCAGAGGAAATACGTTGAAAGGGACCCATTTCTTAGAAAGTTTTGTGGATCCCAAATCCGCGTAACGGTAGTGGCGCGGCTTTTTATTATTATTATTATTATTATTATTATTATTATTATTATTATTATTATTATTATTATTATTATTATTATTATTATTTGTTTGTTTGTTTATTTTGTTTTTGTAGAATCATATGTCTATGTCTCTCTTGTTGTATCTCTGCCATTCTTGCAAAGTGTATGCAAGAAGTCGAACTCTACTTACGCGAAGTAAAAACTCGGGGTGAAAGTCTTTCTATTGGGGTGTACCACGTTTCGTTCGTTCGTTCGTTTCGTTAGGTAGATTACCGTCCCCGGACACGGAAGCGTATAGGGGACTTGGATGGAAGAAGGCCGTTGGAATTAAGAAGTCATGGTGCGGGATGAGTCGCTTGAAGAGGGAGCGCGTAGCGCCGCTGCAACGTCCAGCTGAAGTTAAGATGGGTCTGAGGTGAACAGCAGCGGGTGATGGTAGAGCAAGGGGCCAGTGTTGGTAGGTCGGCAAGGGGCAGGCGTAACCGTTCGAAGGGGAAGAGGGAAGTGAGAGGAGGGGACGTAGGTGCTTCACAGGAAGCCTGGGGGGATAAAAACGGGTCTGAGGGAGATGATTGAGTAAGTCCCCTATACGCTAATGTGTCCGGGGACGTTAATCTACTCAAACAAACAAACAAACAAACAAACAATGATTGAGTAGTTTAAGTACGGATGGATCGGTATCTATCGAGCATGTGAAAACAATACTGATCTATTATGAATAGAAACTACCCCAAGTGGGGTCTAGGGTGAATACATTCCCAGGAGGGAGCTGAGGCAAACAGGGAGAGTATGCGAGCGGGATGAGATGGCTGATATTACGGGTGGCTATAAATAAAAATCCTATCAGGACCAAAATAAAAGATTAAAAAAAATGGGAAAAAGACCCCAAAGTGTCCGACTGATCGGAGAAGACATACGCAATCATACAAGAAAAGGAAACCAAAGGGTGTACCACCACGATGATCAGCCTTTTTAAAGGTGGTGAACCTAGCCGCGTGAATAACTTAAGCATACATAACGCTCATCAGTATGTAGGGCAGCTGCTGCTGGAAACATGTCTTGGTGAAAGATGCCTTGTCGCCGGGGTATTTTGGTTCTTTTATACAGCGTTAGCGCAGTGTAATGCGTAAAGGTTCTGCGTACGTGTTTATCCGTCACGCGCAGTGTATTTATCGATCGGCCAACGGGCGCAACACAAGCTGTATTATTACAATATTATTATTGTTCATGTTGTTGTTTTATGGGTGGAGGTGGTGGAGTTGTTGTGGTTGATAGCGATGGTGATGGTGCGATGATGGTGGTATTTTTTTCTGTTGTTATTGGTGTTAATAAGGGCGGCTATATTAGTGTTATTCTGATTCTATCTGTATCTTGTGCCAAAGATTGGGACACCGCGGATCTATGAGAAACCTCTGTGGGTGGCTCTCTGAGAACGTATTGGCGTTTCGAGGATTGTGTTTATTTGTCATGAAATTGGAAGTGTTCCTTACTAGTCATGGCATTTAGATCTACAAATGGCTTGATAATCTATATCCAGATGATCGAATCAGGAACAATAATAGTACCGCAGGTCATTGGCATTGTTTTCAACACCATGAAGCACACTTCAGACAGGAACATTAACATGGCAGTGTATAGGAACTATCTGTATTGGTGATTGCCTTTAATGCCCATCTGCCCACTTCGCACTTTCGCCCTCTCCCTATTCAAATGCGTGTGCTCACATGCACGCACACACACATGCACACACACATGCACGCGCACACACACACACACGCACGCACACACACACACTAAATATATGTTGTGGGTGTTTGTGTATGTACAGAGGCTTGACACCACCTCCAAAGCCTTTGGAATGGAAAGAAGTGCAGAGAATATCAAACTGATGACCAAAAACACCAATTGCATCAACACGGACATCAAAGTCCAAGTCCAATCCCTCAATACGGTGCATAGCTTCAAATATTTAGGAGCTATTGTATCAGACAGTGCGTCCTTCACAAATACATACATACATACATACATACAGTGCAAAGTAACACATAAAACTACTACTTGCGTGAACAATGTTACGAGCAAGTTTGTTGGCCTTTGTAATGTGATTCTCTCTCTCTCTCTCTCTCTCTCTCTCTCTCTCTCTCTCTCTCTCTCTCTCTCTCTCTCTCTCTCTCACACACACACACACGAACACTCTCTCCCTCTCTCTCTGTCTTCACTCTCTCTATCTCTTTCCCCCTTCCCTATTACCCTCACTGCACCGATAAAAATTACAAATATGACAAGACAATGTGCTTTGCCAAGTTCCCACGAGCACTAGCACTGCCTCTCATATATTTCCATTACCATTGTACACAGAAGTGGTTTTATCCACCCGTTCTGTGAAATAAGGGAGCATGGGAAAATGGGTGCGACCACGCACAGTGGTTAGTGCACTTGTTTCTTTTTTTTTCTTTTTTTTTTAGAACAGTTCAGCATCAATCAGTCTGGCTAATACTTAAATGGGGCATTTATTTAACACTTAAATAGGAAGGACAAGCAAGAAAGCCGCACCAAAGAGCTCCGTAATAAGCTCTTTGGCCGCACAGATTATGACACATAATTATTGTGTTCTCTTGGATCTCAGACTCGAAAGCCATTTGTAGTATTTTACTGTTATTTTCCACATCTCTCTACATACATTCCACCCCTTGGGGTCATGAGCAATCTTGTCACTGTAGATTGTTCTAACCTATAAAGGGAACAGTGAAAGCCCAAGTTGAAAACCTGCCTTGCCTTTGTAGGCATGACTAATTCACTGCGGCAACAGTTCCCCCCGTTGGAGTGCCGGGGGTTTCAGTATAAATAGTATCCCCACTTTCTGGAAATTTAGTGCTTTAAATTCCCACTGTCGCTGTCTTCATCATTTGCTCTTTCCCATTCCTGATCTGTCCTATCACTCTGCTATACTTTCTTCTTCTTCGCTAGATCAATGACCTACCTTTTTTCTTGAAAACTCTTCCTGGACAAGACTCCTTGTTTGTGTATGAGGTCTGTTGGATCAGCTTGGGAGTGTTGGACGCTTTCTGCCGGGTGGTCACTAGGGCTTCCTATGATTGTATTATTTCGCACTATAGGCATTTATATGTATGTGTTTTGTTGATGATTTATAATGATGGTTGTATTCTATTTTGTTTTTGTAACCGGGGTGTTCGCGTAGTTGAGGTCAACCCTCAGCCGTCTCCCGCGTGGGATGTCTTTATTGTAAAGTGACTGGCCGGTGGAGGGCATTCAATTTTCCCACTAGGGTTGTTTCGGCAGATCTTTTATGCGGATCGGGGGTTGTCCGGTCCTGATTTGGCTCGGAAGAGTCCGCTGGACCTAAAGCAACAATAAATCAATCAATCAATACATACATTCCACACTGCGTAGCTGAGACTAACTCTCTACCGGTGGAGAGGCCAACCTAAGCCTCGGCTTGCTTCAGCTGCGCGGTGAGCATACATCTATCATTAGCGATGATGCGATGACGGTTTAAGGTGCGTTTGCCTATCCATTGACGACGACGAGGAGGAGGACTTTTAAAAAAAAGTCCAACGCTGAATAATTACTTTTGGTTGATGAAACAGCTAGTTTATCCAAACTACGCCGCTGTCTCTTTCACTCTATCAAGTTTTTGTTTACCTTCTTCTTCTTTTTTTTTTTTTTTTTTTTTTTTTTTTTTAAGCAATTCAAATAATTAGGTTGATGATTACGACTTATCCAAACTACAGTGTTTTTTTCTTCTTCTTCACTTTATATACTTTTGGTTAATCTTCTCTTTTTAAGCGCAGCCCGATTTGAAGGTGTGATTTTATTTGATCTTGATGACCCGGCGTATCGGCTTTCTGACATGGTGGTTAAAAAAAAAAAAAAAGGAAAAAAAAAAGCCACAACAAAAAAACTGTCATTGGGGTGTAGATCTTTTCTTGCGTTCTTTGTTGTCTCCCCTACTTGAAAGGAGAGATAACCCACAGCAGGAGAATTAATTATAATGTAAATAGTCTCCCGTTGTACTTTTATTGTTCTAGTGTCTCTTAGACTGGTAGGTCTAGTTGCTTGATTGCTAAGAGTATCGGTTAGCGCCTTGAGCAGTTTGTGAGTTAGAAAAGCGCTATATAAGAAAGGTTACATAAATAAATTAAGGCTAAAAAGAATTTGAGCTGTAGCGAATACGAAACTTATCAGGGTAGGGATGGTGATGAGGCTGTTATTTAATTTGTGAATATTTATAGAAGATTCAAATAACAGTGGTTTGTTGTTGTTGCTGTTGTTGTTGTTGTTGTTGTTTTTTTAACACTGCGCAATGAAGAAACAGCATTACATTACTTTGCAAACATTTCACGTTTACAGGAAATAGTCCGCTTGTGGTATAGCAAACATAAGAGGAAACTGTGGATGAGTTGGTGCGGGAAGCAGAATTGGGGAAGGACGGGGGAGGGAGAGAATAGAGGGAGGATGCCGCTGGGGGAGGGGGGGTAGGGGGTTCAGGGTGTGAAAAGGGAATAGAATATGAGGAAGAGGGCAGGGCCGGGGTTAGGGACTCTGAAGATATAGTAACTTATTCGGAGTCTTTTTTGAAGTGTACGTATCTTTTGCTTCTGAAAAGGCAAGCAGCTGAATCTTTTCCCAGTATAATTATTGGCAACAAATAGCAAGCATCCCTGTATAGAAGAAGGGGGAGGTAGCGGTTGGTAGGCGTAATGAAGAGGGCTTTCCCTGTGCAAGTTGGTCTCATCACTCAAGTGTAGGCTCCCTGCTCAAGGTGACACCAGCGGCGGTTTTAATGAGGGCGACGGTAAGTGCAAACGACTACACACAGACCTCGGAAGAGAAAACAAGAAAAAGTAACTGATGTCGTCAAGGAAACTATGTACCTGGACTTGCAAAGACGACAGGATAACGTCACTAAAACTAACTCGTTAAAGCTAAATCTACACGTCGCGTCATTCTTTTATTTTCCCTTTTTATTTATTTATTTATTTTTGCCGCTAGAATCAGCGGTGAACAGTCTCTCCATCGACAACAGGTTTTCTAAATTTTAGGGCATTTGATGGGTGAAAAGATTATCTCTGATTCTTGTTGAATAGGGATATTGAGACCTGAAACTTCCTTCAGTTAATCGGTTGTTTAAAAAAAAAATTATTTTATGCTATATAAGCTTACTATCGTACTTCTGTCTCATTAAATGCAATTAATACATTCATTCTTATTTGTAGAATGTTACAGATGACTGCTGATTCTTGTTGATTAAAAGTTCTAGAACCCAAAAGTAAGTCCTTTTAAAAAAACGCTTTCATTCAGTATACTTTTTAATCATAACAGAAATGTAGTTACTTTCGTCTTTAGTTGTAGAATGCTAAACACGACCGCTGTTTGTTTTCTGTGTTAAGTCGTTTTCGTTATTTTATTCTGTATATTTCTATTAGGAGTTTAGTTGCCTTCATCCTTAGTTGTAGAATGTCACACACAGGTGGTACACGACAGAGACAGAGTTCGCCTGTTGCACATAAAGATAAGACGGACAGACAATAGAAGATACATGGTTCTTAGACAATGGGATGTATTGTATAGTTAGCGCTACTTAGCCTTTCTTCTCGTGTCAGATAGGATAAGTTTCGGGTTGTGCTTCTTGCTATAATGCGATCCAAATAACCTTTTACAATTAGAGGGGCCGGGTAGCTCAGTTGGTAAGAGCGTCTTGCTAGTAACCGAAAGGTCGCTGGTTCGAATCCCGGATTGGTCAACGTGTGATCATATTATTTTCCCCTTTACCAACAACTGGCCCGCTGGTGTCAGTATAAATCGGTCCAGTAGTCACCTATATATGCGAAAGTGTCGTGTGACTATAATCTACAAACAACAACATTTTACAATGCCACCTGCTAAAGTGTCTGCTTCCTGTCTCCAGTTTAACGCCATCGAAGTAGTTGTAGTCGTCGTCGTTGTCTTTGTCGCCCAAGTCGTCGTTGTCATCATTGTGGTAGTTGCTATCGCCATTGTCGGCATCGTTATTGTCGCCGTCCTCACCGTCATCGTCATTGTCGACGTCATCATCATCATCATCATCATCATCATCATCATCATCATCATCATCATCATCATCAGGCACCTTGAGCATGAACAATATATCTGTCCCTATGCAAGTCTTCTTATTATTATTTGCCTCTATCATCATCAATCTTCTCCTAAACCTTCATGTTATAGGAATGAACATTGAAGTTCAACGTCTACACCCACCATTGGCGATATGGCAGACGGGGATAACCATCCCAAAGAAGATGGGGTAAGGACCTAAATTAACACTGTGAACCACCAGAACAATCATACTGTAAATACGGACAGTGAAAATGGCCACTTTTTATCTTGACCACCACGGGATTCGAACCTGGGTGTGCCAATCGAACGCTTTACCACTGAGCTACGGCGGTGGGACACGGGTATTATAGGTAGATTGTAGGCTTACAATATACACTATCTTCGTACTCTGTAATAAAAATAATATTTAAAAAAGGATAATATCACGCGCTTTTTCTTCAATCGGACTAAAAGAGTAAGGCGGAAGATAAATCTTTCCGTTGTGTGTGTGTGTGTGGGTGTGTGTGTTTGTGTGTGTGTGTTAAACAAAATTTAGATTAACTGCATTCAATATCATTATTGAATAGAGAAAACCGGAGTACTCGGAGAAAACCCTCGTTTTTCTGAAAAGTCTCGTAACAAAGTCACATAAGTTCGTCCTATGCAGGGTTCGAACCCGCGATCCTCAACATAGGAAACAAGCACCCTACCCACTGTGCTACCAGGTCATCCATCCCTTCTCTGGTAGTTGTTGCCTCACGCTCGCCCTAACCTTTGGCCCAGGTGCCTGACAAATGATGAGTTGCATGATACCCGTGTTTGCACACGACTCACCTTTTACATTGTGCGGCGTGAAAGGTTAACATTCTTCCCTGCTAGCTGACTGTGGCTCGTTTTGCCTGTTTCCGTCTACTCGTGAGTAGTAGTTGGTAGGCCTATGCGCCATCTCCGTGGAGTGCCACAGAAGAAGTGAAACTTTTGAAATGTAAGCACAAATATAATAGTCAAACAACCTAGAAACAACGTAAACAGTAAGCGACCTGTTGAACGTAAACTGTCAGCAAGCAAACAGTTTTGGTAGTAGCATAGAATAGATATAACATGAATCACTGAAGTCTCTAACCGATTGTTTTAACAACACCGCAGCGGTCTTGGTTTAGGCCTATATAAACACCAAAAAAGAGAGAAGTTTTTCGATTGCAATATTTACCTTTCTTTGTCTCTTGGAAACTTGAAAAAGAACTTGCCATCACAACGTTTCTTGTATCTGGCATTACGGCAATTGATGGCTGTGCAAAAGTAACCGCCCTGTTTCACTCGGTCGCCTTTTGTCTTTCTGCCACGAGCCATTGTCAGCATGTCAACAAGGGCGCGTAACTCGTATCTTCCGTCTCGCGGTCCTGTACCAAGTTCCCCCTCTTTCTATAATTAAGCTCTTTGGTCGTACTTATTAGGAAATAAAAACTTAGAGAGAGAGAGAGAGAGAGAGAGAGAGAGAGAGAGAGAGAGAGAGAGAGATTCAATCCTATCCTATCCCATAACTCTGAGGTCGTTGGGGCACCACAGATGATTGTTTAACCAGCATACTCCATCTTTCTCTGTCCTCAGCAACCCTGATGGCTTCGCTCAATGTCAAGCCAGTCCATTCTCGAATGTTGTCCTCCCACCTCTTTTTCGGTCTCCCTCTTCTTCTACCTCCTTGCACTGAACCTTGCAGGATGGTCTTTGCTAGGCCTGATGATCTGGTGACGTGGCCATACCATCGGAGTTTCCGTTTCTCCACCACTGTGAGCAGGTCATCATGTTGTCCAATGGCTTGTGTGATGGTCTGTCGGACTTCCTCGTTGTTGATGTGTTGGGTATAGGAAATGCCCAGAAGTCTTCTGTAACACCTCATCTCCATGCTTTGAGATGTTTTGTTTATTATTAAGGGTTAACAGGGCCGGACCTGGGAAGAGTCGAAGGGGGGTGGGTGGGGGGGGGGGGTTACAGATTCAGCGAAGGCGCGAAGCGCCGAGCCTTCTAGGGGAATCCGGGGGCATGCCCCCCCTCCCCCCCCCCCCCCGGAAATTTTTTTTTCAAGGAAGCTAAATGGTGCAATCTGGTGCAATCTGAACCTTGAAAAAGCCATTTGTGATGGCCTGAGACTTTGAGCTTTTTGAACAATTAAACTGCAAACTCTGGGGTACAAAAATTATCCTCTGCCCCTCCCTTAAAAAAAACACACACACAACGCACACACACACACACACACACACACACACACACAAACACACACACATTTATTTATCAGCAGAGATGTTTTGTATACTATTATTATTCACTACTTTTTGTTGATCGTTAACGGTATAAAGCTTTACCTTGTAGTTTATGAACATCACCGCCCTGCTTTCACTTTCAGTCTTGCTGCACTAGGTTTCCCGGCATTAGTACCATTTGTGAATTGTATCTTCTGGCAAAACAGTTCACTGCCTCTTTGAAGTCAATATCAACATCCCTGTGCACTTTCAGTAAAACAAGTCCATTGAGTCTCTGTAGCCCCATTGTAGAGCGCAGGTAGTTTTTCAGGTTGCGCAACTGACTGTTTGAACGCTCACACTCGGCAGTAGTGACAGGTAGGGTGCAAAGGTTCTTTAGCATGATGAACAGGTTGGGATAAAAAATCCCTGTCACAATGTTTCAGTGCTTCTGATGCCGTGGATGGGATGATAGCTGTCGCATTCTCAGCAGCACTTCGCCATTTGCAAACCCACCGTTGGTATTCTGCATCAAGGGTAGCGTTGTCTGGTAGGTCAGACTCCCACAACATTGCCAGTGTCTTCACCCCTTCTGGAACCTGCATGAAACCATCTTGGTTGTCTATTAAAGTGCTTGGCACCAGACAGAGACCATCAACTGCTAGGTCAGCATTTTTGAACCTCGAGTCCAATTCGGTTGACAGGTTTTCCAAGAAAGGAATGGCAATGCTAATCTTGAAATATTCTTCTGGAGTGGCCGCAGGTTGGTTGTCACCGAGAGTCTGTCGGGATGCTTGACGAGGAACAATAACATCAGTTGTCAAAGCATTTGCCATTTTGCTGACTTCACCAAACCAGGCAACGAACGCTGTGTTTATAATTATCAACTTAGCATCTTAATTAATATTTCTAAAAAAGTCGTTTTTGGGGGATTAGGGCAGTATAAAGGTGAAGGTGCTGGAAGAGGTTTGCGGCCAGAACAAGAAAATATGGCTGCATTTACTAATTTAGACTTTGGGGTTGGGTTACTTGGTCGTTTCAACGGGTAAACGCTTTGGACGTTTCAACGGATCCCTTGAAATGGATTTCCGTTGAGTTGTCTATAAATAACTCTTTGTACCTTGGACCAAAAGTGACTAAAAACTGCAATGTTTTAAAAACAATTTTAAAAAAATTAAAACTCTTTGCATTAAAAAAAGTCAATTTTTTTTTTATTTGGAGGGGGGTGGGGGGGGGGGTTTGGAACCCAGGTAACACACTCCCCCCCCCCCCCCCCCGCTATGGGTCCGGCCCTGGGTTAATGTACCTTTTGCCTCCTCCCCTCCAATACCCCTTCTTTCCTAAAACCGAAACACTGAACTTGCACTGCAAGCGATTGTAAAATACAATCAAGAATTCATTCAGTATTGCATGGATCACGATCTTAGACCATCTCTGATTGTATCATAGCCCAAGTCAGACAAAAACTAAACTGGGAACAAAATTAATAAACAGTACAAACCAAACAAAATCAAAATGGAGAGAGAAGCCACTCTGCACTGCCATTTGGAATGGGGTTACATTGAAACCACAGGCGCCCATACAGGCCTACTACTTACTACCAGCCTAATTAGTAGGGGGCCTATAGAACTCCGCTCACATTCTGATAAAAACATGTCCTAATTCGAAAGTTCGTGGTAGGTTCTTGGAGGTTCAAAAAACTTTTTTCGAGGTTCTCAGATCCCGACAAATTAAAAAACAACAACAAAAAAAACACACGAAAGGTTCACGAATCTAGATTCGGGATCTCATTCTGAGAACCTAGAATAAAAGTGTTAGAACCTCCACGAACCTTCCAGTTAAGACAGGCCATCAGGACGCCTGTGATTGAAATTACTTGTTGTTATATAGTTCGCTTACCATCTAAAGGCACTGGCAGGATCTAACTCAAGCTGCTCAAAAGGGCCGAACTTGCAGCACCAGGCGCACCTGTCATACGCCTCAGACAACTAAGCTATCCTGTTAAGCACTTAAGCCTAATGATGTTTGATAGCACAATCACGACCTTGTCACAAAGATGATTATCGGCCTTGCAGTGATGACAACTATTCTGTTTTGACATCATGTTATCTTTTCCCCATCATCTCGTTCTATTGTTTTGTTTTTGGCTGTAATTTCTGCATTGCTTTCTCCAAGTGACCATGACCCAAGCTGTCAACCTCATTCGCAAATAATAAGTGGATTCCCAGTCCTGTGCCGCTGTGTGATGACAAAAACAAATCTGCCGTGATCTGACAAAACCGTTCACAAAACATAGTTTTGAGAAAAACGCGTTTTTTCCGTTGCATTAGGCCTATGTTCAGGCTTTAGGACTTAAATTTTAACTACACGAGAGAATGCAGCACCACTATAATGCACGCAAAAACCGAATTTGGGAGGGCGGGAGGCTACTATAACTTTGATGTTTTTTGTAGATTTTGAGCGTACGTGGGCGACAGGGTATTTATGTGTGCATAATGCACTTGATATTTTACGTATCTGAAGTTTAAATGTTTAGATCTATAGGCCTACTTTATTTGAGCAATGTTGAATGATTATCATAATTCCTTGTAAGAGGTAATAAAGATGAGTTGAGTTGAATTGAACTGACAGGTAGATTGGTGCCTTAAGTTCAACGTCTTGTCTTTTAGTGTGTTGATTGTCCATTTGCCTCCAACTGCCCCCCCCCTCCTTCCCTCCCGATCCAGCTCCCCTCTCTCCCCCACATTCCCAACCCTTCCCCCCCCCCCCGCTACTTTACCCACTTCTTGGTACAGTAAGAGGTTTTTTTTCTGAGTAACCAGTTTTTATTCCTGTTTATCGGGTTTTTGGAAGCCTGCAGTTTGTACAATGATTGCGAAACATTACATAATTGCATGGTTTTGGTTTACTTCTGCATATAATTGGATCTGTTTTATCATCACTTAAATGATTGTATCATTTTTGTTGCCTGTCATATATTAAATTTAATTAATTAAACAAGGCCGGCTTATATAAGCATGCTTGTTGCTATTCCTGTACACAATACAATATTTTTATTTGTCGTTTTCTTTTTCTTCCCATTAATAAAACGCATGTTTAAACCAAAACAGTACATGTACAGCAAGGCAAGGATGAATAACCGAGTGGTCAGCTATATAATAGGAAATGGAAAAGCCGGCAATTGTGTTTTGGCATTTGTGGGATTTATGCGTATAATGTAATGAGTGAACCGTTCATTGTGGGAACACACTGTACACGCATTAAAAGTGTGCTATCGTATAAAACCGGATGATTTCAGCATAGATTGATTGTTGGGGTGGTGGGGCTGTTTAGTGGGAATGGAGAGGGTTTGGGTGTTTGCGGTAGACCTACAGACACAATTATTATTCGGTGGTCTACAAATTATAGCTGAATCAATTAGTCCTGCATCGATTAAAAGCTTGAGGGAGTCGGTACGGATAAAGTCCTGTAGAGTAGAACTGTGGTTTACCTGTAACAGGCAACAGTATAGATGAATCAATTAGCACATCGGTCCTCCATCGAAAAGGGAGCCAATAAATTCATGCAGAACTGTGATTTACCTTGACCACACCTTCTACAGTGCCCACAGCCGTCACTCAGCCACACCTAGGTCTACTCTCCCCCCTCCCCTACCCGCCACCCCACTCGTGTAAACAATAATGAAGCAAGACGCTCAGCTGTATCAACAGCGTGTGGCCAACCCATTCTGAGTATATATGCCGGTGGTATACGGTATACGCCTGAAGATTGCCGAGGCATATGCTTGTAGATTAGTGTATGCTCGGCACAGTCTTGAATACTCGCGCCGTTGTCAATATCTTATTGACTGCTATGCAAAGCTCAGGCGCCAGGTGTCTTTTTCAAATGTCTCACCTGTGTAGCCTAATCCACTCATAGTGCTGCACGTAACGGTTATATAATAGGCGTAATATAAGATGCACCCACGCCCTGCCCGTGCCTAGTCCCCTATACGCCAAGCGTGTCCGGGGACGTTAATCTACATGTCTGTCTGTCTGCCCGTGCACTGCCCTTTTCGCGGATCACTCCGACTAAAACCAAGTTCCGAAGAAGCTTCTAGAAACGAAATAGACGTAGGCTGGCTAGGAACCTGGCTCTAGCTGTTGCGTTGTTGTTGTTTAATCGAAATACAAGTGGATCATTCTATATAACATCTTTCAATGTGGTGTGTTGCATTTCCTTCAATTTTAACAAAAAATCGTCCTCCTTTTAATATGGTGCGTTTTATTTCCTTTCAATCTTTTTTAACGCTTCTTTCGGTATATTCCATCGCCCCCCCCCCCCTTCTTCCACTCCCACTGCCCTCCTACACTCTCCCCTCCTCCACACTCCCCCGAGCATGTCTTCTGGTCATGGAGATTTGCTGCTAAACCCGACAGAGGATTGTACTGACTGGGTCTCCCATGGTATATATACTTAGTGTATTGTAGAAGAGTTTACCGAGAAAGGGGCGCTGGGTTATAGGTTAAGATCAAAAAGGACTCCCCATTTTTTTTAAATTCATTTGGACCTTGCGGGCAGTTAACCCATAAACTTCACGTTTTAAGGTTGTTTGTTTTTTTGTTTTTTTAAATTTTAAACAGCTAACTTGTGTTCTACCGGCTCGCTTTGTGTTATGCTATTTTAGTGCCATTTAGTCCTCGGGTACGTGAACTATATTGCCTTTAGGGTTTAGGGTTGTCATGAAGGCTATCGGTTAGAGCGTGAAGTGGGAGCCTTGTTGACATAAACTTGCTGACATGAGGCTGGGGTCGCTAGCCATTTCAATACACTCGCTGAAACGTAAAGCTCGACCTCATGGAAAAGGAACCCTTTGTCCTTCTCATTGTCAAAAGTCTTGAATGGTCATTCAATGCCGCTTACTCATCTGTATGGATGGACTTGACCTCTTTATTGCTTAGTGCTTCTTTTTTACGACAGGCTGTAAGATTACACTAAGCTTTTAAGCCTAAAACCTTCATCCTATTAAACGCCCAAATGCTTGCAAATAAAAATAAATAATAAAATTCAACGTTTCTACTTTTTTTTTCCTGTATTTCTTCAATGACGGTAGAACAATTGTGTTCTACCGTCTTTGATTTCTTTATTTAAAAATTCTTTCCTTTCTTTCTTTCTTTCTTTCTTTCTTTCTTTCTTTCTTTCTTCTTCTTCTTCTTCTTCTTCTTCTTCTTCTTACCTTCTTTCTTTCTTTCTTTATCTCATTTTCTTCTTAGTCGCCTTCTTTTCTTTCTTTTTTCCTTTTCTTCTTTTTCTTCTTTCTTTAATGGGTGAAAGAGAGGTAATAAAGCCAAAGCTCGAAGGAAAAAGGGCTGAAGAGCGATGATCAGAAGTGGTGATAATGTCAGTGTGACAATCCCTTGTAACTTTTTAGCCCTTCACAGACATGCCAAGCTTATATGAGCTTCGCCATCACAAAGTTTGCCTTGACAAAAGAGAGGTCTTTCCCGGGCCCGCTTCATTTCCCTTTACCACCGAAATGACACGGGAAAAACCCTTACACACACATACACACACACACACACACACACACACACACACACAGATCTAGAGAGAGAGAAAGAGACAGACAGACACACAGACATACACAGACACTCACACAGACATACACAAAGAAAGAGAAAGAGATTTAACTTATATAGCGCACTTACAAGCTCAGAGTGCTTCTCAAGGCGCTGGCCGTAATATCCAGCAATCACACAATAGTTTGCTGAAGTCAGGATTCGAACCCACTTCGCCCAAGACGCATTCACACAAGTCGTGCGCTCTTACCACTGAGCTATCCCTGCCTACATAAGCCCTACTCTCTCACCCACTGGACCGATCTCTCTCTTGGTAGATCCTCTTGTCTCACAGGTATATGGCATCCATTGAATGACAGTTCACTAATTGTTGATCTCATTTCACATTTTTCATGAGTGGTACATGTTTCCGTTTTGATGTGCAGGCCTGCTGTACATCGGCAATTGCTGCAACACCAACAGTGCATTGTGCTCCAACATTAAGGATGCCGCCATGGAAAGGCCAACGGCGCAAGAACAGTGCGAGTAAGTTAGTGAGTCAGTCCTTCAGTCAGTCAGTTTGCTGTGTTGGTTGTGTCCTCAAGAGTTGGTTCTTGTTAGTAATAATAATTTATTTTAATAATAATAATTTATTGTGTAAAGCACACTTATCAGGCAACATGTGCTCAAAGTGCTTAAAACATCAAAATTCAAAACACTATATAATAACAATAATAATGAATGAGATAAACGGCATAGAACACTACGCTCCGGTTTAAATAATAATAATAATAATAATAATAATAATAATAATAATAATAATAATAATAATAATAATAATAATAATGAATGAGGAAAAAACATATGGGACACAGTCTCTACACTGAGGTAAAAGTAAAATATAAACAAAATGAAAATAAATATGGAGTATGGCTCACACCAAGCCACACGCACTTGGCAACTCAATAATAACTGTTACATCAATGCAAAGTCCTAAAGACGTCACCATAAGACTATTGGATCACTTCCTAAAAGCGCCAGTACGAATAATAATATTTATAGTCTTTGGTATCGTACGCATAGAATGATCTCTGATGTAAGTTTAGGACATACACAAAGGTAAACGTTTACTTGTGAAATGGTGACCATAGCCCCCTTTCTTGCGTCATGTTTGTGTGCACCGTGCTACACTTTTTCAAGCCTACGCTTTTCTTTCACTCTTTTTAAAATATAGGTCTAATAGAATAACTGGTTATGTAATGCCTGCATCAAATACTACATAATTATAATAGTCTTTGCTACATCTAAACCAAAAGGGCGCATGCAGGTTGCAACTTGGCAATTCACATTTTCAAGGACGTTTATTAAAAGCTTTATTAGTCTTATTCCTGCCGTCCTTTCTCTTATGTTTTTATTTTTGTTTTTATTTTATTGTTTTAAATATTTTTTAACTGATGTGCTTTGACAGTCAGATGCGCACATACAGAGAATGTGTGGACCAGGATCTAGCTGACTGCACAGACAACAAATTCAGTAATGAGTATGCTGTCAATTTGGAAAACAGCTACTGCGACCAAGGTATATTTATTTATTTTAAAAAAAAAATTATTTATAATGATGATGATGACGGGGATGATGACGACTATGATGATGATTTTATTTGATTGCATTTCTTTTTAATCAGGTCCAGTGAACCTTTAGCGGTCATAGCTGGACCACGATGATGATGATGATGATGACGACGGGGATGATGATGACTATGTTGATGATGACGGGTATGATGACGACTATGATGATGATTTTATTTGATTGCATTTCTTTTTAATAGGGTCCAGTGAACCTTTAGCGGTAATAACTGGACCACAATGATGATGATGATAATGATGATAATGATGATGATGATGATGATGATGATGATAATAATGATGATGATGATGATGATGACGACGACAATGATGATGATGATGATGATGATGATGATGATGTTGATGATGTGTGTTATAGCATACATATGTGGACACAGACTGAACCAATGCTTCGAAAACTACACGGAAGTTGATGTGATCAGGATCACGAACAGTGATTCTGAAACAAAACAGCAGCTCTGCTGGTATGTTGCATTTCATTTTAGGGTGTTTTTTATTTTTTTTATTTTTTAGGTTTTCTTCTTAATCTTCTTCTTCTTTATTTTGTTTCAATATATATATATATATATATATATATATATATATATATATATATATATATATATATATATAATTATATTAGTGTGTTTGATTTAGTTACATTGACCTATGTTAAAAAAAAAATAAAGCTGCCACCTTATGTTAAGCTTATAGGTAATATAATTATTATAAATACTATAATATGTAGGTAATTATGTACTTTTTAAAAAAAATAGCTACCACCTTATTTTATAGATAATATATTTGTTTAACTACTGAACGTGTGCATTGACTTATTACCTCTCCGCTATCCAGAACATATGTTTCGGGCTACGCAGTATGCGAGTTACGTTATTGATGATGCAATATCTTTATGACATCACAGGTCCACGGTGAAACCGGTAATGCAGTGTCAAAATACAGTCAGTTCTGATTGCAAGGACCAGGTAGGGTTGCTGGAAAGCATCGCATATCAGCAAGAGAACCTTATGACCATTTGCAACGACAGTAAGTCTTTTCTGACGTTTGAGCTGAAGTCATTTTGGACAGTACATTTCATCACTATTCTAAATGGTAGAATTCATTATTACTTGAAATATATTGTTGTTTTTTTTTTGTTAAAACTAATGCAAGATTTTACATTCCACAGTGAAGCATACAAAACTTATATCTTTAATAAAGGCTGATTTTTTTTAAAATCAGAAGTGTAATGTATATTAGTATACATATACATTTGTACGCTAAACAAATTTCAGTTTTGTGCATGGCATGGAGAGAGTTCAGTAGAGTACGCCATGAGAGAGTTACTTAGTTTTTTCACCGAGCCTACGAAGTTGTTTCCTGTTCAAAAGAAATAGGAATATTCGATTCAGGGGAAACAAATACGTACAGGCTGGAAGGTGGATAATTGTCTCCCTTGTATTTTTTTCGGTTATTTTTTTATTTTTATTTTTTTTTTGCGTCTGAAGCTATACTATTAGTACTACTGCTGCTACTCCTACTACTGCTGCTACTACTACTTCTACTATTACTACTATAGTATTATATATTGTGTAATGTTCTTGGTTTAAATGCTTAATTGCCGGTACACGTCTTTTTATTGTTTAATGGGGTTGGCACTGTATGGTTTTTAAATAGTTTTAGTTAAATTTTACTCTGGTTTATAAAAGAAATCCTTATGTATGGCTTTTGAATGTTGTTTTTAATTACTGTCGTGTATTACTTCTTTTCCCCATGGCACTAAGTGATACATATTACGTTGAGTTATTGTTATCATAGCTTCATTATTTATTCTTAAAGCTCGTCCTGTGGCTAGGTAGAAACGCCTTTATTCTGACATATACTTGAACCTCTATGTACTTTCTTTTGACAGACCCCGTTATTTTGACGTCAAAACAATGTTCCGTTAGGGTTAGAGCTGTGTTAGGCTTAGGGTTAGGTTAAGAGTTTGGGTTAGAGTTAGGGTTAGCTTCAAAAAATGGACAAATTTGTAAAAATATCAAAGTAACGTATGTAGAGTTTCATGAAAGTCATCATAACTGCGTTTCTACACGGTTGTGTGTGTGTGCATGCGCGAGTGTGTGCGTTTTTGCGTGTATGTGTGTGTCTTCTTTTAAACATGCCTTTTTATACTTAGATGTGATGTTTGTTATTATTTCTTACGATGTTTAACGTGTTTTATCTCATAATGTTGTACCGTATTGTTGAAATAGTTTTCCTGGTTGATGTGATGTTTGTATTATTTCTTATGATGTTTAACTGTTTTATCTCGTCATGTTTTACCATATTGTTTAGATATTTATCCTTGCGAGCGTGTGTGTGTGTGTGTGTATGCATGCGAGCGCTTAGAGCAAGCTTTAAGTTTGGTTTTGAGCTATAAAAAATACATTAGTAGTAGTATATAGTATGCAGTGTTCTCATTTTTCCATCATTTTTTCTCACCAGTGACTACTCTGTACTATGCATGTTTCACCATCTGTTCAGTTCAAACTAATATTTGCTATTTCATTTTCAGCAATGGGTTGCATAGGTAAGGTGATTCAGTGCCAAACTAGTATCACAGAGCCATCATCCATATCAGCTGGTGGCTCCAGTGACGACTGCTTCTACAAAAACTATATTGATTACTGTGGGTAAGTGAGTGGCAAATTTGGCAATTGGTACCTTTGCAAATTTCTGTTACCCCCCTTCCCCCCCTCCCCAAAAAACAACAACACATATTTAACCCCCCACCCCCCTTTTTTTGGGGGGGAGGAGGGGGGTGGACACAATGGCCAAAACTGGCTCCAGCAAATACTGCTCAAGATTAAAATACAGATACGAATACATAGTTTAAACATATGAAATTAAAGTTTGATATAATTAATAAATGAGCAAAATCATGAGATTGTTTAATTGTTTTATTCCATTTAATCTTGACAAAAAAATACTGACACAGAAATAACTTAAACTGTATATGCATTGGGAAACATGGCGTAAAATCACAAGTAGATCATCACAAAGAAAAAAATAATTAAAAGAAATCAAATAATGAAATGTTTTTTTTTAAAATGGAGGCGAACAGTACATTGTGTGTATGGGTGCGTGCGTGTGTATGTGTGTGTGAGAAGAAGTGAAAGAGAGGTAGGGAAAGAGTAAGTGTTCCATTGTTGGATGAAAATTTTCACCCAAGCACTGTGGTCATGCTTTTTGTGTGAAAATCCAAATGTTTATGCGCTTAATAAATTTCCATTCATTCATTCTCTGCTCTTGGATGAAAATTATTTTAACAGGTCATACCAAGAAGCACTGACCTGCGTGAAAGCGAACATCACTACATGCACTGGCATCATTGACTTCAGTATGCAGGGTATAGTGGACACTCTCGAGGAGTCGACGAGAGCTATGTGCGATCCAGGTAGGCCTAACATTCAGTTTTGCTGGATAACAAACTGAGTGTATACGGGATCTTTCAAGACTTGGTATCTTTATTGCTAATGCCTCAGGAGTCTTAGATACTGTTGTGTTGATAAAATAATAAAGACCACACGAGGGTACCAGATCTACTTCCAACTTACAAACTTAATAGATCAGCATGAGGGAGACCAGAAGAGAAGAGAAGACAAAGAACAATTATTATAACTACAAGAGCACAATATATAGCGTGTGTTTTTGTAATGTAAATAAATGGTTTTCAAGGTACTCCTTCACTTTTAATGTGACGTATGTTTCAGCGGCTACGTGCGTGCAAGAAATGACAGCTTGCCTCTGTTACATCAACAGCCGAACCTCACGGGACCCTACATCTATGTACCGATTTATCTGGTAAGCAGGTACACGTTCAAAAACCTCTCCGTTGCTTACATTCAGCATATACATGTAAACCTGTTGTTTGTATGTTGAGACATTTTGCTAAACCCAAATTTATTTTACCCGATCCCCAAACCCTTGTTTTTACTGAAGATACACTATAGGCCTCTAGGTGCCAAGCTACAGCTTCATTATCTGATTATGGAGCTTGTTCGTTTGATCAGAAGTTGATTGATGAAATAATCAGTTGGTTGACGAAGTGTTTAATTTACCTTTTGATTGCTGGATTGATTAGTTGCCATTGGTTAATTCTTCCTTCCATTTCAGTCAAAGTTATCCTCCGTTCAAGCAGTGTTTGGACAACATGGATTCACGATGTTCTCAGATAGCCGAAGTTAGTCGGCAGAAGACCGGTCTGATCGACGCTTACCAACCTCCCTATGATCTTCTCTGTACGCCACAAGAAGGTATACATATAATGGGTCTCTCTTAACCCTTAGAGGCATTATGCAATTTGGGAGCCTGTATAGCACGGTTCCTCTTTCTGCTGAGGTCTACATCTTTGTGCTCAGTGTTTCCCACAGCTTTTTTTTCAGAGTCCTTGGGACTCTGGTGCAAAATTTCAAGAGTCCCCTAACAAAATTTGAGAGTCCCCTTACAATTCCTACATTTACCTTGATTTTGATTACCACCATCACGGACACACAAATACGCCTCAAAGTCAAACAAAGCTTAGTTTTCAATGCAACTTTATTGAAAATTATGAATAGCCATAAAACAAGCAACACAACAAAAGGAATACTGTTCTGATAAATGTTACAAAGGAATCCATCATTGACTAGAGGAACCTTAAAATCAAATAAAGTGACCATAGAACAAACATGAAATGGTCATACGACAATTTACACACATCAATCTGCATGTACTGACAAATTGTCTCTGTAAAAGCAGTTAGTGTTAGAGGGGACTAAGTCGATGACCAGAAGAAGAAAAAAAAAAGAGACAAAAAATCTGTTCAACATTGTATTACAGACAAGATCATCATTGCCTAGTCTATGGAGAACTGAAAATGATGATTCAACATTCACCGATTGCATCGTCTTCCGCATTTCTGCGGGTTATCGTTTTCCGTAGCCATGTGTCGAGCGACATGTTTCAGCTTTTCGGAAGCAAACAAAAAGGCTGCGCATGCCTGTCAGCGCGGTCAGTGGGTAGGGGAGATCACCGCGCTTACTTGGCTCGGGCGCACGATAGCTCAGAGGTGCCAGGATACATAACGGCAGTAATAAAAAAAAAAAAACGTTGCGTCCCTTGTGACGCACCTTTTTTTTTTTCATGCGTCCTTTTCCAGTTTTTGTGCGTCTCTGACGCACACATGTGCGTTTTGGGAAACACTGGTGCTATAGAGGATCCGCTATACTCGTGTGTAATGCCCTTTGGTTTACTAACCTTTTCATCAACACATCGTAGTGGAGACTACTCAGGTAGACACCCTGTTTAGTCAGTGTTTGGTGTGTTGCTTTGATCTGTAGGCTCAGACACTCTGAATATATGCACCTTTTTACCTTAAAAGGTATGGCAAAAGTCCTGCATTAACGAGAGGAATTGATTGTTTTTCCTTATCAAAATGTTATATTTGGTAATTGGAAAAATTGACGATGATGATGAATGATGATAATAATGATGATGATGATGATGATGATGATGATGATGAATGTCAACGCTTGGGAGGATATTCGTGCGGCCCTTTTCCCAAAATAAGATAAGATAAGATAAGATAAGATAAGATAAGATAAGATAAGATAAGATAAGATAAGATAAGACAACTTTATTATCTTTTACAAGAAATTACATTGTGGTGTACAATTACAATCAACAAGGAATAAACATCACAATAATAATAACAGCAATCATAATGACAATGAAGATAAAAATGCACAGTCACATATGAATATAATTACACTTATGCATGCTAACATCAAACGACAGAAAATGTTAAATGAAATTATTTTGGGCAAACAAACACACTCACACACATACATGTCATTTATTAAGTAATGAGACAGCCTTTGGAATAAAACTGTTTTTCGTTCTGAGAATTCTGACCCTTGGTGTTTGGTAGCGCCTTCCAGAAGGCAGGAGCTGGAAGTGGTGCGTAAGCACATGAGTGCTATCCAGCACAAAGCAACTGGCTTTTCGCACAAAACGTCTTTCATACAACACCTGCAGACTCTTTTGTTTCACTCCCACAACCCTCCCACAGACTTTCACCACTCGATCCAGCACACGTAATGATTTCAGGGGGATGCCGCACCACCTACCGCGGTTGCTTCCGTAGATCTTAAAATAGGTAGTGTGTGTAGTTGGAAAGGAAATGATAGCACCAAAGACGAGAACACTCTCGCATTAGAACTCTACACTCGAACACGCTGATGATGATGACACGGCTCACTATTCACTCAATGATTATGAATACTAATGGAGATGGGATAATTAAATAATCGAAATTACTGCATCATTGTTGATCTTCGTATTGTTCCAGTATTTGTTGATGACACTGTAGACCAAGCGATTGAAACCGAGGTTGGTCTTTGGTGATACTCGTATCGAAGCTTGGTCTCGTTTCCAACGAAGACGTCACTAGCGACTTTACGTACTCGCCATTGCTGCGGTCTCTGCTGTGGATCTCACTTAAATGTCCCTTTCTCTCTCTCTCTTCTGCATCTGTGCTGCTTCTGCATCTATGTTGTTCTGTCTCCGTGTTCTGGTCACTTCTGTGCTAATGCAGCTTCTGTGCTGTGGCAGCATCGGTGCTGTCGCGTCTCCGTATTGTTGTGCCTAAACCGATCAGGTCGTGACCTAATGTCTCAGATATAAAATCCATAACAACACACATGTATAGTTTATGGTTCCTCTTTCGTCAAGTATAAGTATTATACAATGTTAATATTATATAATGAATGATAGAAGTGATGACTGATGATCTTTTCTTCATGCTTACACTTGCATACACATTAACAAAAATAAAACACTTCTGCCAAGTGCTCCTCAAACAAGACCTTCTAAAATAGATCTAAATCTGAATATAGATCAAATCCATGTTGTAGGATGCTGTTTGAAAGATCTAGGATTCGGCCTAGATGCGCTGTGGCCAAATATCTGATAAACAGTGGAAGAATGAAACTTATTTAACACAAGAATTAAACGAACTAACCTGGAATAAGACACATTGTTATTATTGTTTTCCTTGCCTATATTGCTAGCTATCTGGCATCTGTTTGCCTAGTCTATCCTAGCTGAACACGTACCCATGGTGGCGCTTGAAGATTAAACCCAATGGTTCATGAAGAATGGCCTCCAACTTCAATAACGGTCGGTCACTGGCCCCCATCCGAATCATTGAAACGCGCGATGGAGTCATGGACGCTCTGCAATCGGGCACCTTCATCTGATTCGTGATGTCCGTGCACCCCTTGCCACGTCCCTGTATCCATCTGGCTATTTTACAACCGGCTTGCCTTGCAACAGTTTACTGTGTTGGATGACTTACAAAGTGATATCCTCCCTAGTCAAAATCTCCTTTCTCAGAGAAGATATTCCGTTTGCTTCTAAGGTATCAGGGTCTTGGAAACCCAACATCAATTTGCTATATGACGCAATCGGTCTGTGACGTATTAGACGAAGATGTCAAAATCGCGGACTATGAAATTCTATCGACATTGAAGATTTAAAGGTTCCCTAACATTGTTTTTATTAACATCACAAAACAAAAACGAAGATACAATGCTGCTGATACGAAGAGACGTCGGGGTGCCGGGGGTTTCAGTATAAATACTATCCCCACTTTCTGGAAATTTAGTGCCTTAAATTCCCACTGTCGCTGTCTTTCTCCTTTGTTCTTTCTTATTCCTACTCTGTTCTATCAATCTACTATACTATTTTCTTCTTTGCTAGACCAGTCACCTACCTTTTTTTTCTTTTTTTTTAAAACTCTTCCGGGACAAAACTCCTCATTTGTGTGTGAGGTCTGTTGGATCAGCTTGGGAATGTTGGACGCTTTCTGCCAAATGGTAACTGGGGCTTCCTATGATGTTATTATTTGGCAATGTAGGCATTTTATAGCCTATGTATGTGTTTTGTTGATATTTTATAATGATGTTTGCATTGTATTTTGTTTTTGTAAACGGGAGATCGATAAATTAGAGTATAGCCTCAGAGTCCCCTGCGTGTGATGTCTTTATTGTAAAGTGACCGGCTGGTGGAGTGCCTTTATGCGTGTAACCACTGGGGTTGTTTCGGCAGATCTTTTATGCGGATCTGGAGTGAGTCCTCTTTCAGCGAAGTTATGGTCTTGATTTTGTGGTCCTGATTCGGTTCTTTGCAGTCCGCTGGACCCTGTAAGCAATTAATAACTAACTAACTAACTCCCTGTCAGAAAGTAAACAAGTGCTGGACCCTAACTGGTGCACAGTTCCCTCGCGTGCTCTCTCTCTCTCTCTCTCTCTCTCTCTCTTACACACACACACACACACACACACACACACACACACACACTCACACTAAATACCAAGTTTAAAGAAATCCATCCATTAGTTTCAGGGAAAAGTGCACACAGTAAATAAATAAATGAAAAGAAAAAGATTACGTCACAACGATGACGTCACTCAATATACGGACGTTTTAAATGAGATTCAACGCATCTGTACACTCTCATTACATACAAAGTTTAAAGAAAATGTTTTATAAGGTGACGTCATCACGATTACGTTACTTGATTTGCATAACTTTGGTTTTAGGTTGGATCTGATTTTGCCATAGGGAAAGTTTAATTATATACTAACATGAACTGAATCCTCCAGTAGTTTGGGAGAAAATAGAATTAGAAATAGCAAATTATGACGTCACCATGATGACGTCACACGATAACATCACTCAGTATACCATAGTTTCATTTAAAGCTCAAGACATCCGTACACTCTACGAAGTTTAACAAAAATAACAAAGGAAATGCAAACATTTTTTTTACTTAAAAGGTGACGTCATGATTACGTCACTCGATTTGCATAAGTTTGGTTTTACCCTGGAGGCATCATACAGTTTAAGTATATACCAAACTTAAACCAAATCTGTCAAGTAGTTTGGGAGAAAATAGGATTAGAAAAAAAATTATGAGGTCACCATGATGATGTAACATGATGACGTCACTCAGTATACCATAGTTTCTTTAATGCTCAAGGCATCTGTACATTCTAATTACATACAAAGTTTAACAAAAATAAAAAAGGAAATGCAACATTTTTTTTTGTTGTTGTTGAAAAGGTTCTATTATTATGATTACGTCACTCGATTTGCATAAGTTTGGTTTTACCTTCGTGGCATAAAGTTAAAGTTTAAGTATATACCAGACCTGAACCAAACTCTGTCCATCTATGCAAGACTTCTTGTTCTTCTATTAGGCACAGGCAAGACTTGCTTTGGATTGTGAAGACCTTGGGCTGTTTAAAACTTGTCAGCCACTTCACAGTCTAGTAAACGTTCTTGCTGTTGTTCAGACTCTTCTCTAATTCCTGGCATTGATCTTCTATTCAGTTCTCCTTTGCTGTGCGCATGCCTTTGCGGATTTCACTGTTGACTTTTCGGTAGGCATCAGTTCCATCTGATGTGTTCTTTTTCTTTTTCATCTCTCTTCGTTTGTCACATAGGTCCAAAAGTTCTGGTGTTATCCACGGTTTCTTCTTTGGGCGGTGCTTGCCAGGGATCTCAGTGGTGGGATCTGTCACTGCTGAGTTGAAGGTGGTAGTCATGGTATTGACATCTATTTTATCGCCTCCCAAAATGAGCAGTGGTGCAAATTTTCCTCCAATTGTGGCTTGGGATATTTATACCGCCTTTGGGTCTTGCAGTTTGTCCAGGTCGAACTTCAGTCTGGTGCACTTTGCTTTGTTTACTCTCTTCAAGTGGAGCTGGAAAGACATCATCATGAGATCGTGGTCACTTCCGATGTCTGCTCCTGGAAAAATGCCAATGTTGACGCTTGAGCTGAAGCATTTTTTGACCACGATGTAGTCAATCTGGTTATGATGCTCCCCGCTGGGACTGTGCCAGGTCCATTGTCTGGATTTTTGGTGGGGACCAAAGCATGTTTGCCAGTATCAGATTGTCAGAGCGTCTTTACAGAAAATCAACTCCGGTGAGAAAAATCTCCCATTGTCGTAGAGAATTTGAATCTTTGTCAGTAATTTGGACACGCGCCAAACAAGCAAACCTGTCTACTGATGTATGATGTGCCACCTCAAATAATGAATGAATCGTGATATTTTATTTTAATTGTAGGCCTCTGCCCAGAAGCAGTGCAGTGCCTAGTCAATCTGCCCAGTTCAGACACGGTGAATGACGATGACACAGATGGTATACAGACTGCAAATGGTGACCTTGACATTTCAAGGCTTTGTTTGTGAGTTGTTGTGTTTTTGTTTTGTTTTGTTTTTTTCTTTTTACTTTCTTTGGGTGCTGAGGGAATCCTCGGCCTCTCCTTACCCTTCTACATCGGTTGTTTTCATATCATTTCATCTCAGATTAACTTTTTTTAAAAATAACAAATAATAATAATACACGCAATTTGGGCAGCGTAAAAAAAAAATTAATTAGTCAAATTATTATTAATTCCATGTAAATATATAATATGTTATGTAGTTGTTTTTTGTATTTTTTTTTTCAGAGTTGCAAGCCCTGTGTTTGATTGTTTGTCGAATGCTAGCGTGAAGTGCAAGGAAACACAAGGGGACGTGAGTTTTGCTGATATCAAAAAGAACTTCATCGAAATGTGTTTGGGTAAGTGAACCATAAATAAACTGGGACAATCTGAGAAAGGAAAGAAGAAAGAAAGAATTTACCTAAAGTTACAGTGGGTCTAGAGGTTTGTTGGGTATGTAAGCTTATTATATCCTATTGGACTGTAAGCTAAAGCAAGAATCCAACGAAATGTAAGGACAGCGCAACTTGTGCCGCTACACTGTAGACTATCCTCTTTTGTTTGTGCTCCACAAGGCAGACAATTTTTTTTCCATATATATATAAAACAATGCCTTTTAGGTGTATTAAATATTAATGGATTATATAGATATATGCATTGATATCAGTACATCAAAAAGGCATTGTTATATTTTTGTATTGTATAATGTATTTGTATATTTATATTGTAGCCTGTTTTAGCTCTCATTTATCGCAAGTGTGGTCTTGCGATCAGTTGTATAGTTTTAGTAACTGCCATATACATTTGCATTTTTGTCATAGCTAGTGTGACGGTGGGTCTGTTGTTGCTGGGCTCTGCAGAATGGAATGCTATTACCCACTCGTCTTTTTTCTGCGGGGATCGGCTAGTGTAATCACCCTATGACTAATCTTAATACATTTATATGTTTAGCTCGGTCTGTGTGCGGATAGGGTTATAGAGATAGGGAGAAAATGGTAAAATATTTACTGACACACTAGCTATGAAACATAGGTAGTCCAGCCACTTGTTAACAGGAAATATCACACATTTATTTCCTCTACTCTATACATAAGTTTCTAAACACTATACTAACTTAAATGTCCACAACGTAATATACTAGTATTAACTTAACAGTCCAAATTCACTTCGATTAGTTCGCTCATTGATGGGTCTATGCTGCTACTGTTCTTGATATTTGCTACTGTCTCATCATTGGGCTAGTTGTTCTGGTTGGCCTAATGTTCGTTTTTCAGGAGAATGGACTACCGCACAGTCCTTCTAGATCAGTGTGTGTGCACGTTTTCTGTGTCACTTAACTGAAGCTGTGAAGTGTGATGATGGTGTCTCCTCCTTGGTTTTTGACTATTGGGCTATCGGAGCTCAGTGCTCGATGCTCCACTGCAGGCCGAATGTCAGGGTTGACTCTCAGTGGTCTATCTCCTGCATCGGACCAACAAACCTGCTCGTCTGCAAAACTTAAGACGAGTTTCTGCAACGCCTTGTTAACAAAGGGTGTGCAGAGCATCTCACTGATAGCAGAAACAGCCGGCCCTCAGTGATCGCGTCCACTTATACAAACAAGCGACGAACAATCTTCTACGTCCGTGGTCCTCTGGAATCTCCAACATACTTCCTATACATATACATATCATGGCTAAACTAAACTCAGGAAGAAGTAATTAATAATATACACATTCTCTGGTACAGCCACTGGTCTGCAATAATATACATAGGAGAAACAACCGCTGGACAGTAGGGGCTACCTCGTGGTGGCAAAAACCGGTCGCGGGTCAGCCACGTGGTCGAGCAAAGTTTTACAAACATTCACAATTATAAAACATGGCAAGACTTAACAGCATAATCCAACAATATTATCAATAAATCGCGGTGAAACAAAAGATTGATCATTTACCTTTTTGACAATGTCAGGCTTTGGCTATGCTGCGATGAATGAATTTCACCCGTGACCTGCTTATTCTTCTTGAAAGAGATCTGTCCGCGTGTGCATCCTTCTCGTGGGAGCGTTAGACAAAAAAACACTCTACCTAGCCTGTGGTCAGCTTAAGCCCATGACCTTGGCTCCCTCTAGCAGGGGGTTCTGGCTATACGTCAGCTGGATGATGTCACTGCCTACCTGAGCCAGAATCTAGCCTACCCATGCTTAGCACAGCCTGACTTCTGTCGTCTGCTAGGCAGCGACTTTAATTAGTTACAAAGACTACAGCAAGATGAACTATTTCAGGCGTGAAGCCTTAGTGCTGGATCCGAACTAGCCTCTCGTGACAACTATGGGAAAGTCGAGTAATATGAAGTGGAGTGTAAAATGGCCTTTTCGTTAAAAATAAAGTGCCAGAGGTTTAATTTCTGCTTGAACCAATTAAGTCAAAGAAATTACAAATCTGGTGGTTGTTTGTTTTCGCGGAAAAGGTCATGTTTCATATTACACTCCATTTCATAATTATTACCCCGACTTTCCATTACTTAATTATTACTGTCACATTAGTTTATTGAATTTGCCATTTGGTGTTCTCCATAATTTTCAGGCATTGCTCCCTATGTCAACATTCTGAGCAGCTGTGTGAATTTTCACCAATGTATGGAGGAGTATGACCTCGGTCTTTCTCCTGACATGACAGTGCTGGAGATAATGCAAACATTGTACTCTGGTCTTGTGCGAACAGACTTTTGGTGCAGGTAATTACTTTCTAAATTTTCCAAATTTGTTTGTTAATTGTTTTTTTAACTTTCTGATTGTATTGTTGTTTTTATTTATTTTTTTTAAATTTAGCTTTTTACATTGTTGTTTGTGCTCTGGAGATGCTATATTGTTCTAATTGTTGGTGTTGTTGTTGCTGCTGTTTTTGAGATTGATAATGTCATTGTTTTGTGTGTCCAGTTACCTGAATCATGGCTTCAAATGCGTGGCTGACATGGCCCAGCCTTGCCAGTTAAGCAATGCCTTCGCGGTGGAGTCCACAGCCCGCTACAACAACATCAGCAAACTTTGTGCAGGCAAGCAAAAAGTGGATGTACGGGGACGTGGGGATAAGGAGGGTGCCCTATCCAGTAGTTGGATTACTATAAGAGTTATTGTTATTTCTTTATTTCTTTAACGAGGATTCCACAGAAAGACACGTAAAAAGGTTTAAAGAGATAGATTAAAAAAGTATTTATATATATTTATTTCACTAAAACTCTTTGTCCGAAATTGCAAGCCAACTCACTTAGGTTACACACTAACAACGATGACCGTTGCTTTCAGAATTGTTTTGGTGTTTGGGTCCTGTATCAGGTTGGCTATGTTTGTGGACGTGCACGTTCATGTGCAGCTTTCACACAAGCATGTAATCCGGGCGCCATGATGCAGTTGAAACCAGTTTTACCCTTTAAACAACATTATTGTATGCATCGTTACAAACACAGCGTACAGTGGTCAAAGGGAAGTAATCATTGACATTAGTCTCGAAACATGCAGTATACATCTCTCTCTCTCTCTCTCTCTCTCTCTCTCTCTCTCTCTCTCTCTCTCTCTCTCTCTCTCTCTCTCTGTCTGTCCGATAGACATCTCTTAATTTTAATTTTTGTTTTGCTGCAGTTCAATTATTTTTTAATTTTTATTAATCTTTGTCATATCGCTGTTCTGTAAGGTTCACAAACGACTCCACGTCCACCACAAGGTACAACAGCCAAGCCTTCAATCACAGGTAGAAATGCTTTCTGCATCAATAATTAGAATAATTTGGGAACTATTCTTGCCTACTTCATTTACAGGATGATGCAGAATGTATTTATAGCAGCGGTGTTGCTCTGTACAGTCGATCTCCATTCATGCATTAAATGTAGGACTAAATTTTAAAGCGGCATCTTGAAATTCCTAGTGATGGGGGTTATGATCATACCAGTCATGATGGAGGTTTACAGTTCCATAAAACTACACCTAGTTTTCATCGTTGTTGTTTTTTCTACGGCAATACCAAACCTTTTCCCCCAATATGAGCAACGAATATTGATAGCTTTGTTTTCCTTTGGTTTAATTATATTGATTTACTGTCAAACAGTAAAACATTTATTGTGAATCTGAAACCAGAATAACTCACCAAATTACTTTAAGTAAATAAATACAATTTGTCAATAAATAGCAAACTCTGCCCTATAGTTTCTTAATTTGGATTTCACATTTCTGTCATGTTATAATCAATGTCGTTATCTAAAACATAAATTATACAAAATAAGGTTATTTGAAAAATCGTTTGTTTTACAGGGCAACCCAGTGTGGACAAAGACCCTCGTGCAGGTGAGTGCTTTGGTGTTTGTCAGGTTGGCAGTGTTTGTGGCGCCCTTGTTTTAGTGCAGCATTCACACAAGCATGTCATTCGGACAGGCCTCATGATCCAGTGGAAGCCCATTTTAATATCTAAACCAGAAGACTCATTACACACAGTGTACAGTGGTCAAAGGGAATTTTTAAAATAATCCAATATTAATTTCAACACATCTCCCAAGTATTTTCGACTCCTTTACAAAGTACTGATTTAATTTTTATCTAAGACACTTTTACTGTCCCTAAAAGTGGAAACCTATATTTTAAAGCAAATTTAACCGGGTGTCACATTTGTGGTACCTGTCTGTGAAAGTACTTGTATGGATAACAGGCCTGAAAATGGCGACTAATTTAGTCTCCATGGCTAGTGAAAAAAAAAATTGGCGACTTAAAAAAACACTTTAGTCGCCAAATGCGAGTGCGCTAAAATGAACTTTTTTTTAGTTTGGCTAGTAAAAGTTTTAGTTTGGCTAGTAAAATTTTTAAGTTACTAGCCAAAGGCTAATGGGAGCTTTTTTTCATTTTCAGGGCTGGGATAATAATGTATATTTTAATAATAATGTATATTTGATATAGCGCGTTTTCATACAAATGCTCAAGGCGCTTTACAATTACATCCAGTTACACATACAGGCAACACATAGAAAGCACGATAATTAAAACCAACATCAGCAAACAAGCAAAGCATACCCAAATCAAGACATCAACAACATAGCCATACATACAAAGTGCAAAAGGACATACAAGCACAAGCACAAGCAGTACAAACAACAGGGTCATAAAGACAAAAACACTAAAAACATACAAGCAAATCATAGTACAAGTGCATACAGGGCATCAACAAACCAGCGATAATAATGATGATGAAATACAATTGTTCTCTTCAAACTTAGCTAACATAGTCAACCGTCAATTAAGTCGATCTACTTTATGTTTATGTTGTTGTTGTTGTTGTTGGGTCTCCTCCCACCCCATCATCCCTCTCTGCCCCTCTCTCATCCCCTTTCATCCCTTGCGCTAGGAAGCGTTGGGGATGATTACCTCAGCTCAGGTTCCAGTCTGCTTAAATATTCATCATCTCTTGTAGTACACTGTGCCATGCAATTTGTTACTTGTTGCCACCACATATAGTATATCAGTCACAGTCCAAATCTTGACTCTGGACATAATTGCTGAAAGAAGAAGTACGTTCATGTGATACACTCGATGCTGAATATATAACGTTAATAACTATGGTAGCAGAATTCTAGCATAAATTTTTAATATTATAATTGTGGATTTTGTTTCAGGGGCTGATTCACTCCAGCCATACAACTTGATTTGGGTGATAGGATTTGCGACATTCTGCATGATGCCAACTATATTTCATCTGCGACTTTGTTAATATTTTCATCATCATTGCCACCCTGATCTTGAAGTTTAACTCTTTTGTATGCTGTTTTCTTCGAAATGTCACCCCTAAAAAATATATTGGGTTTTTATAGTGTATTTAATACCTTGCTTTTATACCCTTAAAGTCATTTAAGATACTGTCAGTTGTAATCTTTAGTGTTGATGTTCTCAGTAAAGTTTTACCCGACATTAAAAGTACTAAATGTTAAATATGGAAATACTAGAAAAGAATACAAAGTATAGAGATGATGTGCTACAGAAGACTTCTGGGCATTTCCTATATCCAGCACATCACCAATAACAAAGTCCGACAGACCATCACACAAGCCATTGGACAACTCGATGACATGCTCACAGTGGTGAAGAAAAGGAACCTCCGATGGTATGGCCAAGTCATCAGAGCATCAGGCCTTGCAAACCATCCTGCAAAGCACCATGCAAGGAAGCAGAAGAAGAGGGAGACAGAAAAAGATATGGTAGGACAACATTCAAGAATGGACTGGCTTGACACTGAGCGAAGCCATGAGGGTTGCTGAGGACAGAGAAAGATGGTGTACGCTGGTTAATCATGATCATCTGTGGTGCCCCAACGACCTTCGAGTTACGGGATAGAATAGGATAGATAGGATTGAAAAGAATATTATTACAATGTTGTAGAACAGTTTTTGTCTGTACTTTGATCTACATTTTGCTATTTTGCACTGCCATGTCATGCAGATGATGATGACAACAATGATGATAGTGATGATGGTGATGAGATAATAATGATGATGATGATTGATGCTGAAACGACGTCGACAATGATGATGATGATTGATGATGATGTTGCAAGCGTCCAAATACAAACCACTTCTTAAGTGTGTGTGATATTTGGTTAATTGTGTACATACCATGATCTTGTTGAAGTGCTTACGACTAAGTTAGTTCGCCAAAATTTTTTTTATCTATCATTGACTGTCACCTATAGTTTGAGGGTGAATAGTGGATACAAAGTCTCCTGCTGCATTTTATTCTGTATTCATGTCAGGAATTTGAGTGGGTGCATGTTTGTGTCTAGATGAATGTATGTATGTTAATGAGTGTGTGTGTGTGTGTGTGTGGCTAGGTAGACACGCTGTTACTCTGACATACATTTGAAACTCTACGTACTTTTGATGGCGCCATTATTTTGACGTCAAAACATTGTTCCGTTAGGGATGTGTTAGGCTTAGGGTTAGGTTAAGGGTTGCAGTTATAGTTAGGGTTAGGGTTAGTGTTACAGTGTTACAGTTGGGGTTAGGGTTAGGGATAGCTTCAAAAAATGGAAAAATGTCAAAATAATGCTAAAAGTGTCAAAATAATGTATGTAGAGTTTCATGACAATCATCACAACGGCGTTTCTACACAGTTGTGTGTGTGTGAAAGAGTGTATGTGTTTACACGGTGTTCACGGTGTTATCTGGACAAACCAGTGAACATCTACCTAACTTGTTTTGACAGACCTACTTGTTTTGGCGGCAGGGATAGCTCAGTGGTCAGAGCGCACGACTTGTGTGAGTGCGTCTTGGGCGACGTGGGTTCGAATCCTGACTTCAGCAAACTATTTTGTAATTGCTGGATATTACGGGCCAGCGCCTTGAGAAGCTTTCTGAGCTTGTAAGTGCGCTATATAAGAGAAATCTCTTTCTTTTCTTTCTTTTTTTTTTTGACGTCACAACAATGATCCGTTAGGGTTAGGGCTGGGTTAGGGTTAGTGTTCAAACACTTAAAAATACTTAAAAAGGGGGACGAAATATGACCCATTGTTAGCACAACGTATGTGGCATTTCAGGAAAGTCATGATAATACTGTGTATCATCGGCTGTGTGTGTGTGTTGGTGTGCGTTTGTGTGTGTGTGTGTGTGTGTGTGTGTGCTTGTTCCAAGTTATAAACTTTGTTTATTTGCATTTAATGACAATTCCAACATGAGAATACATTATCAGGAATGTATAGATTTTGCTTAAAGTGGAATTATCCCATTTCAATTTTGTAAACTATGAAGTGGGCTTTTGGATAAAAGGTTAAAATGTACTTGTAGTTGCATTTTATGTTTGTGACCGGCTCTGTCAATCAGTATTTATATGTGTTTATGAACACACAAGCAATGAGTAGAGGTTTATATTATGTTCTTGTTTGCTCATATAGTATGAAAGCATTAACTTAATAACCTTTACTTGTATGTTTCAGTAATGAACTTTTTAATGCTATATTCACTGAGCTGTTTATACATCTATAATAATTTATATCTATTACCAATTATCTTGTTTAACTTTAACCGTAGATCACTTTGATGGTTAAAAATGTCATTACTCTTTAACCTTTTAACGAATCTCAGCTTACAGGACTTTCTTCCTGAAGACCAGTTGAAGGGACATTGCACCGAATAGCGGAGATCTATTTTTACTAGGCTTAGCCTGATTCAGGTATATATGCTATGCCTCAACAGTCTCAAATACTCCAGGAAGACAGAAATTTGTGTAAAACTCGGGAAGTAAATTGTATGTCTTGCTTAGTTAAAGAGGTGGAACTGGAAAACAAAATGCTCAGTTTGGGTTGAAAAGGAAACCAGTCTGAATGAATGTTAGAATCCGCAGTATGGCTGTGTTGTTATCTCCCTTTATGACTGTGTTGTACTACACTAGTTATTGCTGTAGTTATTGTACAGTTGTTGGTCACCACATACTAGTAATATTAGCCATGCAAATGTGTATCTTGATTTGTAACTATCTTAGCTTGTGTTATTAATGATTTTTGATTGTTTTATTAATGATTATAATAGTAATACATGTATAACAATCCTAATGTAAAGGGACTTAATTTGTCGTTAATTGGTAGTCATCTGATGGAGAAAAACAAAATAAAACACACGTTCAAAACTTGAGAACATTCCCGTGTGTACATATCATTTAAAATGTAATATATGTACATTTATATTTTTATGTTTTATTTTTAAAATTTGACTCCTAGCATGTAAACGTACAGTCTTAGTCCAATCGACTTTCATCATTTAGAAATGTATTAATGTAAAATAAATAAATAAATAAATAAATATAAGTTAAAAAGAAAGAAAGCAAGAAAAAAGTTCATAATAATTAATGATTTATATGTTTAAAAACATGCAGTGAGGACATGAAGCAAGGATTAAAATTATATATCTTAAAAAATTTGCTGTGAACAGTTTTTTTAAAAAAATTAATAAAAAACCAAATTTTGTCGAGTTTTTAGCATTTTGTAATGTGTACCAAAAATTTAATAAGAGTTATGGATATTATTATTAATATTGCATTTATTGTTTACGGTTCAGTTGAATAAAATATATGTGCCTTTGGTACTATATTTGTTGTTGTTGGCGTTTAGTTGCTATTGAGTATTCTCTTGTAGAAGCCAGCTCACTTGTATCACATAATAATTTAATTATAATATTTTAAAATTGATATGAACTAGCAATATGGATGTTCATGCTTTATTTGCATCTTTTTTTCCATACCCTTAGAATCTCACTGGTTTGAAGAAGAAGAGCAAAATCTGCAAGGTATAATGATTTTGAGTTGGATCTGCTAATTTGTATTATTATTTAATTAAACTTGGAAAATGTTTGAGGAACTTTCCTCTCTTTTTAACTAAAAGTGCAAATTCTGTTCTTTTGCATAAATTAAAACAAAATTATACTTTAAAAAATAAGCACCAAAGCATGTTGAAATGTTACTACATTTTCAGGTAATTAACTTTTCTCTATTGGAACTGAAAATTTTCAGAATGCTTTTTCCACCAGCTAGAGGATAAATATTTAAGCTACACACCAAAATGAAAACACAAATGTGAATTATCTGATCCATATTTGTGAAATAATTCATTTTACTATTGTTGTATTAGGCCTATACTTGCAATAAAAATAAAACAAAAATGTTTCTTAATGTTTTTGATTATATTATAAGCTCTGTCTACCTGTGTCTCTGTCTATATATATATATGCAGTGATTCTCTCTGTCTCTTTATTCCCTGCCCTCTCCTCCCCCAACCCTCTCTCTCTTTTTCTCCTTTCTCCATCTTCCCCCATCTCTCTCTCTCTCTGCCCCATTCCCTCCAACTTCTCTCTCCCTCTCTCTCTCTTCCCTGTCTCTCTTAATTTGTCTGTCAATCATTCTCTCTGAGTGTGAATAAATACATATGCCTTCTTACAGATTCCTGTTATTTTGTGTGAAATTCATTGTTTTTGGGGATCTCTTTGTCTTTTTACTATCTACCATAACATTATCAAGGGATAAGGGATAATAAACTGTAATAAACTGTAGCCAAAAATCAAGACAGTAGAGCTCTTGATCAATAACAATCATATTAGCTACAAAACAATTGTTACCAATAAATAAATATTTTAATAAATTAATTTTATCATCAATAATTAAACATTAATTATATAAGCAATACTTTTTTTTTTTTTTAATCAGTTTATAGTCCCCTCTCTTCCCGGTAAGGATTTTCAGAGAGGAGACTAGTGTGTAAGCAATACAATTACAGAACAAATACACTGTTGCATGACCGCGGGAGCTCCTTTTGCTTTCTTTTTTTTTTTTCTAACAAAAATGATTAATTTGTTGTTTTAACAATTTCAACTACACTTACAAATAATTATATTATTTAATGTATGATCCAATGTCACGCGAGGCGCTGATAAACCATTGAGATTACACATACACATGACTAATAAAACATTTAACATATTGCAGGTGCCTATGGTCACATCTGAGGAACGAGAAAGCCCATTTTGTCTTGTTTGAAAGCAGATAACATACACGTTTGTTGAAACTGATGTATTATTTCTACAATAATATACCTATTATTTAACACATTATAAAATTCTTCTTTTCCTATCTCCACATTCAAAATAACTTAGCTCGGTACTGGAAAGCAGACGACAAGCTATTATTGTACTGACTCGTTTGCGTCCCCTAGCAGTTGACAGATGGCTCTGCACAGGTTTCGTGTGTTTCCGTCAACTCCGATGTGATTGGAGAAGACGAAAATTATCATTCGGAGCGCTGCTCAAAACATCCACTAGTGTACCAACGTTGTAATGATTGATATTTTATATTGTGGAAAGTGATGAGTATATATAGACTATGTAAACAAGTAATGGAGATCGGGTGCTGTAGGGGAGCTGTGGTGGTGAGAATTCAAACTGACAGCTTGAACAGTGTGAAAGCCAGTTACTAGTGGCCATATAGTGCAGGGTTTACAGTCGCCCAGCGGCAGTGATTATTTGGCACCGTGCAAACTGATGTTTGTGTGCCTTCAAGATGACAGAGAACGGGGAAAAGAAAGAAGATGACAGTAGTGTGCGTGTGGCTCTGAGGTAACATTTGTCTTTTCTTTCTTGGCCAATAAAGTGTGGCACTGATTTCACGCTATCGCGCATTTATTGCTGCTGTAGTTGGCAATGAAATTTCAGATGTGCTGGTACTTTCGACTTTGTGTTACGATACTCCCTCGTGTTTACAGAAGGCGATTCTAGTTTTGATTTGACGTTTTGTCGGAAGCACAGTAGTCTTTTTCAAGTTACGATTTAAATCTTTCCCCAAACGATCCGCGCGATTGTAAATTGTTATAGCTTAACAATTAGCCAGATAGGATTTGTATAAATTTCTTCATAATCAAACAGGTGGTTGTAGTTTACATACAGTTTAATTAAAAAAAAAAAAGGTTATAATGCCAGTGGAGCCTGGAAGTGAATTTGAAGGCACTTGCAGACTTACCGGACAGAACTAGCACTAAAAGTTCTGATTGTATTTTGATGTTTAATTTAATAATTATTTTGGAAATTGGACCATGGAGTCTGGTATCATTTAAAATTAAATTTATAATTTGGAATTTTTTTTCTCATAAATAGCCTACAGTATCTTGCTGCCCGAGATAAGGTGGTACGGTTTGGTGAAAATAGTAGTTGACACTTGACTGCGTCTTGAGTTCGTTACTTCGTATGACAAGTGTGAGTGTGAAAGAACATTCTATTTGAGTATTTGACTATTCACAGAAGATAGTTTATTGAGTTCTTTGAAGGTTCTTTTTTTTGTTTTGTTTTGTATGTGTGTGTTTGTTTGTGTGTTACGTTAGTGTGTGTGCATATGTTTGAGAAGTTGAGCTTGAAGCTTACTGAGTATCATTTTATTAGTATGGAATGAACTTTTTTTCTTCAGAATTCGCCCTCAGAATGGACGTGAGAAGGTTGATATGTGCCAAGTGTGCACTTCGGTTGTGCCGAATGAGCCGCAAGTGTTGCTGGGCAAGGACAAAGCTTTCACATTTGATCATGTCTTTGACTGTCCCACCATTCAGGAGAGCATCTATAACGATTGTGTCAGAGAACTTATTGATGGGTAAGTTTTATTGTGTTGTTTTGGTTTTCTTACTTTTAAGTTTAGTATTTTGTTTTGCCCCAGAATACTAATGGAATAAACTTATTTACTAACAAGTAACAACAGTAATCATTTTAGGTCATCATTCATGTACAGAGCTGTAGCCTATTGGCCTAGCGAGTCCTCATAAATAATTATTTATCATTATATGGTTATATAACATTGCTATTGTACCCAAGGCTTAGTCTGCATCACTCATTTGGTTGCATGTTCTCATCCATTTATTTCAACTTCACATCTCAACACTGACAGAAATATTGCAGACACAGGTTATTAGCCAATTGTGGTTTTGGAGAGAATATCAGATTGTGCAATACACAACTAAGTGGCACTTTAAAAAAAAAATGCAGAAAACCAGCAGAAATGCAAGAGTTGGTTGAACCAATCTAGGCACATTAGGGGAGGGGGAATGATTGGGGAGGGAGAGTACGCTAGAGGAGGGAAGTTGACAGCACAGATGCATTACATTAATTTTACAATTTAACAGTCGGCAGGGTGCAGCAAGCAACGGGGAAATGTGGATGTTGCATCTGATAGTGAATGGGAATCGAAATTCAAATTGTTGACAGCAGATAAATGCAATTTACTACTCAAAAAAGTCTTACAGTAAAGTCTTTCATGGATTCAGTTACTAACACCCAGACATAATTTCTTGGATAAATATCATTGACTTGAATAGTATTGTACCTTGATTTCTTTTTTTAGAAGTTAGATTCCCCACCCCTCTCTCTCTCTCTCTCTCTCTCTCTCCCTCCCTCCCTCCCTCCCTCCCTCCCTCCCTCCCTCCCTCTCTCTCTCTCTCTCTCTCTCTCTCTCTCTCTCTCTCTCTCTAAGGTGCTAGGCATAATCATTGATGATGATTTTAGGTGGCGGTCACATGTTAACCATATACTGATATAAATTATAATAGATCTGTAAAAAAAATTTCTAAAAACCTTTTTCTTCTAAATAAACTTCGACATTTTGTTACGGCTGATGCATTAACAGTGATGTTTCGAGGCCTCGGACATCGGTCATGGAACCCCTTGGGGTCATGAGCAATCTTGCCACTGTAGATTGTTCAAACCTATAAAGGGAACAGTGAAAGCCACAGTTGAAAACCTGTCTTTCCTTTATAGGCAAGACGCTTCACTGCGGCAACAGTACCCCCGTTGGAGTGCCGGGGGTTTTCAGTATAAATAGTATCCCCACTTTATGGAAATTTAGTGCTTTAAATTCCCACTGTCGCTGTCTTCCTCATTTACTCTTTCCTATTCTTGCTCTGTCCTTCACTCTGCTATACTATCTTCTTCTTCGCTAGATCAATGACCTACCTTTTTTCTTGAAAACTCTTCCTGGACAAGACTCCTTGTTTGTGTATGAGGTCTGTTGGATCAGCTTGGGAGTGTTGGACGCTTTCTGCCGGGTGGTCACTAGGGCTTCCTATGAATGTACTATTTAGCACTATAGGCATTTTATATGTATGTGTTTGGTTGATGATTTATAATGATGTTTGTATTCTATTTTGTTTTTGTAACCGGGGTGTTCGCGTAGTTGAGGTCAACCCTCAGCCGTCCCCCGCGTGGGATGTCTTTATTGTAAAGTGACTGGCCGGTGGAGGGCATTCAATTTTCCCACTGGGGTTGTTTCAGCAGATCTTTTATGCGGATCGGGGGTTGTCCGGTCCTGATTTGGCTCGGAAGAGCCCGCTGGACCTAAAGCAACAATAAATCAATCAATCAATCATCGGTCATGGTCCGATTCGTTTGGAAAATGACCGAATGCAAACACCTGTGTCCCGTCAAATGTCCGATTCTATTGCAAAATTAGCGGTCATTGTCCGATAGTATTATGACTAGAGCGGTCACTGCAAGAAACATCTAACTGGAGTGTCAAAGCCGTTAAAATGAGTTTGACTAGACTATTATCACTCTTTAGTACATTCCGTAGAACAACAAAAGGGCATTTTTAAACTGTTTACACAACAGAGTGTTTGTTTTACTTTATTCATATTTATTCTTAGTCACTGTCTTCTAAAGAAGCACCATTAATCGGTTCGCTTCACAATCTGAATGTCCTATTGCTTTTATGTAGTCAGGACATGATGTCCGATTAGTTTTATGATTTAGGACATTTTGTCCTATTGCCCTCTAATCCTAGGAACACCACTGCATTAAAATCTTTTTTCGATGCCCACTGTATGTCTCATTTTAATTATGCATAGATTATTTGGTGTAATGCCAGTGACGCTCAAAAACCTTAGGTAGCAGCAGGCAGGCACTATTTTGACCAATCAGCCTAAAAAACTGCTTACCCCTACCTTCTTCAACTCGTCATAACTCACTGATGCATGCGCGTGCAGACTTTAAATTTATATCAAAATAACAAATAAAGATTGATTTAAACATTGATGTTTGTTGTTTGTAAGTAATTTGAGTATTATTGCTGAAATCCGATGATCGAAAATGCAAGAAATTGTGATTGTTAAATTTAAACATCTAAATCGTCGTCATAAAAGAGCAATCAAGATACTTTATAAATTTTATAATATAAATACAGATGTTACAAGAATATTACCACTTCAAAAACAATTTATATTTAATACAGCTATCTTTATGTTTAAAATCACACATGGAGAATCGCCTACTTGATACATTTTTTATTAAGCCAGTTGATGGGCATAGACTTTATAATTATAGAGTACTCCTCCCTCGCATTGATTTATACAAAAATAGCCTATCATTTATTGGAGCTAGTGTATGGAACTCTCTCCTTCTGGAGTGTAAATATTGCGACAAACTGTTTTCTTTCAAATGTTAAATATGTAGGCATCTGCGAAATTAATTATAAAAGTGATGTACATGTATAATAACATAAGAGAACACAGTATTCATGTAATTATTAACTTATTTATTTATTTATACATTTTATTTTTATTATTATTATTATTATTATTATTATTATTATTATTATAAGGGTGAAGGATATGGGGAGGAGGGGTGGTTGCCTAAAATGGTTTAAAGATAATGATGAAGATGTTGGTGTGATTGTGTGTGCATGTGTGTGTGTGTGCATGTGTGAGTGATATGCTTTCCAAGTTAAAGTTAAAGGTTCTTTACTATGTTAATTTGTTAAGGGACAGATTGGAAGATTAGACTATATCATTAGTCTAAAATCTTTATCCATAATTAAAAAAAGTTTCAAGTTTCTCTCTCTCTCTCTCTCTCTCTCTCTCTCTCTCTCTCTCTCTCTCTCTCTCTCTCTCTCTCTCTCTGTCTGTCTGTCTGTCCCTCTCTCTCTCTCTCGAGCTTTTAGATCAAACTCTTAGCTTAGTCCTCTTTTACAAGTTTTAGACCAAACAACATGCTGCTAAAAGAGGACGGAAGAGCTTTGAATTACCTCAAGCTAGGATGGCTGCTGCTAAGATTGGCAGATGACAGTTATCTTTATTGAGAGGCAATCGATATGTAAATTTGTGCCCAGCAGTACTGCTTCGAGGAAGGGAAGATGGGTAGGGAAATGAATGGAGAGTTCATGCAGTGTCATTTGTAATGTCACGAAGTGAAATGATTGAAGTATAGCCTCCACACTAACCATTAGCAATCCGTCAGATGGGGGATAACTATCCGAGAAAAGAGGAGTTTCCTAAACTAACACGGAACCCCCAAAACAATCATATCATACTGCTAAGGTCGATGGTGAAAAATGGCCACCTGCCCACCATAGGATTTGAACTTGGTTCATTGGTGTACCACTCAAACGCTCTATCTCTGAGCTGCCGCTGTGGGACAAGTATGAAATCATTGTGATTATTAAGGACACATGATTACAATTTACATTCTGAAGCTGCATCCAACAAACTAGATAGAATAATTTAGTGAAATTAAACAGGAAATATAACTTGCAATAGGGAGCTGTATAGAAAGCAGAGAACACCGAGGTTTACTCCTCGAATATATAATCATTAGAAGACTACTTCATAATCATTTCTTTGCCATGCACTTTCAGAAGATATAATTACTGTGGCAGATTTTCTCCTGTTATGAGGTTAAGAGTCAAATCTTGCTGTGACATTGTATGATTGAATTTCACATTCACAATTTCGAGAATAGCATTTGTAACTCTTCCTATTGACACTATGCTGTTTTGAGACGCTTGAAAACATACACATTTTCTGCTTCGCCAAGCATTTAAATAAGAACATACTTTGTGCATTCTATTCTGTCAAAACTGCTTTTAAGCGAACGATTCATGCCACTGAAAAAATTGTATAGGAATTTTATTGTCAGTGAGCTTGCTTAATAATAATAGTAAGTGTATTTATTTTATAGCGCTTTTTCTTAAATAAATCAGTTCAAAGCGCATATATGATTTTTACATTAAACTCAATTCTTTAAAAAGTTGAATGTAATGGCAATGCTCTTGACTTTCTGTAATTATAGTTAAAGATTTGGTATATTTTTTGTTACATTTTGAAATAAACCGGTTTCCCTAGGCTATTGTGAATACTGTACATACTATATATTTTTTATTTTATTATAATTATATTCAATAAACTTTAAAAAACAAACTAAACTGATTGTTGCTGTTAAAATGACTGTGAACAAAATCTTGCTATTTTAGTATTGTCAAATGTATATATATTTCTGTATTATTTAAGCAGTTAATTGTATTTTGTTACAGATGTTTTGAGGGATACAATGCAACAGTTTTTGCATATGGACAGGTATGATGCTTTCTTGAAACTTGGCATAGTTGGTGTTGTTGTTGTTGATGCTCTTACATTATTGTTTTTTCCTGTTTCAAACTCTACATGAGAGAGAAACTAGAATTAAATGTGAAATGCTTAAAAAATTCAAATGTGCTTCACTACCTTACATTGTTTTTAGAAGTCTATTAACGTTACAAGTCATTTTTGTTAAATTGTAGAGGATATATGATATGATTGTGCATTTGTCTGTCTTTATTATATCTGCATGTTTGTCAGGGTGTGTATGTGTACATGTATATTTATGCAATTTTGTGTGCATATAACGTTTAACTTTGAGCTAAATGAATCAATGCAAAATACATTTTATCGGTTGTACAGACTGGCTCAGGCAAAACATACACCATGGGCACAGGGTTCGACGTCAACATCCAGCAAGAAGAAGTTGGGATTATACCTCGAGCTGTGGAACATTTGTTTGTCGGCATAGAGAATCGCAGACGGCAGGCGTTCGAAAATGGCTTACCTCCTCCTGACTTCAAGGTCAACGCACAATTTATGGAGGTGAGTACTGTGTTTGACTTTTTTCCCCAGTTATCTGTTTATTCGTCTGACCCTTTCAGTATTTATCTATTTTCCTTTGTTTATAATATGTCTGTCTCAGTGTGTCTGTGTTTATATGTCTGTCTCAGTGTGTCTTTCTTTGTTTTGATTTACTCATTTTTGACTCACAAGCATAGCAATGTGAGTCTATGTACTCCCCCCTCCTCCCCCTTCTACCTCCCCTCCCCTCCCCTCCCGCCCTTCCTCCCCCCCCCAAAAAAAAAAAAAATCCAGATTTTTTTAAATGTGTTCGAGATGAGTCCTAAATAGCCCAAAAATGACATTGAACAAATGTCCTTCTGTCTGTCAGTCTGTCCGCCATCCTCTGTGCAAAACTTGCAAGTGGATTAATTTCTCAGAACCTATTTCAACTATCACAACCAAACTTAGTAAGATATTATATACCCATTAGACCTTAAAAAATGATAAGTAAATGAATTAGTTTATTTCAAGGTCAGAGTCACAGAGTCAACAAATGTTAGTTAAAAAAATGACAATTTTTCACAAAACTTCACTTTTTTGATTTACATACATAGCAATGTGAGTCTGTGTACTCACACAAAAAACAAATTGTAAAGTTTTTTTAAATCTGTGCGAGATGAGTTCTAATTAGTCCAAAAATGACATTTATTTTAAAATTTAAAAAAAGTGTCATTCCTTTCTTTAGTCTGTCAGCCGTTTGCCGTCTGGCGTGCAAAACTTGCAAGTGTATTAATATTTCAGAATCTATTTCAATTATCACAACCAAACTTGGTATGATGGTGTATATTCATTAGACCTCATAAATGATTAGTGATTGAATGACTTCCCTTCAAGGTCAAGGTCACAGGGTCAACAAATTTTAGTTTAACTCTTAGCCTTCTATAACGCAGTAATGCGCACCTTTCCTCAATTCCCGAAGCGCAGTGAAGCACACCTCGCTATAGTGCTATTTTTAGTAATGGATCGCAGGAAGAAAGAACTCTTTAGTACGTGAGAGAAGCGTTAGTCCACTTCTGGGAAGTCTCGTGTTTGCTTTTCGCGATCTTTTCTGCAAGTTTCGAGTGGTTTTGTGGACGATTTTAGCGATTTTTTTTGTGAGGTTTTGTTTTGCTAACTTTTCGGCCATATAACTGTCTGCAGTTACCTGTGATTTTATTCAATACATCGGCCTACATGATTGGTAGTTGACTGATTTGCAAGTGTTTTCTTTTTTATGTTGACTATGCACACATTCACATGCAAACCACATTGTAGTGTGTTGTTTTTGTTGTTTTATTAACACAGTTGACAGGTTTACCTGTATTTATTAATTAATTACAAGATTTGTACAGGTAAAAACAGTGCTAAACTCAAAATGACAAAAGTGGGTCTGTGCACTTTTTTATGCACTGCAAGAACTTGACTTTGTTTGCTGCGCATGTGATAGGTGCATTTTGTTAGTGCTATGCTGCTGATGAAAGTAGGATAAATGTTCTGGGATGAGAAAATAATTCTTTTTAGAATTAAAAAAAAAGTTTTAGATGAAAAAATTAAAAGTACTTACATATTTAATACTAAAAGAATTTATTAAGTACTCTCTCCTATCTCCCTTTGTTTTGTTTAGGGTTAGTCTTTTGTATGAGGCCAAAAATAACATTGTAGCTTGTTGAGCTATTCATTGCTTGAGAGTCAGTGCTCATTTCTGGTTTGATTGTTCAGGATTACGTTTAGGTTAGGAATGCACTTTGTATTTTGCAACCTAGTTATTTTGCAACCTTTTGTCTACAAGTGCATAATAAACTCCATGCATTCTTCTGTATTTTGAAACCTTTGTCTACAAATGAAAAGTTTGTACTTCTGTGTATTTGGAACCTTTTATTCATAAGTATGCAGAGCTTTTTGAATCCTCTCTATATTTGTTATTGACTGAATTGTTTAACTTAAGTCACTTTTTATTTCCAGTGTCACAGTTCTGTACCTCGAGAGTGTACTACTATTAAAAAATATTACATAATAGTAAGATACTTCCGGCCATGTAATTTTGTTTTACATTATTTTATTTTTATCCTAATAAGATAGAAGCGGTTTTATATACACCTTGGATAGAAGTGAAGAAATATGTTCTTCTCGGCATTCCATATATGCATGCAGTGTGTTTTCCTTTCCAAAGGCTTACTCCATAATCTTTAAAATTTTCTGTATTTTTAGGATCTGTCAGTTCAAATGTACAGATCTCTCTAATTTACCCCTACTCCTAGCTAATCTTCTTTGACTTAGTTTGTATTTTTGTAAGCCTCTGGTGAAGTATCCTATAGTATAATCTGTGTGTCAACTTAACACTGTAGGCAATAAATCATAGATCTATTTTCAGTGTACCTGCAGTGAGCACTTGAATTGACCCATTGACTTTTAAAAACATGACATGCTTTCAATCCATGTCTTTTGGGACTTGAAATATGTTTGCCTTGCCACACAGTGCAGAAATCATGTTTGTTAACAACTGTTTCTTGACATCAGATGTACATTGTGACTTACTGGTACAGTTTTGGTCATACTACCTGAACCCTAATATGAACTACTGTGACTTAGTAGTTTGGTTTGTTAGATGGTGGATATAAGAGGGCATTATGATTTTATTCCCCATTCTCCTCCACACCTCATATTCATTTATTTTATCTTATATCAGGGATCAGTTTACTAGCGCGCCCTGCGCCATTGACGCATAAAAATTAAAAATGACCCATCTACAATTCTTGCCAGGGGCCGAATGGCGCTTCGATTTTTGGTACCAGTGCGCCACCACAATAACAGTGCACTGTATTGGAGGCGACAAACGTGCTTTTGCTAAGGCAAGTTCAGCGATTGGCTATGAGGGCCCGGATGTTGATCTTTCAGCCAATAAGAAGTGTTGTACGACTCTTCCAAATCAGAATTTGCTATCGTCTGCGCGTATTTTGTGTCCGTACCAGGAGGATTTTGTGTTTTTCTTTGTGCCGCTCTGAGAATGCCCCCCCCCCCCCCCCCCCAAAAAAAAACAACACAAAAACAACAACAACAAAAAAAAAAAACCACCTAAACTTGAGGTAGGTCAGTCTAGATTGTCGTTTGCTGCTGTTAAACTACAGTCTACCGCCGCTAATCCTACGCAAGATGATTGTGTGAGCCCTGAGTCAAGTCAAAATATTGATCCCTGTTCTGGTTAGTGTTTTGTTGGTAAACATGCTTCACAACACATGCACACTCACAATAATCTATTTTGTTTTAATTTCTGTAATAATATCTCCAGGTTATCTTTTACATGTACGTAAATTACTGCTGAAATCATGGCCCATTGAAATTTGATCTGAGGGGCCCAATGGCCCATAGCTTTTTTGTGTCAGGCTGAACCCTGTTATATAGTGTTTTTACAGCTCGAGAGCTGCTTTAAAAGTGTGAGGAAGGGGTTGGGTGAGGGGAGGTGGATAGGGATGCACTGGCTGATAGAGGATGAAATGCCCTGCAAAGTGGGAAAGCGTTTTGATAATAAACCGGATTGCCTGCTACTAGTGCCACGACACTCTCTGCAAGTCACTGCCACTGCTCACCACCAAAAGCAGAAGATGAATGGTCAGACGAGGAGAACATATATCGTGTTGATGTCGCCTTGTCCTGCATAACACAGTGCAACGGATTCTGCACAGCAGGAGCTACCCAAGGCTATCCTAACCAACAAATGGAAAGTAGACAATCTCTCCTAAGGCGTGAACAGTCGCCTTGAGCAGCTCTTGAGCTAGAAAAGAGCTATATAAGAACGATTCAGTTAATCATAATATATAATCAGGCTCCTTCACGCTGTTTTACCCTTCATCCTGGGGCTTAATTTCTTGTCTACTTAACCAGTGGAGGTTGTACCAGATCTGGGCCGGTTAAATTTTTGTTCAGTTTTATTTCATCTGTGGGCAGGCTGCTTATCTTGTTGTGGGATTGTTAATGTCGCGGTGCACAAGTTTTGACCAGTGGAAGTAAATACGGAGGAATACCCCCCACCCTTCCATCTTCACGTTTAGAACCAAGTCTGCTACTAGGCCATTTAGCCCGGTAACCTGGTACATAGAGAAAACCTATACATGATCAGAATTGTGTAATATAACTATTAAGCCAGGTGAACAGGAGGAATATATACTCCAATTGTTGACATTGATTATTGAGAAGTGGTTTTCAAATCAAGATTAGGTCACTTGGGAAATAAGTTCATTACTTCCCTGAAACTTTCATTATGTAATAGTATTACGAATTGTCACTTGTATGACTGCTTAGTTATATAAATTATAATGCAGATTTTTTTGTGTGAAAATAACTCCAAGGAACTCATAATTTCTTAGATTTAATTTGTGCTGAACAAAAGTGGATGTATGAATTGGATTTGTGTATCACAATTAGTGTTATCAGTTATTGATTTGATTTATATTGATTCAAGGAGTTTGCCATATTGGTTCAGCTTGGCATTGGAGGTCTTCAGCAGCTCTATACTCTAGAAATTGCACTTCATAAAAACAGTATGCAGAGATTATTATTTTTAGCTTGACTGAATATGCCAATGTACTTAGTTAAAATAATAATTTCTTCTCATCTTCCTTTGCTCATTAACCATCTTCCACAACAATGATCTGTACCACCTGGTCTCTACCAACCCACATCTGCAAGCCTGTATATATTTTTGAACGTTTTTGTTTTTTTTTAGTTATGATTTTCTTTTTTAGTGTGGGAATGCGTTAGAATTGAATTTTGAACCGATTTTTAAAAAATAGGAAAATGCACTATATAAATATTTTTTAAATTATTATTATTTATTATAATTTAGGGTAGTAGGGGGGGCAGGGATTGGCGGGGGTGGAGTGGAGAGGGGGGGTGGCAAAATGTATTTTCTGTTTTCTGCAGCGTGAGGTTCTGACAAACTAGCTAGTCATTATGATAGCTATACTATACTGGTGTATGTTGATGGCAAAGGTTGTGAAGAAGCAGTAGTAACAATATAAATAGTTTTAACAGATACAGAAAGCACATGCACAACTGGCTTCCAACAGTTGTTTCCGTGTATTATTGATCTTTGATGGCATTGTCTGTGTTTGGCAAAGAGCTCGTGCTAATAGGTTCACAACTACTAGTACGACTCTACACAGCTGTGATAAGCAGTCTTAATTGCAGTAGCTCCTTCTATGAAATGTTTCCTCTTTTCACTGCCTCCACACTCTCATTCCATAGTCATTTGTTTTATGGGGATGAGGAGGGAGAGAGAGAGAGAGAGAGAGAGAGAGATGGACTGACCAAGCTGTATTTTTGCTATAATAAGAACAGCTGTGGTTGACATTCATTTGGAAGGAATAGATCATTTGATAGAGTGAGAGATCCAACATTTTATCAAGGCATAATTATGTCTCGTAGCAGAAAATATGTTATCAATACAACTGTGGGGGAAAATATGAGACAACATATACATAATTGTGATGAATCACTTTTGGTAACAGATGGAGCGACAACAGGTGATCGGTTGATAAAGAAATAGTTTTGGAACAACAGTAATTCTGTTCAGTGCTGTGTACTAGCACGAAAAATAATGCGAAGCCATGATGCATGCTGTTCTCCTGATCCCAATAAAGATGAACCAAAAGCTAAACAGCAGGCCAGAAAGAAAGCTTTTTTGAAAGTCTACAACGAAACATGGCCTTGCCTAAACACATCTCCAAAAGGGCCAGAGTTTGCAAGATGCACTTTGTGCAAAATAAAATTAACCGTTGCACATGGTGGTCGCAACAACTGCGAAAGCGTGTATCATCAAAATCACATGAAAAGTTTGACAGCCTTTTGCAGGTGCAGACGAAATCCACTGATGCCGGACACATGATTACATTATAACCTCAAGTATGTGTGATGTGTTGTTTATTTGAAAGAAAGTGTATTTGCCCTCTTCTGCAAAACGTTGACCTGAACTCTATGCTGATCCTTTCATTTTTATATCATTTGCTTAGTAAACGCACATTTTCTGTAGGTATTTCAGTACACTACTTTGTGCACAATGTCAATATTAATGTGTTACAAGAAGAAAAAAAGTCCGTTAACGCAGAAATCTGGTCTTCAATTTCCAAACTCTGGTTTTGAACTGCCTGGAGTACTGTCAATAAGTTTTTTAGGTATGCATGTCTGGATAAAACATTCATAAATACCAAAAAATCACTCTTACTCAGTTTACTGACATTCCTCATCATATCCCACTCTTACTTACCCTTCCCTCGTGGGAGTACCGGGGGGGAGGGGGGGGGGGGTTCTGTATAAATAGTACCCCTACTTTTTGGAAATTTAGTGCTTTAAATTACCACTGTCTCTGTCTTTCTCCTGTGTTGTGGCTCATTCCTATTCTGTTCTATCAATCTACTACACGTATCTTCTTAGCTAGACCAGTCACCTACCTTTTTTTTTAATGCAAACTCTCCCACAACTCCTCATGTGTGTATGGGATCTGTTGGTCAGCTTGGGGACATTGGACGCTTTCTACCAAATGGTCACTAGGGCTTTCTATGGCATTATTATTTAGCAATGTAGGCATTTTATATATATGTGTTTCGTTAATATTTTATAATGATGTTTGTATTCTGTTTTGTTTTTGTAAACGGGGGTTCGATAAATTAGAGTAAAGCCTCAGCATCCCCTGCATAGGATGCCTTTATTGTAAAGTGACCGGCTGGTGGAGTGCATTCAGTGTTACCGTTAGAGTTGTTTCAGATTCAACCAAGTTTGGTCCTGATTTTGTGGTCCTGATTCAGCTGTTTGCAATCCGCTGGACCCTATAAACAATGAATAACTAACTAACCCGCTCACTCTTTTTCCTCTCCCTCTCTTTTACACTCTCTCTTACACTACACTACACACACACACACCAACACACACACACACATGCAAATGACTGGATACATACATCTAATTAGACATTTTCCACACACACTCAACTCCAACGCTTGAAGGTGGACATTAAATCTAGTTAAGCTATGTAAGATAACAAAAGATTGAATTAAAGAATAAGTAATAATAATTTTAAGACCTTATATTTAACACACACAAAATCGTCTTTTATATATTAAGAATGTACATTAAGTTTTTACTTTAACATTGTATGGTAAAATAATTTTGTTGGTCTGTTAGTATGAGTTAGAGTCATTTGACATATTATATATTACCTTTGGAAATGAGTGTCTTTCTTTATTAAAGCCTGCCTAGAGTATCGAAGACTACTCCACTGAGGCTGACACATGAAATATTGTTTCAAGCATACACATATCTGACACTTATAGAAGGGTGGAAAAGCACACACACTACACACACCCACACACACACCCAAACTATAACACTTTGAAGAAAAGCCGGGGATGATGTACTTCAGTTATACCCATAGACACTTATCAACATCTCATGCCCAAGTGAATGGAAGACAAATGCCGACACTGTACTAAAGCTATGCTTTTATTGCCAGAGGTAGTGGTAGTAGTTGCGATATTCTTAACATTCATTTGAGTTCAGGCTCTAAAGCTTTGCAATACAGTTCTTATAAGCAACCAAATCCATCAATATGCACTGACCTGATGCTACTCCTAAGCTTGTTCAAACGTTAACAATTACTGACCAAAGAGTTTATGGACAGTTATAAATTTGCTCTGCGCTGTATATTTATTGACCAAGACCTTTAGAAAAATGACAGAACTATACGGAAGTTTTGAGATTAAAACTTTTACCTTTCCCATGCTGTTGATGGGAATTGCATTAAAAGACCTCTCAAGCCGTAAGAATGTGGTAATAAAAGCCATAATAATACATTTGCATGATGGGCCTTCAGACATGAGTTTTGGAGCTATACAGCAAAGAGTTGATTGAAAGACCTGCAAAGGATGCAGCATATCATTGCCCTAAAATAGCTGCCTTATTGATTTGTTGTACATTTGTTAGCTTTGGCCATTATTGCATACATTGACAGTGACTGGGATATTTTCTGATACATTATGCTGTTTCTGCAAGCATTATCCTGCAATGTATCTACCTGTTAGTATTTTTGACTCGCATGCATAGCAATGAGATGAGTCCTTAATAGTCCAAAATGACAGTTTAAAAAATATTTACATCCATTTGTCTGTCTACCTCTGTGCAAAACTTGTAAATGGATTAATATCTCGAAACCTATTTTAACTATCACAACCAAACTGGGTAAGATGGTGTATACCCATGAGACTTCATAAATGATCAGTGAATGAAGGACTTCACATCAAGATCACAGGGTCAACAAATGTTAGTTTTTAAAGAAAATTACAAATGTTGACAAAATGTCACTTTTTTCTAGGTTATATTAATATTGAACTTATGATGATTTTTGTATGCATGATAAATATCAATGAGACACACATACTATACAAATTTGGTCAACCTCACGTCAAGGTCAAAAGTCGGTTAGTATAGGTACTTTGAAGTGAACTTGACCCTAAACTATGACAGATATAAAGTCCAAACTTGTTGTATTTAGAGATGATAGATTGATCTTTCATATAAGTTCCATTTTGGCGTTGATCTTGAAGGTCAAGGTCATTTTAGGCCTTGCAAAAACATTTTTTTTAAAATAGGTCATCATACAGTGAAATGGCTGTTTATTTAACCCATAGTATGCAACAACATTTGATCAGACATGCATGAGAGGTCAAGTGAAAGCCACATGAAAGAACAAAATTGGTGTGCATCAAGGATGCCTACTCTCTCCAACACTCAACCTCTTCCTGGAGCGCATCATGTCAGATGCCCTAGCAGATCACAAAGGCACAGTCAGCATAGGGGGTAGAGCAATCTCTAACCTCCGTTTTGCAGATGACATTGATGGATTGGCTGTAGAGGAACAAGAACTTGAACAGTTGGTTTAGAGGCTTGACACCACCTCCAGAACCTATGGAATGGAAATAATAAGTGCAGAAAATACCAAAATGATGACCAACTGCACCAATGGCATCAACATGGACATCAAAGTCCAAGGCCATTCTCTCAACACAGTGCATAGCTTCAAATATTTAGGAGCCAATGTATCAGACAATGGATCCCGACAGGAAATCCTCTCCAGGATCGCACAAACAACTGCTGCCCTGACAAGGTTGAAGCTCATTTGGAAAGACAGGACCATCAGTCTAAATTCCAAGGTAAGGCTGCTACGCTCCATTGTCATCTCCATCTTCCTATACGCTTGCAAAACATGGACTCTCACAGCAGATCTACAACGAAGAATACAAAGCATGTGATTAGGTGCTACAGAAGACTTCTGGGCATTTCTTATACCCAGCATTTCACCAACAACGAAGTCCGACAGACCATCACACAAGCCATTGGACAACACGATGACATGCTCACAGTTGTGAAGGAAAGGAAGCTCCGATGGTATGGTTACGTCAGCAGAGCATCAGACATTGCAAAGACCACCCTGCAAGGCATGGTGCAAGGAGGCAGAAGAAGAGGGAGACAGAAGAAGAGGTGGGAGGACAACATTCGAGAATGGACTGGATTGACACTGAGCGAAGCCATGAGAGTTGTTCATAGAAAGATGGAGTACGCTGGTTAAACGATAATCTGTGGTGCGCCAACGACCTTCGAGTTACGGGATAGAATAGGAGTGTATTTGAAAACCGGAGGTCAAGGTCACCTCAAGGTCAAAAACATCAAAAGATCAAAGTTGGTATTTGCATTTTAATGCCACTGTTACATTTTTGTTTTTTCTGGGCACTTATTTTCATGTTAAATATTGCGCGCGAGTTCCATAATTAGCATGTGAGTGATATGGGATTTGGCCTTTTGATTATGCATTGTTCTTTTCTTCTGAGTTTAGTGCCCTCTGAGACTATTGTCTGTACCGAACGGTTGTTCTTTATTCGTTATTAGGGACGAGGGAGGTAGGATTGAGTGTGTGTGGGGGGGGGGAGGAGGGGAGTAAGGGGGGCATTATAAGAGACAATTATATCCATGGCGACGGGCAATGCATTGGGCAGAATGTTCCAAAAGATGAGTTGCTAATCTCAATAATTCGGTTAGTGTATAGGTGGTTGGTGTGGAAAGTGGGAATGTGTATCACTGTATGTGCGTGCATGCATCAAGCATTATGCTGCAGGCTAGTTTTGCTTATACATTTGGCCAAGCAGACGTTGGGTTGTGTCTGATAATAAATGACATTACAATAATGTGGATGTGATGTAAAATATATCTTTAAATTATCTTTCTCTTTTAGTTGCAATTAAAAGTTATTTCAGTTGTTCCCTGATTAATTTATTGAGTTAGACCAGTACAAAGAAGTTATGGAGGAAGGACCATTAATAGCCATCAAAGGAAATTCGAGAAAATTGAACTGCTTGGGGATTGATGTTCAGACTGTCCTCACAGAATAACAGAACTGAGTTTAACGTTAACATTAGATGACCTTTGATATGTCTGAAAAGGTAATTACACTATCATTTCTTGTATTATAACTTATTGATTATTATTTTAGTTGCATTCTTGGTGGGTGGGAATAGAAGGGAGAGGGAGGGGAATACTTTTTAAGCCGTTTTAAAAAGTCTACTTTTTGCGCTTATCCCAGTACTCTTTCTTTCATTTCCTTTATGTGCCCTGTTACATGAAAACATCTCCATCAGGAGGACTCGTGGTTATAAAAGATTTACACTTGTTTGAAGAGTATGTAAGCGAAGAGCCGTTGATTACCAAGGACAGGTCCTTTGGGGGACTATCTATGGTAGCGTGGCAAGTTGCAATTACACCACAACATTCTAGTATGGTGCTCTGCCACACTCCTGCTGTTTGCATTATGCAACTGTCACACCGGCCCTGTAGATAAATAGTGGCAAGTCTCCCCCACCCCCAATCCCCTGCCCATATTGTCAGGCATAGGTACCCTCCCCCCCACACCCCATCCCCCACCATGGATTCTAGTTAACATTTATCATGACGAAAGGAGATACTTTTGTCAATGGATGAAATAAACAAGATTCACTTTATATTGTACAAATTACTGTGCTGTGGTATATTTACCCTCCTCTCTCACTCCCCCACCCTCTTAAATCCTGCTCTCCTCTCCTCACCCTCAGTACCAAATAATATTTTCCTTTCCGAAAAGGAATACTTTATCAACTGCGGATACAACAGAAAGAAGGAAATTCTTTTTCATTTCGTTGGTGTGAAATAAAAGAATTTAATATTCTGTAATACAAATTGCATTGGTACATGTATATTATTCTGTAATACATATTATGTTGGTAGCTATGTTATTATATAATATACATTACATTGCGTGTTATTCTATAATATACATTACGTTGGTATGTTATTGTGTTATAAAATTACGTTGGTATGTTTTTTAATTATAATATAAATTACGCATGAATACTATTTTAAATATAAATACCATTTTAATATTTACCATGACTATAGAGGGTGGTTTCGTTAACATTAAAATTCGAATGTATTTGCTTTGGTGGAACACTTTTACCTTCTATTTGTGTAATTAACACTCCCATGCAGATTCCCATTCCAATGCTCTTTTCAACAAAGTTTGTTTGGGGATTAAGTCAAATTCCGAGTATCTCTCGTCTGGTGTTGGGGAAACGAGAAGAACAAGAACTGCTTCTCTTGTTTTCTCAGTGTGCATACAGACTGTTACTATTAGAAATGTGTGTTTAGTAAATAGTCTTACGTCTTCAACAGTAATAGCATCTGTATAGAAAATCACATTTGGAGTCAAGGTGTAGAAGTGCGTGCAGAAGTGCGGCGAAGAAAAATCCTCACTTGTGTACTCGGGTCCTAAATGTAATACTGTCTTAAAATGTACCTACCTCATAGAAAACTAATTCACGTATCATTCCATCAAACATAATATAAGCGTTTCCATGATCGGTATTCATTTCATTTTGCACACACATGCTCATGGAGTCATTCATACATATTGCTTGTACCGATGCACACACCAATCTCTCCCTTCCCTCTCTCCCAATTTTTTTTAAGCAGTCAAGGTTTTGTTGTTTTTTTCTCAGCAAACTTAGATTCGTTAGAACAAAGCAAAAACTTAGCATTCTTTCAGTTTTTTAAAAAAAATTTGATTGTTTGCATAACTTCACCACTTTCTCCTCCCTGGAAGAAATTTATAGCAGGTGCCACACGACATAGCAAATGTCAGCAATGTTGGTGAGGTATAGGAGGGATTTTGAAAAATGAAATGTCTCAAGGTTCTGTGTGGGTGTACTGTACTAACAAAACAGCGCAATGTAAGAAAGCGAGAGAGAGAGAGAGAGAGAGAGAGAGAGAGAGAGAGAGAGAGAGAGAGAGAGAGAGAGAGAGAGAATTTTTGAAACGTGACAGATTGGATCAAAGAATGGACAGAAATAACAAAGGCCAGAATATTTCTAAACTTGATTTATCCAGATAAGTCCAGATCCAGATTTTTTTTAAGAGGTTGTCGCCTGTGAAAGAGAGGGTGCAACGAAGAGCCATTTTCTACCTCTTAAGTATCTCTCTCTCTCTCTCTTTCTCTCTCTCTCTCTCTCTCTCTCTCTCTCTCTCTCTCTCTCTCTCTCTCTCTCTTTCTCATGAACTAAACAAAATTCAGTCAGATCTTCAGGAGGCAACTCATAATGTTGCACTAGGGTGCAATAATAATTGTAAGTTTTTACATCCAAAAAAAGACTAAGAGCATGGTAATAACATGCAGACAGAAACATCAGAGAACGCCTCTCTTCATTTAACCATTAGATCTTGTGCCACTTTTCCTTCATTCAAACATAGATTAAGGCAATATTACCTTAATAGGGCGTATCCACTTATTTTGTCAACCGTTTCGCAATGTGCTACTTGATTATTTGATCTGCAATTGATGCGTCTTAGAATGTATTTGGGTTGTACGTTTGTTAATGTATTGTGTAACCAATATAGATTATCATAATCTTTTTTGTACGCTGCATTGTAGTTCTTATAGTTGTTGGCTTTTTTTCTTGTGTTATTATAGTAATTTGTTTTGTTGTTAGCATATATTATGACTGAAAATCGAAGAATGTGAGTGTGAATGACACAAGGAACGATTGTAAGATTAGGTCCCGCCTAAATTCTGTATCCTTGTTGTGAATAAAATGTCTGTGAGTCTCTCTCTGTCTCACTCTCTCTCTGTCTCTCTCTCTCTCTGTCTCTCTCTCTCTCACTCTCTCTCTCTCTCTCTCTCTCTCTCTCTCTCTCTCTCTCTCTCTCTCTCTCTCTCTGTGGAAGAATCTTAAGTAAATTTAACACCACTTCTAATACAAGAAGGCGAGACAGAGCTAAAAGCCAAAGAAGTTAAAACACTCCAGATTAAAAGAAAGTTCTCTATACCTGTTTTTCGCTGAAAGGTTTTCGGGAGTTAAAAAATAACAACAGTGTTGAAGTTAGGGAATGCTTAGAAAGGAAGAAAGAAAGGCAGAGTGAATTGTTTGTAGTGAAGTTGTATCGTGTCCTGATTAGGGAGAGATGTAGTAATTGTTTAGTCTGGCGATGTTCTCCCCGACCCGTAGGTCAGGAAAGGTCAGTTTCACAGGTTCAGTTAAGGTCGGACTCGAATTTAAAGTAGAGTGATCTAGCTAAGTCCTTTGGCGAGACCTTCTCCCAGACAATCAGAAGCTGACACAGAAGGAAATACTAGTAGTAGTACTGGATGGGGACTAGTAGTTTTACGATACTCTGTTAGCCCCTTTACTTTAAAGGGGCGAAGTACATCATTCGCTGTTGGATTTATTACTGGACCGTTACTATATATATATTCAAATGTTCTAGGAATGCTGTGTGTGGTGTGGTCTCTTTCGTCAAAGAAGGAAACAACTCGGCCAGTCCACAGTCATAAACTTGAGTTTTATGTATTATTTATGTAGACCTTCACCGTTAGACAAACTCGTTAGTTCCAAGGCCAACTTTAGAAAGTGCTTTTAGAACATGATACTATCTTTTTTCCACTACTACTCAAGATACAGTTTTCTTCAATTAATTTAATTATTTTATGCATCAGCAACCCAGAATCTGTATATATTCCAGAACTAGATTGAGATTATTTATTTATTTTCTTTAAATATAAAATTTATATATATAACTTTTGTGTATGGAAAACGTTGCACCTCATTCTCAATAACCACTGAACGGATTTTGACCAAACTTCATAGTAGGTTAGTGGCCTGCCTCCTGAGCCATCATATTTGCGCGACCACAAAGGTCAACGTAACTGGCTCCATTTCGTTGCTAAACATGTTTGACTAATATCTTTATTTAACAAAAAAACACCGCCTAAAATAATTTTGTTGAGTTTTGGCAAACAGTTGCTTCAAATCATGGGCCATCCTACAGTAGCAGTCAGGTTGTCGGTCAGTCATTCATTACATGGTTATTGCTTTAGGTCCAGCGGACTCCCCCGGGCCAAATCAGGACCAGGTCAATCACTCCAAATTTACCTTTGGTGCCTTATCTGAAGAATAACTGAACCGAAATTCATTATTTTTACTTTGCGGATACCACTGCTAAGCATATTAGATCATTTGAATTTGTACTTTCACAAAGGTCAAGTTCATTGCGCTTCACTGTTTTTACTAAACACGGTTTGTGCTGTATGTCACGTCAAAATTGGCATAAGCCGATTTGGATATTTTTCGTGCAGTTCCTTTTGCTTCATTGGGGTAAAGCTAAGTCACAACTCCGCAAAGAAAATAAATATTTTTGAAAATGCTTATTTTTCGGCTATATTTGTGAGTGTCTGGAAATATATTTGAATCCCTTGCCATCTTTTTTTCCCCCACGTGGTATTTATGTATTATTACTCCTCTCTCTCTCTGTCTGTCTCTGTCTGTCTGTCTCTCTCTCTCTCTCTCTCTCTCTCTCTCTCTCTGTTACGTTGAAACGCGAACGAAAGTATGTCTGAAACGCGCACGATAGATCTAATCGTTTTGATTTGCAAAGTATTCAATAATAGAGTTTATTTACCTTTGATTTGAGTTTGCATTGTTGTTAGAAGAAGCTTTGTATAACGTTGATAATTTTCGTTAGTCGATATTATTGGAGAATTCTCTGGATCTCTCGATAGAAATTTCCCGATAAATGTCGAAGTAAGAGAACGTTCCGGGTATGTGTAGAGAGATGTATGACGTAAGTCAGTGATGACGATCTTTTATTTGATTGGCTGTAGTGCGTCATTCTAGTCTACCGTGTTCTAAATTGTTCGGGAAAAGAGAGAGAGACTATATAATTATGTGCTGCACTATTTTGAGGAGTTATTATTGTTGATAGTGAGTTGGAAAGTAAAAAAGTTGAAAGTGGAAAGCGATTGTATGCAGTGTTGATGTGTGCTGAATAAAAGTGGAAAACTTCATACGTCGACTCCGTGTCTTGTTGCTGAGTGAGCAGGCTGCGTGGATAAACGAATCTGAGTTACACACCTATCAGGAATTCAAGCATCGGGGCTGAATCAAATACTGATAGAAAAATACCACCATCAAACCGAGTGTAACACTCTCTCTCTCTCTCTCTCTCTCTCTCTCTCTCTCTCTCACTCATACACACACGCACACATCACTTCTTGTAATTTGAGTGGACGCGCATGTGTGTTCCTCTTTATATTCTACAAATTAGCGGCTTATTTTTCAAACTTGCGTGATAGTTCTCAGTTTGTAATCTTGATCTGTAGCGTTGAGTCCGTAGATATCTCCTTTCACTTAACTTCTTTTGAACTACAGTAAGATCTAAAGTTACAGTAATAGTTCTAGGGGGCATGTCTCATTATCATAACATCGGCACTTGACAGCAGGTGTGGTCTAATTAGCCACTCACCTTTCGCGGCCACCAAGTCTTTGATGTCGACATTGAGACTTTGTTCCCCCATCCCTACCCCCTCTTTGGCCATCCCCACCCCTCCTCATAATTCACCCTCACCTTTCCCCCTTCTCTCTCTCTCTCTCTCTCTCTCTCTCTCTCTCTCTCTCTCTCTCGTTCTGTTTATACAGCTGAGCTCAAGGCAGTTCATCTAGCTCTGAATTGAAACAGGTTTATCAATCCAAAAGAACCTCGTTTTTAATCATGTAATGTCTCATGTCAGCACTCCAGGCTCTTTCCACGAGAAAGATATCACACCCTTTTCTGGCAGAGATCAATGACCTCCACACACAACTTATTTCTGAGGGTAAAAAGATAGTTTTTATACATGTGAATACCTGGTCACATGGGCATCCGCGGCAATATTGCAGTGGACAAAGCGGCTAAAGAAGCTCTGCATCTCAATTTCACTTCAGAGATTTTCCAGTTTGTTCCTTACTCTGACCTGCGTTGTATGACTGGATCTTATTGTAAACGGCTGTGGCAGACTGACTGGTCTAACCATATCAATAACAAATTATTTCAAATTCTTCCTGGTTTGTCAGCTTCTTTCCCTAACTTTGCATCCACTCGCAAAGAAGAAACAGTTTAAAGTATGCAATGGTCAACACCTGTTTCAATTTTTACATGATGTTGGTTTGTTTTATCGCATATAAATCATGTCGTCTTGTTTTGTGTTGGTTGGATTGTATTGGTAAGACTGATTTTAGTGATTTGCTTGAAGCAAGAGAACATATTTTTAATATATAAGATTTAAAGAAGATTTTTCAAGAGGTTGTGTGTAAAAGTTTGTTTGAATATTTAAGAGTAACAGGCTTGTTTTTTAAGATTTGAACTTTTAGGATATCGTTTCTTTGGTCTTGATTTGGCTCGGAAGAGTCCGCTGGACTTAAAGCAATAACCATGTAATGTAATCTCTCTCTCTCTCTCTCTCTCTCTCTCTCTCTCTCTCTCTCTCTCTCTCTCTCTTTCTCTCTCTCTCTCTCTCTCTCTCTCTCTCTCTCTCTCTCTCTCTCTCTCTCTCTCTCTCTCTCTCTCTCTCTCTCTCGCTCACTCGCATCACTACTCAAAACCTGCCATTCACTGCTTCAGCAGTTTTGTGGATCTGAATTAACTGCTTCCTCAAACAGTAGTATAAAGAATTTATAATTAATAGCTTTTGCAGGCAGGGTACCTTCCCCTCCCCCCCTCCCTATAGCCTAACCCCCCACCCCCACCCCATTCCTACTTGACTCGCATATATAGCAGAAAAAAAAAATCCAGATTTTTGCAAATCTGTGCGAGATGAGTCCTAAATAGTCCAAAATGATATCGAAAAAAATGTCTGTACTTCTGTCTTTCTGCCGTCCGCCTTCTGTGCAAACACTTTAAAGTGTCTAAGTACTCAGAACGTATTGCAACTATCACAACCAAACTTTGTAAGATGGTGTATACCTGTGAAACCTCATAAATGATCAGTGAATGACTTCATTTCAAGGCTAAGGTCAGAGGGTCATCAAGTGTTAGTCAAGAAATGTAAAATTTTCATAAAATTTTCTTTTTTCTAGGTTATTAATATTGAATTTATGATTCCTTGATGCATGATAGATATAAATGAGACACACATACTATGCAAAATTGGTCAACTCACTCCAAGGCCAAGGTCACTGAAGCTGTCCAAAGTTGGTTTGATTAGGTACTTTGAAGTGACCTTGACCCTAAACTATGAGAGATATAAAGTCCAAACTTTTTGTATTTAGAGATGATAGACTGAGCTTTCATTTGTGTTCCGTTTTTGATAGATAATTTTAATTGATAGCTAATTATTTGTTACACATGATTTTAATTGATAGCTAATTATTTATTACACATGGTTTTAATTGATTGCTAATTATTTGGTACACATCAACATATCTTTATTTTGATGCATCATTTTCAGCAGTTCTGATGATTTTAACTGCTTTCTCAATCTTTATGATTCACTTAGAATTGATAGCTTGCAGGTGGTGGGATCAAGCCTTTCTCTTGTCTCTCTGACTTATTTATATTTTTCAGTCTGATGCACCATTTTTAGCAGATAGGGGGGGGTAGGAGTGGTTTTAGTCAGCCTTACAACGCTCTCTTGGAAACTGTTCGCTTCACTGGTTCACTTGAAATAGGAATTTGAACTGAAAAACGATCCGGGATTTTGTCTTGCAGATGGAAGTTCGTAGCTTTAGGTAATTTCTTTCCTATTGTTTTATGATGTGTCAAATATGAACATCTAATGAGCCATTTTAGTAGTTTTTATAATTAGAACTGCTTCCTCAATCCGTGGCCATATCCGTGATCTTCATTTACAATTGACAGCTTATAGTGATATTACTTGTAGATGCAGGTGTCAGTAACATCTGATGCTACAGGCAATGTGTGCCTTACTTGTACCAATATATTCAAATACATTCACTGGTCTTGATTCACATAGATCTACTGGTAATATTGATGAGTAAATGGAGCACGGAGGTATCAGTTTTTTGTGTAATCCACAATATCAGTGGACCACATAGATAATAGTTAATCAAGAGCTGGTCAGTTCAGTCATCCCACCTACAGGAGGGTGTTGATACTTGAACATTTTGTTAGCGCAGGTGTTTCTTCACAGTCATTAGCAGTTTGTGGCCAAACCTCATCCTCCTTTCCATCCTCCCTTCCTCTCCACCCCTCTCCCATTTTCCCTTCTCTCTCTCTCTCTCTCTCTCTCTCTCTCTCAATTTCACACATTATGCATGCACAACAATACACAAGCCTCTCAATGTAAAGGGGAAGTCATTGAGGTTAATCCCTGTATGTCTAATGCCCTTGGCTTAAGTTCCCTTTCTGCTGTGGTAATCAGCATTGACATTGTGCATGTGTGTGTGTGAGGAGGGGTGGGGTGGGGGCAAAGCAAGCAATGGCAATGTATGTGAAATGGCCCAGTCGCTCTATTTTTATGAAACATATTGGGCTGGGTGCAGAGATGGATTTGATGAAGGCATTAAGCAGGTGGGCTGGGGGCAGAGATGGGTTTGATAAAAGCATTAGGCGGGAATTGCACTAGTACTTGGGGGCAGATCGTGTAGGTGAAAATGTGTGTCCTGAACATTTTTTGACCCACCAAATGTTACTTTCATTGTTTTGAGGAACACAAGATATATTGTTTAGTGATGACTTTAGGAATGAGATTTTGCCCCAAATATTGCAATTAGTGTGGCCCCTGAAGTAGTGGCCACATCTGGCTTATGTTTTACGGCTTATGCATTGGGTCATGAGTTTTTTCACTGACCGGAATTTTGACGGGTGGCCACACCTTATTTGTTTCGTGGCCACATTTGGATTATGTTTTATGGCTAATGCATTGGGTCGGAGGTAGTGGCGCCATGTTTATCATGGCCCAGTTCAAATTTATAAACGTGTGTAGCTGTATAATTTCACTACAATAAGGTACGTTTTCATGACGATGTAATGTACCTTTCACGATTTGACTATAATATGAAACAACTTTATTAAGATCGACGCGCTACAAGTGAATTCAACTGCCTTAGCTCGCCAAGTAGATTGTAGAAGACAACCTTTGTTGTAAACAATCTTTGTTGCATGTAATGTGAGGAGTTTAGGTTGACCTCAAAACTCGTAACGTCACACACTCGCTTCTTATTGGTAAGCCCGGCTTATGGATTTTTGCAGAATAAAATCTAGAATGCGCTATCCTTGTGAAACTTTACGTTAGCCAGTGCGCAAGGAAATACATCAAGAATTCATGTGCGTAACACAAGTATGGCCCGGGTGCTACAGGTCAAAGCGGCCGGGCCTTTAATTAGGTATGAAAAGAGGTGATGAGTAGGTAGGGGCAGGGATGATACATTCACGGTCAGACCTAGGGAGGAGAAGGCGGTAGTTGTGTTGGGGGAGAGTGTGAGTGTTCATTCTGTGCAGAGATGGGTGTGATGTAGGAAATAAGTATGTAGAGAAGGGTACTAGTGTGGTATGGACAAAAAAATGTATTGGTGAGTGATAGACAGGGTAGTGCACACACTCATAATGTGTGGGGGGAGTTTATGTTGGAGAGAGATGGAGAGAGAGAGAGTATGAATGGTCAGGTTGTTCAGAAAGAAGCGTTGTGAAAAAATAAAGTGGGGAAGGTGCGGTATAGGGTGTATTGTGAGGGGTTTTGGATTGGAGGGAGAGTCACCAGTGTGAGTGGGAATGTCCTGTAGAGAGAGATGGGAGAGGGGGAAGGGGGGGGGGGGGGGGCGAGGAAGGAATTAGGTATAAAGAGAAAAAGGAGGAATAGTACATGGTGGTGAGGGAGGGAGAGAATGAATGGTTGTGTTTAGCTGACTGCTGACCATTGCTGCTTTAATAATAACAGCAATAATAATAATACTAATAAGAATAAGAAGAAGAATAGCAAATTGGATCCTGGGTTCCCAAACTTTGAATAAACCTAATGTTGTTTTTTTTTCGTTTTTTTTTTTTTTTACATTTATTTATTTTAATTTTATGTTTTTAATCCAGTTAGTTTGCTATTGTATGTTTCAGTTGTACAACGAAGAAATCATTGACTTGCTGGACACCACACGAGACCCTGATGTCAGAGTGAGTATCTGTGCCTTCACCGCGTTCTACTGATTTTTTTGCTTTAACACATTATGCTTCGTTCTGAAGTAGCTGTAGTTCATATAATTTTATCCAGAATATAGATTGCTGTTCATGCTATTTTATGAAATGTGTTGCTGCTGTTTGTAGCCATATTTTCTAACTTTTGCAGCTGCAGTTAACTGAAGGTGTTAAAAGACAAATATAATTGGAGAGTATGTGGCAGTCTCTGTTGTGATAAATGTGACTTAAGTGAGTTAAGATTTGCTATCAATGAAGTTGCCAGAGTCGCATTAATTTATGAATGTGAATTGTTTCTTGCCAGTGTGGATATAAAGTTATTATAGATGTGATTTGCGATTTCATACTCGTTTGAAGTTGCAATGAGCATTAGTAAATTTATGATAAACGTGATTTGCCATTTCAAACGAGCAATGTTGGCGCTAAAGTTGTATGGCATTTAGAGGAATTTTGACTTGTGGTTTCAGAGTCGCAAGTCGTTCATCCGTATCCATGAAGATGCTCAGGGCGGTATTTATGTCGTTGGTGCTACTGCTCGGCCCGTTAACTCGCTGGAAGATGTAAGTAAAATGTAGAGTAATTGTACTTATATTGCAAATTTACTAGCTCAGAGAGGTGCTGATAGTAGTGGCTGAAATTGGGATCAAGCTCAAACCACTCAAGATGCCACACTAATGTAATGGAGTGCTTTGTATTTCTTTCAGTGAGTAATGGGACTGTGTTTAGACATAGTGTCTTTGTTAGTTTCTATCCTTGGTAATTGTATCATTATAATTATTATGTTTCTATTGGCTGTTCATTGTTTATTAACCATAAAAAGGTCATTTTGTACTGGAACAGTACTCATTTTTCTGTAAAGCCAAGCCACACAAATAATAATAATAATAATAATAATAATAATATTATTATTATTATTATTTTTATTATTATTATTATTATTATTATTATTATTATTATTATTATGCTAATATTATTAATAAAACTTAAAATATCTAAATGAGCCAATTCTGATGCGCTTTGGCACGTATATGTGGAACCTAAAACGCCCAGAAATAAATTAGGAAGACTGCTGTAACACTCCCAAGATATAAGTTTTTTCAAACAATACATTGGTAGCCATGTCACCAGATCATCAGGTCTTGCAAAGACCATCCTGCAAGGCACAGTGCAAGGAGGTAGAAGAAGAGGGAGACCGTAAAAGAGGTGGGAGGACAACATTCGAGAATGGACTGGTTTGACACTGAGCGAAACAATCAGGGTTGCTGAGGACAGGGAAAGATGGAGTACGCTGGTTAAACGAAAATCTGTGGTGCCCCTATGACCTCTGAGTTACGGGATGGGATAGGTTAGGATAGGACATTGGTAGCCTCTCTTCATAAAATACAAAAATTAAATTGAAAAGTTGAAAACAATTCAACTACAAAATGTTATTAAATGGGTTCATCAGTTTTGTTAATTAAAGCTTTTGTTTTGATTTTTGGCCTCTTGTACTGCTAATAATAATTTTTGGTGCCACTATAGCATTGTCAATGCAATATTTTGCTTGTTACAGACGTTACATTGTCTCAAGTCTGGAGCGCTATCTCGTACCACAGCTAGCACCAACATGAACGTTTCATCATCACGGTCTCATGCCATCTTCACTCTGCAAATCAAGCAACACCGCATGGTCAAGGATGAGGTACGGTAGTGCTGGTTTTGTGTTTAAACTATTTCTGCCCATGCTACGGGTGTGTTACATTTGTTTTCTCCAGTGATATTTGTTTCTTTTGTTTCTTTTTTTTTCTCCTGTTTTAGTTTTTTTACATGATTTCAAGCTGTCGCGTATTATGGACTGTCTGTGCAGATGAAATCTGTCAAGGCAAAAGTCTTCACAGACAGAGATGTTTAAGTTTATCATCCGTTGTGTGTGGTGGTATATGATTTCAAGAAGATGCTTTTCATTTAGAGTGTAAATGAAGTCTGTAAATGCAAAAACTTTCTCCATTCTTTTCTTGTAAAGTGATGCTAGTAACTTGGTTGGCATGGCAGTTTTTACATACAGTCTTCTATTTCAATAAAGAAAGCAGAATGTAGTAAGCAAATGAAAAACAATAAATACTGCCTGTGGAAATTACTCTGGTGGGGTAAACAGTCGCACTACATATCCATCAAGTAGACCTGTTTGTAGCTGATTCAGTTTTTGTAATGTTTATGGGGTGGATTTTACAGATTGCTGATTGTATCTGATTTAGTTTCCTGAGTTGTTTTAACATTTTATGTGGTTGATGTTGCAGGGTATCGCTGCTCTGGATGATGTAGAGGACACAGAATCCACGTTATCGGCCGGCACAGAGTTCGAGACGCTTACTGCCAAGTTCCACTTTGTCGACCTGGCAGGCTCAGAGCGCTTGAAACGAACCGGAGCCACTGGCGACAGAGCTAAAGAAGGCATCTCTATAAACTGTGGCTTGGTGAGTGCTGGATGAGTTGATCAGGAGGTTTGGTTTGTCTGTAATGGGTATCAGTGTGATAGAAGAGTGGTGATCATGTGACATCTGAGTGGTACAAGTAGCCTGAATTTGTGAGTTGCGTGACGTTGTTTTATTAGTTTATTTAACGTACTTTCCAAAAGAAGCTTTGTAGCAAAATGTTTGTATTAGGATGAGAATAATTGCTCACCCTACAATCTCTGACATTTAATGGTTTCTGCATCTGTTCAGCCATCTATGTTTAGCTGTCCATTTGACAATGATTATAAATGGGTCGTGACAACCTCACTAATAATATACTATACAAGAAAACTTTGAATGTTAAAATTCTTTGATGTAATAGTTTTTTTTTTCAAAGTTCTAATTCAATTTCTTATTATGTAGATGTGTTTTTGTTTTAATTCATTGTGCGCTTTGAAGCTGTAGTCTAATACTGTATTTTGTATTGTTCAGCTTGCCCTGGGCAATGTGATATCTGCTTTGGGCGACAAGCACAAGAAAGGCAGCCATGTACCATACAGGGACTCCAAACTCACTCGTCTTCTGCAGGACTCTTTAGGGGGTAACAGGTCAGTCACATTTCTATGGCACTGCTGCTTTCTTTTGTGCAAAGTGAAATGAGCTTTCAGAGCCTTCAGAAGCTCTTTTGATGAAAATATAGTTTAACAAATAAGAGAAGTCTTGTTATTATTAGCTCAGGGTTTGTGTATCAGATTTTCAGCCTAAATAAGATAATACTCTGTATTACCCTGCTGCTCATTATTTCAAACCTCCCCTATTGTTGTTGACTTAATGGAAAAATTGAAGAAAACTGTTGACTAGTTATTTTGATGACAGTATGTTGAAAGTAATTATGTGATACAGAATGTGGCAGTTCTTACCCGTTTAGCTAGATTTTGTAGTTTTAACTATGTCAGCAATCCATAATTATTTTGGTGTTCTATAATGTTCTCAGTGTCTTTGTTATTACAAATTGTGACTCCTGACCCAACGAAACGTATATAGTTCTTTTACAGTTGGTGACTAAAGGAATGTTTATAACTTATTCCCAAAATGGAGGTTTTATTCTGTTGCTAGGTAAAGTTTTATGCAACAAAATTATCCAGTAACAAATCTTTTACTACATCTCCTGTCCTTTGGGTTGCAGTCGAACGTTGATGATCGCCTGTATATCCCCGTCTGACCGCGACTTCATGGAGACGTTGAATACGTTGAAGTATGCCAACCGGGCACGCAACATCAAGAATAAGGTGATGGCCAACCAGGATAAGGCTAGCAAGCAAATTGCAAGCCTGAGGGCCGAAATTCACATCCTGCAACAAGAGTTGTCAGAATACAAGACTGTGAGTTCTTCTTTTCCAATTTTTTTTATCGGTGTCTCTTTGTAGGACTAAGAGCTACGGCCAGAGGTCTTTCTGCACCGGTCTGGTGGAATGCTCTTCCAGAAGGCATAAAGAGAGCAGACTCTGTCGATGCATTTCGCAGAAACTTGAAAACACATTTCTTCTCTTCTTGCTAAGCTAGATGTATAACTATCTGATCTCATCCCAATGTCATAAGTCACTGCTTGAAACTATAACCAATCTTTACTGTAGCAATAAACAGTTGGCTGTTGTGTCTCAGGGCAAGAGGACAGTGGATGCAGAAGGTCATGAGAGCATCAACGACATGGTGACCGAGAATGGCATGCTGCAGTCGGAGAACGACCGACTGAGACAGCGAGTCAAGGCAATCAGTGAAGCCATCGAGGCTCTCAAGGCTGACAATGCTCAGCTCATGGCAGAGGCAGCCGCTTTCTCCATTATTGGAACAAACGGTGTGTAGTGTTATGTACTTCTTCCTGCAGATTTTAAAGATGAAATAAAATGTGTGATTCCTGTATGCATGAGCATTTTTAATTTATTATTCTTTTATTTATTTTATGTAAAGTTTTGCGGCCACACCACTGTCATGTAAGTAATGTGAAAGCTTGACAAAAAAGATTGTTCTTATATAGGTCATGTAGCAGCTCAGGGCTGGCTGAAAACAATCAAACATCCAAATGCCAGCTTGTAGAAACAAGGTGTGATGAAGCACACAGGCACATTTGTATTAATATTACAGTGGAACCTCCGGTATACGACCGTCCAAAATCTGAGAAAAAACGGTCTTATAATAGAGGTGGTCTTATACCGGAAACAAAGGGGGAAGGGGTGGGGGGGATCAGGCTCGGAGGGGTATGTAGTCATAATTTTCACACTCACCAGCATGAATTCTCTGACAAAGGAAACTGTAAAACATGTTTCATTTTTAGCTTTGTCTTTTATTCACAACTTCAAAAATAAAAAACAGTCGAACCACTGCCAGACGCGTTCATCCAAGTCTGTCAGTGCAGAAGCTCTCAGTTTTGATGTTTTCCTTTCGCCACTTTCTCCACTCTCCCATCGTAGTTTCACAGATTCCTTATCCTTTATGATGAGCTGAACTTGGGTCTTCCCAACGTCTAAACTTCTTGCAATAGACAAACAACTCTCCCCATTTTCACTTCTTTCAATCACTTTCATTCTCTCTGCCAAACTCAAAACGTTCCTCTTGCGCGACGCCATTTTGACAGCCAGTGTAGGCGAGTAATGTCCCTTATTTGCGAACCGGAAATAGCAGACAACAGCAGGCGTACACTAACATGAGAGATAAAACGAAAGGTACAGACAGCAAATTAACTGATATCTCTTTTAAATTGCCATAAGACGGTCGTATAAAGGGCTTAAGACACGGTCGCTGGTCGCATAAACGAGGTTGTCGCATACCAGAAGTCATTTATTATTGAAAGTGAATCCGTCAGAAGTTTTCAGGTCACATAACGGAGGGAGTCGTATACCAGAGAGCCGGATACCGGAGGTTCCACTGTATTGGGATTTATTGAACTTTTTTTTTTCCAGCTTGTGGAACATTGTTATTATTCAGAGAACTAGTATTAATGAAGATTTTTATTATTTGTAACTCAAAATGCATGTAGTGATGTGAGACTAAGTACTCACACTCCTCCTCCCATCCACCCCACCCCCACAAAAAAAAACAAAAAACAAAAACATTTTTTGTCCTCTTTCCTAATATTTTAGTTTTGCATGACTGGAAACGACTTTTCCCATGTGAACTCTTGAACGAATAAACGTCTTGCGTCTTCTTATGTATGTCCTATTGTTATTCTATTGATTATTGTTTATAGGTGAGGTGTGTCATGAGGACATAGTGAATCAGATCAAGAAGTACGTCTTGGAAATAGAGGACCTCAAGTAAGTAAATTCTACTTCCTGACATTTTTTTTCTTGCAATTGTACAGCAATTTGTATTAAGACATTGGTCTCCAGTGTTGCTGGACAGCAGCAAATGAAAAATAAGTTTTTTAATGAGTTTAATTCAAAGTATTTGTCACATTGTGACTGGTTGGGTGCCTTTGATCTTTTTTTTTTTCAAATAGTTCATTTAATTGTATCCATCAAATTCCATAAGAGTCAAAGACCCCCGTTGGGGTGCCTGGGGTTTCAGTATAAATAGTATCCCCACTTTCTGGAAATTTAGTGCTTTAAATTCCCACTGTCGCTGTCTTTCTCATTTGCTCTTTCTCATTCCTGCTGTGTTCTATCAATCTGCTATACTATCTTCTTCTTCCCTAGACCAGTCACCTACCTTTTTTCTTGAAAACTCTTCCGGGACAAGACTCCTTATTTGTGTATGAGGTCTGTTGGATCAGCTTGGGAATATTTGACGCTTTCTGCCAGGTGGTCACTAGGGCTTCCTATGATGTTATTATTTAGCAATGTAGGCATTTTATATGTATGTTTCGTTGATAATTTATAATGATGTTTGTATTCTATTTTGTTTTTGTAAACGGGGGTTCGATAAATTAGAGTACAGCCTCAGCTTCCCCTGCGTGGGATGTCTTTATTGTAAAGTGACTGGCTGGTGGAGAGCTTTCAGTTTTACCACTAGGGTTGTTTCAGCAGATCTTTTATGCGGATCAGGGGTTGTCCGGTCCTGATTTGGCTCGGAGGAGTCCGCTGGACCTAAAGCAGCAATCATGTAATGTAATGTAAATTCCATAAGTTTTGTGTGTGTTGTTTGTTGTTTTTGTTGTTGTTGGTGTTTGTGGTTTTTGGGGGTTGGGAGTGAGAGGAAGCCAAATGACACGTACAGCATTTTTGTTTTTTCACTGCACATTTTACATGTATTCTTTTTCATTTTTAACTTGTGTTTTTCTAAATGTATTTATTTCACCTGATTGTACTTGCGCAGAGCAAAGCTAGCAGAATCAGAAGCCACAGTGGAGCAGCTGCGACGACAGTCTGTTCGCTCCCCAAGGTCACCTTCCCACATGACATCATCCAGTCTCTCAATGATGTCATCTTCAATGATGTCATCCATGGGTGGCTTTGAGGCGCCAGCCTCTCCAGACATTCTGGGTGCAGCGCTGATCAAGGAGGCGAAGCGAGAGCTGAGGCAAATGAAGAAACAGCAGAAGCAGCGGTCCATGCAGCCGCTGGATAGCACTCATGGGTTGGTCACATTTGTTTAGAACTTTATTGTTTTCTAACCTGAGGGTGTTGTGGGTGTGGCTTATGAATTCTTATAAGATGTGCATTTTGTTCCTTGAATGTGCTTAACAATGATTGAATGTCTTGTAGCTTGCTGTGCTATTTAGGCGATATGAATGGCTGATAAAAGTTCATCCTCTACATAAGGCGTATGATGCTAGTGAGAGGTAGATGAAGGTTCTTTTCAACATTGACACTCCAAAAATGTTTAAATCATAAACGTTTTTTGACTCGTATGCATTTAGCAAAGTAAGTCTGTTTACTCACCACTTCTTAAAAAATAAATTCAAGGTTTTTGTAAATCGGTGCAAGATGAGTCCTAAATAGTCCAGAAAGTAGTTGAAACAAAATTTTAAAAAAAAACATTGATTGTGCTTAAGCGCTTATACTTTATCTCTTAGTCTCATGAAGCGCGGTAAAGCGCGGTTCGTCACGGCTGATGAAGCGCAGTAAAGTGCGCCTAGTTACCATCTACTTTTAGCACCTCTCTCCCGCTTAACGGAAACCAGTTCCAATTGCGCATGCGCACTAGCTGATTTTAAAAGCAGTGTACTTCCTTCCTGTCAACTGCAGTTGTGTCAACAACACGTTTTAATCAAAGTTTTTGTTTAGTTTTTGGTCGCGTTTTCGAGAGCGGGGATACTCTAAAAATGGCAGAATCTGATTCCGACAATGAGTCTACATGATATGAGCAGTTGTGGCAGCAATTAGTAGATGAAAGGGCTGATCAGTTAGGGAATAAAAATCAGAGTGATTTGTCAGTGTCTAGCGTGCACACTAGCGATCTTTCCGACTACAGATCGGACCTTTCATCATCCGAAGAATTGGTTGTGAAATTACCTTAATCACAGGTAAAATAGCAGGTAACACAGACAGATGACAATGAAAGAACTAAAGCTTACTCAATACTTGCATAGTTACCAATTATCTACACACTGACTAAGTCCCATGAAGCTGTGACCAACCGTTCAGTAGATATAGCATTTTAAACACATGCACCTATTTTTGGCTTTTTTTTGGGTCAAATCCTTACATGAAGGAGAAGATCAACGTGCTGTTTTGCTATATGAGACTAAGAGTTATTGTTCACAGTGATGAATAGACTGGGCCAATGTCAGTTTATTAATTTAATTGGGCAAAGTTATATTATATTGTATTGTACTGTATTGTATTGTACACGACTCAGTACACTGTACAGAAGCGACAAGGAGAATGAAGACGGAGGGGGTGACCGCTCCAATCACGCTCTAGCTGGGCACGATGACGAACCTAAGGAAGACGAGGATGATGAGGAAACAGTGAGTCTTGGTTTTGTATAACTGATAACTCAGTATAAAATTATTAAATGTTGTTATAGCTTTATACTCTTAATATAATGTTAACCGTGTTGTTATTCAGTGCCTATTCTTTGCTATAATTTTGTCTAAATTTTACTTCCTTTGAAATAATAAGATTATGAAATGTTATTATAGCTCAGCACTCAGATGTAATACTAATTATAATAATAATGTCTTTGGTAGTGTGCTGTAACTTTACCATTATTGTTATTCAATCCCGTTAACAACCTAAATTTACTTCATCTCTAATGATTGATGTTGTGTCCACATCACATTTGGTGTTTGAGGACAGTGACAGGGTACTTGTGACAACATTTTCAAAGCACTTGTCAAAATGGTCAACAACAACAAAACACACAAGATAACTGTGTTTATTTAGTGCATTTGCCAGCTCAGAAAGTTGCTGAGGGCACTGACTGAAAAGGACATACGTCTATATAAAATTAGTTTTAGTGAGGTTAGTTATGTATATTAGCCCTGATCCGTCAATCCTCCAAGCAAGAGTTTAGCACATAGTATACATCTCTAAACAAAATGAAACGAGGTGTCCATATATGCTAGCTTATTGCAGCCTGCATTGTAAATAAAATTGAAATATATTATTTCTTTCTTTCTTTTTTATTAAATTTTAAATTTTCTGTTAGTTTTTTTTTCTTTCTGTGATGCATTTTTTTTATGTTTTGTTTCTATTTTATTTTACTTTCTTTTATTTATTTTGTATTGTTTATTTCTTGTGTGTGTGTGTGAATTTTCATTAGGCATTTTGGCTTGTTACAAGTAAATTATCATCACTGAGAACAGCATTTTAACAAAGTAGTATTAATTAAATTTAACATAGCAAAAACCAAGCTTGATTACAGTTATTTTTTAAATTATTTTTTTGTTTCAAGTGGTTTTGGGCAGAATAAAATGAACATTGATTGTGCCATTTTTCTTTCCCGAAGGCATTCATGGATGAGGAAGATGAGGAAGACGATGACGATGATGAAAGTGATTCACAGTCTGATTCAGATAGAGGTAAGCTTTTTTTTTTTTAAACTACTTAAAAAAATTTCTACAAGAAGATAAAAATATTGAAGATATCTAGCACAATTATTCTGTATTATAATAATGTTGAAATATATATAGTTCCCTTTTCTATCTAAATGATCAAATGGTCACTGGCTTTGAATATAATATTTTATTCATATTTTTAGTAAGCAGTAATAGTATGTTTTGTTGTTCAATATATGGACTTTGTTATTCCAGACCTGACACCTTCTCGTTAGCAGTCTCATGTACTAAATCTCTATTTCTATTCTCTGTGAGGTCACAGATGAATGTTACTGAAGGTCAATAAAGGTTTATGCTGTTTGCTGCTAAGGCAGGATTATGTGTACACTCCTTCTACTGTATTCATTGTACTACTGGATATTGTATTTGTATTCTATGAACTTCTTCCATACCACCCCATACCCAACCAATAAGACTTTTAAGAAGTGAAAATATAAATAAAACGCTCTTTAAAATAATTCATGAAATTTAAAAAAAAAGTATACAATAAATAATTGGTGCTTTCTCTGACACAGCAGTTTGTTATTCTTCACAAGTTATTGGGCATTATTTATAAATAGGCCTTGGGCCTTTATCAGCGCTTCTACTACTAAGTTTATGGAGGCAGCAAGCCCAAAAGCAACGCTGACCCTGTATCTTGTGTGTCAGAGGCTGTTGAGGGCATACTTCTATACATAGCCTATGCTTGATATCATAACTTTCGGCTAGCATCAGGGTAACCTGTTAAGTGGAAACTGGCCTCTTTGGTGTGTGTTCAGTTTGGATTGCAGAGGGAACATATATTTTGAGTTAACCTTTACGTTAGGGTTACTCTAGGCTACCCACGGAAAGTAGATTCATCAGATGACCGACGCCTGAAAACCTACCACTGTGACGAAGTATAAGTGTACTCTCTGATGCCCAGTTTTAGCTAGAGGGCAAAAGGCTAACAGCTTATGATGCCATTACTATTGTACTGTACTAGATATTTGAGTGGCTAATATCATCTTTAGGAACACCAGTTCTGAATTTCAGTTGTTCTCCTCCCGTTGTCTTCTCAGTTCTTTTTCCAATCACATGCTCCATGTTTTTTGGTTGATCAAGCCTGTTTGTTTAAATCACGCTGCCTAGTCGAACTAATCTTGGATTATTGGCTCTGCTGGTCAGGTATAACACGAAGAAAAGTCACTGTCAAGTGACTTGAGTGTGTTTATTTTGCTTGAAGTTTGACTTGAACGACCGTCAGCTGAATGATCAGTGTGGAACCTAGAGAGTGCAGAATTGTCACAAAACTTGCTTGTTGATTTTCCAATTTTGACTTCAGCATGCCTTTGCTGCCAAAAAAATAAAAAATAAAAAACTTTTAAATATATATATATAAATATATAATATATAAATATATAAAATGAGTGCAAAATAAAGAACAAAATAAAATTTAAAAAAGAAATGTAATAATAAAAATAAAAATATGCATCACAAAAGCTTTTTCTTATTCAGTTTTTCAATTATTGTGTTTTGACATTTGCTAGCTGGATATTGCTTTTATAGGTCAAGGAGCAGCCTGGTTTGGTTTTTTTTGTCACATATATGCAACAATATGAGTAACTACATGTCTGAATTCTTTGCAACCCTAGATTTTACACTGATTGTTAATTTTATAAAATTATAAAATTGTTCTGAAAAAAAATCCCCTATCACTAGCTTGGCTATCTAGTACTTTGCTGGAAATGGCTTTAATTTTTTATTTTTCACTTCAGCAGCATGCTTCTTGAAGAATAAAATGTGTTTTTAGTTCTGTATTGTGCTCAACATATCAAGTTGGCTTGGATAACCTGATACAGCAGTGTACAGACTTATGAAGGAGATGCAAAATATTATTTGCTCAGCATATATATCTATACATAGATATATATTGCATTTGTAGTTCCGTAGCGTCATTGCGTGTATTTTGCATTGTATTAGATTTCTCATCTATATTCTTGTCTTTACACTTTCATCATGAGTATGCTGTTGTTATTGCTGTTGTGTTTTCTTTACATATTTCATTCTAAGTATTGTCAGTGTCGGGTTGTTGTTGCATGTGAGTGTGATGTCAATGTAAATTTTCAGATAATTCAGCAGAGGAGGAAGAAGACGATGGTGATGTTGATGATGATTTGGAAACGTGTAGTATAAGTAAGGCGTTTGGTGTGGGGTTGCCAGTTTTATTCTGCACGGATACAACCAATTTGTTTGTGGCTTTTTTTTGGTTGTTAATTTAATAGAACTACTGGATAATTAGTTCATTTAATAATGATCTTAATTCGTCTGATAGATTTGGTCTTTGGTAAACCTAAAAGTCATCAAGAAATTTCAAATCGTCTGTGGGGAAATTTGTTTTTAAAAAGATCAATTTTGGTGAATAACTTTGAGCAAGCAGTTATAATAATATATTCTAGTAGGACAAACTGATATAAATTCTGGTTAATAATTATTTGAAATAACTGAAATGAAGTTAATCATCCTGACATTTCCTATAACTTAAATGAAGCTATCATTCTGACATTTCCTTGTAGTGTTTTGTTTGGGTTTTAGTGGTTTGACTGCATGTTTTATTTTTTCTTCAAATGTTTTCATTTATGTAGACCATTTTCTCAAAGAACTCCACAGTTTTGTTTCTCTGTAGTGTAATATCTGGGAAAATGAAACATTTGGATGATTCTTGTTCTAAAAGTGAAGTTTAAAAATGTGTGTGTTTTGCTAGCTGTTCTGAATGTATATCTGTGGTTTTCCGTAGTGATGCTCTTTCATCTGTGATATTTACTCCTTGACACTCGTTGCATCTGTGAATCCACTTCTTCTCCTTAAGAATTCTTATTTTCCTACTTAACACTCATTTTGTCCTCGCCCTTCCTCCCTCCTCCCGCCAACCTTCACCCTTTCATATGCATTCCCTTATCTAACCCTTTCTGCTGCCACAGGCTTCAAAATTGGCCAAAGTGTTTAAGTCAGCACACTTTCTCAAAAAGCCCAGTTTTCTCATAAACGTCCACACCCATCTAGATATGGTCAGGGTTGTGGCATAGCCCTTTGAAAGAGGAATTGCACACAATAGTTGGTTTGCGAGGGAAGATGTCAGGCAAATGTGCTGTTTCATGCGTGTCCATGGATAGAGGTATTCACTTCTTAATTCCTGATAATCCATTTTTTTTATTTATTTTTTTTAAACATATTGCAACATCTTCGAAATCTTCTCGTACAAACCCAACTTTTGTGTGGGGTTCATAAACCAGTGTGTGGGTTAGGCCAAAAATCTTACAATATCTTAATGGACATAGACGTTTCTGAGAAAATTAACATGAAGATGCGATGTTGAGTAAGAAATCCTGTGTACTGCATTTTCCTTTCTCCGCCACCCTCTCATGTTTTCTCCTTCTGGTGTGACTAGCAGAAAATATTGTGCACTTTAACTGGTAGTGTTGCAATACATACTTTAGTATTCATCTTGCTTTATATTGAGAAGGTTCAACACATTAGACCATATCTGTTTTTATCAACAGACCAATTGCATTGAAAGAAATCTGGGTTTGTTTTTGTGTGCATTTGCAATATTCTCTTTGATGTGTTTTTTGCATTCTTTGGCGTAAAATGTACTTTTCATTTAAGTGAATTATTATTTATGGAAAAATGACAAAGAAGATGTATCGTAAAAAAGAATTACGTCAAACTTGAAGTATTTTATATAATTATACATACTCCTTAATTCTGTTGACTGCTAACACTGTTTTGCAATTAGGCTGTGAATATCTGCTGTAAGTCTTGTTTATTATAGGCCCTTGATCAATGTGTTAATTGCGAACGAGACACATTGAGTCTTTATTTGGCATCATTCAGTTATTTATCCCGCACATATGTTTACTTGCAGACTCGAGAATAGAGTAAAAAGGTAAAGAGGGGTAAAGAGTTGTCTTGTACAATGGATACATTCTTGTCTTATACAATGGTGCAGTGTTTTGTTTAGACAGCATGGTGCAGTTCACTGGCATGACTATCATCCCTTTTATATTGTACATTAATTTAAATCATTAGTTTGATGTGGTGTGCAGTCAAGCATTGACAACATAGTAAAACAGTGTTTAAAACAATGCCACCTGTTTTAAACTCATCAATACAAAAATCATCATTCATATTATGTTGCATGTACATTGATTAGTATGTCTTTCGCACTTGACTCAGCCAGTCTGATGTAGTTGTGGGTTGTTTAGATTCCGACAATATCCACGAAGACCTTGCTGAGCTGACCTGCGAGATCTCCATCAAGCAGCGCCTGATTGAGGACCTGGAGCGTACCCAGAAGAACATGACCACCATGAAAGTGCACTATGAAGAGAAGGTGCAGCAACTGCAGACCCGCATCAAGGAGACCGAGGTAGAGAGGGACACCGTTTTGGCCAACATGGGTAAGTCTGGTATTGGGTATACACTTTTTGGCTTAGTTTAAGCTGGTCAGCTTGGGAAATGTGGGTTAAGTCAGGGAGTGTTATTTTAGCAGAGGAAGCGTAGTCTTGAGATACTATGTTGGCAGAAACGGGTTAGTCAGGGAATTGTGGATAAGTCCAGGGATACCATTTTGGCAAAGACAGATAAATCAAGGAAAATTAATTTTGGCAAATATAGAGAGCTGCTTAAAGTGCTGGGTTACGATTATATATCTATATATATGCCTTTCCATGTGTTGTTGTTTTTTTACAGCAGTTATAACATACTTTCAGGCAAGATTGAAATGACAACGTTGGAGAAGACAAAGAAAGTGAAGACAGAGTATGAGAAAAAGCTGAGCTCCTTACAGCTGGAGCTGAAGAAGATGCAGGCTGCTCGCAAAGAGCATGCCAAGATGGTGAAGAACAATTCCCACACTGAGAAACAGCTCAAGACGCTGCAGCATGAGCTGGCTGAGATGAAGAAAACTAAGGTAATCTTGTTAATGAGAGAAGCAGAGAAATGTATGTAGGAACTCCCAAAACAAATATATTGCTGCCCGAAAATAGTACTGTTGTAAATAATTCATAATTTATTAATTAATTTAAATCATAATTATAATTATCTTATTGTGATTGATTTACTGCAATATTCTTTCCAGTTGACGATGTAGTCTTTGGAAAGTTGAACAAACAAGCGAGCGTTGTGGCCGAGTAGTCTAAGGCGGTACTAACTTGCCTTGTCCACAGGCTAGAAACCAATGGTACCTGACAGTTGTGGGATAGATCCAGCATCTGGGCATTATTTTTCTCCGAATATTATTTACTTTCAACTCGGGCAACATCTTAGAGGTTTGCTCCCCCAAACAAAATTTCAAAAACACAATTAATATTAGGTAGGTTGGGTTTGGGCGCGCCACAGGCTGCGACTACTCCTTCCCCTGGGGAGGCGGCCCAGAATTCCCCAATTAAAAGGGACAATAAAGTGTCAAAAACACACAAATGACACAGGTCTCGAGTACAACTACTCATAAATTTTACAAGACCACACCGTTTTGCTGAGTTTTTTTTTCACTATGTCTTGTTTCTTTCACGCACAGTTATAAAACATGCACACGAATCATATGGAATGAATGATGTCAATGGTATAATGCATGCACATATATATTGATGTTACAAAGTATTAATTGCTACTTATTTATCTTGATATAAAATAGTACCTTACTCGCTTTTCTTGACATCCATTCAAGATACAATTAACATTATAAATCTTCTTACAGTTTATCATTTAGCTTTATCACTTAGTGTTGAACTTTGGGTATACATGCTTCTGTTTGTTTGTGGACACAATTTTTCAGGCCAGTAGGATAGTTGTCATCTTTACCTGTGTACAGGGCCTATTGACACCACACTGAAACTACCAGCACGACCTCTGTGTATTTTTAAATGATCTTGTAAATATGTTCTTGGAAAATCTATCCCAACTAATTAATTTCTGTATGTTTCAGTGATCCCTTTAGAAATGTTATTCATCACCCATGAAGGCCACATTCGGGCTTCCTCCTCTGCGAAGGTTTCTGGTAAATTGTTGATTTTGTATCGCTTCAGGTGAAGCTAATGAAGCAGGTGAAGGACGAGACGGAACGCAGCAAACAGATCGAGTCAAGGCGTACCAGGGAGGTGGGACAGATGAGGAAAGAACAGCTGAAGAAGGAAAACATCATCAAGAACCTGGAACGTGAGAAACAGCAGAAGGAGGTCATTCTTCGACGCAAGCAAGAGGAGGTCAGTGGCGATTCTTGAGCCTGGACAATTCAGTGGTCTAATCAAACTCAGAGTCAAGGCCATTGTAGCCCCCCAAAAAAAGTGGGAATGGGCACAAACATTATCAACAAACCCAATCGACTTCAGTGACATTAACTTATTTAGGTTTTTTTCAACTTAATAAAAATGATAATAATATTTATGGTATTGATGATGATGTTGATCTTACATAAAGCTAGTGTCCATGTTGTTATAGCATGCTCTGTGTAGTGAATCAGGCTGATGTAATATAACTAGAGTTTCACGACGTGCTGCAGGTGGAGGCATTACGAAAGAGACAGAAACCCATGTCCACCAAGGCCGCCGGGCGTGTGGCTCGATACGACAAACCTCCCACGCAACCCATCTCGCCCATGACATCGCGCCGCCTGCGCACACGCCGGGTGGAATTCTCTCCCAAACTGGCCAAGAACAAGTGGGAACGTCTGGAAAAGCATGTAAACATAATAGGGCAAAATAAATAACATGTATGCGTGGTTCTATGTGTGACAAATGTTTGTTTCATGATTTGTCTTATTTTCAGTATTACGTTATTGCTGTCATAAGTAAATGCTTTTTATCCAGGCATGCGTTTAGAAAGTCTTGAGAAGGGCCGAGGACAAGACAAAATATATATATTTGACTTGGGCACATATCACAAAGCACAGCAACTGCTAGTGCAACGCTTGTTCAAGTTAGAGCAAGGAAGGCACAAAGGTATTTTGCAAAGAAGTCGCATATCTTGGGAGGTGTGTGCTGTATAGATTCACATGTGACTATGATGATGATGATCAATTATTGATTGCTGTTGATCTTGCAGATGAACGCGTTGGTGACAAAGAAGCAGACGATTGCTCTAATGGAGAAAGATATGGAAGTCTGGCTCAAAGTGAGTGAATGTTCCCTTTATTGAGCAATTCTTGTTGACTCTTGAGACATAGGAGGGGGGGGGGGGGGGGGGGGGGGGGGGGGGGGGCGTACTCATATAAGATTAATGCAACAAGTTGTTGGTTGTTGTGGTGTTTTAACCTTGCAGGGATATGCAATAAAATATTGGTTGGGGCCAAACTGTTTTTGGAGAAGGCCGATTTTTTTTGTTTAAGCAATGGCAATTCAGCCATGCAAGACAGTCTTGTCCTGCACCACTAGTTTGAGGTGGAGCTTATTTGTTGTGCTTGTTATATATACAGCTGTTTGGGCTGTAGTTCCTTGAATTCGTTATTCATTTAAAACCTGGCTGCATTGACAATTTTGTTGCTCTTTCATTGCAGCAACGAGACAAGACGATCAAGAAGCTGGAGCATTATCAGAAGAAACGGAAAGCTGTCAGTGACTTGGGAGAGGTGAGTGTGACAGTGTGACACATATTAATGCTAACTTTTCTGTTGTTTGTTGAGCCAGGATTTATTACAGATCAGTCTTGTCATGTTTCCACATTCAGGATGTTCATTGGAACCTCTTAACATTCAGCTGAGGCGACACGGTGTAAAGTGGAACACTATTTAAAGAATGGCTATAGAAAGTCGACTACCTGTAAGGAAATTCCTCCTGCCACTTGTGGGTGGATTCGAACTTGGGAGACTGTTCAATAATAATAATACGTTTATTTATTGTAGTGATGGGGGTTGTAGTTGGTGTCCGGTGATGGTGTTAGGTGTTAATGTCCAGAGTCACACCACGCATAATTTACAAATATATTCACAAACAGAAATAAAACACGCAGGCTGGAAGGTGTGCGTTTTAGCAACTTTACTGAACACAGACACAGAAAACATTTAGCAAGTAGCATTTACAGTGTTCACAAATCTATATTTCACTCTTCTACAACATTGTCCTACGTTGATTCCTACTTCCCTACAGTTTATTTCCCATTCTAACTCTAAACTAAACCATCTTCTCTTGGTACTGTCCTAGTCTCGTCCCTCTTTCTATCTCCTTCTCTCTCTATCTATCTGTTCTAACTACCACGAATCCCTGTCCTGCACTCATTCTTATTATTATCATTCCAAGAGCAATTTTGCTCCAAAACTCGACCATCGGTCCTAACACTAGTCCTCCCTTCCTGTCAATCAAAACATTGTTTCCCACACAACAATGGAACCCTTCGTGCTGACATCCTCTTCCGTAGAAAATATACATCTACATTTCAACTTTTGACACTGCCTGTTGACAGCACTAGTCTGACACAAAACAGAAACAAATGAAATCAAACGTTCACCATTATTAAAGTTATTTCTACATAATCATAACACACACAATAATTACATTAGACAATATACCAAAGCAATAAACATAACACTTCAAGCGTCAATTAACATATATATTCCTAACCAAAATATATATCAACTGCTAATTAACAAAACTCTAAACTTACTAACTAAACATAAATATTCATTCATAATTATCACCTTGCTATACTCAAGTTTATGCAACAAATGCTCAAAATTAAAATCTAAATACAGGCATGGAACCAACATTGTTCATACAAACTATCAGTGTCACATGTATCAACACTATGGCTTTAATACTCCGACCGCGCACATAGCTAAATGATTGACGTGTTTGGATGACTCAGGTCAAACATTTGATGGGGACAGGAGGTACGGGAGTGGGGGCGGAGAAAGGAGGGGGAGGAGGGGCGCACGGCGAGTGGCGTGTAAAATTACTTTATTTTTCTACAACTTCCGCTCTTCATTTCACACCTCATACATTTTCCTATCCCTGCTATGTTGGCATCAAACTATTTTCATCCTAATATCTCATACGTCTGCGTTTATTTAGATGTAGCGTGTTTCAGGGAACAGCAAAATAGATCACACATTTTCATTAACCAAGGCTACGGCCAATTGGTTACATATAAAACACACATATCTTACTTTTTAAAAGGAGTGATTGGCGGCGCATACACAAAGCCAAACATTTATCTCAGAACTACAATCGCCCATCTACATGATAACATGAAAGGGGACATTTTGGTGATTGTGTGTGCAGGTGACAGCAGTGAAGGAGATGGAGGACATCATTCAGGGTTTGCAGCAGCAAGTGGCCTTCACCCAGGAAAACATCAACGACTGTCAAATGGGCATCATGCAGATGGAGGAAAACAAGGTAATGTACTGCAGCACAGACCTCTCTCCACTTTCTCCTCTACCCCCCCCCCCCCCCCTCTCTCTCTCTCTGTCTCTCTCTCTGTCTCTCTCTCTGTCTCTCTCTCTTCTCTCTCTCTGTCTCTCTCTCTCTCTCTCTCTCTCTCTCTCTCTCTCTCTCTCTCTTTCTCTCTCTCTCTCTGCCATAATACTAGGATTTTGTTTGTTAAAAACATGACTTTTGTTTCATGATCCGTTCATTTGTGTTCAAATGTGCACTCTTGTTATAACGCATTAATTTTTGTCACAGGATGAGGCGGAATCTCTGGACGTCGGGGATTTGGTCAGCCATTGTGGAGTGGAAGAGGCGCGCTATCTCATTGATCGCTGTCTGCAGCTTACCATCGAACGAGTAAGGCTTTAGCTACTGTTACTTTGATGGAAACGTATCTATCTGTCAGAAAAGAGGGAGACATTGAAAAAGAGAAGGTGATTCATGTTCAAGTTTATGGGTTATTTTATTCATTTGTGTGTGTGTGTGTGTGTGTCTTTGTTGTGAGCATTATTATGTGTCTCGTCTTTAGGGCTTGTCAGTAGCCAACAGAGAGGCGGAGTGCCGAGAGCTGAAGGCCAAACTGCATCAGACGGAGCTCAACAACACATTACAGCAAGACTTGCTGCGACACATGATGCAGGACAACGTTCTTATCGAGACTGACGATCTCATGACGCACAGTGATGCTGATGGTAAATTGAAAAAAATATAGCAGTTGTCAGTCCTAGTGCTACGTTTTGTGTACATTCATTCGACTGCAGTTAATCGTTAGCAATTTTATCACATACCTGCAATCAAGGACAACCAATGTGACCCTTGCATAGTGTGACATATATTGCTTGTGAACTTCCATTTTCATTACAGTTTTTCTGATCATGAGCAGTGCGAATAAATTGACTTTATTGGTGGATATAATAATAATAATAATAGTCATAATAAGTTCATTACTTTAAAAAAGCATTTCATCCCTAGTAAAAGCTTGAAGTGTGGCACATTACCAAGCAAATTTAGAAGGAGAAAAAGAAAAGAAGACATTTTAAGTTATTAACATATAAATGCACACAGTGATATTGTTTTTTATGTTTGTTTCCAGATATTGAAAGCCTGACCAGTTCTTCTTCTTCTTCTCCTGCTGACAGGTAAATATGAAATGATCACACTAATGTTTTAATGGAGCTTCCTCCCTCCCTCCCTACCTCCCCTGCACACTATATTATTATATTCATGAACTGCTTACCTCAAGCTTTCACTCACACTAGCGATAGTAAGTGTTACACAGATAATACAGCAAATTAAGTGTATTAAGTGAAGCATTGCCTTAATTGTAATAGCTTTAGGGTACTGATAGTCTGTAGCACAATCTCATATTTACATTTTTTTTTTTTACCTAATATCCCTCATTCCGATGCTTTTTTTTTCTTTCCTTGTGTTAAGGTGGTTTTGTTGGGAGGGAGGGGGGGGGGGGAGGAGCGGAGTTTTTTTTTTTTTAATGCAGTTAAATTTTTTAATCCAGCTGACATCAAGCGACAGTTAATTTGTTTCTTTCCCATTCAAGGTGGTGTTATGTATAGGGACAAAACATTCCATGAGTGTTGTGCATTCTCAAAATAACAATGGTTAAAACAAGCATTTCCTTGGTTTCATTATGAATATATTTGGGCTTAATTGCATACTCCGCTCCTGTCTTGGGTAGATTTTTGTGAAGGAAGCAGGTAAGGGTGGTTGTATGAAGGTGGATGTTTGTGCGAAGTACACGGGTACAAATTAGGAATCTTACTTTTCCATATATTTATTTTTTTGTGCGTGGGTATGATCGTGTGTATTTTCTATCTGTTAATGTGACTGTTTCTCATCCTCATCGTTGGACTGGATTGTTCTTGTAGCGTTGCATTTTAGATGTGTCTTGTTATCCCAACTTGAATGTCTAATAACACGTTGAGATGCAAATGAACAAAAGTCACAGTCTCCCGTTTATTTTCTGTCCTTTTTAACATTGAGGATGAACGTATAGACTACATAGATACTATGAAACATACTTCAGTTTCAATGCTGCCTATTAACTTTTTCCAGTCAGTGACATTTCTAAGGAAAGATTTCAATTTGAAAGTTCTCAGACTTGATCATTTGACTAATAATTATGGTTTGTTTTTTTTTCTTTTTCTTCTGCCTGCCTCCGGAAAACATTTAAAAAATGGGAAATATAAATGGTTTATCGTTTGCTTTTTTTTTCTCGCTCTCTCTCTTTCTCCGTATTTTGTTGGATATATTCATTGATGTGTGTGTGTGTGTTTGCATTTTGACTTTCGTCTGACTAGTGCCCAATCTACCTCTAGTGACTTTTGTTTTTTTGCACTAGCTGTCTTAGTGTGCTTTGTTTCTATGGAACTGCTGGTTGTCAAGAACAGCAGCATTTGGCGTCTTTGAGTGTATGTGTTCTGTGCATTTGAAACCTGTGTAAATGTGTAGTACCAGCACCTTACCTGAGCACAAAAGGCAGCATTTATTGTCTTTGATTTTTAAATCTTCGGTTCATTTCTCTGTGTACAGTATGATGTTTGCGCCGACTGCATTGAACACTTGCATGCAAACACTCATTTTTCCTTGTGTCCAAGGCAGTATTAGGCTTCTTTCACTTACCTCGTTGTATGACATCAGTTTTGCAGTAATAATACACAGCATGAAGCATTGTATATGAGTTTTAATATGATTGCCAATTCAATCTGCTATGATTGTAATTCAATATGATTAATATGATTGCCTATTCAATCTGCTATGATTGTCATTCAGTACGAATATGATTGATGATTGCCAATTCAATTTGCTATGATTGTCATTCAGTCTGCTGCCTTTTTTTCTTTTTTTTAAAAACTTCTGCACATTCAAACGTGCCTTGTAATGATTCAATATTGTCTTTGAAATTCATTAACTGTGACACGCAAGATATTATTCCCTTACGGTGATGAGTAATTTCTGAATGGTGTGACCGTCTTTCTGCACAAAGCTCTCATTTTTATTCTGAAGTGATCTTTCATTTGCAACCCAAAGCATTTGTTTCCTTCTCTTTCTGGCTTTTGTATGGTTAAGTTCTCTTGCACAATTTAGGTTCAACATGCAATTTGGATTCTCCTTGGAACATTGTTATTGTTATAACTTAGTGAAGACCATACGTTGATGCTTTCTTGTTTTCTTGATTTGCTTTCAAGAAATGGTGCTTCTCCTTTGTGTAGGCGACATTTTTATTGCCTCATATTTTGTGTTAAGTTTGCGACGTGACAGAAAAGATTTGTTTCCTGTAAATGTTCAGTATTCTTCGGGGGTTATGACGATATTATATGTTATTGTGCTATTTTCCTCACAGAGTGAAAGGTTGCGGTAAGCAAACACGAAGTGCAGTCAACAAAAATGGGTGATTTATCATTTGTAAATACCATGTGTTTTGTACAAGTCATCCTTCCAAATTTACACGTGCCATATTTTCTATCGTGATAGTTTGTCCGCAAACTGTGGTGCATGTAGTTACATTTGGCTGTTGATCATCTTTGGTATTCAAATAATTATTTTCTGGGATAAGGAGAATAGAATTTGCTAATGAGAAAAGCAATGAGACTTCTGTTTCTGTATCCTTGGTGGTAAATTGTTATTGATGGTTTCTAGCTTTAATCTTATAATTATAACATGCCTGTGATAAGTTTGTTTTCTTTAATGGTAATACGCTAAAAGTTGACTCCAATGCTGTGATGTTTTTGTACAATTTTGGAGAGAAGTAGTATGATTCACTTTATACATAGAAGAGAGTTTGAGCATGTATCGGGACTGAAAGAAGAAAAAAGTTCTTCATGTATATAAAAGTAAGAATGCATGATACTTCTGGTTGTAGATGTTAGCATTATGTTTTTCGGTCTAATGCAACTAGTGGTTATTTTGATTCAGTGAATGCTATTTCAGTTCTTCATGTACTCTACTTGTAAAGATCTGCATTGTGCTCTTTAAAAAATAGTATTGACTGAGTTCTGAGAGACACAGTATGTTACATTGAATAGCTTCTTTTGCATTGTTGAAGTGGCATTCATTTCTGATCCCTATTGTTCAAGTTTCATTCTCATATCTATGAAATGTCACTCTCATACTTGCATCTTGGTTCTCAGGGTCAACATCAATCATTTGCCAAACTGTTCAAATATGCAATACAGAATCAAACTCATCAATGGTGCAGTATACTCCTTTTATGATCGATATTTCTCGTTGTGCAAAGCACCAGGCTTAAGTAGTGTGCGAACATGAAGAAAGTTTGTTTTCCATGATAGAACAATTTTTTTTGTCACTGTCTTTACAGAATAAACCAAATGACCAGAGGGTATGTACAGACTTGTATAAGCGGAGAAACTTGGTGCATGAAGATGCAAACAGTGTTGGCTATTTATGAGAATATCATTCTTTGAGACAGATGTTTGTAACTATTGTAGTGGCGGTGAAAAAAAAGTATATGCAAAGCATTTGGAAACTTGATCGCAGTTTAAAATTGAACCAGGGCCAAAATTGGAGTGGTATACTGAATTTGTTGTCTTCCTAGGTGCTGATCATGATTTTTAAAAAACTGTTTAAATTCATGTCAAAACATGTAGACTTACTGACCTTTATGGTACGGAAATTTCTTGTTTCAGGATATTCAATGTACAGAGAATGTTTACTTTCTATGTACTTTCTGTTAATATGAATCCGTGTATATGCTTGTGAGCATGCCTACATGCAGGTGTGCTAATGTATGAAAGGATTATAAAACTTAAAAAAAAAAAATTATAATAAAACTGAGTTATATAATATTCTGTTAATATTTCCTTTGCATCTGTTTGTACACGCTGTGTATTCAGAATGTTTGTAGAAATAATTTGAAATTTAACAAAATATTATTAAGTTACATGGTGTGTGAGTTCTTGTTTTTAAATGCTGTTCTAGTCATTCCCATGATCCAAAGAAATTGAAATTTGTCTATATTCTTTTTCTGTGTCAAGAATTTATTTGTTTAATTCTAGCTTTCATTTTGCACAGAGCATCAGGACATTTGCACACACTTCCCATATGTCTAACCTCAGCAATAAAAGTGATAACCTAGTTAACTAGGCAATTTGAAGTTGATTCCACTGCTCTTTCCCCCTCCAAAGAGCAGTGTGCCGTATATGAAATGTGGAATGTTGCCTTGAATGTGTGCTTGATGCAAAAGCATGTGTGGATTGTTTTCTTTTGCACTTGCCATTCTGTGTCCGGACGTTTCAGTTTTCAGAATTGTCCACGTTTTTAAGAGATTGCCTGCTTATTATCACTGTTATCATATTATGTGTAACATATATAGACTTGATCTATTTTTAAATGGACTGTGCATTTTGTTTCTTTTTTTAAATTTCTTCTCTGTTCTTTTTTTTTTTTAAGTTTTTTTTTCCGTTCATTACTATTGCTGCTTGTTGAGTTAATATATTAAATCACAATTCATTCTTTTCCACTTTCCCACTTTTCCATTACTTTGCACAAGACTAGGAGGACCTTTACGTTATTTTTTTGTTCGTTTAAAAGGTGGAAACGCTTACATTTTTTTCTTTGCTCATTGTTGTGCCACTGCACCACTGACACAGGCTTATAGATATTTGTACCGTAAGTTTTTTTATGTACTCATTTGTGACGTCTTTGGTCTTTTCTGCTGCATAGTTTTGAGTTTCTAACTGGGCATGGTCAGACCGAAAGCTAAGTTTGTTTTAATCCCATTATTTGCTTGTGCTTGTTATTGTACTTTTTTGTTGGTTTGTTTGTGTTTGTATTCTCCAACTTACGATGTTGTTTTTTTTTCTTTGCTTGTTTTTTATGCCCGTGTTTGTTTGTGTTTTGCCCCTTTCTGTGCGTCTTATCCTCACCCTCCCATTCCTGGGGCGCTGTCAGCATGTTCGAGGCCTCCGTCGCACCTCCTGTGGTGGGCATCGTTCCCACTTCGGCTGAGCTCTCACCTCTCCCCCAGCCCTCTGCTGCCTCCATCTCGGCTAGAAAGGAAAAGGTGAGTTTTCTTTTAATCTTCAAATGTTTTTGCTTTACCTAATTTATATGTCTTTAAGATTTTTGCATCAACATGAGTTTGTGCACTCGGTCTAAAACGTTTGAAGTTTCTTTGTTTTTTAACTTCGTGAAATTTTTTTTCCTTCAACTTGGTAGCAAATAGTTGACTATTGTGTGTGTGTTTGTGCGGAGGTATAAGCCTTGATATGGGTGACTAACCTTGCTTTTTATGCAGGAAATGGGTGTGTATATTAGCCACCCAGTGTTTTCCAGCCACCCACTTTTTTCTAAGTACACAGGAGTGCTCTTTTAGTGCATGGGAGTGCAGTTGTAGTGCATGAGAGTGTTTTAAGCACAAGGGAGTGCTCTATCTGGGACGGAGAAAATCCATTCAATTTTCGGGAAATTTTGCAAGAAAGTTCGACCTATTTCGTCACCTATAGGAGACGAACTTGGTCAACTTTTGAGACGGAAAGGGGTGGCCTCGTGGCGCAGTGGATAAGTCGCCGGTTTCCTATGCCGAAGGTCGCGGGTTCGATTCCCGCAAGGGGCGAACGTATGTGACTTAGGTACGAGACTATTGAGGTCACCGAGGGTTTTCTCCGGGCACTCCGGTTTCCTCCCTCCCTTCAATAATGGTACAGGACGCAGTCAATATAAAAATTTCAAAAATAAAAAATTTGATTTTCTTTCCGTCTTCTAATAGCGATCTCCCTGCCTTTACACCACCTGTTTGAGTGATGGATGTGTGTTTGTTATGTGTGAGGGTGGATGAGACAGGTGAGCGTGTATGTTGGTATAGGTCGCCGCGCTTTGAGCCTGAATGATTTGGGGTAAGGCGCGTATAGCATCCTGTATTATTATTATTATTATTATTAAAGAGCCAATTTTGCTTTAGATTCTTACATTTCTAGAAGAAGTTTGCGTTCTTTCCGTCAAAAAATCGCTTTCCGATTCTTACATTCTTAATAAAACCCAGTCTTGGTGTTTTACATACTTGTGTGTGTATGTGTGCGTGTATAAGACCATTTTAAGTGCTGTAATAGTTTTTTTGTGTGGGTGAATAGAGTTTTATTTTAAAGTAACTAGTGTGTTCCAGGCATGTTTTTTTTTTTTACATTTAACTAATTGTGGATATTTTTTTTTTAAATTTCTTTTCATTAAATCACATTTTCTTTTACCTTGATCCACCACCAGCATCCCACATACTCTTTCCCGTTTTACTTGAAACTTGGGTGCATGTGTTTATTATTATTATTATTAATATTTGAGTTTCTAATAGTAAAACAAACAACATATGTAATTGTAGCAGTTTCTATAGAACAAGGTTTGATTTCAAGTACAGTTCGTGTTTGTGGCATTTTCAGCTGTATCGGCGTTTGACCCAAACAGCGGTAGGTAGTTCCCTGCCTCAGGTAGACATGACCGAATTCTACCTCAAAACTTGTATTATGAAACTATGTTTTATGCCTAGCCTGGATTTCACAAGCTGTTTTGTAATGTGCATTCTTTTTTTTTCTTTTTTTTTGTGTCTTGCTGGTCTACCATGTGGCTTTATGCATTGTGGAACGTTAATGTTGCGAACTGATCATACACATGCACACTCGCAAGGCCACACTGACTCAACCAAAGCTTTTAGGTTTTGAAGTTAGTTCAGCCAGGCTAGCTATAAATAGCTTCGCCGGTGCTCTTCTTTCCTTTCCTTTCACTGAAAGGGAGGGTGTAGGCAAGCTATAAATAGCCCGCAGTCAGCAAAATGTGGGAGAACCTAAGAGTGCTGCTCACATAGGCATTGAGCAGGTGTGAGGCACTCACATATAAACACAAGATGAAAACAGAATATGTGAAGATCAAATGGAATTATGTCCTGCATGAAGGATGACTAAATAACTGTCATTATATGCATTGACGCCTCTACTCATCACTACCCATGCTTACTACCACAGCCACGCCACAACAAAGTGCAACTTCACGCAAGCATGCGCGCAAAACACAGAGTCGCTGACAAAATAAAATGTAAGTTTCATGTACCCAATACTGCTTATGGTGAACAGGAACCACTGCTGAGCAGCCCAGCCACAGTGCTGGAATATGACACAGTACTAAGGTACAACACACTACCGATCCTGGCAGTACTTCTAGTCCAACTGACTTCTAGCACAAGTGACGTCATGTCACATGAACTCACATGCCAACAAGGCAACAGTCACAAACTAGACTTTCAACTCGCCCATTGGAATAAGCTAGGCTACTTTTCTTCAGCTTTACCGCTCATCCAAAAAATGTCTATTTTCACAGACCAACGAAGTTATTCTCAAAGATAAAGTAATCTTCTAACAAAGCTGCCAACTGTCTGCCACTGAACAGACACTGTCACTGCCTATTCAGCCCTGTCAATTTTCTCTAGAGACTTCAAAATCATCAGAAGATCCAAGACACTCAAAAAATAGCCTTTTTTCTTTGAAACTCTAGCCTGCAGTGCACATATTCAAAAATTTATTATATTTCATTTTACTCTGTCTTGCCCTCAGAATGTTATAAATCCTTGCTCACCTTTCACTACAAAAACATGCACTCCATGAAATTATGCTTCCACCTTTCATCCATCCCTATTCACTTCCACTACATCGTCCACTCTCTCACCTGTACTTTATCCAAACTATCTGAGACAACATACTTCTCACTGCTTGACAGTTGACATGTGTATGTGCTCTCCATTTATTGGCATTTCGTAGTTCAGTCTGTGGCTGCTTTGTATTAGGGCTGTCTTGAGCTCAGCCGGTGGGTGAAAATAGCAATCATCAAGTAACATCCAGTCACATTACTACTTTCACTTTTAACAACCTGCATCTTTCACTTTTTGAAAATAATTTTCTAGCGATTTCTGTTCAACACAATTCAGCTTTTGATTAAAAAAAATTTTCAAAAGTAATTGTAATGATAAGAACTTTACATTTTAGATTTTTTTGTTGTTGTTGACACTTTAGTTTCTCTTTTTATCGGAAAATTCTAGACCGCCCTTGCTGGGGAAGGTGCAGTCGCAACCTGTGGTGCGCCCAAACCCAACCAACCTAATAGTTGATTTTGTTTTTTTTTTTAAATTTATTTATTAAATTGGGAAAGGGTATTGCAATTTATGAAAAATACTGTAGAAGATGATATTATTACGTTTTGCGGCACATAACAGTAACTACACAAGCTTGTAAAGTATATAACTAAATAAAAAGAATCTAAATATACCCATTACTCTGTGTAGTAATAACCTTTATGTTGTTGCAAAATTAATGTTATTACGACTAACTTCACTCATTAACTGGTAACAATAACAAGGTTAAAAACTTATTATTTAAAAACATTTAATTAAAAGGAGGTTTATTAGAAGATTAAAAAATATATATATATATTTCAGTAATGCGAATTCAGAAGAAGAAAATTGCAAAACAAAGAAGCAAAAGCTGCTATCTGTGCATGGGTATTTCTATTTATTGAATCTTGGTGATCTGTTTTGACAAAGCTGTGCTGTTCTGGTATTGGTAAAAATAATTATTGTTTGAAGCATGCGTAAAACTTTCCTCCTTTGTTTTTATATTCAAAAATCATATTGGAAACTCTGGACCCTGTTTATACTAAAAGGGTTAAAATATAATTTAGAATCTGGAGGAAAGTAAGCCTTCGGTTTCATAATAGTAAATTTATTTCAACTTAGAGGTTGTGCTTGGAAGGGAAAACTTTTGTGTATTCTTGTCATAAGTGGTCACTTCTCTTTTCATTGACAAATCAGGCATAGGCTGTTTCTCTGTCGGCAAAGTTAAATCTGGTTGTCTTCATTCATCATGGGTGCATAACCAAAATTAAAAACACAATGAAATTTTGCCAGGAGTGCCATCTTTTGCCACAAAGCATGCTGGCATTTATGAACCTTATTTAGCTGATGAATTGTAGCATTTCAAATTTAGTTACATTTATTTGATTGCACAGTTCTGAAATTTAGGTGAAAATGCAAAATAATTGTTTGTGTCATCTTGCCTATATGTAGGATCAGGACAGGGTGTGTGGGATGGAGTGTTGAAATGGAGGAATGGGGGTGGGTGGGGGTTATGTGAGGGTTATTGGTGAGTTATTTTTGTGTCTTTGTCATGTTAGTAATGATTTGGCATGTTAGCAAAGATTTGTTACGTGAGCAGAAGCAAGACTGGAGACTCAAGATCATCCTAAAGGATATGTTCAAAGAATTATTCATGAATATTGATTTCATGTTAGAGGGTTATTGCATGAAGTTATATTGTTTGATTACATCTTTTGCTATTCCCACCCTTTCCAGTTGCCTCATTGAATTTATTCTTAGAATGCATCAAGTACATAACAGTTTGCTCTTTGGTAAATCGTAAGTGTACAAGAATGATGAGGCCTCTTGTTGTTATGGTATACTGCATTGTGTGTTTTACAGTCAGTGTTGTACATCTATGTTGTGTGCATCAGTTGTCATGTGAAGGCTTTGACGTTATGATAATATTGGGCGTCATGTTGCAGGCTCGCCGAAAGACGGCCACCCCTGAGGACCTGCTGTATGCAGGATCCACCGACACCTCGCAGCCTCTGCTGCCCGTCCTGGAAACGCCAGAAGAAGATAAATTATTTGGCTTTGGTGTTGCTGACATACAGGCTGCAGCAGAGGAGACAAAGGGTGAAGGTGCTGGGGGTGATAAGGAGGATGTGGTCAATGGCAAAAGTGGCCTTGCAGCTGACAAGTTCTTGATGCCTCCTCCCAAGTCTGCTTTACCGAGGCCTACCAACTCAAAGTAGGTTTGCACTTCTCTCTTTTTTATATCCTCCTTGGATGGCATTGTAATTTATTATTGGTGGAAGGACATCTACACCTTGGTTTGCTTATCAAGGCCTACAGATTTTGAGGCATGTTTATTTGCGTCACTTGTAATAATTATTATTATTTATTTTATGACGCGCAATACCATACATGAAGACTGCTCAGAGCGCAACATTCATTCATTCTCACACAACGCACAATGACATACATCTCAATAAATCTATAATAAAAATCATTTAAATGAATAACATACTCATTCACACACACACACACACACACTCACACACACAAATAATAAATTGAAGTATATCACATGCTTGTCAATAAAAACAGACAAATTGTACAAGAACACTAAGAAAAAAATAATAGTACTCAGCACCATACAACTAATACTACCCATATCTACACACATATTCCCCCGTTTGGGTGCCGGGGGTTTCAGTATAAATAGTATCCCCTATTTCTGGAAATTTAGTGCTTTAAATTCCCACTGTCGCTGTCTTTCTCATTTGCTCTTTCTCATTCCTGCTCTGTTCTAGCAATCTGCTATACTATCTTCTTCTTCGCTAGACCAGTCAACTACCTTTTTTCTTGAAAACTCTTCCGGGACAAGACTCCTTATTTGTGTGTGAGGTCGGTTGGATCAGCTTGGGAATATTGGACGCTTTCTGCCAGGTGGTCACTGGGGCTTCCTATGATGTTATTATTTAGCAATGTAGGCATTTTATATGTATGTGTTTTGTTGATAATTTATAATGATGTTTGTATTCTATTTTGTTTTTGTAAACGGGGGTTCGATAAATTAGAGTATAGCCTCAGCATTCCTGCGTGGGATGTCTTTATTGTAAAGTGACTGGCTTGTGGAGAGCCTTCAGTTTTGCCACTAGGGTTGTTTTAGCAGATCTTTTTTGCGGATCAGGGGTTGTCTGGTCCTGATTTGGCTCGGAAGAGTCCGCTGGACCTAAAGCAATAATCATGTCATGTAATGTAATCTACACACATATACACACAACTACAACTACCCACACACATATCTACACACTTATATACCACATGCACACACACAAACGCTTTCTAACGCGCACACACACACACACACACACACACACACACACACACACACACACACACACTATTACACAATGATATCACGCAGCAACCCATCCACTCTTCTCATAGAGCACAAGCAGGCATGTTAACAGACCAACTAAGGTCCATCCAGCCAGAAACAGAATCGCAAGATTAGGACATATACTTTGAGAAGAGAAAGGTTTTGAGGTTTTTCTTGAAGGTAGTAGGCGACAGTGTGATGAAGTTCAGGGGGAAGAGAGTTCCAAAACGACGGGGCAAACGCTGCAAAAGACTTTTTCCCGAAGGTGTTGAGAGAATATATGGGGACAGTAAGAAAAGAGGCCTCTTTAGATCGCAGAGAACTGGCTTTTGTATAGCTTTTGTTTTTGTGGCATTGTAATGAATTGTCTATGGTGATATTTAAAAACATTCCAACATGTTGTTTGTTGTCATGACGTACTTATTATATAATAATTCAAGAAACGCCTCAGAATCATGCCAAAAAGAAACGCCTCGGAAGCATGCAAGATATCGAGTCATAAGTCATGTTTTGTCTGTTGCTTGATAATGGCAGTTCTTTTCTGATTTTTTCCCCTCAATTTTATTTTTCCTAAGGAGCATTAATTGTGCGCTGCTGCTGCTGATAATAGAGTGTTAAACAGAGTTATGATTCATGTCTGAACTATTGGTTTTCATGCATAGCAAAAACTGTAGCTTTTGACGCAATGACAGGACTGCCATTTTTGATATCTTACTGCATGCTGCAAAGCAGCTCATACTCCAGCTCGTAATACACTTGTCATCTTGAATGCTGCTGATCTGTTAACATAGCATAACTTGTTGTTTTCAATGTTTCAATGATGGTTGAGAGTGTCGAATGAAGAAAAAGAAGAGGAATGTTGAGGGTAATGGTATTTTTTGGTTGTTTTTTTTTCCTGACCGCAGGTCTTCAGCACAGCCGTCGCCCAGTATGCGAAGGAAAGAAATAGGCCGCAAGTCCAACAGTCCTGAACCCTCCCCCAGATTGCCCCGCAAGAACGTCAACAATGAACGCTACGGCAGCTACTCAAGTTCCATGTGAGCTTGCTACCATCATTTTTGTGTGTCTTGTGTTGTTTAGTGCAATTTGAAGTATGATATGGAGTACACAATTGAGGTATTCAGAGGTGCCAACCAGTACGGATTGAACGTATTTAATTCCGGCGAAGTGAATTAAATACGGAAATACGGTAGCTTTAATAAAAATACGGAGGAGAAGTTGACGATCGTTTATCCCTTCACCGGGCATAGCGACCGAAAGCGGCCGATATCTAAACAGGCAAAACGCCCAAAAGCGTCCGTATCAACCACTGGTTATATTCTCGCGTTGTTGGAAAATTTGCGAGACTTCCGGCAATTGACTTCCGGTTTATGCTGTTGTGAAAACAATCGACTGCATTTCCACAAGTTTTCTCTTTGATGCGTTCGTTTTTTCGATAAAAAGAAAAATTGTGTGAGTGTCTAAAGTGGATGGTTTGGATTCTTCGACTGATTAAGGAGAGTTTACAGGCTTCCATTTATCAGACATTAAAGTGAGATAAATAGACTTTAAGTCGGAGGAAGAGATCGGTACTGACATTTGTGTCAGTAGTATGCATGCATCCAATCTTTCAGATGGGCAGGGAAGTAAAGAAGAGGAGGAGGCTTGTTTGGACTTTTTAAAACTTTTTTTTTTTTGTAAACACATGGAGTAACATAACAAACAAGACATAACAAGAGAAGCATAAAAAGGTAGATAGTCAAAAGAAGAATTTATTTCTGTTCATTTTGCATTTTATTTCATTTAAATCTATGCACTAATACCTAAGAGTAAGATGTGGTGTTTTTACTAACGTACCCCGAAATATCTCTAAAATTATAAAATGTCTTGCCATTTTAAGAGTTAAAAAATAGACAGACGTGTGCCCAGTAAAGGGTTATCTTTGCCAGCGGTGCTTCTGTACCGGTTTCTGGTCTCATAATAGTACTCCTGCACTCACTGAACGTCGCTGTGTTCAACAAGCTGATTTTCATGGTGATTTTAGAGTAAAACAAGTGTGATGTTCAACAAGCTGATTTTCATCGTTATTTTAGAGGACTGAAAATAGCCTGCTGTTTCAGAGGGAAGCCTGTCGTTATTGTATAGTGTCATTGGCTGGGTTTTGCGAGAAAAAAAAATACTGACAAGTGTTAAAAAATACTGACAAACGGGTCCGGAAATACTGACAAGAAGATTAGAGGGTTGGCACCTCTGGGTATTAGAGAGAGAGGGAGTGAGAGATGGAGAGAGAGAGGGAGTGAGAGAAATATAGTGTGTACACTACTGACTAGTGTATCTATGTATCTGTGTATTCTTTTTTCCTTTTTTAAACTTGTTAATGTTATAATTTCTGATGGGGTGAATAAAGCGTTTCTGTTTTCTGTTCTTTTTTCTTTTCTGTTATTTCCTGTTTTCTCTTTTTTTTAATATTTTATTTTCTGTTTTGAAAACAGCCTTATACTATTTTAAGCATTTTTGATAGCATCTGTGTGAATTCCAAAATGAAATAAACTGGAGCCCAAATCATGATCAAACAAAACATTTTTGCATTAATCGGTGACCCTGATAATCCAATAATAATAATAATAATGGGAAGATTTTACCCATATGTGTTTTGATTAAGGATTAATAATGACCTGAGGAAATTACATTTCTTTTTGTTTTGTTTTGTTTTCTTGCACAATGTTGCAGAAAACAAGAGTGAAGACACAAAAACAATTTAGTATACAAAAATTTGTTTTTATTTTATATTATCTAAGCAGAATGTGTCTGTGAAACAGCAGTATTCCAGCACGCGTTTTTTGTATGGAACATCACAGTTTCAGTGAATGACATCAACACAACCCCAGTGCTAACAACACACAAATTAGTGTATCAGATTAAATCGAAATTATTTGTCTGTAGTTAACTTTATAATAATACTGATTTGTTATTGTTTATCACAGATTGATTGCAAAGAGCAATGAATTGATTGGAATGAGCAATAAATAATGCTGAATTTGATATTGGTTATTATGAAAACAATAGCACATAATAGTGTTAAGCAAAGCTATTCTTTCATCCTTTTTTTTCTCTTGATTGTGCATACACAGTGTCCTTTAGAGTAGTGACCAGCTTTCTTTTTCAGTTATTTAGATTCGCTTACAGAATCGTTCTTCTGTAAACTGTTTTGGAACCATGCAGTTTCCAGATGGACGCGTTCCTTTAGTCCCTGTTTAGGTTTAGTGATGATATGGCGTATCTTTTAAACCTGTTCATCTTGATTATAGACCAACATTTGGCCATTGTTTTAAGTTCTGTGGGGGTGATATTCTTTGGCAATTTGGGTCGACCCTCACTCTCCGTATATAAGAGCGATAGAAATATTACCAATATAATACATGTTGTTTGGGAACACCTGGATGGTGACTGTGGAAAGTAGATTTTGAGCAAGCATCCTGTTCTCAGTAGGAGTCATCCCAAGTGAATCTGGCTCTTTAAGACAGCTGCACAAGCTAACTCTACCCCAACTCCAGCAGTGTACTGACTGTATATAGTATGACAGACTTCAGGCAGCAGGAATAGTCTTGGCAGCAGAGGCAGAAGTGTGCACGGTACTGCGAGGGTTGATGGTGGACAGAGTGATCTCCCTGATGGTCATGTGCGCCAACTGGAAGCGCACTTTCTCTCTGTGGCGGTGCTCCACGATCTTCCGTTTAGAGGACAGCTTGTGCAGATAAGATTGCAGCTTGCTTTCAGGCTTCTTCTTCTTCTTCTTTGGCACCCTGATCTGCGTCTGCACAGACCAGTACAATGCATTTTTGTTGGTGGTCAGATTGGGAAAGGGAAAGTTTAAGATTTATTTATGCATTATCCATCAGTGACATGTTAATTGGCCATTTTTTTTTTCTTGTATCAACAATCGTGAATTCACAGTACTTTTGAATTTTTGTAAAACCAACTGTTAGATGGTTGTTGTTTTGTTGTTGTTGGTTTACTCGCATTCATGCAGGAATGAGTCTCTATATTTATGTTCTATTGTTTTCACTAGATTTTGGGATTCATTTTTAAAATTGGTCTTACAGCATGCTTAGTAAACTTTTGAAATGTTGCATATTTGAGACTAGGGAATAACATTTTGTACTCACAGCATTAGATCTTTCATTGATGTTCCCACTGGCATCTTCTGTGTCGAAGAGCAGTGTCGTGTCCATTCGCCCATTGATGCGCAGCTCTTCCTGGTTGTCATGCATTCGCTGCCGCACCATGTGCAAGATGTTGCCCAGCATGCGGTTCTTGTATTCTGGGTCTGCGGTAGTCATATACTCATATTTCCACTCCAGTGTCTCCTGTGACATGTAAGTAGCCGCCGTCACCCCAGTTGTTGCTGCCAAGCACACAGATTTCAAGTACAACATAGGGGTGAAGTTAAAATGTTGGTAAATAATTATCGTGCTAAGATATGAACACTATCTGGTTTATGTGAGTCATGAGATCCGCGCTTAATAGCTATACAGTGGCAAAGTAACGGTGAAATTTTTTATTTCTAATGAATGACAGTTGTCCCACAGAAGATGATTGCATGCACTATTCACACATCCTTGTTTTCAGCTGAAAGATGTCTTCAAAATTAGTTGGGATATGGAGACTTCATGCTTGTTCTTTTGAGACGGGGTTCTTGGATATTCATTTATGAATGAACTCCTGATCAAGCAAGCTACAAACAGTTAACATGTTGAGTGGGTAAAGGCCAAACAAATAGTTTTATATTGTGTGGCTTAGAAGTAATGTACCTGTTCTTCCTGTTCCTGCAGAAATGACACTAGGGCTGGTTCTTCTGTCCAGCTTGATCCTAGGCACGAGCCTGGTGGTGTGTGCAAAGTTGTGCTTGGAGAGCTTGGACTTGGACAGCCTGACCACAGGCAGAGGGGGCATCTCCAGAGAATCGTCATCTCTGTCCACTATCCTCTTTCTCTCTTCATCGTCCTCATCACCAGTTAGGGTGCTGGCATCCTCCAGTTCTGGAAACCTGCCTGTGTGCTCTTGGGGAAAGTGGTCTGCGAAGTTGCAGATGGAGTTGTTTAGGCTGTTGGACACTGTGCCGTTGTACAGAACCTCCATTGTCGGTATGGGAGACGCTTTCTTGGGCTGTCGCGCTGTGAAGCTCGCCTGTGTAGAAACAAAGACACGATTTAGAAGTTATAGAATTAAATTATATGCATCCCTTCATCGATATTTGTGTGTGTGTGATGGCTGAGACACTATTTTTGCGCATTCAGCATGACTGTGTGACATGGAAGTCGAGGTCATCATCACATTATATATCCTTACAAAAAATTACACTGTTTTTCAAAATGTTCGGTCACTTTCAGAATAATGCATATGTTTGGAATGCTATACTTAGTAGTTAGCACTAGTGCCTTCTTTGTTGGCAATATTGCCCAATCGTTATACAGACCTTTGTCAGAGCATCGGTGGACTTGCTGAGGATGGGTGGGAGTGTAATCTCGGTGCGCTTGGGGTCCACAATATTGGGCACTGCCACTGTTGACTGGCTGAATGCCTGACATTCCTCTCCAACTCGCAATTTTTCTAGTGGTACATTCATGCCTGTACAAAGGATGGCCTATTAGATACAGGAATTAATGAATAACTCACTTTTATGATGACATCATTGCAAAAATTGGGAGGTTGTTAAAGGATTTTTTAGTCAAAAGATGTTGCCTGGTTTATTGTCCGTTGTGAGCGAGTTCCTTTTCTTCAGTATATTTGCCTTGCTCTGAAGACAAAAGTAGGCAAAGGTTTTTTGTTTTGTTTTTTCAAATAGAGAAAGCAGTGTAGTTTCTTTGTCATTTTAAAAAAGAAATGTATGTATTTAGAGAAATAGCAAACTAGTATGGAGAAGAGGGTGAAGAAAACTAATTGACAAGAAATTAGTCGGGATAATACTCTGAGATATCATTGCATTGAAGACAACAAAATAAGACTAGTATGAATTCATCTGAATAGTTTTTAAGATAACAATGCGGGTTTTAACAGACCTTTGACATGCAGATAATGGTTTCCAGAGTAATACTGCGCTCGCTTGGCTCTTGCAGAATGAATAGTAGGGAACTTGAGGCTGTAGCTGGCAGACATTTCTTTCAGAGCTGACTTCCTAGCTCCTACCTCTGTCGCAGTTTTCATATCGTGTCCCTTGCCCTCCTGTAGTTACAGAAAATCTTTAGAACTTCAGTGCACAAACAAAGGGGGATCACATGTATGGAAGAAGACCTCAGAAGATGATTGAGCTGCCTGCTGTCTTCAGGCTGTACAACTTCAGGATGCTTCCCTGACATGCTTTAAACAAAACCTTTTTTTTTTTTCAAATTGTTATAGTAATCAAATGTTTTGGTAAAGCGTTTGAAATTAAATTCAATTCAATTCAATTCAATAATTTATTTTGATATCTATTCAGGTGATTTTGTGTTTAGATCATGTAGTTATTTTTTATGCATGGACACGCGAACATATAACCAGATCTAACAATTTAAAGTTGAACAATTATAGTATCCAGCGTGACACAAGCATAACATATGATAGGTTGTATGGACACGTATAGAATCGTTACAATAATTGTTGCCTTTTCTTTCAAAATACCTTTGTGTAGAGTCAGCATGATTGTTGAGGTTATAGTGACAATACTAAACACCTAAGTGAAAAGTATCTAATAACAAAAGGAAGAGACAGAGATAAATGTTCTTGGGGCTTCACCTTGTCACTAAGTGTCAGGAGTTCCGCGTTGGCTCCAAAGCGGATTTTTGTCCTTTTGTCATCCTCAGACAGGAAGCTACCGACCACAATGGACTCCAAGGGAAGGAGCTGGAGGCCTTTCCCGTCTTTATCAACCTCTGGACCCAGCTTGGCGAGCTTAGCTTTTTTCTCAACCTTGTTTGGCGCCTGGTTGAACTTGTCCGGCTTGTTCCAGCGTTTGACGGAGTGGGTGGGAGATAAAAGAGGGGGCAGAGGGGAGGTGTGCAGGTCGTGGCTGTCCATGCGTAGCTCTTTGAGCTGGGAGCGCAGCATGACTTTTTCCTGGGTGTACTGCTGGGTGCTCTCTTTCAGCTCCACCTGCCAGGGTAATGTGTGCAGCAACTTTGATTTAGGTGACCAAATTATGTGGATTAGGGAGTACAGGTAATCAGTGCTGCACCGACATGTTCCAGCATGTGTTGTAGCAAAAGTTAGCATAGTAGATAAATGAGCAAATTAAATTGGGGTTCTGTATCTTTGTATCTGCTTTAGATTTATTCTTCTCACTTGGAGAGGTTGGTATGACTGTGTTGTACAAAGACTATGGATCTGTTTGCCATTGTCTTTGTGCTGTAGATAACTCGCTGTTCTTTTTTATCTACTTATCTCATTCATTGGACAGTTTGTCACAGAAAATTGGTTTGTGCTGATAGCAGAAGCTTGTTTTTAATCCCTAATGTCTCTATATATCTGTCTAGGCGTACTTTGGCCACCGATATCTCTTATTACTTATTCTTATTTCACGTACTTAAAGGAATGACAGACACAACAGACTGATTTGTATTGAATTGGTTAAATTATACATTGAGGCATTGATCAAATTATTGAATGGATTGGTGAATTGACTGACGTGTTTGACTGACTGGTGGTGAATGAATAGATGGACAGATTCATCATGGGCTTTTACCTGCATACGATGACCCATGGAGGGTCGCATGAGATAGTCATAGACCGCCATCTCTGCTCCTCCTCTCCCCACCGTCCCTGCTGGCAGCAATAGTGGATCTGTTGGAAACGCAGCATCGCAGTTGATAACGATGGTCATGATAAGACGAGGGAAGACTACAGAGATATTACTATATTGTCCCATTAGTGAAACAAAAATTAACTCAGCACTGCAGCATGAATACTTTACTATGGTGGTTTGAACTATGATGATAAGGATAGAGTTGCTGCTGATCTGTTGAAAACGCAACTTCACAGGTGACAACATTGGTCATTATAACTTGTATAAGACAAGGCAAGACTACACAAATAAAGCTGTATTGTCCCATTAGTAAAACACTAAGTTAACCAAAACTTCAGCATGAATACTTTTACTGTTGCAGTTTTACTTTTGATGATGGATAGGGTTGATGCTGATTTTGCCCTGATTTCAATTAACCAGCAAATTAGTCTTTGTGCATGCTTTACTACAGCAGTTTACTTTTGATGATGAGGACATGATTTGCCAACCATTTTGCTTTGTCCAATGCTACCTCCTGTGTTCCTTTTTTATGGGGTATATTTGTTTGAGTTGAGGATAGTAATTCATAATTTTGCTGTTCCTAACCTGTAATGATCAGGAAGGTGTATACATAACAGATTTGAATGGAGATGATGCTAACTGAATTTGTTATGGCACTGTTAGCCATTACGTTGAGGTATCCATAAATGAGCGTGATGCTGCATAACTCTAAGCTTTCAATAGATATGATTTATTATAGTTTGCAAATATTGTTTGCTAAGTAATAGCACAGTTTATACATTGCAACCATCAGTTGTTTATATATAATTGTATGATTTTGTGAACAAGTGCCATTTGCTTCCTAAACAAAATATATATGCTAAATATTTGCAGTAGAACCTTTTTAATCATACAGTTGTTTGTTCTGAAGGTTTTGAAAACTTTGTACAATGCATATATATATATATATGTAAAAGGCCTTATATTATTCCGAGCAGAGGTCCTATTTCAGAAGTATTAATACAATTTATTTGAAAGCCAAAGTGTTACTTTTGTTGAGTTTTTTTCCCTAACCAGTTTGGTTGGATTCCAGACTTAAAACTTCCTAGATGTTTTTATTTTCTTTTAATAATGTGTTTAAGTTCTTTTGTATGCTCTTACATGTTTTTTTTTAAATTATAAATACTTTTCAGGGCAGTGAACCTGTCTTTGTCAAATAACATGGAACCAGACTTTTATCTGGGGGTTCTTTTGTTCGGATTTATTCTTTTCACTTGACCTAGCCATTGCACACTTGACCTATGTACGTTGTTAAGCTTTTGTTGAAACCTATTTTAGGAGATTGAGGCCTTCTTTGCCTAAACGTATGAACTTAACTGCTAAGAAGGTTGGGAGAGGAAGGTTAGGGTAGAAAGAGCTTCTTACAAGTGAAGTAGTCACTGTATAAAAGATCCCCAGTGTACAGTGATCACAATTAACATCCAATATTAGAACATTCTTCTTCTTATCTTTACAAAGGCTATATGTAGTACAACACAGCTATCTGCCTAAACGTTTTATGGCAAACACAATGCTTTCACATTTTTAAGAATGCAACAGGAAACTTGAATAATTCTCTCTCCTCAGATTCATGGGCAATCTTGTATTTTAGCGCTAGACAACCTACAAAGGGATAAAGGCATGATTTATTTGAAAACGAGCAAAAAAGAGTTTCATACAGTGAGTAGGGGGGGGGGGAGGGAGGAAGGCAAGGAAGGGGAGCGGTGAGTAAGAGGGGGGGGGGGGGGGTGTTAGAAACAGGAACAGGTTTGCTATGAAGAAAAGGAATGCTTCTTCCAATAGGGTTTGGACAGCCACATTCAGGACCTTGACTGTTTCATTCAACTCTTTTGAGAATTGATGTGTTAATTTGTTCTACACACCTCCTCTATTGCACTTCAGTTCTACACTCTTACAATAGTTGCAAGTTTAACAGATAAATGAACTAAGAAGCCACACACAAAAAAAGACTTTCAAAATCAATTTCAGAGTAAAGGTAATGACACATTTTTAATTCCCTTTTAATACCTACCTGGGTATCCATAGAAGTCAGTCATGTTAGGAATGGGTTGTGCCATTTTTCCACATATTACCGTTTTATATGATCTACTTTGTAGTTGTGATTAAAAATTGCAAAATATAGTTTCCAGGTTCATGGCTTGTACCTTCCTTCTCCACGATATACTTCAAACATGTGTATTGACTATTGATAAAGTTCCTTTGAATTAGCTTACATCTTGAAGTACACCGGTCAGTAATATATTAAACCACATCTTTTTTCAAAATAAACATTTCTCTGCATGTGAACGTTTTTGTCATATGTCTTGAAAAAAGAATGATTTTTTTCTCAAGATACTTGCTAGCTTTAGAACCACAGTTTTTAAATACAGACGACACATATATAAACACCATGCGCAATATATTTTTCTTCAGTTCACATTTGGACGGTATAGAACATGCACTTTAGTTCGTAGTTTGACTTAGTTTATATTTTGATGTAGCTCACGTTTTGGTTTAGTTCCCATTTTGACTATATAAATCTCACTTTTAGCTTACATTTTGACTGTGCAACTCTTTTAACAGTCTTTGACTCTGAACAGGGAACCAAGCATATGATCAGCGCTTGAAGAGCACTACACTGATAATGATAGATGTTCTGGCACTGTGATCTACAGTGTAGACCTAGCCTAATATAGTCCTATCTGCGGGCCTGGCATAAGCCCTGATAAAATCAGGAAACAGTCGGTGGTAAATCAAAATCAATATATCCCTTATAGGTGTAGTGGGGGCAGAGAGAGAGAGAGAGAGAGAGAGAGAGAGAGAGAGAGAGAGAGAGAGAGAGAGAGAGAGAGAGAGAGAGAGAGAGAGAGAGAGAGAGAGAGAGAGAGAGAGAGAGAGAGAGAGAGAGAGAGAGAGAGTGTCTAGTGCCTAATCATTTTCACCTTCACCCTTCCCACTGCACTGTACTTGTCTGTGTTGGGTCAGTCTGTGGTGTCTTGCAGGTGTCTTCTGTCTGTCTTCTGTTTGTCTCTGATTCAGAGACTTCTGTTGTAAGTTCCTTTTTCCTGTATAACTATTCTGGGGTTGTTGTTTTGTTATTGTTGTTGTTTGTTTGCTTGCTTTTTGTTTGTTTGTTTGTTTAAATTGTCCTATCAATCATTGAGCAGTTGTTATAGTTGTTGTTTAAAGATAGTCAATCTCACTCCTTTCCTCTTCTTTTTGTATGTCCAGATGTATACATAATATTTATGGACATACTTTAAAATTCTCTTTTTCCTATCACCCACTTTTCATCCAACATTTTCTTGCTCAGACCTTTCTCCAACAACCCTCTTTTTCTGCTTTCACTTTTGACGCTGTGTGACTGAGCAGCAGATTTCCCAAATGCAGACAGCCTGACCCCTGAAGTGAAGTGAAGTGAAATGAAGCTAACACTAACTTTGCCCTTTGAAATTGTCCACGATTGACACCACGCACGCTTACTGTTTTTGTTATCTGTCTGCGCTGTGGCCCTCCAGGCAGGCTACTGTTCCTCCTTTCATTCTCTCTTTTCTCCCACTTGTCCTTTTACTGGAACTGCAGTCTTTCTCACTGGAACTGTTTGGGATTAGCTTAAACTTTGGAATTGGCTCCTGTTAGCTGGAACTTTGGAGCTGGCTTCTATTAGCTGGAACTAAATTATTGTTTCTTCACCTTGCTCTAGTAATCTCTGTATCTTTTGTCCGTTTTACTTTATCCTCCTCCTTCTCTTCCTCTCTTTCTTCCATTGACAAGGGAGTGCAGCAGCCTTACCTTGGAATGTAGACTGGTGGTCCTGTCTTTCCAAATGGGCTTCAACCTTGCCAGGGCAGCAGTTGTTTGTGCGATCCTGGAGAGGACTTCCTGTTAGGACCCATTGTCTGTGATTGTTGTGATTTGAGTGGGGAATAAACGTCATCAGTACTCAACAAATGACAATACAGCAATACAATAATAAATACTTTCAATCTTACCTAGCAGTGTTGATCCACAATCATACTTGCATCATGAACTGCAGAACGTTTATTCTGGCAACTGAACCATGTGTGAGGCAGAGAAATGCGTTCTCTATTAAATATTGACCTCGGGGCATTTCGGGTGATTGGTTGCTGCTCATTTACACCTTACATCTGAATGGCCAGGCTTTGCTCTTGCAAAGGTGTTCGCTTTGGTAGTGCAAAAGGATATTCTTCATTTCTGTAGAACATATTAAATGGCTACCATGATTAATAATTGGAACAGTTTAAAGGTGCAGTTTTATTGTCCCAAACTATAAGAGAACATTATGAAATAATAATAGTGCAGCGATTATGGAAGTAGTCAAGCCCGAATGTTTGTTTTTTTAATTAGTTTCTTCATGATTCACAAAACATATAATCATCATGCATAATTTTTGGGCCAGTCTGCAGTAGGTATTAATGGTTTTTGACCATGGTCTTATTTAATCAATCTGTGTGTGTATAATTTATTGTCTGTTGACCCATTGGTGAATGAATTTAGACAAGACTGCTAGAGTGGGGTTTCTTCCACAAATATACATATTACTGCTGTATTATTAAGTGTTACAGCACTTTAAATATTCAAGCTCTCCTTTTGGCACAGTGGTGGGTAATATCCAGCTAATGCCATTTGACATCCCACTCATTATGTCCTGTGATGGTTTATGCAGATAGATGATCGAAAGTGTTCTGTAGTACTTAGTTATGCCAAGGGCCTCCTACTACTACCAGTCCTGATAGTTAATAGCAGTTGGGCCATGTCGCCTGCCTTCTGTCTGGCTGGGTGCTTAGTTTTTTAATGTTAGTTTTAGGCTTTGTTTGATTAGGAGGTTTGATACGCACGCTCAGCTGCTTTTCACAGTTTACTGGTTTCGTATCATTAGGCTTTGGACTCGTTTCATTGTAACATACCACGTGCCAGATAGACTAGAGCACTCTCAGACACGGTGCCAGATAGACAAATGGGTGTCAGTTGGAGCAAGTCCTTTTTCTGCTTTCAAGTGAAAGAGAGGCCAATTTTCCTTGCTGCTATCTTTGCCCGACTAATTCCGTTCAGACTTCACCAATAGCTTTCTATTATCAATGTCAAGTAGACTAGAACCACAACCTTTCTGCTATTCATGGTATATAGGCATAAGTTCCTAGCCTTTCCTTTCACTAAACTGAATTACTCACCTGGTCCTTTGTTTGGCAACAAACTTTCAACTGACAGGAAGAATCATGAGTTGAAAAATAACACATCCCCAGTGTTTAAGAAAAATACAAAACGCTTTGTTGTCCTCGCTCACAAATGAAATTCGATGTCTTTTAAAATATTTCAAGCCACTGATCAGTCCCCTTCTTCTAGTGACAGGTTACCCAAAAAAAAGAAAAACTTAGTTACATAGAATTTTTGGGGTTCAGGTGTATACACGAACTATAGTGTAAACGCGTACCCCTTTTCTTTAGAACCACACTCGAGCCAGTATATACCCCAAGCAAAGTTCATGTTTCCTGAGACTGCCGAGTGCCATTGAAAAAGCAACTGGAAAAAACGAGCATTCTCTCTAACAACGCAAACCCTGAAAATCACTGGTGGTCTTCACATAATAGAAATTGACTCATTGCCTTTTGTAGTAGCTGTCGGTGCCTGCTAATATCATGTCTTGTGGCTGGATGACATTCCACACACACGACCAATCTTGATTTCCTTCTCTATGTCACAAATGGACCACAAAGACCATTTTGCTGTTTGACTTCCGATTTAACGTTTCACCTTAGGTGCTTACATTCAGGACTCGCTAGCGGTGTTATAGAGACAGTTGTCAGCCGCCATAACCTTAATAATTCTTTAACTGACAGGTACCACAAACGTGACTTCCTATGCTTAAAAAATATAGGTATATGGTGAGATCTACTATAACCCACCGTTATAATTTGAAAGAACTTTAATCCAGTTTCATGCTTCTTTATATATTGGGTCTGCTTCAAATGTGAAATGCCTTTTCTTGAGGTTTTAATGCCAACATTAATTGAACAGAAAAGTTTGCCTAAAGAAAAGAGTTTATTTTCTTCTTCGCAGGTGACCCTTTATTTTCCTCTTCACAGGAGGCCTCTAACATTAACAATGTTAATTCCATAATCTGCCTTGAGAGTTGTAAGGACAAAGCCTTTAATAATTTCACACATCATCGATGTCCATCTGGGAAAAGTCCCATAACTTTTGTTTTGATTTCTACACTTTGAATAGCTGTGTAGAATGAAAATTACCATTAATATAATCTAAAGAAATGTTTTTGTTTGTTTTAGTGTAGAGTTACGCTAAATTCATTTCTTAATGCGATCAGCTCCTGTTCTTGAGCTGCGTAACAAGAATGAGATGTTTTTTATATTGAAAATTCCAATCAGCATTGGCAGTTACAAGGATCAGCTTTGAGTTGTGTTGATCTACAGTTGTTTAGTGGATATAATTATCGTACATGACTGATTTTGAATTGGGTGGGAAACAAGGTTATTGCTTTAGGTCCAGCGGACTCTTCCGAGCCAAATCAGGACCAAAACGAGCTACTGTATTACAAAGGTTTTATGGCCAAGAAGGATTAATCTAGAGTTAGCCATTATTCTCCACCTGTTTGAGCAGAATATTGTAAAAGGCAAAGTTTAGGGGGGTTTTGTTGCTTGCAACAGTTTGGTGTATGGGAGAGAGGTGTAAGATCTTTTTCTCTGGGCCAGATTTGTGAGAGTAAAAATAAAGGTTTCCGTGTAACCCCTTGGTGGTAACAGAGAGAGGCGTTAGAGAACCCTTTTCTCAAGGTCAGGACAGTGCCTATTGGGCAACCTCCACTACCTCATTGCTTCACCTTTACCGGTTCAGCTTATACTCATTTCCATGTGATGGGACTGGGGTGATGTTGTGCATTGTTTCTTTTTTTACCTTTCAGCTGTCTACCATCAAAGTCAGTGACTGACACTAAACTTCAAAACAGTAGTGTTTGCCCTGGCCACTACACAATAGTGTTGCTGATGATGAGGATGTCCACTTGTACCGCACCATCCCAAAACCAATGCTCGGTGCGCCTAAGGAGGAAGCAAAGAAACAGATCTAACGATAGGAAATAAATTTGAGAAGGGAAGAGAAGGCGGGGGAGGGGGGGGGGGGTGTAGTAGGGAAGGCAGAGAGAAAGGGAATGGTGCTTGGCAAAATCCATAGAAACAAAGTCACTCTGAAGAGAATAAATAGGTCTTCATTGTCACACAAGAAATACAGTATTGTCCTTAATAATCAACCTTTCCACTAGTATTATTGACAGATGGAGTGACATTAATTTGGACAGTTATAAGTAAGTTTTTTCTTATGTCATAATCAAACTTTAAGAAAATCAGTTTTAGTTCCTTGTTTGCTTGAGCGGATTAGTTATGTAGAGGTTTTGTTTTTGACCTTTTCCCTATTATCATTATTGCCAAGTAGACTGGTAATTGTAGTATGAGTTGGAAGTTGTTTTGATTATTATTTTCCTTCATCCTGTGATCAGTTCAGCTTTATTTTTTTGTGTGGTTATGTTTTGTTTTGATTTGATTGTAGCCGGTCTGAACTTCTTTCCATTGGGAATCACTGACGCTGTTGTTTACCAAATAATATTAGTTCAGTTTTCTTCTTCTTAAAAATTGCTGTGCTTTTGTATTCTTTCCGGTTAGATCTGTGCCTTTACTTAAGGTTTTATAATAAGCGTATGGTCTAGCGGGTTGCTGCCTCAACCTTGTGTGTCTTTGGGTCTGTCATCCTTGTCTTGTACCGTATATTTTCCTTGGTTTTGTGTTACAGAGACACAGCCTCGGACACCACACCCCCTTCCTCTCCCCCACCCACACGGCGCAGCGTCAGCAGTCGCAGCAATGACGACAACGTGTTCTCTCGCCTGGCGGTCAACTCCCCTGCCCACTTGGGCAACAAGGGCAATATCATCTCCACCAACACCGGGCGGTCGTCTGCCCGGTCGGCCCTTCTCACCTGCAGCCACACTGCCGAGGGTCACACCAAAGCAGTGTTAGCCGTTGATGCTACTGACGACTTCCTCTTCACGGGCAGTAAAGGTGAGGGAGAAATGCCTACAGAGATTTTGTCAACCCAGGATGCTGCTGTCAACTTTGGTTCCATTTCTTTCAAATGAGGCAACTTTATGTACAGAAGGTCATATCCAAGATGCTGTTGTTAGCTCCAGTTTATTTTTTTCTAAGTTAGACAACTTGCTTCACTTGCAAACAAGTTTTTATTCTCAAGAGTAAAGAATGAACTTTTGAAAGTTGTGATGTGTGGAAAAACTGATGCTGTTTATCTTTAGAGTGCTTTGTTGATTGCTTGAGTGTACATGTAGATATCTGTAACAAATAACAGACTTTATTTTGCCTAGTGACAAATTTACAAAAGCACCTGGAACATACTGTAATACTAGTAAAATATTTTTGTAAATGCCTATCACTCTTACTCACTTACATCTCTCGCCATACCTCGCACTTATCCGCTCACGCTTATCCACAACTCTTATCCGGATCCTTAGGGCAGGATTGTGTTACACTCGGTTATGATGTTGGTGTTTTCTATCAGTAGTGGATTCAGCCCCAATGCTGAAGTACTGATGAGTGTAGCTCAGATTCGTTTATTCACGCAACCCGCTCAATCAGCATACAAGTCACAAAGTCGACGTATGAAGTTTTCCACTTTTATTCAGCACACATCAACAATCGCTTTCCGCTTTCAACTTTTACTTTCCAACTCACTATCAACAACTTTCACTATCCACTTTTTGCAACAGGGCGGTACTTATAAAGTCTCTTGATACACCCGAACAATTTAGAACACGGTAGACTATAATGACGCACTACAGCCAATCAAATAAAAGATCGTCATCGCTGACTTACGTCATACATATTTCTTCTCCTTCCGGGAACATTCCTTCAAACTTCGACAATTATCCCGAAACTTCGATCGATAGTAAACAAGCGGGTCCAGAGAATTCTCCAACCATATCGACCAACGAAAATTATCAACGTTATACAAAGCCTCTCCTAACAACCATGCAAACTCAAATCAAAGGTTAATAAACTCCATTATTGAATACTTTGCAAAACGAAACTATTAGATCTATCGTGCGCGTTTCAGATATACTACCATTGGCGTTTCAACGTAACAGATTGTTTTAGCACTTGGGGGACAGAAGCACAGAGTAACATGCCAATGTCGTTCCATTGTAACATCAAAGGGACTAGGAGGCAGTTAAATTTGTACAGATATTTGCATAGGCACAACAAATTTTCTTTACCCTTTTCTGCCTGTCCTACCCCTTTCTTTTCTTTCTCTTTCTCCTCTCTCACTCCCTTCCTTCGCCCTTCTCTATTTCTCTCTATACATAGCATCCCTACTTTCCCTCCTTCATTTGTAGTCATATTTTGTGCAGATCGGACGACAAAGGTGTGGGATCTGGGTACAGGCAAGGAGGTTCAAACACTAGCAGGCCACCCCAACACCGTGCTGCATGTCAAGTACTGCCCCGCAACACGTTTGGTGTTCACAGTCTCGCAGTCTGCGGTGCGTGCTTGGGATATACGTGCCAGCCCTGCTGTCTGCCAGCGCACGCTCAGGTATTTTGCATTGCCATTACACTTTGAGTTTTCACTTATCCGTGGTTTCTTTCATCATTGGCAACAATAATTAAGAATGTAAAGCGATTAACGTAGATGGGTTCAGGTTTTTCCCTGTAATCTTTCAGTTGTATGACAATATTGTAGTTGTGAAGGCCTACCCTGTTAGTGATAAAGACGAGGACACTATATATTGAAGGTTGATGTCTGACGGCGTGTCATGTTCAGCATCATTTGCAGTTCCTCTGGCCTGACCACGACAGGACCCGCGAGCTTTGCGGCCAACAGGCAAGTGGAGCTGGCCCACAGGGAGCACAACATCAACGACATCGCCATCAGCCAGGGCGGCACCGTCCTCTACTGCGCTGCCGGCAGTGTGGTACAGATATGGGACCTCCGAAGGTGAGAGACTTGCTGGCGTGAAACACATTCTGTAGCCTTTCATTAGAGGCACACTCTGTAGCCTTTCATTTGAGACACGTTCTGCATTCTTTTGTTTTGAGATGCATTTTGTTGTCTGGTGAGATACATTCTGCATTTTTTGTGCGAGACATCTGCCTGTTATTTGTTTGTACGACTTATGTCCAGTTTATGCCACTCTTTCCATAGAAAATGTCCCATTGATTTATGACGGTCTGGTCTAATTTGAGAAAAGAGATACTGTACATGATGAATATTTTCTGTATTGCAATTTACATGGTAGCAGCCTACTCACTCTTATTACTCAAAAGCATAAAGAAAAACAACTCAATTTTGCTAACCAGCATGAGATAAGTCCTACATTTCCACAAATGATGTTCATTAAAAAGCAGAGTCTATCTGTAGGTTCCATTTATGTGAATGGGTAGAAAAGCTCACGTTGCTAATTACTCTGAATCTTGTGCATCTATACAACAACAAAAACGGTGTAGGATGGTGTATCCCCATGTATTACTGAATGATCACCTACACCTTCGAAATGTAATGCAATGATAGGAAAATGTTCATGGGAGGGGGAGGGGGGGGGGCATGGAGTACTAAGTATCTTTTGTAATAAACACACTGATGCTGCAGGTATGGTCAGATGGGACGACTGAGTGGGCACCAGGCACAGGTGATGGCTTTGGCAGTGGACACAGAAACCAGCCCTGATGGTCATGACATGGTCATTTCTGGCTCCAAAGACCACTACATCAAGGTACCAATCTTCTTTCATGCTCTGTATCCTCTGGTGCGCTGGATGTTTTCATCTACAGACATTTCATGTAAGACAGTGCAACGTAACTTAACACAAGACAACACAACATAGCAAAGCTGTACCAATAGACCCTGCTCGGAAATACAAGGAGAGACAACTTTGGCGGGCTTGCCCGCATGTTGCGCCCTAAGTTGTCTGGATGGACATTCTTTGCAAACAAACACAGTTTCTCGCCTGTAATTTCTGCTCTGTCCTCCATCAAACCTTCCGGATCAATGCAAAGGTTGATTTCAGTTGCAATCCTGACTAGCTCCGCTAGTTCGGCCTTGCACTGCCAGGTAACTACCACCTTCCTTTCTCAAAGAAAAGCTTGCAGCTCTAGGTAGCTTTCATAGTGTTCTGAGACCAGATGTCCACCCGGATAACTCTCGGTACCCAAACACAAAACAAACATGATGCAAGTTACCTCTCATTTCCCAACAAGGCCTATTACTATGACGGAAGAATAATTTCAAGACTGTATTCAACAGATACAGCTTATTGTAAATCCTGCTGTCATACCAGTTTAATGTTTGTTGTTTAGTTGAAAAAATTTGGGGAGGAGGGGGGGGGGGGGGGGTAATAATCAGTTATACCGACATGCCTACCGTTACTGTACAGCCATATCTATTATGGAAAATAAAAAAACAGAAAGTTCCGAAAATATGGTTTTTGTTCGCCTGTTATGGTAAGCAAAATTCCTTCCAAAACTACAAATGAAAATCGATTTTGCGTGTCAGTTAGAACACAGAGAGCACATTTCCCTTCTGGTTTGCCAAGGAGTGGTTTCTCACCTCTGTGGAAGTTAATCTGAGTTAGTGCGCATGTGTTCTAACTCAGAATGGATGTACATGTGCAACGCGGCTTCTCCTAACATCTAGAATAGGCCTACTAGTGGCGAAGATGGCAGCTACCAAACGGCATGTGTCTGTGGAAGAAGAGGTCAGCGACAGAAAATGAACACCTCCAAAGGTGATGTAGAAAAACAAGCAAAGGATTCCAAAGTTTGAACAGGATTACACAGAAGCCACGTCTTGTGGTGGGCAACAAAGTCAAGGCCAAAAGATGCCTTTCGAGGGAACTGGAAAGAAGAGGATTACAGAGATCTTAAAAGTGCCTACTATATGTCCCTTCAGAAACAACAGTAACCGAAGAAAACATTTCAAGATGTACATATCAGAAAATTGCGGCTGGCACATAAAAAAAATTTTTAATTCCTGAAACTCACATTTTGGGGTAGGCATGTCTGGTTATATATATTTCAGTCATTCAGGTCTGAAAGCTGCTTGCAATTAGAACATCCATTGCTACACGCTATGATTACATCTGTAACTTCACTGGATTAGAGCCTATTCTACAGATTGTGTATGCCGATCCATTTATGCCATAACTTTCTGACATCAGAATTCTTTTACATCACTGCCTGCGCCCAGCAGATTTAGAAGTGAGAGATTTATTTTGTTGGTTCCCACATGTGCGTACATTCATCCTTTAGATGTTTCTGATTTTGTGACTATGCAAGAAAGTTAAACTACACCAAATGCGAAATTAGTGGGTTTGTGGATTATTCCAGTCATCAATGGTAAGAGACATTGTAATAGATTCATAGAGAGAAAAAAGTGGTTGTTTATTAGACTTCATTATTATTTATTGTGCCTATGGGTTGTGTTAGGTGTTTGAGGTGATGGAGGATGCCGCAGGTATCCTGGGTCCCAAGTACCACTTGGAACCCCCGCACTACGATGGCATCCAGTCACTGGCGGTGTCCGGCCATGTGCTGTTTAGTGGTTCCAGGGACACCTGCATCAAGAAGTGGGATCTCTCTACACAGACCATGCAGCAGGTTAGCAACCCATTTTCAGATTTTGTATGATGCCAATTTGCTGGCAGGTTTTTAATGTGCGAAGCGAAATGACTACAGAGTAGAAGATTACTGTGTTTTGTAGAATGGAATTGTGTTGCTGTTGTTGTGGGCGCTTTGGTGTGTGTGTTGGTTTTCTTTTTTCAGTTTAAAAAAAAGAAAGTTAGATGTTAAGTACCATTAAGGGATTAGCAGACTGTTTCCGCATTTAGTATTGTGTTATTTTGGCTGCAGATTTGGTCTTGTTTTTTGTGTTAGATTTTCTTTACCAAATTGTATGAAAACTTCTTCTCAACGCTGAATGTGAAGGTTTGTGATATTGAATTTTGTATTTTACTTGATTTGTATGCTTTTAGAGAAATAATGAGAATTTGTACATCTGTTATAGCACAGTATCCCTTTTAAAAATATTTTATATGCGCTTAGAGGAGCGTTTCCTGGTGTGCTTTACCTCCAGCCACTTGTATGGCTTGTCTCACTGAACTGCTTTCATATTGTTTCATCAGTCCAACAACTCTGCCCACAAGGACTGGGTTTGCGCGTTGGATTTTCTGCCCGGTAGCAACAGCAGCACGTTGCTGAGTGCCTGTCGCGGCGGAATACTCAAGCTGTGGTCCGTGGACAACTTCCAGCTGCTGGCGGAAATCAAGGCACACTCCTCCCCCATCAACGCCATCGCCACCAACTCCACCCAGATCTTCACAGCCTCCAAGTAAGTGCTTGCCTTTTGTCAGTGCAGACCATTATTTCAGGTGTAGGTTTGTTACCTTTTTTTGGAAACGCTGAGGTCCTTTTTCTACACTATTTCAGTATATATTCTGAATTTGTGGGGAAAAGGTTCTAGATACAGTTGTTTTTAGAATTTTTCCTCTCATTGAATGCTACTGCCAAGGCGCTCAGTGATGGTTTGTGAATAAATAAATAAATAATAAATAAATACTGATAATAATAGTTTAAAAAAAATAAATTAGAACTGCTATTTGCCAGTTTACAGTTGCCCATGCAGGTACATAAGCAAATGGCTAGTGTGCATTTTGCTAGAATAGATTTTGAAGTGACGCTAGATTTCATTATAGACTGAAGACTCTGCTAGCTCCAACTCACCTCTACTTATCTATTTACTCCATAATGCATGTTTCGTGCTTTGGATTATGGGGTTACTTTGAGAGTAAGCATGGAAAATCATGACATTTTGCCTTTCCAATATTTTACCATATATTTATTAATACACTTTGCATGCTGTCCTCATATGTTCCCTCTCGCAGTTCCTAAAAAATTCATATCACTGCCTGGTAATACTGCTATCATAAATCAGTATCACGTAATGTGTAATTACACAATATTGCATTATGACAGTGGTATTTCTGGGCTGCAGTATAAACACTTGTGAATGCTTGACTATCAAATAACTGTCCATGTAAATGTACATGTTATTATGTAATAACCATATTTATTACATTATCGAATCATTGCTTGGTTAATTAATCAGTTGCTGATGTCACTGTGTTTATTGCTGCCATATGTACTGGAACTAACAGTCAAACGTTTGTTGCTCCTCTTGCAGCGATCCCGATGTGCGCATCTGGCAGGCACGTAGAGCTAATCGCTTGCCTTGACCTCTCACCTTCACCTTGACCCCTCAATTTTTAGCCTCTGCTGTCTGAACAACTGCTTCGTTTTTTTTTACTGATAGCTAACTGTTGACTAACGTGATTTGGAAAAAGAAAGAAAATGTTTTGTCTTCTGCATTAACATACGACGGGATGATCGAAGTACATTCCATTTTTTCTTATGCCCCCACCCTCAGCCCCACCCATCTCTCCTTCAACTTTCTCTCAGTTCTGAAGATAACAGATACTTAATATTGCCAAGTGCACAAGTAAAATAATCCTCAATTTAAAATTGGATGAAATTTCTAAATTTACTTCAAGAACATATTTTTCTATTTGAAAAAAAAAAGAAGTTATCTGTCCCTAGAACTAGGAATTATAAATGATAATATTCCCAGTGCAATTAACTTTTCAAAACTAGGATAGAATTATGGATTTTCAAATGCTTGTGGTTTGTGCATGACTACTGATACAAAGGCCTGGTAAAAATGTCAGGCTGACTACTTCACACGCATAAACAGAACAAAACTGTTTTGTAAGGTACATACATTTGCACAAAAACAGACGTTGAACACCAAAAAAAATTCACACAAACAGACGTTGAACGACATTCTTTTGTGGAACTAAACTAGAATCTTTTGGCACTTCAGCTGTGGCACAATTGCACTGTGGGAATGTTCATTTGCTAACAAATATGCCCTGTCTGAAGAGTTCTGTCGCTTCTCAGCTGGTGTACACTAACAGTAAAATATGCTAAAATATTTTGTCCCCGCATTTGAACTGAGGAGTGTTGGGCCTCCCCTGTGATAACCTAAAGGACATTCCAGACTGAATGGCTTGCTACTATAACGTTGTATATTGGAACACATTGTGCTTGCACAAAGCGTTGACGACTGACTTATTGATGAGAAGAACGAAAAAATGAAGCCAGTATATAAATAATAAAAGAAATGTGTGTACATGAGTACTGTATATATATACTGAAAAGTGGAATTACTAATTTTGCTGTTGATTTCCGTTACGGTATGGAGTGCCAGCAAGCTGCCCAAACCATTATCTCTGTTGACATCCCCATTCTCTCCCATCATGTTCCCACTTCTGCCATCATCCCTGTGGGGCTTTTTGCTTGCCATTCTCATTCAAAATAGCTGTGATATTGTTTTTTTTTAGCTTACCCAGATGGTCTAGTCCTTGGCCAAACGGTGATCAAATGATAACTTGCTACGTTTTGCTCATTTTTTTTGTTACCCATCAAGGCTAATAATTGGTGATCAAATTTTAACCCAAACGTTGAAGTGTTTTGTTGTCATATCATTCTGTGCTTTGATTGTTTGTTGGATTGGATCACGTGACCTCTTGTTTGTTCCCTAATGGCTGTCCTGCCACTGGCAGTGCGATCATTAAGGATTAAATTGAACGCCGGGAATTTTCTTATGATTTCAAATATCTTGTGCAATTTTGGTTTGAAAGTTTGGTCTGCTTTAGCAGGGTTTGTGTAGCCAGGGGGGTGTCGGATAAAAGACTGAAAGATGCGAAAGTGTATTGGTCCCCTATACGCTTCTGTGTCCGGGGACGGTAATCTACGCACGCAAGTGTATTGAAAAACTCCAGGTTTATTTTCTGCATAAAGAATTTTCAATAACAGGGTAGGCATGTACTTTGCAATTAAACTCTTTTTTAATTTGCACCCTTTTTTTCCATTCTCCTCCCCCTCCCCCTTCCAAAAAAAAAATCCACCTTTTTGCAAAAGTAATATTAAAAATTAAAAATGTTGCCCCCCGTCCGTCTGTCCACCGTCTGGAGTTGCAAAACTTGCAAGTGGATTAATATCTCAGAATCTATTTCAACTATCACATCCAAACTTCGTAAGATGGTATATTTCCATGAGACTTCATAAATGATCAGTGAATGAATGGCTTCACTTCAAGGTCAAGGTCACAGGGTTAGCAAATGTTAGTTAAAAAATTACAATTTTTCAAAAAATTTCACTTTAAATTTTTTTTTTAATTAATTTTGAACTTGTGATTCTTTGATGCATGATAGATATCAATGAGACACACATTTTATGCACATTTGGTCAACCTCATTCCAAGATCAAAGTCACGGGAGCTGTCCAAAATCAGTTAGTATAGGTACTTTGAAGTGGCCTTGACCCTGCACTATGAGAGATATAAAGTTAAAACGTTTTGTATTTAGAGAAGATAAATTGATCTTTCATATTTGTTAAATTTTTGTGTTGATCTTGAAGGTCAAGTCATTTTAGACATTGCAATAACATACAAAAATATTGATCATCATAAAGTAGAATAGCTCTATTTAACCCATATTATGCAAAAACGTTGGGTTATTTGATCATATTAGCATGAGATGTCATGTGAAGGTCAAGGTCAACCCAAGGTCAAGGTCACTGAAGGTCATCACTGGTGGTTTTTTTTGTCATAATAATTTTTCTGTAGTTTATTTGATATTACATGAGTGTATTTGGAGCCGGAAGTCAAGTTCAGGAGCATAGAAAGATCAAAGTTGGTATTACTTTGCATTTTAATGCCATTGTTACATTTTGTGTTTTTTTTTTCTTTCTAGGCAGTCATTTTCATGTTAAAAATTGCAAGTTCCATAAGGAGCATATGAATTATATTGGCTTTGCCCTTCTAGAGTTTTTTTTTTTTTTTTTTTTTTTTTTACATAATCTGACTTTAAAAAAAAAATAATTTCATGCATACGCTTTTGTGCGAGTCATTTAGAATCGCTTTTTAAGTGTGTGTTTTTTGTTTTGTTTTTGTTTTTTGTTCTTGTTTGGAATGTGGCAGTTTGCTTCCTTTGATTGTTTTCTTTACCATTATATTTTCGTTTAGACCTTGTGCGTGTGTTTGGTGTTTTGTTTGTTTTTTAATTTTATTTATTTATTTATTTATTTAATTTATTTATTTATTTGGCATGAGTAGATTTTATTGATCTAGTGTGGAATTTTGTTTTCTCGCATGGTAGGTTTAATTTATTTAGTATAAAGTTGTATGTTTTAGGACTTTAGTTTAAAGTTTTAAAAAGTAATGTTGGGAATGCCAAGGTAGATAGCGGTGTACTTGTTTCTATAACACTGATGGATTGCTTTATTAGTTTGGTCCTTATATCCTTTGGCAGTTTTATTTGGCAGTTTTCATTCATTTATTCTTTGGTTTGGTTTGTTTTGTGTGTGTGTGTTTTTGCTTCCTGTGTTCCCCTGCCTGCCTGCCTGCCTGTGTGTGTCGTCCACTGCACCACCACCACTTCCACTACCACAACCACCGTGCTGCTGTTGTTGTACACATAACAGTGATCGAACGGTGGCTATATGGAAGTCACGTATCAGTCCCGATCCCTCTGACAGTTCTGATGTCAACGAAGACAGGCTGAGCGTCAGTTGTCAGTGAACCGAGGTTTCTCCAGCAATATACCTGTTTGGGTTGTGTTTCTTGTTGGTGTTTTATTTATTTGTTGTTGTGATAGAAGATAGGAAATTTGACTACAGATATTAACAAACTCAAAATGTAAATGGAATTACTCCCCCCCCCACCCCCTCTCCTCCCCTCAAGTTCTAAGTTTTGTTTCCTTCCCAACACAGCAATGAAACCAAGGATTGTTGGGTTTATAATAATTTAGCTAAATAGCGTTTTGTAATGGTGGGCGGATTTGCATACCTCTGGTGGTTGTGATGCCTGAGTCAAAATATTTTGTATCTGTAAAATGTATTAAGAATAATCTCTGGCAGAAAAGGAGCTCTGTCCGTTGTTGTTGGGTATTTTCTCTCCATAGCAATATATTTAATATTGTTTTCACGACCTCTATTTGTTTTACTGAGGGATCAAATCGACAATATGGCATTTGCAACAAGACAGGTTTTGGGGATTTGGACTGGTTTGATAAGATGAAAATGTGATGCTTGGATAAGAGAAAAATGTGCTTGAACATCTGAATATTTCCTGTCTGTCAGTGTTGGATGAATCGTTCTCTGCAGTTTCAACAATAGCAACAACAAAGGCATTCCACAAGACGAAATACCTCAGCTGAACCTCATAGAAACAGTTCCATCCCCCACCTATATTTGACAGGGCATGTTTTATTGCTGTCTGATTTTGCTGAATTAAATATTTCAGAGTTGTTGACCAGTGATTTCTTGCAATCATTTCATTCCTGTAATTTTTATTTATTTATTTATTTTTAAGGATTTCTATTTTTAGTTCAAAAACTAGATGTCACATTCCATAATTGTCTTATTTGGTATTTATATTATGTAACTCGCATTCCTAGCATTTCAGCAGTTGAAACTAAGTTACCACTACGCCTCCCTCACTCTTCCCTTTCTTCACCACCATCACCAACATTCCAGCTATATGTGCACATTTATTTTAATTTGCATGATCACAGTCTTGGTTTCATTCTGAACACTTTTTATGTTTGTGTGTATCTATAGACAGGAAAGACGAGGACTTTTTATCAAAATTACTTAAAATCCAAAGATATGTATCGGTCTGGAAAAGGAAAGTAATGAAATGCCAAGGTATCTCAGATATTGTTTGTGGGTTGCATATTTGTAATCAATTACATCTTAATTTCTTGCTGGTTGACATAATCATTTTGTGATTTATTAGTTTGTTGATTATGTTACAGATTGTATAATACCTTGATCTCTTTAAAAAAAAATTGTTTTGTTTAAATTCATATATGCGTTTGTTGATGTTTTGTCAGAAAACGTGCTATTTGTTTTCACAATTTTTGTAGTGTAATAAACACATTTGTCTCTCAAATATATATTTTTTAAAATATATAAATGTTTCTTGATCTATATATGAAATATACATTGTACATGGAGAAAAAAAATGTATGAATATTATAAATCTCAAAATCAGGACCAAAGTTTTCATTTTAATATGTAGAGTGTGAAAGATTTTGAAAAAAAATTGTAATGCTCATATCTTAAAAGTTTCTTGAAAATAAACAAGAACATTAATGATAGAAATTAAAAGGACATTAATGATAGAAAATACAGTAATTACATACAGTACTAGAAAGGTAGTACTCGTTTTTAAAAGTCTACAAAATTTCCTAAAGCTAAGGACATTATATGGAAATCAACTGAATTTTGAAGTAAAATTAGTTTAATGTGTGTGTGCATCTTTTTTTGTTCCTTTTCCCTGAAAAAAACTACAACAAACAATTGTCTCTAAATTTATGTATTTGGTGACTTATTTTTTTAGATAACATTTAAATAATTATATATTTAAAATTAATAATATATTTTATGGTGTTATACATCAATGTATTAGAGTTTCAAATACCTTACAGATTTTGCTGATGATGTCTTGGAGCTTGGAGAAATATGTGTAATCAGTAAATAATAGTGCGGGGAAGGGGGGGTATTTTTTATTTTGATTTTGGGGGAGTGTAGAGGGTTCGAGAGTTAATACAAATTACTCAATTTTTTTGTATTTTATTTACAGCTGAAATGTTTTATTGTGTGATCTGTCGTACGATTTGCTTCATTTGTAAATGTCTCCTTTCTAACGGAATTCCGTAGGTTGCAATGTCTCGCAGAAAGTCGTAATATATTCATACTTACCTGTACGATAATTATGTAATAGATAGAATGCAGCACATCAGTAATATATGTGATCTTTAATTAATGGAGCTTAACTGTACCTGTATTCCTCTAGTCTTTGATACCTCACTATTATTATTATCACAAGCATTAAAACAGCGTTTACCATTAACTTAAAATTCAACCCGATAGTTCGTAACACACTCTGCAGCAGAGTGCTGATTACATATCATGTATTATTTGTGTATGTTATACAGTTTGGAGTTTACCGGTTTGTTTTGCGTACTGGATGTTTATATTTGTGTTTTGCCTACCTGAATGATACTGTTAGTCTTCTCTTGTCTCATGTGTTGGAAGTTTACAGCTGATTGTTTTGCCAACCTGCAGAGGTTCATGACTAGCATTTTGTGTTGAAGAAAGAGAGAGAGAGAGACGAGAGAGAACATGTGCTGTTGAGCTGAAAATGTGAATGTGGCTTTTTGTCTTGGATGTCGTT
>CM072517.1:44393198-44420018 GCA_036898135.1 Oncomelania hupensis | reverse complement strand
TCGAGTGACTGGGTTTTGAGGGTTCGTAACATTGTGACGTCCACCTTTCAATCTCCACCCCATCACCCATAACCCACGAATCAGTCCCTAACGCCAATCCCAGCACTACAATCAACAGTTGTCAGCCACCATCACATACCCATTTCTTCAAGACTAACCTTACAATCCCATCCACTCCGCCGACACCTCAAGGTTGATACTGGGTATTTTAATAGCATTTGCCTTGGGGGCAGATTGACCGAAAACGATACTTTTGATACTATCTACGAGTACAAGGACTATGGAGTGTGACTCATGGTGTCCTGTTTAGGTTTGGTTTTAATGAGGGTTGGGGCTTTGTGGTATATTTGGTTAGAAGGGTCCCAATCCTTCCGCTTTTTCCCTGTTCTTTTTCCTCTTGTTGTTGTTGTTGTTGTTGTTGTTGTTGTTGTTGTGTTCGTGTCCTTCTTCATGTTCACCCCTTGGGGTCATGAGCAATCTTGCCACTGTAGATTGTTCTAACCTATAAAGGGAAAAGTGAAAGCCCCAGTTGAAAACCTGTCTTTCCTTTATAGGCATGACCGATTCACTGCGGCAACAGTTTCCCCCGTTGGAGTGCCGGGGGTTTCAGTATAAATAGTATCCCCACTTTCTGGAAATTTAGTGCTTTAAATTCCCACTGTCGCTGTCTTCCTCATTTGCTCTTTCCCATTCCTGTTCTGTCCCATCACTCTGCTATACTATCTTCTTCTTCGCTAGATCAATGACCTACCTTTTTTCTTGAAAACTCTTCCTGGACAAGACTCTTTGTTTGTGTATGAGGTCTGTTGGATCAGCTTGGGAGTATTGGACGCTTTCTGCCGGGTGGTCACTAGGGCTTCCTATGATGTTATTATTTAGCAATATAGGCATTTTATATGTATGTGTTTTGTTGATAATTTATAATGATGTTTGTATTCTATTTTGTTTTTGTAACCGGGGGTTCGATTAGTTGGGGTAAAGCCTCAGCCGTCCCCTGCGTGGGATGTCTTTATTGTAAAGTGACTGGCCGATGGAGGGCATTCAGTTTTCCCACTAGGGTTGTTTCAGCAGATCTTTTATGCGGATCGGGGGTTGTCCGGTCCAGATTTGGCTCGGAAGAGTCCGCTGGACCTAAAGCAACAATCAATCAATCAATCAATCAATCAATTCTTGTTCTTGTTATTCTTGTTGTTGTTTTTGTGGTTGTTGTTGTTGTTGTTCTTCTTCTTCTTCTTCTTTGCTATGTACATTAAAATTTAAAAGGTTTACAATAAAATGTTGTTTTCTGCTATTTGTTTTCGTGTGTTTTGATTCTTCTCATTAATCCATTCTTCTTGTTCTTCTTCTTGTTCTTTTCTTCCTCGTCATCCTCCTCCCTCCTTTCCATGTCTGTCTGTCTGTCTCTCTATCTGTCTGTGTCGCTCTTCCCCTTTCTCTCTCTCTTCACCCCTCCTCTCTCTCTCTCTCTCTCTCTCTCTCTCTCTCTCTCTCTCTCAGTGCTTAGGTTAAATAAAATTCTAAAATTCATCTCTTTTCTTCTCTTCTCCCTCTCTCTCTCTCTCTCTCTCTCTCTCTCTCTCTCTCTCTCTCTCTCTCTCTCTCTCTCTCTCTCTCTCTCTCTCTCAGTGCTTACTCTCTTTTACCCTTGTTAAATAAAATTCTTCTCTTTTCTCTTCTTTTCTCTCTCTCTGTCTCTCTCTCTCACTTGTACCCTTGTTAAACAAAATTCTTCTCTTTTCTTCTCTCTTCTCTCTCTCTCTCTTTCTCTCTCTCTCTTTCTCTCTCTCTCTCTCTCTCTCTCTCTCTCTCTCTCTCTCTCAGTGCTTACTCTCTTGTACCCTTGTTAAACAAAATTCTTCTCTTTTCTTCTCTTCTCTTCTCTCTCTCTCTCTTTCTCTCTCTCTCTCTCAGTGCTTACTCTCTTTTACCCTTCTATATATATATAAATTGCTTAGCCGGAAGTCCTTCTTCGCCTCTACTGTAAAGTTTGTCCGGTATGGACGCTGATCTGGGCAGGTGCTGGGCGCTGCGGATCGGCCTGCTGTGCGCTCAAAACCCGCGAAATCGTTATAGCCGACATTTCCTTACCGAACGTTTAACCGTTTCTGAGATAAATAAATAAACAAAATGTCCACAAACTGCAATAGCCTCATTCCGCGCGCTTCCGATTCAACCCGTGTCAAGAACGTGCCGTTCCGTAATACCGCAAATTTTGTTTTATTTCCATTCAAAACACTTTTGCACTCATGTCACCAATCTTACAGCTGAAGGTTATCTGTTCACTTTCTTTTTCATCCATACTTATATGCGCACAAAAATTCATTCGCAAACAATCTTGCAAGAATCCCATTCAAGCGCCAAACGTGACGTCACATATAACTTTGCAGACGACATTTGACAACAGCGTCGGCTGTAAGTGTAAGTACATTGCAATAAATATCATGCCTAATATTTTTAAATAAAGGTATGACATTTAAAGATACGTTGCCTAACATAAAAACTAAATTAAAATAAAATATTTTAGTGCATTACTCAAACATGCACCTATACTCTGTTCTGCAGTACATTGCAATTATCATTTTAAATTAAAATAGTTCAATGCATTGCTCGAGTTGTCTCTCTGTCTACATTTAAACAGCAACCTGTGTACCCTGGCTTGCCAGGGTACAAAACCACTAGTGTTAAATAAAATTCTTATCTTTTCTCTTCTCTTCTTTCTCTCTTTCTCTCTCTCCCCTTCTCTCTATCTCTTCCGGATGAGAGTATAAACCGAGGTCTAGCCTGTGCACGCATTCCATCGCATGGACTTTAAAGATCCTGATGCTCATGTCCTTGACGGATGAGTTCCGGCTACACAAATACATCCAGCACGCACAAGATCACTTCTCTTCCCCCCTCCCCCCCCACCCCCACCTCCTCCCGGTCACACAAAATAGTGCTCAGTCGTCTGGCCATCACATTATGCGTCCAAAAAGCTGCAAGTGGGCACCTCAGTCGGCTCGAGATAGATCTTGTATCGACCCGCGCACTGAACATTCCACAATGGATGGACACATGCGCTTTATAAATGGTCATCATCATCATCATCTTTCTGCCCCCCCCCCCTTTCTTCCTTGTCCTCTTTGCTGCCTCCCACCCTCCACCCCTCTCCCCACCCCTACTATGTATGGCCATAGCCATGATACTCAGCGGCAGAAGTGTGTTATGTCAAAGACGCTTGGAGAGAAATATAGCGATAGTGTATAGTTAGGCCTAGATCGGGACAGAAAGACTCCTTTATTCACAATTAATAGTTTAAATCATTATCTTCTCTTCCGCTCCTGCCTTTTACCCTGCCTTCTTTCTTGTGTATGCAGTAGTATGCTTATTAATTTCTTCCACGCATAAATCAGCCTAATGTGAGCTTAGTTTTAGCGGAGGTGCCATGATGATGAATGGAGAGCTCTACTCTGTAGGCCTTTTTTACCTATTTACCTGAGTGGCCACTGAGCGCGGCCGACGGGGTAGGAAGTTTGAGAACTTATTTTAACCCCCTTAACTGTCTCTTTATCATGGCGGTTCTTGAACTGGTTGACGGTTTCAGCTTCAACAATTGATTGTTTCAGTGCATTCCATTGGTTCACAACTCTTTGTGAAAAAAAGTTCTTTCTGAGATTCAGTCTAGACCTATCTTTGAACAGTTTGCGGCTGTGACCTCTATAGTATTCTTCCATGTATATGTCTATATTATCTGTGTCTGTCTGTGACCTCTATAGTATTCTTCCATGTCCATGTCTATATTATTATTATTATTATTATTATTATTATTATTATTATTATTATTATTATTATTATTATTATTATTATTATTATTATTATTCATTCATTCATTCGCGGGTCTTGTATTTCATTTGTCATTCTTTATAGTATTCTTCCATGTTTTTGTCACACCGCTGTGGCTCGCGTTCGTCTAGCACATCGATGATCCAGGTTCGAAACCCCTTAGTGGGAAAGATAAAAATGGCGACTATTTTCACTGTTCATTTTAGTAGTATGATTGCTGTGGTGTTTTATTATTGAGTTAGGTCCATACCACGTCTTTCCCTGGGGATGGTTATTCCCATCTGTCGTATCGCTAATGGTGGGTGTAGACGGTAAACTTCAACTTTCATTCATACATTCATTCATTCATTCCCTGTTTTACTTCAAGCGTGACTTGTTTTCGATCAGTGGACAAGAAGGACTGTTTAAAGTTTTGTATCCGAAATTTTCTCAATGATAACGGCCTTTGTTAATAAGAGTATTCTGATAGCCTACTTCTACATTAAATTATTCCGATATTAATTTATTTTCGTGTGTCTTCGGATAGCTGTGGTTGGTTTTGTTGTTTTTTCTCCGTTTTTCGTGTATTTTTTAGCGTACGGCGATTATAATTGTGATTGGAAGTCAATGCTTTTTCAAACTAATGATTAATGTTATATGACTATCTAGGCTTAGAAATAGTTTTTATATGCTGGATTGTTCAAAACTTGTCTATATTTTTATTATTATTATTATTATTATTATTATTATTATTATTATTATTATTATTATTATTATTATTATTATTATTATTATTATTATTATTATTATTATTATTATTATTCATTCGCGGGTCTTGTATTTCAATTGTCATTCTAAAACAGGCATTGATGTAACATCTGTCAAAACTTTGAGCTTAAAGAGCCAGTAGTCAGAGCGCACGACTTGTGTACGTGCGTCTCGGGCGACGTGGGTTGGAATCCTGACTTCAGCAAACTATTTTGTTATTGCTGGATATTAGTGGCCAGCGCCTTGAGAAGCTCTCTAAGCTTACAAGTGCGCTATATAAGAGTAATCTCTCTCTCACCTCACTCACCGATTAGGTTGTAGTATTTTCGTGAATAGTTTAAAAGGACGCTTTGTCCACACCACCGATGTGGAATCCATTTGCTAGCATTTTATAAGCATTACTACAAAGCTGGTTTCATTTTACTTCATTTTGACAGGTTTGTATAGCATGTCAAAACTAATAGGACAGAATGGTATACGTTTTCAAAGCCAAAAGGTGGCATTGCTTAGTTGAGATCGAGCGCGTGTTTGGCATACCCAGGCGTTCTTTCTTGTTTGGGTTGAAGACTTTTAAGATCGATTCAAATGTTCGTTCGTTTCCAGAATGTAACCTTATTCAAAACTACCAAGACTGCAACCCTATAGATTTTAGTACTATTTTTTAGCAATGGATTCTCTTTCAAAAGGTTAGTTTCGTCCCCATTTCTGTTGCCAAACAGCCATATTATGAATACTTCTTTGTTTATTGCGTGAAGCTGTTTTTTTCTCTCTCTTTTTTGTTGTTGAGGACTTTATTTAGGTGTCTTGTCATGCTTTGGAAAATTAGTCCGATTTTCTCCAAGTCCAGCCGACACACTGACGAGCCGAGAACCCAGCGAAATGACCACTCATATCTATGACACATCCACAAATGCAAACCATTCGTAGTAGAGGAACCCCCGTTGGGGTGCCGGGGGTTTCAGTATAAATAGTATCCCCATTTTCTGGAAATTTAGTGCTTTAAATTCCCACTGTCGCTGTCTTTCTCATTTGCTCTTTTTTATTCCTGCTCTGTTCTATCAATCTGCTATACTATCGTCTTCTTCGCTAGCCCAGTCTCCTACCTTTTTCCTTGAAAACTTTTCCGGGACAAGACTCCTTGTTTGTGTATGAGGTCTGTTGGATCAGCTTGGGAATATTGGACGCTTTCTGCCAGGTGGTCACTAGGGCTTCCTATGATGTTATTATTTAGCAATGTAGGCATTTTATATGTATGTGTTTTGTTGATAATTTATAATGATGTTTGTATTCTATTTTGTTTTTTGTAAACGGGGGTTCGATAAGTTGGGGTGAAGCCTCAGCCGTTTTCGTTTCGTTTAGATAAATTAAAGTCCCACGTCACAATAGCGAATAGGGGACTGATCCCATGCGTGGGATGTCTTTATTGTAAAGTGACTGGCTGGTGGAGAGTTTTCGGTTTTACCACTAGGGTTGTTTCAGCAGATCTTTTATGCGGATCGGGGGTTGTCCGGTCCTAATTTGGCTCGGAAGAGTCCGCTGGACCTAAAGCAATAATAATGTAATGTAATGTATGGTAGTAGAGGAAGGGAGATAGATCTTTCCTATCATTTCTCTCATTCCACGGATAATATCAATTAATAAGGATTATATCCAAGATGTTTCAGTAAACCCCAGTTCCATTTTTATAGGCGATGCACCTTTGTCACTTGTGTTCTTCACAAACTTTTCTCTCCCTCTGTATACATTGTCAGGTTTTCGTTTAACATGCCTTATTTATTTTTAAAGGGCGTGGGGATTTTGTTCTCAAAACAATACACATTGTCTTGGCTTGTTATCGTTTATCCCCCTTGAAATAATGATTGTATAATGAACAATATAGAATCCATTTAACTTATACCATAGTCAACATGCAAGAAAAATTATATTTAAATAATAACATTTTCAACAAGAAAGACGCTCCATGAAATAATAATAGATTCAACCAATAACACTACCAGCAGCAATAAAGAATACTTCTAACCGAGTTGACACGAGAGAATTTCATTCAAAGTAATAACGTAATCAACTAGCTAGTAGTTCTCTTAAATAGGAACATTCAACAAAAGAGAATCCGTTCAAATAATAAACATTCGACAAAAAAGAATGTCTTAAAGATTAATATATTTAAAACAAAAGACAATTCAATTAAATAACAACAAAATCCACGATAGCACTTTCATAATGCTACACAAGAGACAATGCCCTCGCATTATAACATAAACCTATTCAATAACAGAGAATCCCTTTAAAGAATCCCATTTGAAAAGGAGAGAATCGTCTACTAGCAAAAGAAGGGGAGGATATACAGCCAAACAAGTCGTATACAATGTTCACAATGTTCGCCTGTATTAATTAAAAATAGAAAAGGTTTCCTCATGATAAAACGTGAATCAGAAATGAATCACACACAGTTAAAATTAATTCGCAGAATTTTGCTATCAACCAAGTGAGAACTCTATTTGCAAGGCACGGGATTTGCTTACTGTTGGGGAAAAGAGGTTTCCCTAAAATTCCCATTGTTATTACTTTAAACAACGATAAAGTGGGCTTTCGTTGCTCAAACCAAATGCTACAGTTTGAGCTTTCCCTTTCGGTTCTGACAGGGAGTGATTTCCCCTTTTTAACGGTACCTCGACACCATATATAACTGTGGACTTTAGACTATTTCTGAGCAAACCACGCGGCTTGAATTAAGAATGCGTCTTTGGTATATTGGGTAGGGTAGGGTCTATTTTATCAACCTAAAACAAAAACCCTTACGAGCAATTTTTTTTACGGGTTCTGTCTCCGGCTTTGGTAGATGCTCTTTTTAGCTCCAGAATGTTGGCTGGCTAGCCAAGGGCTGTTGCTATTAATAAGCATAACACTACTGAATTTATTCATTTAAAAAAATTAACTATACCAATATACTTTCCCAAAGTTATTTTTTGGTGTAAGCTTTTGTTTGAGTAGGGCAACACTCGCTGTGAATGTTACAAAGATCTGTCAAGGTGGCGTGGTCACAGTGGGTCCCTTTAACAAGGCTCAAGGCGCTGGCCGATACGGGATCTAACGCAAGCCGCCCGAGGCGCCCACTTGCAACCTTTGGGCGCATGGTCTGATACCCAGACAACGGAGCACAATCCTGGGCCACCGGGTATGGAGGGAGAAGGGACCTAGTGCGTGCTGGGTACGTTTGTGTAGCCGGCACTCATCCAGGACATGAGCGTCAGGATCTTTAAAGTCGGTGTGATGGAATGCGTGCGCGAACAAACTAGATCTTGGTTTATACTCTCATCCGTAGGAGTAGGAATATCTTGCAAGTGTGTATATCTTGCATACTGATGAACAAGGCTTGTTCCAAAGTGTTGCGAAGCGTGTATCTTGTTTTGGCTTTCGGACCTGTAATAAGGGTAATTGTAGATATAATGGACTGGTTTGACACTGAGCGAAGCCATGAGGGCTGCTGAGGACAGAGAAAGATGGAGTATGCTGGTTAAACGATCATCTGTGGTGCCCCTACGACCTTCGGGTTATGGGACAGGATAGGATAGGATAGGTAGATTATAGTCGCACGACACCGGAGCGTATAGGCGACTACTGGTCACATTATTCTGACACCAGCGAACCAGTTGATGGTAAGGGGAAAATAATATGGTCACACATTGGCCAATCCGGGCTTCGAACCAGGTACCTTTCGGTTACTAGTAAGCCGCTCTACCAACTGAGCTACCCGGCCCCACCATCCGGCCACCTGTAATAATTTAGCATGCTTCTTTTTATTTGATTTCCTGTCTCCTTCCACCACACTCACCTTCTTCGTTCTTCTTCTTCTAATCTTTTTCATTGTGTTTTGTGCGTTAGCTGTTGTTGTTGTTGTTGTTGTTGTTGTTTAGTCTCTGTGTGTTGTATAGTGTGCGTCTGTGGGTGTTTGTGAGTGTGTGTGTGTGTGTGTGTTTGTGCGTGCGTGTATGTGCAAATTCTGATCATCTTTTTTTTTTTTTAAAAATCTAATTCCATTATTGAACAGGAGGCTAAAGTAAGTGAAACGAAACGAAACTAGCCTACTGCTCATCCCAACTTAGCTCACCATAACCTCAACTAAACCAAACTACACGAAACTACATCTTGTTAGAGATTTTGACCCATCGCATACCTTATTCTTCCCGTCTGTGTCATTTATTCTTTTCTTCTATTCTTCGTCGTTTCTTCTTGTTATTTCTTTCTCTTTTTTTTTTCTTCTTCTCCTTTCTTCTGCCTATCCTTGTACATTGCCAGGTCAAGCGTGGTGGGAGGGGATGGGAGGGAGGAGGTATCGGGTGGCGGAAGAATACAATAGGACAGCTCAGAATCTCATTACCTATCCTGCTGGGTGCAAAGGGGCATTCCAGGCATCTTTAATCCCACTTGTCCTCAAGTACCCGGGAAATTACGGGTAGCTACATTACCTGGAGACAATCGGGTGTGGGGTCTCATGCACTTTTGTGTCTGTGTAAGAATTATAAAAACGACCGCTACTCTCCTACAAAATACCCGAAGGCGATCGGGTGTCTAGACAGTACCGAAAGACAACCCGTCTGCCATATCGCCAATGGTGGGTGTAGACGTTAAACTTCAAGGCTCACAACCGGGTAACTAGGTTTTAGATTTTATGAACATTGTTGTTGGGGTTTTCCTTTTCAGCAAAAGCGCTGCAGCCGACAAGCCGCGCCACCCAGGACGAGGAGGAAGAGATCGAGGACTTAGTGCTAGCTCGTTGTGTTTCCAAGGTTTCAAGTAAAGATGTCCGTGAATGATGGATGGATTGCTACTGTCCAAGGAGTACTAAAGAGATGGGTGTCTGGCACGCAGAATGTCTGAGAACGATTGAAGCAACTGATAGCAGCCTTACCTTAATACCCGAAGATGAACGGATGGCCCTTTACATTTCCTGATGACAAATCGGGTAGCTAGCTGTCAAGCAGAATATTTCTTAACTCACCTGAGTGACCTCTGTTGAAAAAACAGAATTTACAGCTTTAAAAAACAAAGACGTGTGGAGAACTGGGGATGATCTGTGTAAAATCGAGTGAGTTGGGAGATGGATCAGGATGTGAAGCCGGAGGGCTTGAGGTGAGAGATTGAGCAAGGAGAAGGGAGATGGAGTTGGGAGGTTTAAGGGTTAGATTGGTCCCTTCAGATTGTATAGCCCGTTTCATTGTAGGTGCTTTCTGTTTAGTTCACTTTGTACAGTTGTCACGTGGTTATTTGTAAATACTTCACTAATCAAAATGTTTGTAAAAAGCGATCAGATAAATAGTTCTTATATAACATCGGAAAAAGTCATATTGCGGTTTCCGGTAAAAATTATTTGCTCCAACTTTTATTGTTAATGACTAGCTCCGTTTTTACTTGATGCAGACAGCATAGCTGAGTCGGATGATGCTACTCCCTATTCAGTAATGAATGTTGTAATATCAGAAATGTTGACGACAAAGATGCTGTAACTTAGCTTAGAAATAAACAGATAGCATTGAACAACACCAGATGTTAATTTACCAGCTCTCTAAAGGAACGTTACAGTTATTAAATTAACTTCCTTGAGAATTTCACTCCCGATTATCAGGCAGAACTCTATAAAGAATGTAACTTAGCCCACTTAGACCGGCGTCATTGGACCGCTAAGTAGCCGTGCTCTTTAATCTACCCTGCATCCTCTCCCTTGATTCTCGAAGTTGAGACCTAGAAGCGCGTAACCCATAAAAGATAGTGTCCAAGAGAACATAGACGTCCGAGAAAAGATTCACTTACTCGCGAGAACGAGATGATTGGTCGGAGATGACGTAGATTCAGCAATATCCTCCATGCACTCCGAAATAAATGCGTACGTCCCCTATATGCTCAGGTGTCTGGGGACATTAATTTATTCAACCAACCAATAAACGCGCAATCACATACAAAGCATAGTGCCACAAAGGTCAAGGAGCAGACTGGAGTGAAAAACCCTCAGCCATCACCAAGGTAGTGATAGACTAGAGACAGCTTCACGTTTCCCAGAGACTAGATATAAGTAACCCTAGTAGTTTCATAATACGTTTATGTTTACGTATTATATTGAATGCCATGTATTATTATGTTCATGTTATATGTATTTACAGAAACCAATTATTGTTTCTGATATTTTGTGCATATTTGACATAGTTATTACGGCTTGTGAGAGTTTGCATCAAACATGTTTGAAACATCCCCCCAAAAACATGCGAAAAGTAAGTAACATTAAAGACCGTCTTTCTACTACACACGGCCTCTACTAAAACCGACTTTTTTAATGCATATAAAGTAAAAATATAGAGATTTGGATGTTTCCGTAATTATTTAAATCAAATATGTTTAAATGTTAACGAAAAATCCATTGGAAAAAAAAAACTTCCAATAAAATAAAGTCACCCAGATAAATGCCATCCTCGACTAAAACAATATTCATCAATGAAAAATCGATAGTAACAGAGAATGTGACATATCCTGTGATTAGTGACATCAACTCTTTTTAAAATAAAAGCTTCCAATACAAGAAGGTCATCCAGAGAAATACCATGCGTGAACAAAATATTCATCATTGAAAAATCAATAGTAACGCAGACTTCTCGCTGCAAGTGGAAAATTATTCAAACAAGAAGTAACACTTAAAACCGCACATTAAAAATTCAAACGAAACATCGAGAACAGCTAGCTATGCAACAGGTACTTCCTTAGCAATTATCAACTAGGAACGTTTTAGTGGGAGCAGTAGTAGTTTGATACTATATCCATTTATTGAAATGTTCTAATTTTATAATTATAATCTTGTCGTGTATTTTGTCACTATTTCAAACAGATTGGGCGCTATAAGCCACTCATTAACCCTACTAATTGATCTAGAGAATGGCCATAGAGGCTGTACTCGCAGCACTGGACTAGTTTTTTCTGTCCACGCTTGAGCCTCCTATTGCAAATATTTGTTATGCACATTGAGGATTTTTAATGCGCCGTACTTGACCAGACTCTAGGCGCTGGCCGATACAGGATCTAACTCAAAACCGCCCGAGACGCCCTACCGCAGCCTTTGGGCGCATGGTCTGACGCCCGGACAACTGAGGGATGGGAAGAAGGGCCAAGTGCATGCTGGATGTGTTCTTGTTACCGGCACTCACCCGTCTAGGACATGAGCGTCAGGATCTTTAAAGTCCGTTATGATGGAATGTATGCGACACACAGACTAGACCTCGGTTTACACTCTCATCCGAAGGAGTAGGAAACGGGAGTAAAGTGTCTTTTCCAGGGACACAACACAATGGCCAAGACAGGGCTCGAACCCAGGACCTTCAGATCCGCAAGCCAAAGCACTACCATTAGACCACCGTGCCTCTTCCGGATTACGTTCTCTCTCTCTCTCTCTCTCTCTCTCTCTCTCTCTCTCTCTCTCTCTCTCTCTCTCTCTCTCTCTCTCTCTCTCTCTCTCTCTTTCTCTCTCTCTCTCTCTCTCTCTCTCTCTCTCTCTCTCTCTCTCTTATTTATTTTTGTTGTTTCTTTTGTTAAAGAGAAGTTGTTTTCATTAGGAGGTTCAGGCTTGTCAAACGGTAATAGTGATTTTGCCATTGCAGCTTATGGAACCGATTGCCTTTTCATACTATAAGACATATTTTAGGAGTTTGTGAGAAATGAGAGGAAAAAGGTGGAGACGGGAGTTGGTATGGAAGGGAGAGCGGGCAAAGAGGTGGGCAGAGGGGTGTGTGTGGATGTGTGTGTGCGTGCGGAGGTGTGTGTGTGTGTGTGTCCGGAGCATACTGAGTGTCAGAGCCCTGTCGGCGTAAGTTTTCACATTTGTTCATGCGTTGTCCTCATCCGTCTCTAATACTCAGTGTGTGTTTATTTTTTGGGTTTTGTTTAACCTTTTTTAGGTATAGGCAGTGGGGGTATGAGAACTTATAGTATGGATTATTATGGTCTGACACGCTGAATACGTTAGAGGTAAACGAGACAGAGGTAAACGAGACAGAGAGAGAGAGAGAGAGAGAGAGAGAGAGAGAGAGAGAGAGAGAGAGAGAGAGAGAGAGAGAGAGAGAGGGGGCAGACAAACTAGCTACCGAGACGCAGAGACAGAGATTTACGTTTACGTTTAAATACATTTTAACGTCCCGGACACCATGGCATATAGGAGACATAAAAGTTAACAACGTGGTTAAAATCTAAACACTTAATACGTAAGATCCCAATAGGACAATAAAATAATAAAAACGTGATAAAATCACTACATTTAGGACACTCATTCATTCTAGGGATAATGTAAAATTACATAAAAATTGTAAAACCTCTTAAATGTGTTGTCTCATATGTTGTCCGACAATGATAAACAGAATCCTAATATGAATGTAGGATCTGAAGCATACAACAATGGTCGAACTGGAACATTATAAATGATGTGACCGAGTCGCGCCCCCCCCCCCCCATCCCCTCCTCCCCCCCCCCCAAAAAAAAAGGTGGATGTCGCATAATTATTTACTACTAATACATTAAGATTAATAATATAACATTATGGTATAAACACTTACATTAACAAATAAAACTCTCACTAAAAAGACCATCATTTATTTTTTATTTTATTTTTTTTAAAGTAAAATTTACGTCCCCGGACACATTAAGCGTATAGGGGACGGGTGAACCACCACTTTCGGTCTGTCCAGCTGTCGAGGAGGTTTGGACGGTGTTAAAGTCATGTGGAACTGTCTTATTACGGCTAGTGACGGTATTCTTGAGCACGGAATGGTATCAAGATTCGTATATATATATATGCCATATATATATACCGTCATGTTTATGAGTTAACGCTTTCGACCGTTCTGCATACTGCCCGCGAACTGTACAATTTAGCGTTAGTCTTTGTGCTATTACTTCGCACGGAAATCGTAGCCGCATTTATTATTTTGTCGAGGGTAAAAAAACTACAAAACGATTCATTTTGTCATTTACAATCACCCCTTCTTTTTTTTTTCTTCCTGCATTGCAATCTGCATGTTATTCATTCACCCTCGGCTCTCGTGCAGCTGTCGTTTCAGTCACTATGGCAACCTTTTACATCTGAATGCACGTTAATGGCTCAGCGGACCTTTGCAAGGTTCGGATTGAGCATTTGCATAACATGATTCAAACAGTGAAGTTTCAACCAACGAAAGCAAGCAGTTTCATCGAATAACAACTGCAACAACAATGGCAATCATCATCATCATCATCATCATCATCATCATCATCATCATCATCATCATCATCATCATCATCATCATCATCATCATCATCATCATCATCACCACCACCACCATCACCACTACCATCATCTTTATCATGGAAGCTATATAGGCACCTTTTCTCCTAAATCAGACATAATGCGCAGTGATGTGAAAACCAGCATTAAACGCTCACGTGTTACACAGACTCTTACACAACACACATGCATGCATCACTCAAACATAATAATAATAATAATAATAATAATAATAATAATAATAATAATAATAATAATACTGGATGCTATATACGCGCTTTTCCCCAAATCAATCAGGCTCAAAGAGCGGCGATCTGTACTAACATACACGCTCACCTGTCTCATCCACCCTCACACACACAGAGTCAGTTCAATGTACTATTGAGAGCTATTCATCACTTTGACTCAGAACACCAAACATAGAAGACGGAATTAGTATAAACGCGTACTGAAATGGCTAGTGTAGATCATTTTAAGGATGTAATCGTGATAAAAAAAAATTTGCTGTAAAAGTATATCCAGTTTAAAAATTAATTGTTGTTTTTTCATTCACAATCACATATTGTTTATTGAGTATTGTAGGCCTAGGTATGCAATGGCAATATGAAAATTACTGTAAACCTATAATTCAGTATACAAATTAATTTTTCATTCAAAATCATTATGTTGTATATTGTAAGTATGCAATTAGGCCTACAATAGACCAATTACTGTAAAACTGTATTTCAGTTTAAAAATTAGTTTTTCAATTCAATTCAGTTCAATCAATTTATTTAAAGTCTGTTCACAAATTATAGTTTCCCATTCAAAATCATTATATTGTATATTGTAAGTATGCAATTACAATGAAAAATGATTGTAAACATATATTTCAGTATAAATGCTCACATGCTTTGATAAAGGCTGGCAATACCTGTTCAATCTTGGTGTATTGTAACGTCGAGCTTGGCATTGCATAGCTCGACTACATACATGAGCACTGCCTTACAACCTTGTCATAATCCTCGCATGAGTAACCCTGCATAGCAGGCGTAGTATTGTTGAAAACAAAGGCCAGATGTACCCTTTTATATAAGAGCTGAGTGTGTGAGCCTTTTAAACTCGAAAGCTGGTTGATGCAAACACAGACTAAAGCTTTGAATGGAATTAGTTTATTCAGTTACGGATCGAATTCTTTCGGTTTACATTCTTGAACTAGAAGAAGTAAGCTTAGGCCTGTTTCTTTTAAGTTTATTACGACTTTGGTTTAATCATTTACGGAATTAATTCAATTTACCTTCTTGAACTAGAACAGTACGCCTGTTTGTTTTAAGTTTTAACGGATTTGGTTTATTTAGTTCCGGAATTCATTCTAGTAACCTTCTTCAAATAGAAGAAGTAGAACTATTTCTTTTCAGTTTTGTACAGGATTTGGTTTGTTCAGATCCTATCCTATCCTATCCTATCCTATCATATCCCGTAACTCGGAGGTCGTAGGGGCACCACAGATGATCGTTTATCTAGCGTACTCCATCTTTCTCTGTCCTCAGCAAACCTGATGGCTGCGCTCAGTGTCAAACCAGTCCATTCTCGAATGTTGTCCTCCCACCTCTTTTTCGGTTTCCCTCTTCTTCTACTTCCTTGCACTGTGCCTTGCAGGATGGTCATTGCAAGACCTGATGATCTGGTGACGTGGCCATACCCTCGGAGTTTCCGTTTCTTCACCACTGTGAGCAGGTCATCGTGTTGTCCAATGGCTTGTGTGATGGTCTGTCGGACTTCGTCGTTGGCGATGTGTTGGGTAAAGAAAATGCCCAGAAGTCTTCTGTAACACCTCACCTCCATGCTTTGTATTCTTCGTTGTAGATCTGCTGTGAGGGTCCATGTTTCGCAAGCGTATAGGAAGATGGGGATGACAAGGGAGCGCAGCAATCTTACCTTGGAATGTAGACTGATGGTCCTGTCTTTCCAAATGGGCTTCAACCTTGGCAGGGCAGCAGTTGTTTGCGCGATCCTGGAGAGGACTTCCTGTCGGGACACATTGTCTGAAACAATGGCTCCTAAATATTTGAAGCTATTTACTGTGTTGAGGGATGGGCCTTGGACATTGAGGTCCATGTTGATGCCATTGGTGTTGTTGGTCATCATTTTGGTCTTCTCTGCACTTATTTCCATTCCATAGGCTCTGGAGGTGGTGTCAAGCCTCTGTTCCAGCTGTTCAATATCTTATTCATCTCCAGCCAATCCATCAATGTCATCTGCAAAACGATGCTGGTAGTGCCTTCGTGATTTGCAAGGGCATCTGACATGATGCGCTCTAGGAAGATGTTGAAGAGTGTTGGAGAGAGTAGGCATCCTTGACGCACACAGATTGTTGTTCTGAATAAGTTTCCGATGGCGCTGTTATGGAGGACTGCACTGGTAGCCTTGTCATACAGGCTTTTGATGACTTCAGTAATTTTAGGGCTGATGTTGCATGCCAGACTCGGTCAAACGCCTTCTTTAAGTCTACGAACACATGATATAGATGTTGTTTGTGCTGTAGGTATTTCTCGCAGTTTATTCTGAGGTTGAAAATCTGTTCAGTGGTGCTTCGCCCTGCCATGAATCCTGCTTGTTCTTCAGCTATGATTTGTTCAGCTTGGGGTTTCAATCTGTTTAGTACTATTGTCAGGAGGACCTTGCTGGGATGGCTGATGAGGCTGGGCGAAAGTCTTCTACACAGAAGTCACCGGACAGGACAGAGGAACCTCATGTTACTACAGATTCAACGACCACGTGCTCGGGGCAAAGGCGAGCCACACTGTATTCGTGGATATCGGCTGTGGCCAACAGCCTGGAGAGGATTGGGCCCTGGCAAGTCTTTCTTGCCAAAGACACACTGCATGATGATGATTTGTTCAGTTACGGAATTTATTCGTTTCACCTTCTTGAACTAGAAGAGGAAGCCTTTTAAAAAAAAAAAAAAGTTTGTACGCGCGGATTTGGTTTATTCAGTTACGGAATTTTTTATGCGATTTTACTTTCTTCTTAAACTAGCAGAGAGAGCATTTCTATGGTCTCGGTGCTAATCTGTGAGCCGCGCGAGTCTACATGTACTGATAGTCATACACACAGTGGAACACAGAAGAGCAATGTCAAGGGGGATAATCAAATGTCACCTTGTTTGACGTCGTCTGCACGGGCTCATTAGTAGATTAGATTTTGTGCGAAATGTGGCTTTTTTAATGACGGGATTCGAGCGATTCAACTTACACAGGCGGCGGAAGCTGCTCAGGATTGGGGGGGCACACACACATTTTATTCACTGACATCAGGGCCGGACCTTGGAAAAGTCGAGGGGAAGGTTACAAATTTAGCGAAGGCGCGAAGCGCCGAGCCTTCTAGGGGGGTCCGGGGGCATGCTCCCCTGGAAATTTTTTTTTTCAAGGATACAAAATGGTGCAATCTGGTGCAATCTGAACCTTGAAAAAGCCATTTGTGCTGGTCTGGGACTTTGAGCTTTTTGAACAATTGAACTGACAAACTCTGGGGTACAAAAATTATCCTCTGCCCCTCCGTTAAAAAAAACAACACCACACACACACAAACATTTATTTATCAGCAGAGATGTTTTGTATACTATTATTATTCACTACGTTTTGTTGATCGTTAACGGTATAAAGCTTTACCTTGTAGTTTATGAACATCACCGCCCTGCTTTCATTTAATTCAGTCTTGCTGCACTAGGTTCCTCGGCATTAGTACCATTGGTGAATTGTATCTTCTGGCAAAACAGTTCACTGCCTCTTTGAAGTCAATATCAACATCCCTGTGCACTTTCAGTAAAGCAAGTCCATTGAGTCTCTGTTGCCCCATTGTAGAGCGCAGGTAGTTTTTCAGGTTGCGCAACTGATTGTTTGAACGCTCACACTCGGCAGTAGTGACAGGCAGGGTGCAAAGTATCTTTAGCATGATGAACAGGTTGGGATAAAAATCCCTGTCACAATGTTTCAGTGCTTCTCATGCCGTGGATGGGATGATAGCTGTCGCATTCTCAGCAGACTCCCACAACATTGCCAGTGTCTTCACCCCTTCTGGAACCTGCATGAAACCATCCTCGTTGTCTATTAAAGTGCTTGGCACCAGACAGAGACCATCAACTTCTAGGCCAGCATTTTTGAACCTCGAGTCCAATTCGGTTGACAGGTGTTCCAAGAAAGGAATGGCATTGCTAATCTTGAAATATTCTTCTGGAGTGGCCGCAGGTTGGTTGTCACGGAGAGTCTGTCGGGATGCTTGACGAGGAACAATAACACCAGTTGTCAAAGCATTTGCCATTTTGCTGACTTCACCAAACCAGGCAACGAGCGCTGTGTCGACATCTCTTCTAATAGAAGACATGCAGTTACTGACCTCTTTGATTTCCCTGTAGGCATCGACAACATCTTTTGTCCTTTTCTGCAGCTTCACTGTCAAGGGTTTCCATTTCAACGATACTTTTGGACGATTCAGCGATGGTCGTTTCAATGGATGTTCGTTACAACGAATTGTCATAATTATCAACTTAACATCTTAATTAATATTTCTAAAAAGTCGTTTTTGGTGGATTAGGGCAGTATCAAGGTGAAGGTGCTGGAAGAGGCTTGCGGCCAGAACAAGAAAATATGGCTGCAAATACTAATTTAGGCTTAGGGGTTGGGTTACTTGGTCGTTTCAACGGGAAAACGCTTTGGACGTTTCAACGGATCCCTTGAAATGGATTTCTGTTGAATTGACTATAAATAACTCTTTGTACGTTGGACCAAAAGTGACTAAAAACTGCAATGTTTTAAAAACAATTTTGAAAAAATTGAAACTCTTTGCATTTTAAAAAAAAAATTCAAATTTTTTTAATTTGGAAGGGGGGTTCCAGAACCCAGGTTTCCCCTCTCCCCCCTCTGGGTCCGGCCCTGGACATTTACTCCAAATAATTTGAACTATTTTCATAGAGAGAGAAATAAAAGATATATCATATATTTCTACGACTGTGCATATAAGAGAGAGAGGGGGGGGAGGGTAGAGAGAAAGGGAGAGAAACTGACCTGGCAATGTTGATCCATCTCAGTAACAAAAACAGCAGTCATGCATGTCATTTGGCATGGGAAATTACACCGTTAATTTTTCAAAGTAGGCCTGACGGCGTTCATTTGTATTGATAAATTCGTAAGCAGTTTGCGCTAGGTCTAGTTGATCTACTTTGTCTTTGAACACATGCATTATAAGACATTTATTTAGATGCTCCTGCGTCATCGTTGCCCGAAGGTACGATTTTACCCGCTTTAGGGCTGAAAAACTGCGTTCATCCGTTGCAGTTGTGGTTGGGATGGTGAAGTACACTCTGAGAAGTTTATCCACTTCACTCAGCATCCGTCGCACAGTGTCAGAAGCTTTCAGTTCATCCGGCAGTGCTTGGAAGATGGTGATCCTAGAGTTAGCCGCCTCCTGGTGTCACCCGGTGCATGTGGGAGGATTCTAGCTGAGTTTTGAGTCTGTCCAAGTCGTTGTCAGCGGAATATGTATCTTTGATTTCTTGAGGAATTTTTGGTCTCTTCCCTGCTGCTCCATCACTTAAAAGAACTTAAATTTTCCTTGGTAAGTCGAGAGCTATTTGATCAAACCGGCTCTTTAAATGTTCTTTGGTGTTGTCAATGGCCTCACAGTATTGCTGTCTGTAGTAAGCAGATGGTCAAGAGTAGCTGTGACCCTGTGAGCTATCGTCCAGTCTTCGTTGAGGCTGCTTCTGTGTAGGAACGCAGGGCTCATCACACAAATTGCAGCTTTCGTTGTGATGTCAGCAAAAAATGTCTCATAATAATCTTCATGCCGCATGATTTCCAGTGTTCTCAGACAAATGTCAGCAGCGTTTACTGCGTCATCACAAGTCGTTTGTTTTCTTTGAAGAACTGTCGCCAGTCACAACAAGGATCTCATCTTTGAATCTTTTTGCAACTCCTGACACATGACCCTGAAAATTACTCGCCCCGACGTAGGCCTGGCCCCTACAGTTTTGCACTGGCAAGTTAAGTCTGATCAAGCAGTCCTTCAGTGCTTTGAAAATGGTCTCAGCACAGATATTGTTAACTTGCATCAGTCCGAAGAAAGGGGGGAAATATTGGTTTGAACCTCCAAATAATGTTTTTTTGAGGGGCTGAATATTGGGGGGGCAAATGTATAGGTTTGCCCCCCCAATATTTTTCTGGAGGGGGCCAGTGCCCCCCTTGCCCCCCCGCTTCCGCCGCCTGTGACTTAATCCTAGCAGAGGAAATTTTATTAATTTGAGTTAGCGTTTTAATCGACGTATGCTTTCGAAATGAAATGTTTACGTCTGTTCATAATACACGTGAGGTTAGACCACTTTGCCATTCTCACGAATAGACACACAAGGATAAAACCAAATCTAACAACATGACGTTGAACTATAACCATAGAGAGTAGCGTTACTACAAAAGTACGCCAAAGTTTATAACAACAACAACGAGAAGCAGTATTTTATATGAGTGTCACTGTCATATTTTGAATCCGTTACATAAAGAAAAGAATATCAATTTAAATATTCCAGAATCGTTTTGACATTTTGTTGCATAGCCCGGCAGTAATAGATATTGCCCATACCTTTGACATGTCGGCAGTTGGTAAACTTTCGAAATGAAAGAAGATAAGTTAGAACAAGCATACGTTCTTATTAAACCTAATGGCTATCTGACCTAGCCAAATTTGGCGCTAGCCAAAGTCCGACTAGAACCCCCCATCGCCGAAGACACAAACCCTTGCTGTTCGATTGTGCGCTGTTTAGCGTTAAAGACCATTGTTTGACGCTAACGCTTTGAGCCGCTCTATGAACTGGTAAATGCCCTAATGTATAAGAAACAGCTCATTTTACTTTTTGTTAAACCTATCGATCTGTATGCTTTCTTCTTCTTCTTCTTCTTCTTCTTCTTCTTCTTCTTCTTCTTCTTCTTCTTCTTCTTCTTCTTCTTCTTCTTCTTCTTCTTCCCGTTCGCTCGTTGAATAAACTAATGTCCAACGAACGAGCTCAAGTGGGTAGAGAGTTCGCATGGCATACCGATGACCCAGGTTCGAATCCCGTGATGAGCAAGATAAAAGTGGCCGTTTTCACTGTCCATTTTAGCAGTATGATTGCTCTGGTGGTTCAGTGCTGATTTAGGTCCCTACCCCTTGTTCCCTGGGATGGTTATCCCCTTTCTGCCAAATCGCCAAAGGTGGGTGTAGACGTTCAATGCTCCTGCCTTCCTTCTTCTTCTCCTTCTTCTTTTATTATATTTAAAAAAAAATATTTTTCACCTGTTTTGCGAGACACGTCGCCGGATCCTTTATCGTGCCGATAAGGCACTTGCCTTGATGTTGGTCGAATCTGTTGATAACAGACACCAGTTATTCACAGCATCTGCCGTGCCGGAACTGTTTGTGAAGTGAAGAAAGCTGTAATCCACTAAAGACCCCTTGGGGTCATGAGCAATCTTGCCACTGTAGATTGTTCTAACCTATAAAGGGTACAGTGAAAGCCCCAGTTGAAAACCTGTCTTGCCTTTGTAGGCATGACAAATTAACTGCGGCAACAGTTCCCCCCGTTGGAGTGCCGGGGGTTTCAGTATAAATAGTATCCCCACTTTCTGGAAATTTAGTGCTTTAAATTCCCACTGTCGCTGTCTTCCTCATTTGCTCTTTCCCATTCCCGATCTGTCCTACCACTCTGCTATACTATCTTCTTCTTCGCTAGATCAATGACCTACCTTTTTTCTTGAAAACTCTTCCTGGACAAGACTCCTTGTTTGTGTATGAGGTCTGTTGGATCAGCTTGGGAGTGTTGGACGCTTTCTGCCGGGTGGTCACTAGGGCTTCCTATGAATGTACTATTTAGCACTATAGGCATTTTATATGTATGTTTTTTGTTGATGATTTATACTGATGTTTGTATTCTATTTTGTTTTTGTAATCGGGGAGTTCGCGTAGTTGAGGTCAACCCTCAGCCGTCCCTCGCGTGGGATGTCTTTATTGTAAAGTGACTGGGTGGTGGAGGGCATTCAATTTTCCCACTGGGGTTGTTTCAACGGATCTTTTATGCGGATCGGGGGTTGTCCGGTCCTGATTTGGCTCGGAGGAGTCCGCTGGACCTAAAGCAATAATCAATCAATCAATCAATCAATCCACTAAAGTGATGTGACGAAGTCGACGAGAGTGATGCTACGTCGGCAGATGGGGGATGTGCATGAGGGTGGGGCGTGCGGGACAGGTAGTGGGTGGGTGGGTATGTGGGAAAGGAGATGGACTTGAGGGAAGTGGGAATGGTAGCGATTAAATCGAGACGTAGTCCAACGATGGATCGTTTAGCACTACCTTGGGGACCCATTTTTAGTAGGCAAGTGACTCTTCTACGCGAAGGTGCGTCTGAGTGGAACCTAAAGACACCAACACCAACGACAACCGCTGCAAGAAGAAGAAGAAGAAGAAGAAGAAGAAGAAGAAGAAGAAGAAGAAGAAGAAGTAGAGGCGTGATGATCATATCAGAAGCAGAATCTTTATTGTCCCCAGCAAACAGCGAGGAAAGTTAATTTAGCAGTGTACAACAATCATTGACGGTCACACTCCCACAGAAATCGTACAAAATAAAGAAAACATGGAGTTGCCGAGGTTTTCAGTATAAATAGTATACCCCACTTTCTGGAAATTTAGTGCTTTAAATTCCCCCTGTCGCTGTCTTTCTCCTTTATTCTTTCTAATTCCTACTCTGTTCTATCAATCTACTATACTATCTTCTTCTTTCCTAGACCAGTCAACTACCTTTTTTCTTGAAAACTCTTCCGGGACAAAACTCCTCATTTGTGAGTTCTGTTCGATCTGCTTGGAAATATTGGACGCTTTCTGCCAGGTGGTCACTGGGGCTTCCTTTGATATTATATGGCAATGTAGGCATTTTATATGTATGTGTTTTGTTAATATTTTATAATGATGTTAATATTCTATGTTGTTTTTTGTAAACGGGGGTTAGATAAATTAGAGTATAGCCTCAGCGTCCCCTGCGTGGGATGATGATGATGATGATGATGATGATGATGATGATGATGATGATGACGATGACGACGATGACGATGATGATGATGATGACGATGATGACGATGACGGTATCGTTGCGTGTAGAGTCTGATAACATTTGCCGAGAGTTGCCCAGCCAGAGCGCTAAGTAACCCTACGTAACTATTTTGGCGGAGAGTCTTGGCAACCATATATTCTGTAGCGGTCTGGAAAGGTTGTTTGCGAAGAGAACAAGATGGCGGCCAGAGTGATGGGCTTTCGATTTGCGAAGGGCGATGTGTTCAACGGTGAAATAGCAAGGGAGGAATTTTGTCAGTTACTGTTCGGTAAGATTGGTGTACTTGTTATTTGACGGAATAATTATGTTTATGTGAAGTCCGTATTAAAATTAGTATTTATATTTGATAGCATTGTTGTGTTGTCATTATGATTGACAGTAAAGTTCACTTTCAGCCGACTTTGATTGGCTGTTGTGCGTACAGTCAACATGTGCTACATTCGCTTGTGGCGAAAGGCTGCTCCTATCGTATCCTATCCTATCCCGTAACTCGGAGGTCGTAGGGGCATCATGATCGTTTAACCAGCGTACTCCATCTTTCCCTGTCCTCAGCAACCCTGATGGTTTCGTTCAGTGTCATATCAGTCCATTCTCGAATGTTGTCCTCCCACCTCTTTTTCGGCCTCCCTCTTCTTCTACCTCCTTGCACTGTGCCTTGCAGGATGGTCTTTGCAAGACCTGATGATCTGGTGACGTGGCCATACCATCGGAGTTTCCGTTTTTTCACCACTGTGAGCAGGTCATCGTGTTGTCCAATGGCTTGTGTGATGGTCTGTCGGACTTCGTCGTTGGTGATGGGTATAGGAAATGCCCAGAAGTCTTCTGTAGCACCTCACCTCCATGCTTTGTATTCTTCGTTGTAGATCTGCTGTGAGGGTCCATGTTTCGCAAGCGTATAGGAAGATGGAGACGACAAGGGAGCGCAGCAGTTTTACCTTGGAATGTAGACTGATGGTCCTGTCTTTCCAAATTGGCTTCAACCTCGCCAGGGCAGCAGTTGTTTGCGCGATACTGGAGAGGACTTACTGTCGGGACCCATTGTCTGATACAATGGCTCCTAAATATTTGAAGCTATTTACTGTGTTGAGGGATTGGCCTTGGACTTTGATGTCGATGTTGACGCCATTGGTGTCGTTGGTCATCATTTTGGTCTTTTTTGCACTTATTTCCATTCCATAGGCTCTGGAGGTGGTGTCAATCCTCTGTACCAGCTGTTCAAGTTCTTGTTCCTCTCCAGTCAATCCATCATTGTCATCCGCAAAACGATGGTTGGAGATTGCTCTTCCCCATATGCCGACTGTGCCTTCGTGATCTACAAGGGCATCTGACATTATGTGCTCAGAAGCAAAAATAGTTCGTGCGGAGCAATCGCAAACATTTTGTGGCGCTTTTATTCTAGGCAACTCGGAGCTGTTCCTAGAAGCAACATTAAAAAAAGTTATAGCACCGTTCTTGTACATTTTGGGGGAAAGGATAGATGCGCTTTATAACGATACTTCACCGGGTTACGCTAACTACTCAAGTGTGTTATGTTTGTACTGCTTTGAACAAACATTGTTTGTAGTGGTGTGTGTCCGTAAAACATTTTACTCGATTCCCTTTCATTCTTCTTGGTCCATCTATAGCCTTTCTCTTACTTAGTTAATTAATCAGTCAATGAATTGATCATTCATCCAGCCAAACGTCCCTAACCGATCTAAAACCATGTTATTCTATGGTCTAAGTAGACTAATCATCTAAACATTGATGATGATGATGATGATGATGATGATGATGATGATGGAGGTAATACACATTGCTGCGATCGGTACAAAGTATCGCCAAAACTCCCGCTAGCAGCAGGTGAAAGTATTCCCTCCATCCCTTCAAAGTATACTTTGGGCTCGCTGCTAGCCGCGGATGCGAAGCGCACTACTGTTTAAAAGTGACGGAAAGAGCGGAATATTGCTACAAGGGTTCGGGTAAGGGTTAGTTGTAGATATATCCCTAGCCCTTGCCCTAACCCTTTTCTCTACAAAAATGCTTTGGGGGGCTTTTTACCGTCCCAAAAACTCATTTGCCTTCTTGGATTCTTAAATTGTATTAAACCAAGTGAGGACACTATCCGGCGTCAATAAACGGTTCGAAAAAATTCTCAGACGGTTCGTAAAAGACAGTTGACCTAGAAACAAATACAGCGTGACCTAATTCGTCGCCTAGAGGAGACGAAACTTACTTTACCGTTTGTAATCTTTCACCGACACTGTAACTGAGCAGGCTGCTAACCTCGCTTACCTCCCTTCAAGGGACAAGGGACATACTTTGGCCTGCTGCGCAGCGTGTGCCTGGAGTATACTTTCTTTCGATCGCAGCTATGTGCAATGGGTGGATGATGATGATGATGATGATGATGATGATGATGATGATTTGTATAACGCATTTCTCCATGAAGCTGTACTCAAGGCGCATCGACCATCATCTGTATAGATCAGTATTGCTCTCTAGAGCATGAGAAAGTGTACGGGGGACGATTACTACTATACTGTCTGTTAGCCGACATTCATTAATTTCCATTGCAAATCTGTCGGTAGTCCACTTTACGTCACAGTTCCGTGACCTCTGAACTCTGACCTAGACGGATGAGGTCGCTTATTTCGACGAGCTACTGTTACCCAAGAGAGCGCAATATGAATGACAATCCTCCTGATGCGTGTACCCTTATAATGTTCATTACATGATGATGATGATTTAATGTGTGGATGAAATACCTTAACCTTGTGACTTTAAAAAAAACATTAGACAAACTTCATCCTAGACATTTTGGTTTATAGCTGCCCGTTATAACAATTATGCATTAAGGTACCAAACTGCCTTTAATCCTTGTTTTTAATACCAAGAAATAATAATAATAATAATAATAATAATAATAATAATAATAATAATAATAATAATAATAATAATAATAATAACAACAATAAAAATAATAATAATAATGTATGATATACGTGTCTTATTCCTAAATCAGATTCAAAACGCGGCGATCTGCAACAAACACATATTACAGACACTCCTATACATAACACAACAAATACATATTCATCACTCAAACATGTGATGCCGGTGAACAGGCAGATCGCAATTAGAAGACGGAAAGGAAATGAAAGTTTATTCTTCCAAGTTTAGATAGACAGCATCTAATACCATTATTGAATGCAGGACGTTGACACGTTGACGGAAGTGGTCGGGCAATGTGGAAGTTCAAAAATCAAAACCCCCGGAAATTTACGGAATGAATCGGGCAAAGTAGTAGTAGCAATTTTTATTGTCGTCTGCCAAAATCACAAACTACTTGGGTCAGAGCGCACGACTTGTGTGAGTGCGTCTTGGGCGACGTGGGTTCGAATCCTGACTTCAGCAAACTATTTTGTTATTGCTGGATATAACGGGCCATCGCCTTGAGAAGCTCTCTGAGCTTGTAAGTGCGCTATATAAGAGAAATCTCTTTTTTTTTAAAGCCTTCAAAATGTGCATAAAACAATAAGAAGCTTTAAAACTATACTAAAAGAGCAAAGAAATGTGCAGTACACAGACCTACTTATTCAGATAAAAGAAATGTAGACTACAGTATATATTTGTTCAGATAAAACATATCCGCACTTAAATGTTAAAACAACAAACACAAAACCATTAAAAAACGTAAAAACAAAATACAGACTAATTTACCACACACCCTAAAACAAATCCATTCACCCACACTCGCACACCAACCCGCCACACAGAATAGTGACGGGGCACATTACGATTTATCACGTTTGTTAAAAGGTAATTTATATAGCTTAGCCTATCCTTTGATGGACAGACGGACACGCAG
>CM072517.1:44388198-44390698 GCA_036898135.1 Oncomelania hupensis | reverse complement strand
TTGTAGTGCATGTGCACTACAACTACACTTCACGAAGTGAAGTTGTAGTGCATGTGCACTTAAAGTACACTTGGCCAAGTGTAGTTGTAGTGCATGTGCACTTAAAGTACACATGCCCAAGTGTAGTTGTAGTGCATGTGCACTACAACTACACCAGGTCAAGTGTAGTTGTAGTGCACATGCACTACAAGTACACTTGACCTGGTGTAGTTGTAGTGCATCTTCCAGACGGGTAGGATAAGGAACTTTCCTCGACGATTAGGGTAAGGCAGTGCCTCGACGATTAGGGTAAGGCAGTGCCTCGACGATTAGGGTAAGGCAGTGCCTCGACGATTAGGGTAAGGCACCCGTTCCAGAAAAGGGTTAGGGTCAGGGCTAGTTGCAGCGCTGCAACTAGCCCTGACCCTAACCCTTTTCGAGGCACTGCCTTACCCTAATCGTCGAGGCACTGCCTTACCCTAATCGTCGAGGCACTGCCTTACCCTAATCGTCGAGGAAAGTTCCTTATCCTAGCTGTGTTTTTGAACAAACTTGACCTACTTCGTCTCTAATAGGCGAGGAATTAGGTCAAACTTTTTTCGAAAAATGTGCTTTTTTGAAGAAACTTGACCTACTTCGTCTCTTAGGAGCGAGGAATTAGGTCAAACTTCTTGCGAAAAAGTGTCTTTTTTGAAGAAACTTGACCTAATTCGCCGCCTAAGGGCCGCGAAGTTGGTGAAATTACCCCATTTGTACCTCGTACACGCATGTGTGCGTGTGTGTGTGTGTGTGTGTGTGTGTGTGTGTGTATGTGTGTGCGCTAGTAGTACAGTATTTATTATTTTGTGGAATCGAAATCCGCATAGCAGGTGTTGACGGTGAGAATATTATGATTATTGGCAGTGACAATGCTATGAACGAATCCCACAGTCCACACAATAATATGATTTCCTTGTCCAACCGTGCATTTCCCATTTCCCAAGCGAATAAGACGGCGAGAAATCAACACTGGCAGAATTTGCCAAACGTGCACAGTTTCACAGGGCGAAAGATACACCATCTAAACGAAGATTCCTTTGACTGGTGCCGCGGCATTATGGACAATGCTGTCTACGCAAGCAAATAATGCACTTGGTTTTACTTCGCTAAATGGAACTAGCTCGTAAAAACTAATCAAGAAGAATCGGCGATGCATCTTTTTGATGCCCGACTGGCCGAGCGCAAACTGTTCGGTTATGGGAAAAAGATTGACCACGCAGTGGGAAGAACAAGCAGTGATTTAGAAACTCTGTAAAAAGAACAATTATTACTTATTATTTATTATTTTTATTATATTTTAGATCAAACATAATAAAAACCATTAGCTCATGTACAGAAATACAAAAAAACCACTATTTTTCATGTTCTAATTTTTCCTTTTATTTAACTCTTTTTTTACAATTTTATATCACTTTCACTATCTTTCGTTAAACTTCAATTATTATGAATAAAATCTATTTAGATATTGATTTTACATAATAATTTCCAAAAAAATACCGTACTTGGTAAGAGCGTCTTGCTAGTAAACCAATCTTTGTGTATCAATATTATTCCTTTACATGGGCTGGTGTCAGTATTAAGAAATGCGTATATGTGATAGTGTAGGATTACCAGTATAAGAAGCTTCAAATGAAAACTGTTGAGGGAGAGACAGTACAGGCTCTGCACGGCAATACATGGACTTAGAGGGAACAAGCAACAACATAAATCAATGTAGGGTACTGATCGGAGCTGATGAAGCCAAGAAAAATGCAACTAAGCAATCTGGGACGCTAACCTCGGACAGGATGGTGCTCAGTTGTAGGTCGGACGTCAGACGACGCGCCCAAAAGGCGGCAGCAAGTTGGCGCGGCGCCTCGGGCGTCTTGAGTTAAGCTTAGGTCTTGTATCGGCCCGCGCCTTGAGCCTCTCTTAAGCTGGAAAAAGAGCTCTACAAGAAATATATAATAGAATACAATAAATAATCCAAACCATCATTGTGGGTGTTTGTTGTTGTTTTGTTATGTTCCACTAGGGACAACCTATTGTCTAAAGACTGTTGTTAAAGGAGGACAGCTCCATGTTAACACACGGCAAGACAGGAGTCCATGACGCTAGCCATCCCCCCACCACCTGGAGTAAAGCAATCGAAGTGCTCAATTGTCCCAGATTTTTAAAAAAAATAAAAAATAAACACAGAGAGTGCCCGAGGCACATGAAAGTAACTATACAAATATAGATTCAGTATCAGATGGACTCGGATACTCTGAATGTATGCATGTATTGCCCCGGGCAGGGTGGCCCGCTCCCACCTGGCATATTGAATATCGGAGGCTGTTGAGTAATATATGCCTAAACCAGCCTAGCTTAGAATACACGCTACCCACCCGGTGCTTGGAGGAGGAAAACATGAAGATGCACACACCGCGCAGCTGTTTTTAGGCCTGGCTTACGTTTGTTTGCCTCTCGTTAGCTAAGATTATATTAGTGAGAGGCAAACCGT
>CM072517.1:44313198-44385698 GCA_036898135.1 Oncomelania hupensis | reverse complement strand
CCGAAGGTCGCGGGTTCGATTCCCGCAAGGGGCGAACGTATGTGACTTAGGTACGAGACTATTGAGGTCACCGAGGGTTTTCTCCGGGCACTCCGGTTTCCTCCCTCCCTTTAATAATGGTACAGGATGCAGTCAATATAAAAATTTCAAAAATAAAAACTCGATTTTCTTACGTCTTCTAATAGCGATCTCCCTGCCTTTACACCACCTGTTTGAGTGATGTATGTGTATTTGGTGTGTGTGAGAATAAATGAGACAGGTGAGCGTGTATGTTGGTATAGATCGCCGCGCTTTGAGCCTTGGGGAAAGGCGCGTACATAGCATCCTGTTTTAATTTTTATTATTATTATTATTATTATTATTATTATTATTATTATTATTATTATTATTATTATGTGAAGCGCCAATATCAGACGACATATCTGCTCAAAGCGCATAAAACATCAAGACAGACAACGCACATAAAGGCAACAATTAACTACCGAAATTAACACTAAATAATTCATAATAGTGTAACGGTAACAATGAATGGGAATTAAAAAATCATTTTTAAGCATAGAATTAAACTCACGTTTATAAAAAATAAATTATAATAACAAATGGAACAGATAATGAAAACATCCACACACACACACAATTTCACACACACACGCACGCACACGCCTACATGGATCGTGAGCAGGAAGGTAAAACGCAAGCATCAAACATAAAATGCAACAGATAAAATAAATGCATACTTACTAACATACAAAATCTTCCAGTCAAACCACAATCAAGAAAACACTTGATTATAAGCGTAAAAGCGTTAAATAGTGCGGTTATTTCTTCGTTTGTTCTTTTGAGTTTTTCAAACGGATAGTTTCAGCTCATTCGAAACAGGGATTTGGCGAAAGTACTTTGAAGATAGGGACGCCAAAGCAGAAATAATGATGGCTCCCTCTTTATTTGAGCCGTTACCGTTGCATTCTCGTATAAATAATACTTGCGAAGAAATAAAAAATAGAGTGAAATAGAGTAGTTGCCCCATTATGAATCGCAAAACAGCGTAAAATTACGAGTTTGCAAGTTTCTTTTTCACTACCACATAACTTTACAGTAATACGACATGTAGAATCTACCTGCGAATCCACTAAATAATAAAAATTGCTGTCCCTAAACAATGAACTGTTAACGTAAACAATGCATTATTTATAAACATTTTAAAAGAAAACATTAACACAATCTGCTAAATAATGCATGCATTATAGAGTTAACGCAATCTGCTAAATAATGCATTATATAGTTAAATAACTCCTTCTTTAGCAACAATGCCTTATTTACCTATATCATGATTTATTTACGTAAACAATATATCGTCGGTGTCCATTCAAAACCTCGTATGTCCAAAAATAAAGTTTTGAGAAAAATGAAAAAAACTGTTTTAAAAAATCAGGTGTCACCAAAACAAATGGTTTTAGTATAATTTGCATTCAGTATTGAACAGGAAATTTGGCAGTAATAGTGACAAGATTTAGAGCGCATGCTTGTTTGAGAAATAGACAAAAATGTTCACATACGAGGTTTTTACTATTTTGTATGAGCTGGAAGTTGCAAATTACGAGGTTTTGACTGTTTTGCTTGAGCTTGAAGTTGCAAGTTATAAGGATTAGTCACAATAGCAAACAACAAAGGAAACATTAATACAAAATAAAAGACCGAAAAATGCAGTTGAAAACATTGTCAATGTTGTTTTATTCTATAATGCAAACACAACCCTTGTCTTTACAAAATTGAAATAGGCTTATAGGCCATTGATATATTAACACTGTAACACCCAGCAATCAATGAACGCGTTGTTGCATTCATCACTGACATAATAATGTCTTTCTGACCAGTACAAGCCCTGTACTTAAAGTAGCACGAAGTCCCTTCTCGGATATTTCCTGTGAAATGAATTATAAGATGTAAGCTAAGTAACACATGACACTTATGTGAAGTTTTTATTACCATAACATAACAGTCTAAATGAACTTTTATTACCATTACATAATAGTCTAAATTTACTTTCATTAAAGTAATAGTCTTAATTAACTGTTATTAACGTAACAGTTTAAATGGACTTTTATTACCATAATAAATGAAAAGTTTACTACCACAAGTCTAAATGAACATTTATTACCATAACATAAGCCTAAATGAACCACCATCGGCACATGGAATGTTCGGACCATGTACAAATCAGGAAAGACGGCACAGGTAGCAGCTGAGATTAGGAATAATGACCTGACCGTGTTAGGCATCAGCGAGACACGATGGACCCAAGCTGGACAAAGGCGACTGATGACAGGAGAACTATTGCTGTACTCCGGGCACGAAGAAAACGTTGCACCCCACACGCAGGGAGTAGGCTTTATGTTGTCCAATCAGGCACAGATGGCACTTATAGAATGAGAGGCCCATGGCCCCAGGATCATCACAGCATCCTTCCGTACCAAGATGAGGAAGATCAAGATGAACCTTGTCCAGTGCTATGCTCCACCGAACGACAGTGAAGAGGATGTTAAAGAACATTTCTACAGCAGACTACAGAAGATCCTTGAGACCTACCCAGACAAGGACATCGCCATCCTCATGGGAGATGTCAATGCCAAGATTGGGTCTGACAACACCGGATACGAACCAGTCATGGGCACCAACGCCTTAGGAGTAATGAATGAGAATGGAGAGAGATTTGCGGATCTGTGTGCACTCAACAACCTAGTCATCGGAGGCAGCATCTTTCCTCACAAGCGGATCCACAAGAGTACATGGGAATCTCCAGACAATGCGACAGAGAACCAGATCGACCACATCTGCATTAGAAAGAAATTCCGAAGATCCCTGCAAGACGTTAGAGTGAGAAGAGGAGCAGACGTGGCGTCCGACCATCACTTGGTGGTGGCGAAACTGAAGCTGAAGTTGAAGAGGACATTCGTCAGGCAGAAGAATGAAGTACAACATCAGCCTTCTGAAAGACCCAAAGACAAAAGAACAGTTTAGTCTGGCGCTAAGGAACAGGTTCGAAGTGCTTCAGGAATTATTTGAAGAAGAAGAAGAAAGTGTACTCAACAGGTGGCAGAAAGTGAAAGAGACACTAAGATCGTCATGCCAAGAAGTAGTGGGGCCAAAGAAACATCAACAGAAAGAGTGGATCACAGCAGAGACCTTGGTCAAGATAGAAGAAAGAAAGAAGAGGAAGGCAACAGTCAACAACAGCAGAACCAGAGCAGCTAAGGCCAAGGCCCAAGAAAACTACACAGGAGCCCATAGAGAAGTGAAAAGAAGCATCAAAAAAAGATAAGAAGGCCTACGTGGATGGACTGGCGGCTGAAGCGGAACAGGCAGCGTACAGCGGCAATATGAAACAGTTGTACGACACCACTAAGCGACTCTCTCCGGAAAGTTCAGCAAACCAGAAAGACCTGTTAAGGGACAAGCAGGGAAACACTATGAACAGTATAGACTAGCAGTTGAACAGATGGGCTGAACGCTTTGATGAACTTCTGAATATACCAGCACCAACGAATTCCCCAGTCATTGAACCAGCCAATGTGGATCTTCCCATCAACTGTGAGAAGCCGATCAAGAAAGAGATCAAGAAGGCCATCACCCTGATGAAGAACGGAAAGGCCGCTGGACCAGACGACATCCCAGCAGAGGCTCTAAAAGCGGACTTGGAAGCATCAGTGGAGATGCTGTACCCACTCTTTGAGAGGATCTGGGAGGAAGAAGATGTTCCGGCAGACTGGAAGGAAGGTTACCTGATCAAGCTTCCCAAGAAAGGTGACCTCAGCAACTGTAACAACTACAGGGGCATCACACTTCTATCTGTGCCTGGGAAGGTCTTCAACCGGGTCCTTTTGGATAGGATGAAGGATACTGTCGACCCACAATTACGAGACGAGCAGGCAGGCTTCCGACAGAATAGATCATGCACGGACCAGATAGCAACGCTCCGCATCATCGTGGAGCAGTCCCTGGAATGGAACTCGCCATTGTATATCAACTTCGTCGATTATGAGAAGGCGTTTGACAGCGTGGATCGAGATACCCTCTGGAAGCTCCTTCGACACTACAGCATCCAGATCAAGATAGTCAATCTGATCAGGAACTCCTATGACGGCATGTCCTGCAGAGTTATCCATGGCGGACAACTCACAGACAACTTCCAGGTGAAAACCGGAGTCCGACAACGGTGCTTGTTGTCACCTTTCCTCTTCCTCATCGCCATAGATTGGGTTATGAAAATGTCCACCAGGGAAAGTAGGAATGGAATCCAATGGACTGTGGAACCAGCTCGAGGGCCTGGATTTCGCTGACGACCTTGCTCTTCTTTTCCATAGCCAACAACAGATGCTAGAGAAGACAAATGCAGTGGCGGCCACATCGTCGGAGGTCGGCCTCAACATCCACAAGGACAAGAGCAAGATCCTGAAGATCAACTCCATCAGTACCGAACCAGTCATCGTGAATGGAAGTCCCTTGGAAGAAGTGCAGTCCTTCACCTACCTGGATAGCATCATTGATCAGCAGGGCGGCACAGATGCGGATGTGAAGGCTAGGATCGGCAAAGCAAGAGCTGTCTTCATTCGGCTCAAGAACATCTGGACCTCCAGAGAGCTGTCTTTGGCCACCAAGATACGGGTATTCAACTCCAATGTGAAGTCAGTCTTACTGTATGGAGCAGAGACGTGGAGGACAACCAAGACCACTATCAAAAAAGTCCAGTCCTTCATCAACAGTTGCCTCAGAAGGATTCCCCAGATCCGCTGGCCCGACACCATCAGCAATGCCAACCTTTGGAAAAGACCCGCCAACTCCCTGCTGAAGATGAAATCAGGAAAAGGAGATGGGGCTGGATAGGGCATACCCTACGCAAACCAGCGACGAACGTCACCCGGCAAGCGCTGAAGTGGAACCCCCAGGGAAAGCAAAAGAGAGGACGTCCAAGGAACACCTGGCGACGCGACCTCGAGGCCGACACCACCAAGATGGACTACACCTGGAGTCAGTTAGAAAGAATGGCATAGGACAGAGGACTCTGGAGAGCTGTTGTTGGCGGCCCATACCCTGGCAGGGGTGACGGGCATTAAACTAAAAACTAAAACCACACAATATTATTCTGTATTCTTTTGTAAATTATTTAGAATTATGCCACAGTATGCCTTTGACTGCACTCATTCAGTGTCAGATTTAGTCACAGAGTGTGACATAACGTGCATGTTCGTTTATTCCTGAAGAGTAATATGGAGAAGATCTGGACAATATCAATCTAGAAGAAATTATGATTGAATAAAAGGACAACATGTATCATCAGTACTCACCAAAATGTAGAAAAAATTACCAGAAGCTTCTGACATTTCCACGATGACAATAACAAAAACCGCGTAAGTGACGTCAACTCAACTTCTTAGCGCGTCATTTATTTGAATGAAACCTCGTAAGTTGAGTTACAAGGTTTTATAAATTTATTCCAAATGATTAAAAACCTCGTAAGTGAGATACGAGATTTTGATACAAATCGTTTGACCTGTTGGGACATACGAGGTTTTGATATTTTGTATTACTGATGCTTTCTAACTGAGCTATGAATTCCGAGCTTGTGATAAAAAAAGCGCCAAAATTCAAGGGACATAACCATGAAAAGATTGCAAAAACTACTTTTTCGGAGTTACGAGGTTTTAAATGGACACCGACGATATTGTTTTTGTAAAAATAGGGTATTTACGGATAAAATATATTATTTAGAGAAATCTTACATTGTGTAGCCGAGCGGAGTATTTGACTCCCGTCTTTCGGCCGAACAAATGTCGTGTCGCCTTGTCCTGCATTACCCAATGGCCACACCAAAGGATTCCGTACAGCAGGAGCTACCTATGGCTAGTCTACGCAAAAAATTCAAGGTAGACAACTTCTCTCCCAAGCCCGAATCAGTCGCCTCCCATTCCGTCACATTTGTAAACAAAAGATTGTTTAGAAAATATGCTTCTAAATAAGATTTTTTAGCTGAAAGTGGTTACAATAAATATTTTACAAAGGGAATTCCATACAAAAGCTAATAGAAAAACACATTTTTGACAGTTCTGTCTGTCTCTCTGTCTGTCTGTCTCTCTGTCTGTCTCTCTGTCTCTGTCTCTGTCTCTCTCTCTCTCTCTCTCTCTCTCTCTCTCTCTCTCTCTCTCTCTCTCTCTCTCTCACTCTCTCATATATCTCTGTCCTAGCCAAGTCCGCTGCTTTCTGGGTTGCCATGGAAACGACAGCAGCACCATCGTCACGGTGCAGAAGGGGAAGAGTCAATCGAAGATGGCGCATGAGGCAAACAAAAGCAAGTATCCCGTGGTCGGGACTGAAGAACTGGGTCAATTTAAGAGATTGGCGCTGGAAGGGTGGTTGAACGTGTCGAGCTACTCCTGCAGGATAATAAAAGGATTGCTCTTGGACTATGCAGCGAGCTTATAAGCTTTCTCAAGGCGCTGCCGCTGACAGCCGGGATCGTCGAGAAAAATACACGAGAAAGAAGGCGGCAGGGAAAAAAAAAGCATTGTCAGACAATACACACATCTATTAATTTATTTATTGATTTATTTTATGTGACGTCTACTTGGGATATTAGACAACGTCAGGAAAAAAAAAAAAAAAGCATTGTCAGACAATACATACATATATTAATTTATTTATTGATTTATTTTATGTGACGTCTACTTGGGATATTAGACAACGTCAATTTACATTATAAACAAATTTACATAAAATTAAATTTTAATTATTTTAGCAAAAATAAATACAACAGTATTATTATCTAACAACAACAACAAAAACAACAACAAAAACCTGTTTATTTATGATACATGATGAGGAGAAAACAAGATGGCCACCACGCATGTTTATTCGATTTCCAATCATCGCGAGAAATGTATTTAAAATAATCATCATTGAAAAATAATTACAGATTTAATTATCTATGTCACAAGTATATCAACTATTAGTTGATATACTTGTGTCTATGTGTAATATAGGTATGATAGTATATGAAAATTATAAATACATATATTTCAACTTCTCTTTTCGAACCCAAAATATCCTATCCTATCCTGTCCCGTAACCCCAAGGTCGTAGGGGCACCACAGATGATTGTTTAACCAGCATACTCCATATTTCTCTGTCCTCAGCAGCCCTGATGGCTTCGCTCAGTGTTAAACCAGTCCATTCTGGAATGTTGTCCTCCCACCTCTTTTTCGGTCTCCCTCTTCTTCTACCTCCTTGCACTGTGCCTTGCAGAATAGTCTTTGCAAAGCCTGATGATCTGGTGACGTGGCTATACCATCGGAGTTTCCGTTTCTTCACCACTGTGAGCAGGTCAACCCAAACGACACTGCAAAAAACTTTGTTATAACCTAGGTTTGAAATTCAACTACGTTACATCTCTCTCTCTCTCTCTCTCTCTCTCTCTCTCTCTCTCTCTCTCTCTCTCTCTCTCTCTCTCTCTCTCTCTCTCTCTCTCTCTCTCTCTCTCTCTCTCTCTCTCTCTCTCTCTCTCTCTCTCTCTCTCTCTATATATATATATATATATATATATATATATATATATAAATTGCTTAGCCGGAAGTCCTTCTTCGCCTCTACTATAAAGTTTGGCCGGTATGAACGATGATCTGGGCAGGTGCTGGGCGCTGCGGATCGGCCTAGCCTGCTGTGCGCTCAAAACCAGCGAAATCGTTATAGCCGACATTTCCTTACCGAACGTTTAACCGTTTCTGAGATAAATAAATAAACAAAATGTCCATAAACTGCAATAGCCTCATTCCGCGCGCTTCCATTAAAAATCAAATTGAGGTTTCAGCATGTTTTTCCATATAGACCAAAAAATTGATGGTCTTTCTACGAAGCCTTGGTAGCTTACTTAGTAAAACATTCGCCTACCATGCAGGGCGACCCAAGTTCAAATCTCACGCGGGCCATATTGTTTTTAATGTTTTTTGTTTTTTTTACACTACAATATGGATAGTTTTCTTTTTAATTTAGGCTTTTTACCTTTAATTTATTATTATTATTATTATTATTATTATTATTATTATTATTATTATTATTATTATTATTATTATTATTATTATTATTATTATTATTATTTATAAACTAATAATAATAATAATTTATTATTATTATTATTATTATTATTATTATTATTATTATTATTATTATTATTATTATTACCAAGGATCGGGATGGGGTCGTACGTGTAGGTAAGAGGGGGCTACCGGTAGGTTTAAAGGGGCATGGGTAGGCATAACGGGGATACGGGTATATATAAGGGGGTATGGTGATGGTCGATTCCACTCATCGTCCCCTATACGCTTATGTGTCCGGGGACGTTAATCTATTTTAACTAACTGGTCGATTCCTTTCATCCATACCTGCGAAACGATCAACGGGGAGGTATCAAGGAGGGTACAGGTAGGTTACAAGGGGGGTACGGAAGGTATCAAGGGGGTATGGGGAGGTATCAAGTGGGTTCGGGGAGGTATCAAGGGGGTATGGTGAGGCATCATGGGGGGGACGGGGAGATATCAGGGGGGGGGGTATGGGGAGGTATCAAGGGGGATATGGGGAGGTATCATCGTCCAAATGAAACTCGCAGACAACAGTTGTCTCTCTGTCTACATTTTAAACAGCAACCTGTGGTACAAAACCACTAGTATATATATAGTTTTATAGAAACTGACCATTCAGCTCCAAATGAAGAATTTTTTGTCGTTAGGTCCCCTTCTTCTTCTTCTTCTTCTTCTTCTTCTTCTTCTTCTTCTTCTTCTACTACTACTACTACTACTACTACTACTACTACTACTACTACTACTACTACTACTATTACTACTACTATCGGTAGTAAGTAAGCAAGCAGTCTAAGTCGTTAACTAGATGACCTCCCAGGTTTATATTCCTTCCAGTAGTATGTTCCCCCAAATCTCTATTTCCCCAGATCTATGTTCCCCCAGGTCCATGTTCCCCTAGATAGTCTACAGTCATATTCTCATATGTATGACCCTTGTGGTAAGTTGATATAGCTCAGTTTCTTAACTGTCGGTGATGTAAATGTTATGGGGTTATACGTCTATACAATTTGGCACGCCGCTTTCCCATCTGAGAGGCGCACCTCGAGTGTATTGCCATCTGCCCTGGCATGTTTGATGTTTGCAGCCTTTATGTAACATGTGTTTGCCTTCCTATCCGAACTCATACATGCAGAGAGAGAGAGAGAGAGAGAGAGAGAGAGAGAGAGAGAGAGAGAGAGAGAGAGAGAGAGAGAGCACTATGAGGTCTCGTATCGGTCGGTGAGTGGAAGGGACATGTCAAGGCTACTTGCCTCCTCAGAGGGAAAAGGGCGAAGGCCTCGTCAAGTCTCAGCTACGCCGTATGGTCTGGTTGGCGTTGAAATGATATAATCTCTTTCAGGCCGATATTTCCCTCAGCAGTCTCTGATTCTCAGTCTGGATCCACGTCATATCCAATCCTATCCTATCCTATCCCGTAACTCGGAGTTCGTAGGGGCACCACAGATGATCGTTTAAACAGCGTACTCCATCTTTCCCTGTCCTCAGCAACCCTGATGGTTTCGCTCAGTGTCAAACCAGTCCATTCTCGAATGTTGTCCTCCCACCTCTTTTTCGGTCTCCCTCTTCTTCTACCTCCTTGCACTGTGCCTTGCAGGATGGTCTTTGCAAGACCTGATGATCTGGTGACGTGGCCATACCATCGGAGTTTCCGTTTTTTCACCACTGTGTGCAGGTCATCATGTTGTCCAATGGCTTGTGTGATGGTCTGTCGGATTTCGTCGTTGGTGACGTGCTGGGAATAGGAAATGCCCAGAAGTCTTCTGTATCACCTCATCTCCATGCTTTGTATTCTTCGTTGTAGATATAGATCTGCTATGAGGGTCCATGTTTCGCAAGCATATAGGAAGATGCAGATGACAAGGGAACGCAGCAGTCTTACCTTGGAATGTAGGCTGATGGTCCTGTCTTTCCAAATTGGCTTCAACCTCGCCAGGGCAGCAGTTGTTTGTGCGATCCTGGAGAGGACTTCCTGTCGGGACCCATTGTCTGATACAATGGCTCCTAAATATATGAAGCTATGCACTGTGTTGAGGGATTGGCCTTGGACTTTGATGTCCATGTTGATGCCATTGGTATTGTTGGTCATCATTTTGGTCTTCTCTGCACTTATTTCCATTCCATAGGCTCTGGAGGTGGTGTCAAGCCTCTGTACCAGCTGTTCAGGTTCTTGTTCCTCTCCAGCCAATCCATCAATGTCATCCGCAAAACGAAGGTTGGAGATTGCTCTTCCCCTTATGCTGACTGTGCCTTGGTGATCTGCAAGGGCATCTGACATGATGCGCTTTAGTAAGATGTTGAAGAGTGTTGGAGAGAGTAGGCGTCCCTGACGCACACTGATTGTTGTTCTGAACCAGTTTCCGATGGCGCTGTTGTGGAGGACTGCACTGGTAGCCTTGTCATACAGGCTTTTGATGACTTCAATAATTTTAGGGCTGGTGTTGTCTTGCTTTGGATCGTGGAGACCTTGGGCTGTTTAACACTTGTCAGCCGTTTCATAGTCTGGTAGGCCTTCTTGCTGTTTTTCTTGTTCAGAATTTTCTCTATTTCCTGGCATTGATCTTTTATCCAGTTCTCCTTTGCTGTGCGCACGCCTTTTCGGATGTCATTTTTGATTTTTCGGTAGGCATCAGCTTCCTGTGCGGTGTTCTTTTTCTTTTTCATCTTTCTTCGTTTATCACACTGGTCCACAAATTCAGGTGTGATTCAAAGCTTCTTCTTTGGCCGGTGCTTTCCAAGGATCTCCATGGCGGCATCTGTCACAGCTGAGTTGAAGGTGGTGGTCATGGTTGATCCACGTCCACCCGCAAAGAAGAGACTGTTTTGGCTCGCCTTCATATTGGGCATACTTATGTTAACCTTAGTCTCCTTAAGAAGAACCACCACCATGGTGCTTTGCATGTGACTATTCTTTTACGTCCTCCATTTTATGTTTGAATGTGCTGATCTTGTTGATGAAAGTGAAAGATATTTTGGTTCGATACCTTTTAATGAGATTTTTGAAGTATGCAATATTATATATAGTCAACACCTGTTTCAATTTGTACATGATGTTGGTTTGTTTTATCGCATATAAATCACATCGTCTTGTTCTGTATTCTTGGTTGGATTTTATTGGTGAGAGTGACTTTAGTTGCATCCAGGGCCGGACCTAAGTTTTTCAGGGGTAGGGGCCCAAATTTATTTAAGGGTAGTAGTGAAGGCGCGAAGGGCCGAGCCGACGGCGCGAAGCGCCTAGTTTACTAGGGGAGTCCGGGGGCATGCTCCCCCGGTAAAATTTTTTGTAAAGGGAGAAAAAATGGTGCAATCTGGTGCAATCTGAGCATTTAAATTGCAAAATTTTGGTGCTATAGTTTGCCACTGATTTTGGGGAGAAATTACCTTTAAAAAAGTGTGTGTGTGTGTTTTTATTTATGTGTGTGTGTGTGTGGTTTTCTTTTTTTTTATATATATATTTTTCCCCCACATTTTGTTTTCTTTCTTTTTGTTTTCTTTCTTTTTTTTCTTTCTTTTTTCAAAAAAGGGTAGGGGCCCGGGCCCCTCGGGCCTCTAGGGCAGGTCCGGCCCTGACATCTTTTATCATGTTTAAATGTTAACAGTTTAATCTAATTTTGCTTAATTTTATGTGGTCCTGATTCGGTTCTTGGCAGTCCGCTGCCCTATAAACAATGAAAATCTATCTATCTATCTGTCCAAACCCTGACTTCACAATCAAGAGACCAACCGAGGGATCTGCGTGCACGTTAGGGTTTCCCCTGTAACCGTGAATGAATGAACAATGAGGTTTAACGTCTACACCCACCATTGGCGATATGGCAGACGGGGATAACCATCCCAAAGAAAGAGGGGTAGGGACCTGAATCAACACTGAACCACCAAAGCAATCATACTGCTAAAATGGACAGTGAAAATGGCCACATTTTATATCGCCCACCACGGGATTCGAACCTGGATCATCGGTGTGCCAGGCGATCGCTCTACCAATTGAGCTACGGCGGTGGGACTCTGTAACCGTAAGGGAGAGGAGGGGTAATAAACCTCCTTTTTCTGGGGGTCAGCTTCGTGAGTGGTGCCTGTCGCAACTCTCCTTCTCTCTCTTACCAACGTACCAATCCATTCACGAGGTATGCCAAGAGGAAAATCAGAAGCATGATGGTAGGGATACATCCTATTCTGATCGAATCATCTGTATAAATATCCCACATGCGCTTGTATCTGGCCGCGTCTCCCTTTCGTTATCTGTATATATGTATAACGAATAACCAAAGGGAGACGCGTCACAGGCATAGGCGCTCGCGTGTCCAGATACAAGCGCCTGTGAAATATCCCGTTGCTAACTCGGAATACCTGTTGAGGATCGACCAGCTGCATGACAGACGCTTGGATTCGAATAATAAAAGACAAGCTGAGAGAAGAAAGCATGGAGAATGCATGGTGGAATGTTGAAAGGGTGTCTCTCTCTCTCTCTCTCTCTCTCTCTCTCTCTCTCTCTCTCTCTCTCTCTCTCTCTCTCTCTCTCTCTCTCTCTCTCTCTATAGTGTGTGTGTGTGTGTGTGTGTGCGTGGGGGCGTGCGTGTGGGGTGTGTGTGTGTTTGGTAAGTGTGTGTAACATGAGAGCGCGTATGTTGGTGCAGATCGCCGCGTTTTGAGCTTGATTGGTGATTTGGAAAAAACACGTATATTATTATTATTATTATTATTATTATTATTATTATTATTATTATTATTATTAGAAAGAAAGAAAAAAAGGAAGTAAGGAAAAAGGAAGGAGTTACGACTGTTGAAAACGAAATCAACGATGTAGATGTTAGCGCTGGTGTTACGCAACCCTACTACTGGCATTCCTTCCGTAAGCGTACTGTGTAAAGTAGAAGACAAAAAAATACCGAAGATGCATTTATAGACTGCGATGGTACGTGAACTCATATCATGCGCTATCTCTGTATGCACATTTAGCTCGAAGTGAGAAAGAAATATGGAAAGGAAGAAATAAATAATCGATGCATTTACATCCCAATAATAAGTTTTAAATGTTACTATAGTGTTTGTCATTCTTTATTTCTGTCTCCTTTCACTGTTTCAGCCTACACTGTTTTTTTCTATTCCTCCTTTCGCCAAAACCATGATCTCACTATTTACTGACACCAATCGCCTGTAATGACTAGAACGGGGGTACTGAAAATGAAAACAGTATTGATGATGATGATGATGATGATGGTGATGATGATGATGATGATGATGATGATGATGATGATGATGGTGATGATGATGATGATGATGATGATGATGATGATGATGATGATGATGATGATGATGATGATGATGATGATGATGACAGTGATAGCGATCTTTCATTCCGCTGATATGCACGCTTCTGTAGAAACTCCAGTACCAGTAATCACTATGTTTGTGATACCAGTAAGTCTAATCAAGATAATATTGATACTTAGTAACTATTGTGATATTAAATTAATACTTGGTAATTAGTATGATATTTAGTAATTATTATGATATTGATTTCTTTTTTTTTTCTTTCTTGTAATTGCTTATCGTAGCCCATAACGACATGTGCATTTTTGTGGTGGGTCCAGGAGTTCTGGGGATTAACTTCCATTGCGGCTTTACTGCGGGGTCCAGTTGTCGCATAATCATATTATACCAGCAATGCTTCTCTGTCAGTTCATATCGGATGACCTTATATCTGCCGCTGGCCTACGCTAAGGAAGTCCGCGTGAGAATGAACATTTATGACCTGGCCGTAACTCTAATGCAGGCTTTTGTCATTCATACGATCAGAGATTATCATTCGTCATAAATTTCTTTTTCCAGCCATCTTGAAAACAATCCTACAAGTTGCTGGCCGAGTCCCACACAGCGTCTTGTCCCCTATACGCACTGTGTCCGGGGACGTTAATTTATCCACTGAACTGAACACAGCGTCTCCGAGACTTGTGATAGACGCAGGCAGATTGCATGTAGGTACCAATCTTGGATAGATTTACAAGACGCTCAAGTTTGGCCGAATCCAGTTGGCTCTCCACAAGCGCATGACAGCTATTCTACACCGCCCGTTTTTGAGAGCCAAGGTCAACAACAGCTATTGGTCACTGCTATGTCACTTTGAACTATTCACCTGGCTTTACGAGTATCCCATACGGAGTTGAGTCTAGTTAGGGGGTGGGTGGGTAGGAATAACGAAGCTTAACGTCCTATTGCGTTAGCGTTAAGGACGAATCATCACGTCGCCACCTTGACAACAATGATCATCATCATCATCATCATCATCATCATCATATCAAAAGCACGTTTTTAATTTTTTAATCCATCACCTGTTCAAGAAGAAGTGTGTTCACACGGTTGAACTTCACTTACCGCTAGACTGTTGGTTAATACTAGATCTAATAATAATGCTAATAATAATAATAATAATAATAATAATAATAATAATAATAATAATAATAATAATAATAATAATAATAATAATAATAATAATAATAATAACAACAATAATAATAATAATAATAATATTGCTAGTAGTAGTAGTAGTAGTAGTAGTAGTAGTAGTAGTAGTAGTAGTAGTAGTATAACTATCACCATCATCATCATCATCATCATCATCATCATCATCATCATCATCATCATCATCATCATCATCATCATCATCATCATCATCATCATAACAATTATGCCGGATAGTAAATACGCGCTTTTCCTCAAGTCACCAATCAGGCCCAACACGCGGCGATCTGTACCAACATACACTCATGGAAATAGATTTTTTTTTTGTGGGCCTCTACAACAGCGCGCAATAATGATTAAAATGCGTGTGTTACCTCTCTTTAACGACTTGATTATTATAATCAGTGATGGTGGGTGTACGTCACTGTACTACCATGGCAGGTCACTTATCAGGCCACACGGATCGATCTAGATCTGACACCGATAACGGATCGATTATTGACGGGTGTCGTTGATGACGGAGACAGCTAAAATAGTCTGCATTAGCAAGAGACACTATTAAAGACGCTCTAGCATTGTTACTATTTCTGCCGTACGCTGATAAAACGAAGCAAGTCCATATTTTGTCAAAAATTCTTTCTTTCTTTTTTTTTTTGTATTAAAAAAAAAAGATCTGCATGAGAGGGATCAACAGTGTAAATATTGAAAGTAGGTTTGCGAGATCCAAAAAAGCCAGTGATCCGGATGCAAACAGACGAAGTATGGGTCATTGAGACACAAGCCTACACACATGTCCATTTTCTCGAAACTAACGTCGCTGGCTAAGCTTGTTTATTTTGTCATCACATGCACCTTAGCTTATGACTCTGACTATCAGGAAGCTGTATCGATCTCTTGAAGCTTATAGCTGTGTGTTTGTTTAGTATGCTATGTACGTGAGTATGTGAGGCCCTTCATTCAGTTTCTCATTGAATGATTGAAATATGAATGGACGATGGAAGGGTGGATGGATGGACGATTGACCAAGTTATTGCATTGATTGATTAATTGGTTAATTGGTGTTTTGTATGGCTAATTAACTATGCAGCTTCGGCATGCCTACGGGCAGTGGCTTTCTTACAACCATATTGGTGTCTTTTCTTGATTGTGGTCTAGAGATAAGCTGCTAGAAATATTTTATTGGAAAATTACGGTAATACCCTAAGAATAGGAGGATGAATGAGTCGTATTTGATGATGATGATGATGATGATGATGATGATGATGATGATGAGGAGGAGGAGGAGGAGGAGGAGGAGGATTGATGACGACGACGATGATGATGATGATGATGATGACGATGTCGTCGACGACGACGACGGCGAATGTGACAGCAGTCCATTGATCTTTATTACGTCGTGTGCATTTACTGCATGCCGATGTGTGCACTGCTATTGTGCTATGGGCTTGCTGGCCGAGGGCCAGTCGATGAAATTTACGATGATTTTAAGTTGGCAACACCAGCTGGTGACACATTTGAACAAGCTGCCACCTTGCCACTGTAATGCATCGTGCACAACATAATAATAGCACACCAGCTTGGACTACCTAGTGCGCACGGGCGCCTGAATCAGAATGTGAGCCGAGTCTATGAATAATGCTAGTTCTAGCGCGCGCCTGTGGTAATACCTGCGCGAAAAGATAGTAAAATGAAAACGGGACAACAGCGGAACAGCAGATCAGAGGAAATACGTTGAAAGGGATCCATTTCTTAGAAAGTTTTGTGGATCCCAAATCCGCGTAACGGTAGTGGCGCGGCTTTTATTATTATTATTATTATTATTATTATTATTATTATTATTATTATTATTATTATTATTATTATTATTATTATTATTATTATTATTATTATTATTATTATTATTATTGTTGTTGTTATTATTATTATTATTATTATTTGTTTGTTTGTTTGTTTGTTTTGTTTTTGTAGAATCATATTTCTATGTCTCTCTTGTTGTATCTCTGCCATTTTTGCAAAGTGTATGCAAGAAGTCGAACTCTATTTACGCGGAGTAAAAACTCGGGGTGAAAGTCTTTCTATTGGGGTGTACCACGTTTCGTTCGTTCGTTCGTTTCGTTAGGTAGATTACCGTCCCCGGACACGGAAGCGTATAGGGGACTTGGATGGAAGAAGGCCGTTGGAATTAAGAAGTCATGGTGCGGGATGAGTCGCTTGAAGAGGGAGCGCGTAGCGCCGCTGCAACGTCCAGCTGAAGTTAAGATGGGTCTGAGGTGAACAGCAGCGGGTGATGGTAGAGCAAGGGGCCAGTGTTGGTAGGTCGGCAAGGGGCAGGCGTAACCGTTCGAAGGGGAAGAGGGAAGTGAGAGGAGGGGACGTAGGTGCTTCACAGGAAGCCTGGGGGAATAAAAACGGGTCTGAGGGAGATGATTGAGTACGAGCAAAGTCTCCTCTCTGAAAATCCTTACCGGGAAGAGAGGGGACTATAAACTGATTTAAAAAAAAATAATGATTGAGTATACTGCTGCCTTGCACCCGCTTCTCCCTCTTGCGGCCTTGCCACGTCGGCCTCCACCCTGCTGGATTATCAACTGGCCTTACTACACCGACTACTTTTTTGAGAACTCGTCATTCTTCCACTGCCTGACATCTATGATTTCCTCTGGACGTTGCAGCTGCGTACCTGCGCTCCCTCTTCTACTGTTCTTCTTCAGCCAAATGACTTCTTATTTATCCGGACATCTTAAAACATCGGAAGTCTTCTATCCAAGTCCCCTATACGCTATTGTGTCCGGGGACGGTAATCTACCTACCTACCTACCTATGATTGAGTAAGTCCCTTATACGCTAATGTGTCCGGGGACGTTAATCTACTCAAACAAACAAACAAACAAACAATGATTGAGTAGTTTAAGTACGGATGGATCGGTATCTATCGAGCATGTGAAAACAATACTGATCTATTATGAATAGAAACTACCCCAAGTGGGGTCTAGGGTGAATACATTCCCAGGAGGGAGCTGAGGCAAACAGGGAGAGTATGCGAGCGGGATGAGATGGCTGATATTACGGGTGGTTATAAATAAAAATCCTATCAGGACCAAAATACAAGATTAAAAATAATGGGAAAAAGACCCCAAAGTGTCCGACTGATCGGAGAAGACATACGCAATCATACAAGAAAAGGAAACCAAAGGGTGTACCACCACGATGATCAGCCTTTTTAAAGGTGGTGAACCTAGCCGCGTGAATAACTTAAGCATACATAACGCTCATCAGTATGTAGGGCAGCTGCTGCTGGAAACATGTCTTAGTGAAAGATGCCGTGTCGCCGGGGTATTTTGGTTCTTTTATACAGCGTTAGCGCAGTGTAATGAGTAAAGGTTCTGCGTTACGTGTTTATCCGTCACGCGCAATGTATTTATCGATCGGCCAACGGGCGCAGCACAAGCTGTATTATTACAATATAATTATTGTTCATGTTGTTGTTTTATGGGTGGAGGTGGTGGAGGTGTTGTGGTTGATAGCGATGGTGATGGTGCGATGATGGTGGTATTTTTTCTGTTGTTATTGGTGTTAATAAGGGCGGCTATATTAGTGTTATTCTGGTTCTATCTGTATCTTGTGCCAAAGATTGGGACACCGCGGATCTATGAGAAACCTCTGTGGGTGGCTCTCTGAGAACGTATTGGCGTTTCGAGGATTGTGTTTATTTGTCATGAAATTGGAAGTGTTCCTTACTAGTCATGGCATTTACAAATGGCTTGAGAATCTATATCCAGATGATCGAATCAGGAACAATAATAGTACCGCATGTCATTGGCATTGTTTTCAACACCATGAAGCACACTTCAGACAGGAACATTAACATGGCAGTGTATAGGAACTATCTGTATTGGTGATTGCCTTTAATGCCCATCTGCCCACTTCGCACTTTCGCCCTCTCCCCATTCAAATGCGTGTGCTCACATGCACGCGCACACACATGCACGCACACATGCACGCACACACACACACACACACTAAATATATGTTGTGGGTGTTTGTGTATGTACAGAGGCTTGACACCACCTCCAAAGCCTTTGGAATGGAAATAAGTGCAGAGAATATCAAACTGATGACCAAAACCACCAATTGCATCAACACGGACATCAAAGTCCAAGGCCAATCCCTCAATACGGTGCATAGCTTCAAATATTTAGGAGCCATTGTATCAGACAGTGCGTCCTTCACAAATACATACATACATAAATACATACATAAATACATACAGACATACATACATACATACATACATAGGCTTACATACAGTGCAAAGTAACACATAAAACTACTACTTGCGTGAACAATGTTACAAGCAAGTTTGTTGGCCTTTGTAATGTGATTCTCTCTCTCTCTCTCTCTCTCTCTCTCACACACACACACACAAACACACACACACACAAACACTCTCTCCCTCTCTCTCTGTCTTCACTCTCTCTATCTCTTTCCCACTTCCCTATTACCCTCACTACACCGATAAAAATTACAAATATGACAAGACAATGTGCTTTGCCAAGTTCCCACGAGCACTGCCTCTCATATATTTCCATTACCATTGTACACAGAAGTGGTTTTATCCATCCGTTCTGTGAAATAAGGGAACATGGGAAAATGGGTGCGACCACGCACAGTGGTTAGTGCACTTGTTTCTTTTTTTTTTTTTTAGAACAGTTCAGCATCAATCAGTCTGGTTAATACTTAAATGGGGCAGTTATTTAACACTTAAATAGGAAGGACAAGCAAGAAAGCCGCACCAAAGAGCTCCGTAATAAGCTCTTGGGCCGCACTGATTATGACACATAATTATTGTGTTCTCTTGGATCTCAGACTCGAAAGCCATTTGTAGTATTTTACTGTTATTTTCCACATCTCTCTACATACATTCCACACTGCGTAGCTGAGACTAACTCTCTACAGGTGGAGAGGCCAACCTAAGCCTCGATCGGCTTGCTTCAGCTGCGCGGTGAGCATACATCTAGATCTATCATTAGCGATGATGCGATGACGGTTTAAGGTGTGCTTGCCTATCCATTGACGACGACGAGGAGGAGGACTAAAAAAAAAAAATGTCCAACGCTGAATAATTACTTTTGGTTGATGAAACAGCTAGTTTATCCAAACTACGCCGCTTTCTCTTTCACTCTATCAAGTTTTTGTTTACCTTTTTTTTTTTTTTTTTTTTTAAGCCATTTAAATAATTAGGTTGATGATTACGACTTATCCAAACTACAGTGTTTTTTTTCTTCTTCTTCACTTTATATACTTTTGGTTAATCTTCTCTTTTTAAGCGCAGCCCGATTTGAAGGTGTCATTTTATTTGATCTTGATAACCCGGCGTATCGGCTTTCTGACATGGTGGTTAAAAAAAAAAAAAGGAAAAAAAGCCACAACAAAACAACTGTCATTGGGGTGTAGATCTCTTCTTGCGTTCTTTGTTGTCTCTGTCGCGAACTGGCTAGTATTAACTCTGCTTGTTGACTATTTAGCATTGTGTAGTCTTTGTAATAGTAGAGAGTCAGTCTATTACACAGCAGCAATTAAATTACAGCACACTGCGAGCCTGAGCCACACACACAGCGCAGTGACGTCAGCACTTAAGTTTTGAATCGGACCGTTGGAACCAATGGGAGAGCTTAGGCAAAGTGGTTGGAGCCAGTTTGACTGGGTCCAAACCACGCACAGTTTTGGTCAGTTGGGAGGAATACACCGAAGTGTGAACAGCTAGATAGCTAGAGAAATCTCTACACACTTAGACCAGGAAGCAGGACTTAGAAGCATAGAATTCTATCAAGTCACAACGGGCCTGAACTTGTCAAACAGGTAAATGAACACCCTTCTGTTTCATCGTGATATATTTATATTATTGTTGAAATTATGTTTGTGGAATTTGCTATGCATAAATGTGAATTATTAATCCGAATTTGCCGTACCACGTGGAAGAGCCGACCACGAGGCGAAACACGACCGGTTGCGCCGCCATGTTGTATCCCGTACGGAACCACTGTTGTTTAACTTATATGTATGTTTGCAGACCAGTGGCTGTACCACTGAATGTTTATATTATTATTAATTCTGTATGTGTATAGTTAGACACGATTGATATTCATGTATGAATAGGAATTTAGAGTGAGATTCCAGTGGAACCCGGAAGTAGCAGAATGTTCGTCGCTTATGTATAGAGATGTGGAGCTATCACTGAGGGCTACTTTGGCTTTCAGTGAGACGCTCTGCACAAACCGATTATTCAGGGTTGTGCAGAATTTCGTCTCTTATATTACAGACGAGCAGGCGAGCTATCCTGGGCGCACCACTCCACAGAAACGACTAGTTGGCGGAGTATCCTCTACCGCACAAGACGGAAAGAGCGACCCGGAAAACTCCCTGTCAGACCCCACAGCGTGGCAAGGGAACCCAACTACACAACGACACAGGTGGACCAGAAGCTACCTCACAGAAGGACTTCGAACCCCCACTCATGAGTTAAGTGCATAACACGAAGGTGCACTTAAACTGATTATAACAGGACCACAGTAGTCCAACTCTTCAGAAACTGTAAAACGGACCACAGTAGTCCAAATCTACATGAATTCGAATAGAAAGTGCCCGATGAAGATATAACAGCTGCCTAGACTATCAGCGATCGAACTATTAGCAGTGACTGAGACATTTTAAGTTAGATTAGTACTTAGAGAATCTTGTATAGAGTAGAAGAAATAAATGTGTGATTTTAACTGTTATCCAGTGGCTGGACTACTTATGATTCATAGCCGTGTGAAAGCTAGTGTGACAGTAATCTCTTACCATTTTTCTATCTATTTCTGTACCCCAACCTTAACACAGAACGAGCTAAACAAATAAATTTATTAAAGTAATTCATAGGGTGACTTACTAGCAGTTCCCACCGAATATACGTGAGGGTCCATAATTCCATTGTGCAGAGCCCATAAACCCCACGTGACACTTTAATTGGCGAGCCTTGCCAGGATCTGTGTATAATAGGAATTGGGTATAACCGGACCTAAGTACAATAAAATTAGATAACAGTAGAAGTAGAATAACTTAGAATAGTGGTAACAAGGACTGATCAGTTGGGTGCACTATTCTTTAGTTAAAAACTTTTTTGCTTCAAATATTTTTGTGCCTGTATGTTGCATTGTTCTTTTGCAGGTTTTGCTTAAGTAACTGTTGTATGCCATTTGACTCTTGTTTTATTCTATTATTGATTACGAATTGTATGGTCTTTGCATTGTTTTTATTGAATTGCAATATTGCTAGTGTTTTGGTATTCCACGTGATTCAGAGGTTGTTCATAGACACGTTTGGCAATGTCGGACCCAGTGGCCTTGAGATTGCGCTTCAAGGAATTAGGGGAAGCTTTACACTTAGCAGGGGGAGACCTAATTGCGTATATCAATGCAGAGGTAGAGAAGCAGGAGGCTAAGGCAGAGAGAGCAGCAGAGAGAGAGGCGAAGAAACTCGAAGCGGCAGAGAGAGCTGCAGAGAGAGAACAGAAAAAAGCAGAACTAGAAGCAGAGCAAAAGAAACTAGCATTAGAAGCAGAGCAGAAGAAACTAGCATTAGAAGCAGAGCAAAAGAAAGCAGAGTTAGAAGCAGCAAGAGAACAGAAAAAAGCAGAGTTAGAAGCAGCAAGAGAACAGAAGAAATTAGAATTAGAAGGAGAACAGAAGAAGGCAGCATTAGCAGCAGAGAGAGAAGCAGAAGTTAGGAAATGGGAGTATGAGCGGGCAGAAAAAGAAAAAGAGAGGGAAGAAAAGGAAAAAGAAAGACAGCATGAGTTAGAGCTAAGAAGATTGGGATCAGGAGCTTCAAGTTCTTCCTCAACCCCTCCCCACTCAGATCAGCTAGAGGTAGCATCCAACCCTGTACAAGGAATGTCATTTCCACTGGGAACATTCAATGAGAGAGAAGAAGGTCTAGATCTCTATCTGACTAGGTTTGAGCGTCTAGCAACAGAGTACAAACTAGATCCCACTCATTGGTCCTTTAAGCTTAGTCAAGGGCTTAGAGGAAAGGCTTATGACATCTACAGTAAGCTACCGACTGACAGAGTGACTGACTATCACAAAGTAAAAGAGGCACTCCTAACGGGATTCGAACTAACAGGAGAATGCTACCGGCAAAAGTTCCGCACCAATCGGAGAGTGAAAGGAGAGAGCTATGCGCAGTTCGCGGATCGGTTGTCCACAATGCTGGATAAGTGGATTAGCCAGTCAGCCACGGCTAAGACGTATGATGGACTGACAGAACTGTTAGTATGGGAACAGCTACGGGAAACCATGACCCCCGAGCTGAGGACATTCTCAGTAGAACAGGGCGCGGAAAGACTGGAAGATCTGGTCAAGGTCGCAGATAGGTACGTGGCCGCACACGGAGAAGCCAAGAGCTTCAGGCGAGACCTAAAGCCTAACGGGAAAGAGGCACAAAAACGAAGCCCTAACCGAGAAGAGCGCACCGCGAATAAGCCGAATAACCCCAGACCTGGGCAGAATAAAGGACCCAACGCGGAATTCGGGAAAAGAGGTCCTGCAGAACAGAGACGGTATTGTTCGTTCTGCAACAGAAACAATCACTCCACCGCAGAATGTTTCAAGTTGGCCGCACAACGTAGGGAAGAGCGCGAAAGCCGGCCAGCGCACAGAGTTCTAACTCAAAGCAGCGGTAACAAGCCACACACAATTGGAGATCACCCATCGGTGACAGACACGGTCAAGGTCAACGGAAAAGAAGCGAACTGTCTGTATGACACAGGTCTATCATACGACGCGATAGTTAGCGAATCTCTTGTATCGCGCGCGGACTTGACGGACAAGACAGTCGACTTACAAGGAGCAGACTTGACGAAACCGACGACTACTTGCCCAATAGCATGGATCGAAGTAGAGAGTAGGTACGTCACAGGACGAATCCAAGCAGCTGTTTTACAGAAACCCCTGTATGATCTAGTGCTAGGTTGTAGGTATGTGTTCTTAGGCACGCCCCCTAAAACTGTAGAGATAGCTGCAGTGCAAACCAGGGCCCAAGCTAAAACCCAACCACCCCAGCCCGAGTTCGCTCCGAATCCAGGACTCGAAGAGATCAAAACAGCACAGAAAGAAGACACCTCGATAGCGAAGTGCTTCCAGAAGCTACCCAAGGCGCACACACCCCCGCACAAGGGAGACTTCTACATGGAAGAGGGAGTTCTACATCGACAAGGAGATGGAGATCACACCCAACTAGTACTACCAGCCACCCTTCGAGCCCAAGTACTAGAATTAGGCCACAGCATGCCACTCAGCGGACACATGGGAATTGGAGCCACAGTGCAGAGAATCAGCGCACACTACTATTGGCCAGGAATCACGGAGGATGTCAAGCGCTACGTGAAATCTTGCCACCAATGTCAACGATATTCCCCGCGACATCACACCGTACCAGTTACCTTAGGACCATCGGTAGTAGTCGGCGTGCCATTCCAGCAAGTCTCAGTAGACATAGTAGGACCACTGCCCATGACCAAGAAGCGGAACAGATTTCTACTCACACTCGTCGACGCATGTACGATGTGGTGCGAAGCAGTCCCGTTGCCAGCGATCGACACCAAGAAGATTGCAGATGCACTCATCGCCATCTTTACCAGAGTCGGATTCCCGGACAGCATTAGAACGGACAACGGATCTCAGTTCACCGGCCGCCTGATGCAAGACGTGTTCGAGTTGATACAAGTTCATCACATTCGCACACCACCATACCACCCCGCCAGCAACGGACAAGTAGAAAGACTGAATGGAACCCTTCTCACCATACTCAGGAAAGTCGCCGACGACAATCCAGAAGCGTGGGACACCTACGTGAATGCGGCACTGTTCGCATACAGAGAAACGCCCCATGCAGCCACAGGCTACACCCCGTCAACATTGCTATTCGGCAGACCTCTAGCAGGACCGCTAGAAGCCCTACGCAGAAGTTGGACGGAAGCCAAGATAGACGACACACCAAGAGGTGCCACCAAGTACGTCGCAGACCTGCAGGAAACCCTCAAAGCAACGTGGAAGAAAGCTGGTGAAGCACTGAAGAAGGCCAGAGCCCGTCAGGCGAAGTACTACAACCGCCACGCTAAGGACAGAGAACTGCAAGTCGGCGATCAAGTGCTACTCTTACTTCCAAGTGGAACCAACAAGCTGGACATCGCTTGGAGAGGACCGTACCGGGTGACTGCCAAGAAATCCAAGACAGTCTACCAAGTAGAGGTGAACGGGAGAGCCCGATACCACCACATTAATCTCCTCAAGAAGTATACGGACAGACCAGCGACCCCCAGCACTCACAACTTGTTAGCCATCGCCATCGCGGAAGAAGGAGAAAGCATGGAGACCAATGCAGTAGAGTACCCCCTGCACTCCAAAGAAACCTACAAAGACGTGATACTCAACGGAGACCTAGCCGCTAAACAGCAACAGCAAGTACTACAGGTCATTCGACAACATCAGACTGTGCTCACAGACCGACCAGGGAGGACAGACCTCGTCGAAGTAACCTTAACGGTGACCGACCCAACACCCGTCCGCCAGAAGCTCTACCCGATGCCCCTGTCTCAGCAGCGAGCCATCAAGGAAGAGATAGACACCTTACTGGCAGCCGGAATCATCTCAGAGTCTACTTCACCCTACAGCGCAGGCACGGTATTGTTGCGAAAACCCAACGGAGAGCATCGACTGTGCATTGACTTCAGACTGTTGAATGCCGTAACGCAGTTCCAGCCAGAGCCACTCCCGGACCAGACAGACCTATTTGCCAAGCTACAGCGAGCGAAGTACTTCTCACGCATCGACCTCAGCAAAGGATACTATCAGATACCAGTACAACCACAAGTCCGAAAGTACCTAGCTTTCAGCACTATGGAAGGACACTTCGAATTCAACGTGCTTCCATTCGGACTCCACAACGCACCCAGCATCTTCAGCGCCATGATGCGAAAACTCCTGGCACCCCTGAGCAGCGAGCACCTACATTCGTTTATGGACGACATCCTCATCGCAACACCTACGTGGGAGGAACATGTCACGCTCCTACAGCAACTACTCGCCCGCCTCAGAGACACGGGATTGACGGCAAGACCCACCAAATGTCAGATTGGATTCACAGAACTAGAATTTCTGGGACACACCATCAGTCAAGGAAGCCTGCGACCGGTAGAAAAGACAGTGAAACGCCTACTCGACGCTCCTAGGCCCAAGACCAAGAAGGAAGTGCAGTCGTTTCTAGGGCTCTGCGGCTTCTACCAGAAGTTCATCCCCAACTACAACAGCATCGCCGTACCTCTGACAAATGGAACCCGGAAAATCGCCCCGGACAAAGTCGTATGGACAGCCGAATGCGAGACAGCATTCCAAACACTCAAGGACAGAATGACATCGGCGCCAGTACTCCACCTACCCGATTTGACTCAGCCATTCGTTCTTCGCACCGACGCAAGCGACTTAGGCCTCGGAGCAGTACTGCTACAGCGCGACCCCAAGAATGCAGAGAAGTTATTCCCTGTCGCCTACGCCAGCAGAAAACTGAGACCCGCCGAAACACACTACGCCACGTCGGAGAAAGAAGGTCTTGGACTAGTCTGGGCCATACAGAAGTTCCAACTCTACCTGTATGGGACCCACTTCACAGTTCAGGTGGACCACCAACCACTATCGTTCCTGGCAGCCTCCAAGTCTTTGAACTCTCGCCTGATGAGATGGGCACTCACCCTTCAGGCATACTCATTCCAAATCGAGTACATCCCCGGCAAAGAGAACCACGGAGCCGACTACCTCAGTCGCCATCTCGTGGAGGACACAGCAGCTGTCGCCCACCCAACACAACTAAGGGCCACAGCACCAGAATTCGTCCCCGCCCAGTAATACCCTGTCACTAGTGTCCATAGCTACCTGGCACAGCATTGCAGCTCAGGTAGAGCAACTTAACTAGTGTGTAAATAGGACCCTAGGATAGTGCAGTGTTAAACTAGGCTCTGTAGTAGAAAAAGGTCGAATCCAGTAGTCATCGCCTTTTTTCAGTTGAGGGAGCCTGTCGCGAACTGGCTAGTATTAACTCTGCTTGTTGACTATTTAGCATTGTGTAGTCTTTGTAATAGTAGAGAGTCAGTCTATTACACAGCAGCAATTAAATTACAGCACACTGCGAGCCTGAGCCACACACACAGCGCAGTGACGTCAGCACTTAAGTTTTGAATCGGACCGTTGGAACCAATGGGAGAGCTTAGGCAAAGTGGTTGGAGCCAGTTTGACTGGGTCCAAACCACGCACAGTTTTGGTCAGTTGGGAGGAATACACCGAAGTGTGAACAGCTAGATAGCTAGAGAAATCTCTACACACTTAGACCAGGAAGCAGGACTTAGAAGCATAGAATTCTATCAAGTCACAACGGGCCTGAACTTGTCAAACAGGTAAATGAACACCCTTCTGTTTCATCGTGATATATTTATATTATTGTTGAAATTATGTTTGTGGAATTTGCTATGCATAAATGTGAATTATTAATCCGAATTTGCCGTACCACGTGGAAGAGCCGACCACGAGGCGAAACACGACCGGTTGCGCCGCCATGTTGTATCCCGTACGGAACCACTGTTGTTTAACTTATATGTATGTTTGCAGACCAGTGGCTGTACCACTGAATGTTTATATTATTATTAATTCTGTATGTGTATAGTTAGACACGATTGATATTCATGTATGAATAGGAATTTAGAGTGAGATTCCAGTGGAACCCGGAAGTAGCAGAATGTTCGTCGCTTATGTATAGAGATGTGGAGCTATCACTGAGGGCTACTTTGGCTTTCAGTGAGACGCTCTGCACAAACCGATTATTCAGGGTTGTGCAGAATTTCGTCTCTTATATTACAGACGAGCAGGCGAGCTATCCTGGGCGCACCACTCCACAGAAACGACTAGTTGGCGGAGTATCCTCTACCGCACAAGACGGAAAGAGCGACCCGGAAAACTCCCTGTCAGACCCCACAGCGTGGCAAGGGAACCCAACTACACAACGACACAGGTGGACCAGAAGCTACCTCACAGAAGGACTTCGAACCCCCACTCATGAGTTAAGTGCATAACACGAAGGTGCACTTAAACTGATTATAACAGGACCACAGTAGTCCAACTCTTCAGAAACTGTAAAACGGACCACAGTAGTCCAAATCTACATGAATTCGAATAGAAAGTGCCCGATGAAGATATAACAGCTGCCTAGACTATCAGCGATCGAACTATTAGCAGTGACTGAGACATTTTAAGTTAGATTAGTACTTAGAGAATCTTGTATAGAGTAGAAGAAATAAATGTGTGATTTTAACTGTTATCCAGTGGCTGGACTACTTATGATTCATAGCCGTGTGAAAGCTAGTGTGACAGTAATCTCTTACCATTTTTCTATCTATTTCTGTACCCCAACCTTAACACAGAACGAGCTAAACAAATAAATTTATTAAAGTAATTCATAGGGTGACTTACTAGCAGTTCCCACCGAATATACGTGAGGGTCCATAATTCCATTGTGCAGAGCCCATAAACCCCACGTGACACTTTACCCTACTTGAAAGGAGAGATAACCCAGAGCGGGAGAATTAATTATAATGTAAATGGTCTCCCTTTGTACTTTTATTGCTCTAGTGTCTCCTTAGGCTGGTAGGTCTAGTTGCTTGATTGCTAAGAGTATCGGTTAGCGCCTTGAGCAGTTCGTGAGTTAGAAAAGCGCTATATAAGAAAGGTTACATAAATAAATTAAGGCTAAAAAGAATTTGAGCTGTAGCGAATACGAAACTTATCAGGGTAGGGATGGTGAGGAGGCTGTTATTTAATTTGTGAATATTTATAGACGATTCAAATAACAGTGGTTTGTTGTTGCTGTTGTTGTTGTTGTTGTTGTTTTAACACTGCGCAATGAAGAAACAGCATTAAATTACTTTGCAAACATTTCACGTTTACAGGAAATAGTCCGCTTGTGGTATAGCAAACATTGATAGGAGGAAACTGTGGATGAGTTGGTGCGGGAAGCAGAATTGGGGAAGGACGGGGGAGGGAGAGAATAGAGGGAGGATGCCGCTGGGTGAGGGGGGTAGGGGGTTCAGGGTGTGAAAAGGGAATAGAATATGAGGAAGAGGGCAGGGCCGGGGTTAGGGACTCTGATGAAGATATAGTAACTTATTCGGAGTCTTTTTTGAAGTGTACGTATCTTTTGCTTCTGAAAAGGCAAGCAGCTGAATCTTTTCCCAGTATAATTAATGGCAACAAATAGCACGAAGGGGGAGGTAGCGGTTGGTAGGCGTAATGAAGAGGGCTTTCCCTGTGCAAGTTGGTCTCATCACTCAAGTGTAGGCTCCCTGCTCAAGGTGACACCAGCGGCGGTTTTAATGAGGGCGACGGTAAGTGCAAACGACTACACACAGACCTCGGAAGAGAAAACAAGAAAAAGTAACTGATGTCGTCAAGGAAACTATGTACCTGGATTTGCAAAGACAGCAGGATAACGTCACTAAAACTAACTCGTTAAAGCTAAATCTACACGTCGCCTCATTCTTTTATTTTCCATTTTTATTTATTTATTTATTTATTTTTGCCGCTAGAATTAGCGGTGAACAGTCTCTCCATCGACAACAGGTTTTTCAAATTTTAGGGCATTTGATGGGTGAAAAGATTATCTCTGATTCTTGTTGAATAAGGATTTGGAGACCGGAAACTTCCTTCAGTTAATCGGTTGTTTTAAAAAAAATCTTGTATGCTATAGCTTACTATCATACTTCTGTCTCATTAAATGCAATTAATACATTCATTCTTAGTTGTAGAATGTTACAGTTGACTGCTGATTCTTGTTGATTAAAAGTTCTAGAACCCAAAAGTAAGTCCTTTAAAAAAAATCGCTTTCATTCAGTATACTTTTTAATCATAACAGAAATGTAGTTACTTTCGTCTTTAGTTGTAGAATGTTAAACACGACCGCTGTTTGTTTTCTGTGTTAAGTCGTTTTCGTTATTTTATTCTGTATATTTCTATTAGGAGTTTAGTTGCCTTCATCCTTAGTTGTAGAATGTTACACACAGGTGGTACACGACAGAGACAGAGTTCGCCTGTTGCACATAAAGATAAGAGGGACAGACAATAGAAGATACATGGTTCTTAGACAATGGGATGTATTGTATAGTTAGCGCTACTTAGCCTTTCTTCTCGTGTCAGATAGGAAGTTTCAGGTTGTGCTTCTTGCTATAATGCGATCCAAATAACCTTTTACAATGCCACCTGCTAAAGAGTCTGCTTCCTGTCTCCAGTTTAACGCCATCGAAGTAGTTGTAGTCGTCGTCGTCGTCTTTGTCGCCCTAGTCGTCGTTGTCATCATTTTGGTAGTTTCTATCGCCATTGTCGGCATCGTTATTGTCGCCGTCCTCACCGCCATCGTCATTGTCGACGTCATCATCATCATCATCATCAGGCACCTTGAGCAGGAACAATTTATCTGTTCCTATGCAAGTCTTATTATTATTTGCCTCTATCATCATCAATCATCTCTTGAACCTTCATTTTCAAAACAGTTATATGAATGAACATTGAAGTTCAACGTCTACACCCACCATTGGCGATATGGCAGACGGTGATAACCATCCCAAAGAAGATGGGGTACTAAGGGACCTAAATTAACACTGTGAACTACCAGAACAATCATACTGTAAATACGGACAGTGAAAATGGCCACTTTTTATCTTGACCACCACAGGATTCGAACCTGGGTGTGCCAATCGAACGCTTTACCACTGAGCTACGGCGGTGGGACACGGTTATTTAGGTAGATTGTAGGCTTACAAAATACACTATCTTCGTACTCTGTAATAAAAATAATATTTTAAAAAAAAGGATTATCACGCGCTTTTTCTTCAAACGGACTAAAAGAGTAAGGCGGAAGATAAAATCTTTCCGCTGTGTGTGTGTGTGTGTGTTTTAAACAAAATTTAGATTAACTGCATTCAATATCATTATTGAATAGAGAAAACCGGAGTACCCGGAGAAAACCCTCGGTTTTCTGAAAAGTCTCGTAACAAAGTCACGTAAGTTCGTCCTATGCAGGGTTCGAACCCGCGATCCTCAACATAGGAAACAAGCACCCTACCCACTGTGCTACCAGGTCATCCCTTCTCTGGTAGTTGTTGCCTCACGCTCGCCCTAACCTTTGGCCCAGGTGCCTGACAAATGATGAGTTGCATGATACCCGTGTTTGCACACGACTCACCTTTTACATTGTGCGGCGTGAAAGGTTAACATTCTTCCCTGCTAAGCTGACTGTGGCTCGTTTTGTCTGTTTCCGTCTACTCGTGAGTAGTAGTTGGTAGGCCTATGCGCCATCTCCGTGGAGTGGCACAGGCGCTGCACAGGCGCTTGTATCTGATACGCGAGCTCCTATGCCTGTGACGTGTCTACCAAAGGGAGGAGACGCGTCACAGGCATAGGCGCTCGCGTGTCCAGATACAAGCGCCTGTGTGGTGTGGTGGCTGAGAAGAGGCAAGGACTGAGTTGAGAGAACAAGAACAAGAACAAAGTTTAATGACTATAGGCCACCGGCCCCTAGTTGGGGTCCGTAAACATTATAAACAATTGTACCACAACGTATTAATAACGTAATATAAAATATTAATTATGACCGAGTTGAGAGAGAGAGAGAGAGAGAGAGAGAGAGAGAGAGAGAGAGAGTTGTGTTCCCTATACGCTCCATGTGTCCGGGGACGTTAATCTACCCAATCAATCAATCGAGAGAGAGAGAGAGAGAGCGAGAGAGAGAGAGACAGAGAGAGAGAGAGAGATAGATCCAATCCTATCCTATGCCGTAACTCTGAGGTCGTTGGGGCACCACAGACGATTGTTTAACCAGCATACTCGATCTTTCTCTGTCCTCAGCAACCCTGATGGCTTCGCTCAATGTCAAGCCAGTCCATTCTCGAATGTTGTCCTCCCACCTCTTTTTCGGTCTCCCTCTTGTTCTACCTCCTTGCACTGTGCCTAGCAGGATGGTCTTTGCTAAGCCTGATGATCTGGTGACGTGGCCATACCATCGGAGTTTCCGTTTCTTCACTACTGTGAGCAGGTCATCACGTTGTCCAATGGCTTGTGTGATGGTCTGTCGGACTTCGTCGTTGGTGATGTGCTAGGTATAGGATGTCTTTTTGTAGCACCTCATCTGCATGCTTTGAGATGTTTTGTTATTAAGGGTTAATGTACCTTTGTGCCTCCTCCCCTCCCATACCCCTTCTTTCCTAAAACCGAAACTGAACTTGCACTGCAAGCGATTGTAAAATACAATCAAGAATTCATTCAGTATTGCATGGATCACGATCTTAGACAATCTCTGATTGTATCATAGCCCAAGTCAAACAAAAACTAAACTGGGAACAAAATTAATTAACAGTACAAACCAAACAAATCAAAATGGAGAGAGACGCAACTCTGCACTGCCATTTTGAATGGGGTTACATTGAAACCACAGGCGCCAATACAGGCCTACTACTTACTACCAGCCTAATAGTAGGGGGCCTATAGAACTCCGCTCACATTCTGATAAAAACATGTCTTAATTCGAAGGTTCGTGGTAGGTTCTTGGAGGTTCAAAAAACTTTTTTCGAGGTTCTCAGATCCCAACAAATTTAAAAAAAAAAAAAAAAAAAAAAAAAAACCGAAAGGTTCACGAATCTAGATTTGGGATCTCATTCTGAGAACCTAGAATAAAAGTGTTAGAACCTCCACGAGCCTTCCAGTTAAGACAGGCCATCAGGACGCCTGTGATTGAAATTACTTGTTGTTATATAGTTCGCTTACCATCTAAAGGCACTGGCTGAAAGCAGGATCTAACTCAAGCTGCTCAAAATGGACGAACTTGCAGCACCAGGCGCATCTGTCATACGCCTCAGCCAACTAAGCTATCCTGTTAAGCCAAATGATGTTTGACAGGCACAATCACGATTTTGTCACAAAGATGATTATCGGCCTTGCAGTGATGACAACTATTCTGTTTTGACATCATGCTATGTTTTCTCCATCATCTCATTCCCTATTGTTTTGTTTTTGGCTGTTTCTGCATTGCTTTCCCAAGTGACCATGACCCAAGCTGTCAACCTCATTCGCAAATAATAAGTGGATTCCCAGTCCTGTGCCGCTGTGTGATGACAAAAACAAATCTGCCGTGATCTGACAAAACCGTTCACAAAACATAGTTTTGAGAAAAACGCGTTTTTTCCGTTGCATTAGGTCTATGTTCAGGCTTTAGGACTTAAATTTTAACTACACGAGAGAATGCAGCACCACTATAATGCAAGCAAAAACCGAATTTGGGAGGGCGGGAGGTTAATATAACTTTGATGTTTTTTGTAGATTTTGAGCGTACGTGGGCGACAAGGTATTTATGTGTGCATAATGCACTTGATATTTTATGTATCTGAAGTTTAAATGTTTAGATCTATAGGCCTACTTTATTTGAGCAATGTTGAATGATTGTCATAATTCTTTGTAAGAGGTAATAAAGATGAGTTGAGTTGAATTGAACTGACAGGTAGATTGGTGCCTTAAGTTCAACGTCTTGTCTTTTAGTGTGTTGATTGTCCATTTGCCTCCAACTGCCCCCCCCCTCCTTCCCTCCCGATCCAGCTCCCCTCTCTCCCCCACATTCCCAACCCTCCCCCCCCCCCCCGCTACTTTACCCACTTCTTGTACAGTAAGAGTTTTTTTTTCTGAGTAACCAGTTTTGATTGCTGTTTATCGGGTTTTTGGAAGCCTGCAGTCTGTACAATGATTGCGAAACATTACATAATTGCATGGTTTTGGTTTACATTTGCATATAATTGGATCTGTTTTATCATCACTTAAATGATTGTATCATTTTTGTTGCCTGTCATATATTAAATTTAATTAATTAAACAAGGCCGGCTTATATAAGCATGCTTGTTGCTATTCCTGCACACAATAAAATATTTTTATTTGTCGTTTTCTTTTTCCCATTAATTAAACGCATGTTTAAACCAAAACATTACATGTACAGCAAGGCAAGGATGAATAACCGAGTGGTCAGCTATATAATAGGAAATGGAAAAGCCGGCAATTGTGTTTTGGCATTTGTGGGATTTATGCGTATAATGTAATGAGTGAACCGTTCATTGAACACACTGTACACGCATTAAAAGTGTGCTATCGTATAAAACCGGATGATTTCAGCATAGATTGATTGTTGGGGTGGTGGGGCTGTTTAGTGGGAATGGAGAGGGTTTTGGTGTTTGCGGTAGACCTACAGACACAATTATTCGGTGGTCTACAAATTATAGCTGAATCAATTTAGCAAACTCAGTCCTGCATCGATTAAAAGCTTGAGGGAGTCGGTACGGATAAAGTCCTGTAGAGTAGAACTGTGGTTTACCTGTAACAGGCAACAGTATAGATGACTCAATGAGCACATCGGTCCTCCATCGAAAAGGGAGCCAATAAATTCATGCAGAACTGTGATTTACCTTGACCACACCTACTACAGTGCCCACAGCCGTCACTCAGCCACACCTAGGTCTACTCTCCCCCCTCCCCTACCCGCCACCCCACTCGTGTAAACAATAATGAAGCAAGACGCTCAGCTGTATCAACAGCGTGTGGCCAACCCATTCTGAGTATATACGCCGGTGGTATACGGTAAACGCCTGAAGATTGCCGAGGCCTATGCTTGTAGATTAGTGTATGCTCGGCACAGTCTTGAATACTCGCGCTGTTGTCAATATCTTATTGACTGCTCTGCTAAGCTCCGGCGCCAGGTGTCTTTTTCAAATGTCTCACCTGTGTAGCCTAATCCACTCATAGTGCTGCACGTAACGGTTATAATATAATAGGCGTGATATAAGGTGCACCCACGCCCTGCCCGTGCCTAGTCCCCTATACGCCAAGCGTGTCCGGGGACGTTAATCTACATGTCTGTCTGTCTGCCCGTGCACTGCCCTTTTCGCGGATCACCACGACTAAAACCAAGTTCCGAAGAAGCTTATAGAAACGAAATAGACATAAGCCACAGGCGCTTGTATCAGGACACGCGAGCGCCTATGCCTGTGACGCGTCTCCCTTTGGTTATCTGTATTATAGATAACCAAAGGGAGACGCGTCACAGGCATAGGCGCTCGCGTGTCCTGATACAAGCGCCTGTGACATAGGCTGGCTAGGAACCTGGCTCTAGCTGTTGCGTTGTTGTTGTTTAATCGAAATACAAGTGGATCATACTATATAACACCTTTCAATGTGGTGTGTTGCATTTCCTTCAATTTAAAAAAAAAAATCGTCCTCCTTTTAATATGGTGCGTTTTATTTCCTTTCAATCTTTTTTAACGCTTCTTTCGGTATATTCCACCCCCACCCCCTTTCTTCCACTCCCACTGCCCTCCTACACTCTCCCCTCCTCCACACTCCCCCGAGCATGTCTTCTGGTCATGGAGATTTGCTGCTAAACCCGACAGAGGATTGTACTGATGTTGTTGTTTGTAGATTATAGTCACAAAACACTTTCGCATATAGGTGACTACTGGACCGATTTATACTGACACCAGCGGGCCAGTTGTTGGTAAAGGGGAAAATAATATGATCACACGTTGACCAATCCGGGATTCGAACCAGCGACCTTTCGGTTACTAGCTCTTACCAACTGAGCTACCCGGCCCCTCATTGTACTGACAGGTCTTCCATGGTATATATACTTAGTGTATTGTAGAAGAGTTTACCGAGAAAGGGGCGCTGGGTTATAGGTTAAGATCAAAAAGGACTCCCCATTTTTTAAATTCATTTGGACCTTGCGGGCAGTTAACCCATAAACTTCACGTTTTAAGTTGTTTTTGTTTTTTGTTTTTAAATTTTAAACAGCTAACTTGTGTTCTACCGGCTCGCTTTGTGTTATGCTATTTTAGTGCCATTTAGTCCTCGGGTACGTGAACTATATTGCCTTTAGGGTTTAGGGTTGTCAAGAAGGCTATCGGTTAGAGCGTGAAGTGGGAGCCTTGTTGACATAAACTTGCTGACATGAGGCTGGGGTCGCTAGCCATTTCAATACACTCGCTGAAACGTAAAGCTCGACCTCATGGAAAAGGAACCCTTTGTCCTTCTTATTGTCAAAAGTCTTGAATGGTCATTCAATGCCGCTTTCTCATCTGTATGGATGGACTTGACTTCTTAATTGCTTAGTGCTTCTTTCTTACGACAGGGTGTAAGATTACACTAAGCTTTTAAGCCTAAAACTTTCATCCTATTAAACGCCCAAATGCTTGCAAATAAAAATAAATAATAAAATTCAACGTTTCTACTTTTTTTTTCTTCTGTATTTCTTCAATGACGGTAGAACAATTGTGTTCTACCGTCTTTGATTTCTTTATTAAAAATTTATTTATTCATTCTTAATTCTTTCTTTCTTTCTTTCTTTCTTTCTTTCTCTTTCTTTCTTTCTTTCTTTCTTTCTTTCTTTATCTCATTTTCTTCTCAGTCTCCTTCTTTTCTTTCTTTTTTCCTTTTCTTCTTTTTCTTTCTGTAATGGGTGAAAGAGAGGTAATAATTAAAGCCAAAGCTCGAAGGAAAAAGGGCTGAAGAGCGATGATCAGAAGTGGTGATAATGTCAGTGTGACAATCCCTTCTAACTTTTTAGCCCTTCACAGACATGCCAAGCTTATATGAGCTTCGCCATCACAAAGTTTGCCTTGACAAAAGAGAGGTCTTTCCCGGGCCCGCTTCATTTCCCTTTACCACCGAAATGACACGGAAAACCCTTACACACACATACACACACACACACACACACACACACACACACACAGATCTAGAGAGAGAGAGAGAGAGACAGACACACAGACATACACAGACACTCACACAGACATACACAAAGAAAGAGAAAGAGAAAGAGATTTAACTTATATAGCGCACTTACAAGCTCAGAGTGCTTCTCAAGGCGCTGGCCGTAATATCCAGCAATCACACAATAGTTTGCTGAAGTCAGGATTCGAACCCACTTCGCCCAAGACGCATTCACACAAGTCGTGCGCTCTGACCACTGAGCTATCCCTGCCTACATAAGCCCTACTCTCTCACCCACTGGACCGATCTCTCTCTTGGTAGATCCTCTTGTCTCACAGGTATATCATAATATGGCATCCATTGAATGACAGTTCACTAATTGTTGATCTCATTTCACATTTTTCATGAGTGGTACATGTTTCCGTTTTGATGTGCAGGCCTGCTGTACATCGGCAATTGCTGCAACACCAACAGTGCATTGTGCTCCAACATTAAGGATGCCGCCATGGAAAGGCCAACGGCGCAAGAACAGTGCGAGTAAGTTAATGAGTCAGTCCTTCTGTCAGTCAGTTTGCTGTGTTGGTTGTGTCCTCAAGAGTTGGTTCTTGTCTCTTAGTAATAATAATTTATTTTAATAATAATAATTTATTGTGTAAAGCACACTTATCAGGCAACATGTGCTCAAAGTGCTTAAAACATCAAAATTCAAAACACTATATAATAACAATAATAATGAATGAGATAAACGGCATAGAATACTACGCTCCGGTTTAAATAATAATAATAATAATAATAATAATAATAATAATAATAATAATAATAATAATAATAATAATAATGAATGAGGAAAAAACATATAGGACACAGTCACTACACTGAGGTAAAAGTAAAATATAAACAAAATGAAAATAAATATGGAGTATGGCTCACACCAAGCCACACGCACTTGGCAACAAAATAATAACGCAATAATAATTGTTACGTCAATGCAAAGTCCTAAAGACGTCGCCATAAGACTATTGGATCACTTCCTAAAAGCGCCAGTACGAATAATAATATTTATAGTCTTTGGTATCGTACCCATAGAATGATCTCTGATGTAAGTTTAGGACATACACAAAGGTAAACGTTTACTTGTGAAATGGTGACCATAGCCCCCTTTCTTGCGTCATGTTTGTGTGTACCGTGCTACACTTTTTCAAGCCTACGCTTTTCTTTCACTCTTTTTAAAATATAGGTCTAATAGAATAACTGGTTATGTAATGCCTGCATCAAAGACTACATAATTATAATAGTCTTTGCTACATCTAAACCAAAAGGGCGCATGCAGGTTGCAACTTGGCAATTCACATTTTCAAGGACGTTTACTAAAAGCTTTATTAGTCTTATTCCTGCCGTCCTTTCTCTTATGTTTTTATTTTTATTTTTATTTTATTGTTTTAAATATTTTTTAACTGATGTGCTTTGACAGTCAGATGCGCACATACAGAGAATGTGTGGACCAGGATCTAGCTGACTGCACAGACAACAAATTCAGCAATGAGTATGCTGTCAATTTGGAAAACAGCTACTGCGACCAAGGTATATTTATTTATTTTAAAATAAATAAATAAATAAATAATTTATAATGATGATGATGACGACTATGATGACGACTATGATGATGATTTTATTTGATTGCATTTCTTTTTAATCAGGTCCAGTGAACCTTTAGCGGTCATAGCTGGACCACGATGATGATGATGACGATGGGGATGATGACGACTATGTTGATGATGACGGGTATGATGACGACTATGATGATGATTTTATTTGATTGCATTTCTTTTTAATAGGGTCCAGTGAACCTTTAGCGGTCATAGCTGGACCACGATGATGATGATGACGATGGGGATGATGACGACTATGTTGATGATGACGGGTATGATGACGACTATGATGATGATTTTATTTGATTGCATTTCTTTTTAATAGGGTCCAGTGAACCTTTTTATATCATATCTATATCATGTGTTCATAGACTTCAAGAAGGCATTTGACCGAGTCTGGCATGCAGCTCTATGGGCAACCATGAAAGTGTACAACATCAGCCCTAAAATCATAGAAGTCATCAAAAGCCTGTATGACAAGGCTACCAGTGCAGTCCTCCATAACAGCGTCATCGGGAACTGGTTCAGAACAACAATCGGTGTGCGTCAAGGATGCCTACTCTCTCCAACACTCTTCAACATCTTCTTAGAGCGCATCATGTCAGATGCTCTTGCAGATCACGAAGGCACAGTCAGCATAGGGGGCAGAGCAATCTCCAATCTTCGTTTTGCGGATGATATTGATGGATTGGCTGGAGAGGAACAAGAACTTGAACAGCTTGTACAGAGGCTTGACACCACCTCCAGAGCTTATGGAATGGAAATAAGTGCAGAGAAGACCAAAATGATGACCAACAACACCAATGGCATCAACACGGACATCAAAGTACAAGGCCAATCCCTCAACACAGTGCACAGCTTCAAATATTTAGGAGCCATTGTGTCAGACAATGGGTCTCGACAGGAAGTCCTCTCCAGGATCGCACAAACAACTGCTGCCCTGACAAGGTTGAAGCCCATTTGGAAAGACAGAACCATCAGTCTACATTCCAAAGTAAGACTGCTGCGATCTCTGGTCATCTCCATCTTCCTATATGCTTGCGAAGCATGGACCCTCACAGCAGATCTCCAACGAAGAATACAAAGCATGGAGATGAGGTGCTACAGAAGACTTCTGTGCATTTCCTATACCCAACACATCACCAACGTTGAAGTCCGACAGACCATCACACAAGCCATTGGACAACACGATGACCTGCTCACAGTGGTGAAGAAACGGAAACTCCGATGGTATGGCCACGTCACCAGATCATCAGGCCTTGCAAAGACCATTCTGCAAGGCACAGTGCAAGGAGGTAGAAGAAGGGGGAGACCGAAAAAGAGGTGGGAGGACAACATTCGAGAGTGGACTGGTTTGACACTGAGCGAAGCCATGAGGGCTGCTGAGGACAGAGAAAGATGGAGTATGCTGGTTAAGCGATCATCTGTGGTGCCCCTACGACCTTCGGGTTATGGGACAGGATAGGATAGGATAGGAACCTTTAGCGGTCATAGCTGGACCACGATGATGATGATGATGATGATGATGATGATGATGATGATGATGATGATGATGTGTGTTATAGCATACATATGTGGACACAGACTGAACAAATGCTTCGAGAACTACACGGAAGTTGATGTGATCAGGATCACGAACAGTGATTCTGAAATAAAACAGCAGCTCTGCTGGTATGTTGCATTTCATTTTAGGGTGTTTTTAATTTTTTAATTTTTTAGGTTCATTTCTTCTTATTTATTTTGTTTTATTGTATATATATATATATATATATATATATATATATATATATATATATATATATATATATATATATATATATATATATATATATATATATATATATATATATATATATATATATATATATATATACATTATATATATACATTATATATATATATATATTAGTGTGTTTAATTTAGTTAAATTGAACTATGTTAAAAAAATAAAGCTGCCACCTTATGTTAAGCTTATAGGTAATATAATTATTATAAATACTATAATATGTAGGTACATTATGTTTTTTTTTTTTTAAATAGCTACCACCTATTTTATAGATAATATATTTGTTTAACTACTGAACGTGTGCATTGACTTATTACCTCTCCGCTACCCAGAACGTAGGTTTCGTGCTACGCAGTATGCGAGTTACGTTATTGATGATGCAATATCTTTATGACATCACAGGTCCACGGTGAAACCGGTAATGCAGTGTCAAAATACAGTCAGTTCTGATTGCAAGGACCAGGTAGGGTTGCTGGAAAGCGTCGCATATCTGCAAGGGAACCTTATGACCATTTGCAACGACAGTAAGTCTTTTGTGACGTTTGAGCTGACGTCATTTTGGACAGTACATTTCATCACTATTCTAAATGGTAGAATTCATTATTACTTCAATCCAAAATAATGTTGTTGTTTTTTGTTAAAACTAATGCAAGATTTTACATTCCACAGTGAAGCATACAAAACTTCTATCTTTAAATAAATGTTTCAGTAAAGGCTGATTTTTTTTTAAAATCAGAAGTGTAATGTATATTAGTATACATAATACATTTGTACGCTAAACAAATTTCAGTTTTGTGCATGGCATGGAGAGAGTTACTTAGTTTTTTCACCGAGCCTACGAAGTTGTTTCCTGTTCAAAAGAAATAGAAATATTCGATTCAGGGGAAACAAATACGTACAGGCTGGAAAGTGGATAACTGTCTCCCTTGTATTTTTTTTTTGTTATTGTTTTTAATTTTATTAATTTTTTTTTTGCATCTGAAGCTATACTATTAGTACTACTGCTGCTACTCCTACTACTGCTGCTACTACTACTTCTACTATTACTACTATAGTATTATATATTGTGTAATGTTCTTGGTTTTAATGCTTAATTGCAGGTAAACGTCTTTTTATTGTTTATTGGGGTTGGCACTGCATGGTTTTTAAATAGTTTTAGTTAAATTTTACTCTGGTTTATAAAAGAAATCCTTATGTATGTCTTTTGAATGTTGTTTTTATTACTGTCATGTATTACTTCTTTTCCCCATGGCACTAAGTGGTACATATTACGTTGAGCTATTGTTATCATTGCTTCATTATTTATTCTTAATGCTCGTCCTGTGGCTAGGTAGAAACGCCTTTATTCTGACATATACTTGAACCTCTACGTACTTTGTTTTGACAGACCCCGTTATTTTGATGTCAAAACAATGTTCCGTTAGGGTTAGAGCTGTGTTAGGCTTAGGGTTAGGTTAAGGGTTAGGGTTTGGGTTAGAGTTAGGGTTAGGGTTAACTTAAAAAAATGGACAAATTTGTAAAAATATCAAAGTAACCTATGTAGAGTTTCATGAAAGTCATCACAACGACGTTTCTACACGGTTGTGTGTGTGTGCGTGCGCGAGTGTGTGCGTTTTTGCATGTATGTGTGTGTGTCTTCTTTTAAACATGCCTTTTTATACTTAGATGTCATGTTTGTTATTATTTCTTACGATGTTTAACGTGTTTTATCTCATAATGTTGTACCGTATTGTTGAAATAGTTTTCCTGGTTGATGTGATGTTTGTATTATTTCTTATGATGTTTAACTGTTTTATCTCGTAATGTTTTACCACATTGTTTAGATATTTATCCTTGAGAGCGTGTGTGTGTGTGTGTATGCGTGCGAGCGCTTAGAGCAAGCTTTAAGTTTGGTTTTGAGCTATAAAAAATACATTAGTAGTAGTATATAGTATGTATATCACTGCAGTGTTCTCATTTTTCCATCATTTTTTCTCACCAGTGACTACTCTGTATTATGCATGTTTCACCATCTGTTCAGTTCAAACTAATATTTGCTATTTTATTTTCAGCGATGGGTTGCATAGGTAAGGTGATTCAGTGCCAAACTAGTATCACAGAGCCATCATCCATATCAGCTGGTGGCTCCAGTGACGACTGCTTCTACAAAAACTATATTGATTACTGTGGGTAAGTGAGTGGAAATTTTGGCAATTGGTACTAATGCAAATTTCTGTTACCCCCCTCCCCTCCCTCCCAAAAAAAACAACGCATATTTACCCCCCCACCCCACCCCACCCCCCTTTTTTTTTTTGGTGGGGACACAATGGCCAAAACTGGCTCCAGCAAATACTGCTCATTAAAATACTGCTCAAGAAATTAAAGTTTAATATAATTAATAAATGAGCAAAATCATGAGGTTGTTTAATTGTTTTATTCCATTTAATCTTGACAAAAAAATACTACCACAGAAATAACTTAAACTGTATATGCATTGGGAAACATGGCGTAAAATCACAAGTAGATCATCACAAAGAAAAAAATAATTAAAAGAAATCAAATAATGAAATGTTTTTTAAAAAATTGAGGCGATCAGTGCATTGTGTGTATGGGTGCGTGCGTGTGTATGTGTGTGTGAGAGGGAGTGAAAGAGAGGTAGGGAGAGATTGTGTTAGTGATGTGTGATGTTAGCTCACCTTGTACTAAGTAAGTGTTCCATTGTTGGAGGAAAATTTTCACCCAAGCACTGTGGTCATGCTTTTTGTGTGAAAATCCAAATGTTTATGCGCTTAATAAATTTCCATTCATTCATTCTCTGCTCTTGAATGAAAATTATTCTAACAGGTCATACCAAGAAGCACTGACCTGCGTGAAAGCGAACATCACTACATGCACTGGCATCATTGACTTCAGTATGCAGGGTATAGTGGACACTCTCGAGGAGTCGACGAGAGCTATGTGCGATCCAGGTAGGCCTAACATTAAGTTTTGCTGGATAACAAACTGAGTGTATACGGGATCTTTCAAGACTTGGTATCTTTATTGCTTAAGCCTCAGGAGTCTTAGATACTGTTGTGTTGATAAAATAATAACGACCACACGAGGGTACCAGATCTATCTACTTCCAACTTACAAACTTAATAGATCAGCATGAGGGAGACCAGAAGAGAAGACAAAGCACAATTATTATAACTACAAGAGCACAATGTATAGCGTGTGTTTTTGTAATGTAAATAAATGGTTTTCAAGGTACTCCTTCACTTTTAATGTGACGTATGTTTCAGCGGCTACGTGCGTGCAAGAAATGACAGCTTGCCTCTGTTACATCAACAGCCGAACCTCACGGGACCCTACATCTATGTACCGATTTATCTGGTAAGCAGGTACACATGTTCAAAAACCTCTCCGTTGCTTACATTCAGCATATAAACCTGTTGTTTGTATGTTGAGGCATTTTGTTAAACACAAATTTATTTTACCCGATCCCCAAACCCTTGTTTTTACTGAAGATACACTAGGCCTCTAGGTGCCAAGCTACAGCTTCATTATCTGATTATGGAGCTTGTTCGTTTGATCAGAAGTTGATTGATGAAATAATCAGTTGGTTGACGAAGTGTTTAATTTACCTTTTGATTGCTGGATTGATTAGTTGCCATCCGTTAATTCTTCCTTCCATTTCAGTCAAAGTTATCCTCCGTTCAAGCAGTGTTTGGACAACATGAATTCACGATGTTCTCAGATAGCCGAAGTTAGTTGGCAGAAGACCGGTCTGATCGACGCTTACCAACCTCCCTATGATCTTCTCTGTACGCCACAAGAAGGTATACATATAATGGGTCTCTCTTAACCCTTAGAGGCATTATGCGATTTGGGAGCCTGTATAGCACGGTTCCTCTTTCTGCTGAGGTCTACGTCTTTGTGCTATAGAGGATCCACTATACAGGCACCCAAAATGTATAATGCCCTTTGGTTTACTAACCTTTTCATCAACACATCGTAGTGGAGACTACTCAGGTAGACACCCTGTTAATGTTTAGTCAGTGTTTGGTGTGTTGCTTTGATCTGTAGGCTCAGACACTCTGAATATATGCACCTTTTTACCTTGAAAGGTATGGCAAAAGTCCTGCATTAACGAGAGGAATTGATTGTTTTTCCTTATCAAAATGTTATATTTGGTAATTGGAAAAATTGACGATGATGATGATGAATGATGATAATAATGATGATGATGATGAATGTCAACGCATGGGAGGATATTCGTGCGGCCCTTTTCCCAAAATAAGATAAGATAAGATAAGATAAGATAAGATAAGATAAGATAACTTTATTATCTTTTACAAGAAATTACATTGTGGTGTACAATTACAATCAACAAGGAATAAACATCACAATAATAATAACAGCAATCATAATGACAATGAGGATAAAAATGCACAGTCACATATGAATATAATTACACTTATGCATGCTAACATCAAACGACAGAAAATGTTAAATGAAATTATTTTGGGCAAACAAACACACTCACACACATACATGTCATTTATTAAGTAATGAGACAGCCTTTGGAATAAAACTGTTTTTCGTTCTGAGAATTCTGACCCTTGGTGTTTGGTAGCGCCTTCCAGAAGGCAGGAGCTGGAAGTGGTGCGTAAGCACATGAGTGCTATCCAGCACAAAGCAACTGGCTTTTCGCACAAAACGTCTTTCGTACAACACCTGCAGACTCTTTTGTTTCACTCCCACAACCCTCCCACAGACTTTCACCACTCGATCCAGCACACGTAATGATTTCATGGGGATGCCGCACCACCTACCGCGGTTGCTTCCGTAGATCTTAAAATAGGTAGTGTGTGTAGTTGGAAAGGAAATGATAGCACCAAAGACGAGAACACTCTCGCATTAGAACTCTACACTCGAACACGCTGATGATGATGACACGGCTCACTATTCACTCAATGATTATGAATACTAATGGAGATGGGATAATTAAATAATCGAAATTACTGCATCATTGTTGATCTTCGTATTGTTCCAGTATTTGTTGATGACACTGTAGACCAAGCGATTGAAACCGAGGTTGGTCTTTGGTGATACTCGTATCGAAGCTTGGTCTCGTTTCCAACGAAGACGTCACTAGCGACTTTACGTACTCGCCATTGCTGCGGTCTCTGCTGTGGATCTCACTTAAATGTCCCTTTCTCTCTCTCTCTTCTGCATCTGTGCTGCTTCTGCATCTATGTTGTTCTGTCTCCGTGTTCTGGTCACTTCTGTGCTAATGCAGCTTCTGTGCTGTGGCAGCATCGGTGCTGTCGCGTCTCCGTATTGTTGTGCCTAAACCGATCAGGTCGTGACCTAATGTCTCAGATATAAAATCCATAACAACACACATGTATAGTTTATGGTTCCTCTTTCGTCAAGTATAAGTATTATACAATGTTAATATTATATAATGAATGATAGAAGTGATGACTGATGATCTTTTCTTCATGCTTACACTTGCATACACATTAACAAAAATAAAACACTTCTGCCAAGTGCTCCTCAAACAAGACCTTCTAAAATAGATCTAAATCTGAATATAGATCAAATCCATGTTGTAGGATGCTGTTTGAAAGATCTAGGATTCGGCCTAGATGCGCTGTGGCCAAATATCTGATAAACAGTGGAAGAATGAAACTTATTTAACACAAGAATTAAACGAACTAACCTGGAATAAGACACATTGTTATCATTGTTTTCCTTGCCTATATTGCTAGCTATCTGGCATCTGTTTGCCTAGTCTATCCTAGCTGAACACGTACCCATGGTGGCGCTTGAAGATTAAACCCAATGGTTCATGAAGAATGGCCTCCAACTTCAATAACGGTCGGTCACTGGCCCCCATCCGAATCATTGAAACGCGCGATGGAGTCATGGACGCTCTGCAATCGGGCACCTTCATCTGATTCGTGATGTCCGTGCACCCCTTGCCACGTCCCTGTATCCATCTGGCTATTTTACAACCGGCTTGCCTTGCAACAGTTTACTGTGTTGGATGACTTACAAAGTGATATCCTCCCTAGTCAAAATCTCCTTTCTCAGAGAAGATATTCCGTTTGCTTCTAAGGTATCAGGGTCTTGGAAACCCAACATCAATTTGCTATATGACGCAATCGGTCTGTGACGTATTAGACGAAGATGTCAAAATCGCGGACTATGAAATTCTATCGACATTGAAGATTTAAAGGTTCCCTAACATTGTTTTTATTAACATCACAAAACAAAAACGAAGATACAATGCTGCTGATACGAAGAGACGTGGGGGTGCCGGGGGTTTCAGTATAAATACTATCCCCACTTTCTGGAAATTTAGTGCCTTAAATTCCCACTGTCGCTGTCTTTCTCCTTTGTTCTTTCTTATTCCTACTCTGTTCTATCAATCTACTATACTATTTTCTTCTTTGCTAGACCAGTCACCTACCTTTTTTTTCTTTTTTTTTTAAAACTCTTCCGGGACAAAACTCCTCATTTGTGTGTGAGGTCTGTTGGATCAGCTTGGGAATGTTGGACGCTTTCTGCCAAATGGTAACTGGGGCTTCCTATGATGTTATTATTTGGCAATGTAGGCATTTTATAGCCTATGTATGTGTTTTGTTGATATTTTATAATGATGTTTGCATTGTATTTTGTTTTTGTAAACGGGAGATCGATAAATTAGAGTATAGCCTCAGAGTCCCCTGCGTGTGATGTCTTTATTGTAAAGTGACCGGCTGGTGGAGTGCCTTTATGCGTGTAACCACTGGGGTTGTTTCGGCAGATCTTTTATGCGGATCTGGAGTGAGTCCTCTTTCAGCGAAGTTATGGTCTTGATTTTGTGGTCCTGATTCGGTTCTTTGCAGTCCGCTGGACCCTGTAAGCAATTAATAACTAACTAACTAACTCCCTGTCAGAAAGTAAACAAGTGCTGGACCCTAACTGGTGCACAGTTCCCTCGCGTGCTCTCTCTCTCTCTCTCTCTCTCTTACACACACACACACACACACACACACACACACACTCACACTAAATACCAAGTTTAAAGAAATCCATCCATTAGTTTCAGGGAAAAGTGCACACAGTAAATAAATAAATGAAAAGAAAAAGATTACGTCACAACGATGACGTCACTCAATATACGGACGTTTTAAATGAGATTCAACGCATCTGTACACTCTCATTACATACAAAGTTTAAAGAAAATGTTTTATAAGGTGACGTCATCACGATTACGTTACTTGATTTGCATAACTTTGGTTTTAGGTTGGATCTGATTTTGCCATAGGGAAAGTTTAATTATATACTAACATGAACTGAATCCTCCAGTAGTTTGGGAGAAAATAGAATTAGAAATAGCAAATTATGACGTCACCATGATGACGTCACACGATAACATCACTCAGTATACCATAGTTTCATTTAAAGCTCAAGACATCCGTACACTCTACGAAGTTTAACAAAAATAACAAAGGAAATGCAAACATTTTTTTACTTAAAAGGTGACGTCATGATTACGTCACTCGATTTGCATAAGTTTGGTTTTACCCTGGAGGCATCATACAGTTTAAGTATATACCAAACTTAAACCAAATCTGTCAAGTAGTTTGGGAGAAAATAGGATTAGAAAAAAAATTATGAGGTCACCATGATGATGTAACATGATGACGTCACTCAGTATACCATAGTTTCTTTAATGCTCAAGGCATCTGTACATTCTAATTACATACAAAGTTTAACAAAAATAAAAAAGGAAATGCAACATTTTTTGTTGTTGTTGTTGAAAAGGTTCTATTATTATGATTACGTCACTCGATTTGCATAAGTTTGGTTTTACCTTCGTGGCATAAAGTTAAAGTTTAAGTATATACCAGACCTGAACCAAACTCTGTCCATCTATGCAAGACTTCTTGTTCTTCTATTAGGCACAGGCAAGACTTGCTTTGGATTGTGAAGACCTTGGGCTGTTTAAAACTTGTCAGCCACTTCACAGTCTAGTAAACGTTCTTGCTGTTGTTCAGACTCTTCTCTAATTCCTGGCATTGATCTTCTATTCAGTTCTCCTTTGCTGTGCGCATGCCTTTGCGGATTTCACTGTTGACTTTTCGGTAGGCATCAGTTCCATCTGATGTGTTCTTTTTCTTTTTCATCTCTCTTCGTTTGTCACATAGGTCCAAAAGTTCTGGTGTTATCCACGGTTTCTTCTTTGGGCGGTGCTTGCCAGGGATCTCAGTGGTGGGATCTGTCACTGCTGAGTTGAAGGTGGTAGTCATGGTATTGACATCTATTTTATCGCCTCCCAAAATGAGCAGTGGTGCAAATTTTCCTCCAATTGTGGCTTGGGATATTTATACCGCCTTTGGGTCTTGCAGTTTGTCCAGGTCGAACTTCAGTCTGGTGCACTTTGCTTTGTTTACTCTCTTCAAGTGGAGCTGGAAAGACATCATCATGAGATCGTGGTCACTTCCGATGTCTGCTCCTGGAAAAATGCCAATGTTGACGCTTGAGCTGAAGCATTTTTTGACCACGATGTAGTCAATCTGGTTATGATGCTCCCCGCTGGGACTGTGCCAGGTCCATTGTCTGGATTTTTGGTGGGGACCAAAGCATGTTTGCCAGTATCAGATTGTCAGAGCGTCTTTACAGAAAATCAACTCCGGTGAGAAAAATCTCCCATTGTCGTAGAGAATTTGAATCTTTGTCAGTAATTTGGACACGCGCCAAACAAGCAAACCTGTCTACTGATGTATGATGTGCCACCTCAAATAATGAATGAATCGTGATATTTTATTTTAATTGTAGGCCTCTGCCCAGAAGCAGTGCAGTGCCTAGTCAATCTGCCCAGTTCAGACACGGTGAATGACGATGACACAGATGGTATACAGACTGCAAATGGTGACCTTGACATTTCAAGGCTTTGTTTGTGAGTTGTTGTGTTTTTGTTTTGTTTTGTTTTTTTCTTTTTACTTTCTTTGGGTGCTGAGGGAATCCTCGGCCTCTCCTTACCCTTCTACATCGGTTGTTTTCATATCATTTCATCTCAGATTAACTTTTTTTAAAAATAACAAATAATAATAATACACGCAATTTGGGCAGCGTAAAAAAAAAAAAATTAATTAGTCAAATTATTATTAATTCCATGTAAATATATAATATGTTATGTAGTTGTTTTTTGTATTTTTTTTTTCAGAGTTGCAAGCCCTGTGTTTGATTGTTTGTCGAATGCTAGCGTGAAGTGCAAGGAAACACAAGGGGACGTGAGTTTTGCTGATATCAAAAAGAACTTCATCGAAATGTGTTTGGGTAAGTGAACCATAAATAAACTGGGACAATCTGAGAAAGGAAAGAAGAAAGAAAGAATTTACCTAAAGTTACAGTGGGTCTAGAGGTTTGTTGGGTATGTAAGCTTATTATATCCTATTGGACTGTAAGCTAAAGCAAGAATCCAACGAAATGTAAGGACAGCGCAACTTGTGCCGCTACACTGTAGACTATCCTCTTTTGTTTGTGCTCCACAAGGCAGACAATTTTTTTTCCATATATATATAAAACAATGCCTTTTAGGTGTATTAAATATTAATGGATTATATAGATATATGCATTGATATCAGTACATCAAAAAGGCATTGTTATATTTTTGTATTGTATAATGTATTTGTATATTTATATTGTAGCCTGTTTTAGCTCTCATTTATCGCAAGTGTGGTCTTGCGATCAGTTGTATAGTTTTAGTAACTGCCATATACATTTGCATTTTTGTCATAGCTAGTGTGACGGTGGGTCTGTTGTTGCTGGGCTCTGCAGAATGGAATGCTATTACCCACTCGTCTTTTTTCTGCGGGGATCGGCTAGTGTAATCACCCTTTGACTAATCTTAATACATTTATATGTTTAGCTCGGTCTGTGTGCGGATAGGGTTATAGAGATAGGGAGAAAATGGTAAAATATTTACTGACACACTAGCTATGAAACATAGGTAGTCCAGCCACTTGTTAACAGGAAATATCACACATTTATTTCCTCTACTCTATACATAAGTTTCTAAACACTATACTAACTTAAATGTCCACAACGTAATATACTAGTATTAACTTAACAGTCCAAATTCACTTCGATTAGTTCGCTCATTGATGGGTCTATGCTGCTACTGTTCTTGATATTTGCTACTGTCTCATCATTGGGCTAGTTGTTCTGGTTGGCCTAATGTTCGTTTTTCAGGAGAATGGACTACCGCACAGTCCTTCTAGATCAGTGTGTGTGCACGTTTTCTGTGTCACTTAACTGAAGCTGTGAAGTGTGATGATGGTGTCTCCTTGGTTTTTGACTATTGGGCTATCGGAGCTCAGTGCTCGATGCTCCACTGCAGGCCGAATGTCAGGGTTGACTCTCAGTGGTCTATCTCCTGCATCGGACCAACAAACCTGCTCGTCTGCAAAACTTAAGACGAGTTTCTGCAACGCCTTGTTAACAAAGGGTGTGCAGAGCATCTCACTGATAGCAGAAACAGCCGGCCCTCAGTGATCGCGTCCACTTATACAAACAAGCGACGAACAATCTTCTACGTCCGTGGTCCTCTGGAATCTCCAACATACTTCCTATACATATACATATCATGGCTAAACTAAACTCAGGAAGAAGTAATTAATAATATACACATTCTCTGGTACAGCCACTGGTCTGCAATAATATACATAGGAGAAACAACCGCTGGACAGTAGGGGCTACCTCGTGGTGGCAAAAACCGGTCGCGGGTCAGCCACGTGGTCGAGCAAAGTTTTACAAACATTCACAATTATAAAACATGGCAAGACTTAACAGCATAATCCAACAATATTATCAATAAATCGCGGTGAAACAAAAGATTGATCATTTACCTTTTTGACAATGTCAGGCTTTGGCTATGCTGCGATGAATGAATTTCACCCGTGACCTGCTTATTCTTCTTGAAAGAGATCTGTCCGCGTGTGCATCCTTCTCGTGGGAGCGTTAGACAAAAAAACACTCTACCTAGCCTGTGGTCAGCTTAAGCCCATGAAATCTCATGAGACCTTGGCTCCCTCTAGCAGGGGGTTCTGGCTATACGTCAGCTGGATGATGTCACTGCCTACCTGAGCCAGAATCTAGCCTACCCATGCTTAGCACAGCCTGACTTCTGTCGTCTGCTAGGCAGCGACTTTAATTAGTTACAAAGACTACAGCAAGATGAACTATTTCAGGCGTGAAGCCTTAGTGCTGGATCCGAACTAGCCTCTCGTGACAACTATGGGAAAGTCGAGTAATATGAAGTGGAGTGTAAAATGGCCTTTTCGTTAAAAATAAAGTGCCAGAGGTTTAATTTCTGCTTGAACCAATTAGTCAAAGAAATTACAAATCTGGTGGTTGTTTGTTTTCGCGGAAAAGGTCATGTTTCATATTACACTCCATTTCATAATTATTACCCCGACTTTCCATTACTTAATTATTACTGTCACATTAGTTTATTGAATTTGCCATTTGGTGTTCTCCATAATTTTCAGGCATTGCTCCCTATGTCAACATTCTGAGCAGCTGTGTGAATTTTCACCAATGTATGGAGGAGTATGACCTCGGTCTTTCTCCTGACATGACAGTGCTGGAGATAATGCAAACATTGTACTCTGGTCTTGTGCGAACAGACTTTTGGTGCAGGTAATTACTTTCTAAATTTTCCAAATTTGTTTGTTAATTGTTTTTTTAACTTTCTGATTGTATTGTTGTTTTTATTTATTTTTTTTAAATTTAGCTTTTTACATTGTTGTTTGTGCTCTGGAGATGCTATATTGTTCTAATTGTTGGTGTTGTTGTTGCTGCTGTTTTTGAGATTGATAATGTCATTGTTTTGTGTGTCCAGTTACCTGAATCATGGCTTCAAATGCGTGGCTGACATGGCCCAGCCTTGCCAGTTAAGCAATGCCTTCGCGGTGGAGTCCACAGCCCGCTACAACAACATCAGCAAACTTTGTGCAGGCAAGCAAAAAGTGGATGTACGGGGACGTGGGGATAAGGAGGGTGCCCTATCCAGTAGTTGGATTACTATAAGAGTTATTGTTATTTCTTTATTTCTTTAACGAGGATTCCACAGAAAGACACGTAAAAAGGTTTAAAGAGATAGATTAAAAAAGTATTTATATATATTTATTTCACTAAAACTCTTTGTCCGAAATTGCAAGCCAACTCACTTAGGTTACACACTAACAACGATGACCGTTGCTTTCAGAATTGTTTTGGTGTTTGGGTCCTGTATCAGGTTGGCTATGTTTGTGGACATGCATGTTCATGTGCTGCATTCACACAAGCATGTAATTTGGGCGCCATGATGCAGTTGAAACCCGTTTTACCCTTTAAACAACATTATTGTATGCATCGTTACAAACACAGCGTACAGTGGTCAAAGGGAAGTAATCATTGACATTAGTCTCGAAACATGCAGTATACATCTCTCTCTCTCTCTCTCTCTCTCTCTCTCTCTCTCTCTCTCTCTCTCTGTCTCTCTGTCTGTCTGTCTGTCTGTCTGATAGACATCTCTTAATTTTTATTTTTGTTTTGCTGCAGTTCAATTATTTTTTAATTTTTATTAATCTTTGTCCTATCGCTGTTCTGTAAGGTTCACAAACGACTCCACGTCCACCACAAGGTACGACAGCCAAGCCTTCAATCACAGGTAGAAATGCTTTCTGCATCAATAATTAGAATAATTTGGGAACTGTTCTTGCCTACTTCATTTACAAGATGATGTAGAATGTATTTATAGCAGCGGTGTTGCTCTGTACAGTCGATCTCCATTCATGCTGTAGGACTACATTTTAAAGCGGCATCTTGAAATTCCTAGTGATGGGGGTTATGATCATGCCAGTCATGATGGAGGTTTACAGTTCCATAAAACTACACCTAGTTTTCATCATTGTTTTTTCTACGGCAATACCAAGCTTTTTCCCCCAACGAATACTGATAGCTTTGTTTTCCTTTGGTTTAATTATATTGATTTACTGTCAAACAGTAAAACATTTATTGTGAATCTGAAACCAGAATAACTCACCAAATTACTTTAAGTAAATAAATACTATTTGTCAATAAATAGTAAACTCTGCCCTATAGTTTCTTAATGTGGATTTCACATTTCTGTCATGTTATAATCAATGTCATTCACTAAAACATAAATTATACAAAATAAGGGTATTTGAAAAATCGTTTGTTTTACAGGGCAACCCAGTGTGGACAACGACCCTCGTGCAGGTGAGTGCTTTGGTGTTTGTCAGGTTGGCAGTGTTTGTGGCGCCCTTGTTTTAGTGCAGCATTCACACAAGCATGTCATTCGGACAGGCCTCATGATACAGTGGAAGCCCATTTTAATCTTTAAACCAGAAGACTCATTAAACACAGTGTACAGTGGTCAAAGGGAATTTTTAAAATAATCCAATATTAATTTCAACACATCTCCCAAGTATTTTTGACTCCTTTACAAAGTACTGATTTAATTTTTATCTTAAACACTTTTACTGTCCCTAAAAGTGGAAACCTATATTTTAAAGCAAATTTAACCGGGTGTCACATTAGTGGTACCTGTTTGTGAAAGTACTTGTATGGATATTAATATATATTTTAATAATAATATATATTTGATATAGCGCGTTTTCATACAAATGCTCAAGGCGCTTTACAATTACATCCAGTTACACATACAGGCAACACATAGAAAGCACGATAATTAAAACCAACATCAGCAAACAAGCAAAGCATACCCAAATCAAGACATCAACAACATAGCCATACATACAAAGTGCAAAAGGACATACAAGCACAAGCACAAGCAGTACAAACAACCGGGTCATAAAGACAAAAACACTTAAAAACATACAAGCAAATCATAGTACAAGTGCATACAGGGCATCAACAAACCAGCGATAATAATGATGATGAAATACAATTGTTCTCTTCAAACTTAGCTAACATAGTCAACCATCAATTAAGTCGATCTACTTTATGTTTATGTTGTTGTTGTTGGGTCTCCTCCCACCCTATCATCCCTCCCTACCCCTCTCTCATCCCCTTTTATCCCTTGCGCTAGGAAGCATTGGGAATGATTACCTCAGCTCAGGTTCCAGTCTGCTTAAATATTCATCATTTCTTGTAGTACACTGCGCCATGCAATTTGTTACTTGTTGCCACCACATATAGTATATCAGTCACAGTCCAAATCTTGACTCTGTACATAATTGCTGAAAGAAGAAGTACGTTCATGTGATACACTCGATGCTGAATATATAACGTTAATAACTATGGTAGCAGGATTCAAGCATAAATTTTTAATATATAATTGTGGATTTTGTTTCAGGGGCTGATTCACTCCAGCCACACAACTTGATTTGGATGATAGGATTTGCGATATTCTGCATGATGCCAACTATATTTCATCTGTCACTTTGTTGATTTTTTCACCATCATTGCCACCCTAATCTTGAAGTTTAACTCTTTTTGTATGCTGTTTTCTTCGAAATGTCACCCTTAAAAAATATATTGGGTTTTTATAGTGCATTTAATACCTTGCTTTTATACCCTTAAAGTCATTTAAGATACTGTCAGTTGTAATCTTTAGTGTTGATGTTCTCAGTAAAGTTTTACCCGACATTAAAAGTACTAAATGTTAAATATGGAAATACTAGAAAAGAATACAAAGTATAGAGATGATGTGCTACAGAAGACTTCTGGGCATTTCCTATATCCAGCACATCACCAATAACAAAGTCTGACAGACCATCACACAAGCCATTGGACAACTCGATGACATGCTCACAGTGGTGAAGAAAAGGAACCTCCGATGGTATGGCCAAGTCATCAGAGCATCAGGCCTTGCAAACCATCCTGCAAAGCACCATGCAAGGAAGCAGAAGAAGAGGGAGACATAAAAAGATATGGTAGGACAACATTCAAGAATGGACTGGCTTGACACTGAGCGAAGCCATGAGGGTTGCTGAGGACAGAGAATGATGGTGTACGCTGGTTAAACGATCATCTGTGGTGCCCCAACGACCTTCGAGTTACGGGATAGAATAGGATAGATAGGATTGAAAAGAATATTATTATAATGTTATAGAACAGTTTTTGTCTGTACTTTGATCTATATTTTGCCATTTCGCACTGCCATGTCATACAGATGATGATGACAACAATGATGATAGTGATGATGGAGATGAGATAATAATGATGATTATGATGATGATGATTGATGCTGAAACGACGTCGACAATGATGATGATGATTGATGATGATGTTGCAAGCGTCCAAATACAAACCACTTCTTAAGTGTGTGTGATATTTGGTTAATTGTGTACATACCATGATCTTGTTGAAGTGCTTAGGACTAAGTTAGTTCGCCAAAATTTCTTTTTATCTATCATTGACTGTCACCTATAGTTTGAGGGTGAATAGTGGATACAAAGTCTCCTGCTGCATTTTATTCTGTATTCATGTCAGGAATATGAGTGGGTGCATGTTTGTGTCTAGATGAATGTATGTATGTTAATGAGTGTGTGTGTGTGGCTAGGTAGAAACGCTGTTACTCTGACATACATTTGAAACTCTACGTACTTTCTTTTGATGGCCCCGTTATTTTGACGTCAAAACAATGTTCCGTTAGGGTTAGGCTTAGGGTTAGGTTAAGGGTTGCAGTTATAGTTAGGTTAGGGTTAGTGTTATAGTGTTACAGTTGGGGTTAGGGTTAGGGATAGCTTCAAAAAATGGAAAAATGTCAAAATAATGCTAAAAGTGTCAAAATAATGTATGTAGAGTTTCATGACAATCATCACAACGCGTTTCTACACGGTTGTGTGTGTGTGAAAGAGTGTATGTGTTTACACGGTGTTATCTGGACAAACCAGTGAACATCTACCTAACTTGTTTTGACAGACCTACTTAATTGTTTTGACGTCAAAACAATGATCCGTTAGGGTTAGGGCTGGGTTAGGGTTAGGGTTCGAACACTTAAAAATACTTAAAAAGGGGGACGAAATATGACCCATTGTTAGCACAACGTATGTGGCGTTTCAGGAAAGTCATGATAATACTGTGTATCCTCGGCTGTGTGTGTGTGTGTGTGTGTGTGTGTGTGTGTGTGTGTGTGTGTGTGTGTGCGTGTTCCAAGCTATAAACTTTGTTTATTTGCATTTAATGACAATTCCAACATGAGAATACATTATCAGGAATGTATAGATTTTGCTTAAAGTGGAATTATCCCATTTCAATTTTGTAAACTATGAAGTGGGCTTTTGGATAAAAGGTTAAAATGTACTTGTAGTTGCATTTTATGTTTGTGACCGGCTCTGTCAATCAGTATTTATATATGAAATACAACACCTTGTTAACATATTAATAAGGTCAGGAACTGGTGTCACATTTTGTTGGGTTCCTTCACATAGCGGTTTATTGTATAATGATTGGGCAGATCGACAAGCCAAACAAGGAGCAAAAAATGAACATGTTATTTCCATACAAATACCATTATCACAAAAAGAAATGTATACAATTATCAATAAACAATTTAAATCAGAATCAAACTTGAACATTATAACAAATCAAGCAATCCATTATTCTCGTCCTATTGTTACTTTGGCCAATAGACTAATTCTTAATTCTTGGAAAACAAAATACTGCAAAGAGGTAGTATGCCAATGTCAAGCAAATATAACAATAGATCACATATTACATGATTGTAGTGCAATACAACAACTCTTACCTGCAAATATTTGCAATGCTTAAATTATAACATATGATTGTTGGCTGCAGATTGCAGAGGCGTTGATTTTTAGCCCTATAGGTTTTTTTTTTGTAATATTTGATATTATTTGCTATACTTTTCCTTATGGATGATGAATGGAATAAGAAATATTGGATAATATGTAAATAGGGACTGCATTCAGGACGGTAGGAGGGGTGAGAGAGTCAGTTATCCGTGGGAGAATGGAGAGAAATCTAACTATACCTCTTCACGGAGGATTGTTTTATCTCGCCTTTTTTGCCTTTTTTGTATGTAGTCTCTATGCTTTGAATATTATGAATAGTATAAGTGATTGTTGCCTATCTCCTTTATTTATGTTTTAGTTGTATTTTAATTTACTGTTGTTAATGTTGTCTAAAATCACTTTTAAATGAAAAGACGTAAAATAAACAAACAAACAAACAAACAGTATTTATATGTGTTTATGAACACACAAGCAATGAATAGAGGTTTATATATGTTCTTTTTTGCTCATATAGTATGAAAGCATTAACTTAATAACCTTTATTTGTATGTTTCAGTAATGAACTTTTTAATGCTATATTCACTGAGCTGTTTATACATCTATAATAATTTATATCTATTACCAATTATCTTATCAATTACCAATCTCAGTTTACAGGACTTTCTTCCTGAAGACCAGTTGAAGGGACATTGCACCGAATAGCGGAGATCTATTTTTACTAGGCTTAGCCTGATTCAGGTATATATGCTATGCCTCAACAGTCTCAAATACTCCAGGAAGACAGAAAGTTGTGTAAAACTCGGGAAGCAAATTGTACGTCTTGCTTAGTTAAAGAGGTGGAACTGGAAAACAAAATGCTTAGTTTGGGTTGAAAAGGAAACCAGTCTGAATGAATGTTAGAATCCGCAGGATGGCTGTGTTGTTATCTCCCTTTATGACTGTGTTGTACTACACTAGTTATTGCTTTAGTTATTGTACAGTTGTTGGTCACTACATACTAGTAATATTAGCCATGCAAATGTGTATCTTGATTTGTAACTATCTTAGCTTGTGTTATTAATGATTTTTGATTGTTTTATTAATGATTATAATAGTAATACATGTATAACAATCCTAATGTAAATGGACTTAATTTGTCGTTAATTGGTAGTCATCTGATGGAGAAGAACAAAATTAAACACACGTTCAAAACTTGAGAACATTCCCGTGTGTACATATCATTTAAAATATAATATATGTATATATATATTTTTTTTTTTAAATTTGACTCCTAGCATGTAAACGTACAGTCTTAGTCCAATCGACTTTAATCATCATTTAGAAATGTATTAATGTAAAATAAATAAATAAAAGTTAAAAAGAAAGAAAGCAAGAAAAAAGTTTATAATAATTAATGATTTATATGTTTAAAAACATGCAGTGAGGACATGAAGCAAGGATTAAAATTATATATCTTAAAAAATTTGCTGTGAACAGTTAAAACAAAAAAATTAATGAAAAACCAAATTTTGTCGAGTCTTTAGCATTTTGTAATGTGTACCAAAAATTTAATAAGAGTTATGGGTATTATTATTAATATTGCATTTATTGTTTACGGTTCAGTTGAATAAAATATATGTGCCTTTGGTACTATATTTGTTGTTGTTGGCGTTTAGTTGCTATTCTCTTGTAGAAGCCAGCTCACTTGTATCACATACTATTTTAATTTTAATATTTTAAAATTGATATGAACTGGCAATATGGATGTTCATGCTTTATTTGCATCTTTTTTTCCATACCCTTAGAATCTCACTGGTTTTGAAGAAGAAGAGCAAAATCTGCAAGGTATAATGATTTTGAGTTGGATCTGCTAATTTGTATTATTATTTAATTAAACTTGGAAAATGTTTGAGGAACTTTCCTCTCTTTTTAACTAAAAGTGCAAATTCTGTTCTTTTGCATAAATAAAAAAAAATTTATACTTTAAAAAATCAGCACCAAAGCATGTTGAAATGTTATTACATTTTCAGGTAATTAACTTTTCTCTATTGGAACTGAAAATTTTCAGAATGCTTTTTCCATCAGCTAGAGGATAAATATTTAAGCTACACACCAAAATGAAAACACAAATGTGAATTAACTGATCCATATTTGTGAAATAATTCATTTTACTATTGTTGTATTAGGCCTATACTTGCAATAAAAATAAAATGAAAATGTTTCTGAATGTTTTTGATTATATTATAAGCTCTGTCTACCTGTGTCTCTGTCTATATATATATATGCAGTGATTCTCTTTGTCTCTTTATTCCCTGACTTCTCCTCCCCCAACCCTCTCTCTCTTTTTCTCCTTTCTCCCTCTTCCCCCATCACTCTCACTCTGCCCCATTCCCTCCAACTTCTCTCCCTCTCTCTCTCTTCCCTGTCTCTCTTAATTTGTCTGTCAATCATTCTCTCTGAGTGTGAATAAATACATATGCCTTACAGATTCCTGTTATTTTGTGTGAAATTAATTGTTTTTGGGGATCTCTTTGTCTTTTTACTCTCTGCCATAACATTATCAAGACAGTGTATATATCATATTTATAGAGCTCTTGATCAATAACAATCATATTAGCTACAAAACAATGGTTACCAATAAATAAATATTTTAATAAATTATTTTTATCATAAATAATTAAACATTAATTACATAAGCAATACAATTACAGAACAAATAATTATTATTTACTGTCGAACAATCTGGCAGGCCATATAGAGCGTATAAATCCCGTCTGTCACTGTTGCATGACCGCGGGAGCTCCGTTTGCTTTCTTTTTTTTTTTTTCTAACAAAAATGATTAATTTGTTGTTTTAACAATTTCAACTACACTTACAAATAATTATATTATTTAATGTATGATCCAATGTCACGCGAGGCGCTGATAAACCATTGAGATTACACAGTCATACACATCACTAATAAAACATTTAACATATTGCAGGTGCCTATGGTCACATCTGAGGAACGAGAAAGCCCATTTTGTCTTGTTTGAAAGCAGATAACATACACGTTTGTTGAAATTGATGTATTATTTCTACAATAATATACCTATTTTTAACACATTATAAAATTATTCCTTTCTAATCTCCACATTCAAAATAACTTAGCTCGGTACTGGAAAGCAGACGACAAGCTATTATTGTACTGACTCGATTGCGTCCCCTAGCAGTTGACAGATGGCTCTGCACAGTTTTCGTGTGTTTCCGTCAACTCCGATGTGATTGGAGAAGACGAAAATTATCATTCGGAGCGCTGCTCAAAACATCCACTAGTGTACCAACGTTGTAATGATTGATATTTTATATTGTGGAAAGTGATGAGTATATATAGACTATGTAAACAAGTAATGGAAATCGGGTGCTGTAGGGGAGCTGTGGTGGTGAGAATTCAAACTGACAGCTTGAACAGTGTGAAAGCCAGTTACTAGTGCTAGTAGTGGCCATATACTGATATAGTGCAGGGTTTACAGTCGCCCAGCGGCAGTGATTATTTGGCACCGTGCAAACTGATGTTTGTGTGCCTTCAAGATGACAGAGAACGGGGAAAAGAAAGAAGATGACAGTAGTGTGCGTGTGGCTCTGAGGTAACATTTGTCTTTTCTTTCTTGGCCAATAAAGTGTGGCACTGATTTCACGCTATCGCGCATTTATTGCTGCTGTAGTTGGCAATGAAATTTCAGATGTGCTGGTACTTTCGACTTTGTGTTACGATACTCCCTCGTGTTTACAGAAGGCGATTCTAGTTTTGATTTGACGTTTTGTCGGAAGCACAGTAGTCTTTTTCAAGTTACGATTTAAATCTTTCCCAAAACGATCCGCGCGATTGTAAATTGTTATAGCTTAACAATTAGCCAGATAGGATTTGTATTTGCTTCATAATCAAACAGGTGGTTGAATATAGTTTACATACAGTTTAATGTTATAATGCCAGTGGAGCCTGGAAGTGATTGAATTTGAAGGCACTTGCAGACTTACCGGACAGAACTAGCACTAAAAGTTCTGATTGTATTTTGATGTTTAATTTAATAATTATTTTGGAAATTGGACCATGGAGTCTGGTAGGCCTATCATAAATTAAATTATTAATTTGGAACTTTTTTTTTCTCATAAATAGCCTACAGTTTCTTGCTGTCCGAGATGAAAGTGGTACATTTTGGTGAAAATAGTAGTTGACACTTGACTGTGTCTTGAGTTGGTATGACAAGTGTAATGTGTGAAAGAACATTCTATTTGAGTATTTGACTATTCACAGAAGATAGTTTATTGAGTTCGTTGAAGGTTCTTTTTCTTGTTTTGTTTTGTATAGGTGTGTTTGTTTGTGTGTTAGTGTGTGTGCATATGTTTGAGAAGATGAGCTTGAAGCTTACTGAGTATCATTTTATTAGTATGGAATGAACTTTTTTTCTTCAGAATTCGCCCTCAGAATGGACGTGAGAAGGTTGATATGTGCCAAGTGTGCACTTCGGTTTTGCCGAATGAGCCGCAAGTGGTGCTGGGCAAGGACAAAGCTTTCACATTTGATCATGTCTTTGACTGTCCCACCATTCAGGAGAGCATCTATAACGATTGTGTCAGAGAACTTATTGATGGGTAAGTTTTATTGTGTTGTTTTGGTTTTCTTACTTTTAAATTTAATAGTATTTTGTTTTGCCCCAGAATATTAATGGAATAAATGTATTTACTAACAAGTAACAACAGTAATCATTTTAGGTCATCATTAATGTACAGAGCTGTAGCCTATAGGCCTAGCGAGTCCTCATAAATAATTATATATCATTATATGGTTATATAACAAAACATTGCTAATGCTATTGTACCCAAGGCTTAGTCTGCATCACTCATTTGGTTGCATGTTCTCATCCATTTATTTCAACTTCACATCTCAACACTGACAGAAATATTGCAGACACAGGTTATTAGCCAATTGTGGTTTTGGAGAGAATATCAGATTGTGCAATACACAACTAAGTGGCACTTTTTAAAAAATGCAGAAAACCAGTAGAAATGCAAGAGTTGGTTGAACCAATCTAGGCACATTAGGGGAGGGGGAATGATTGGGGAGGGAGAGTACGCTAGAGGAGGGAAGTTGACAGCACAGATGCATTACATTTACAATTTAGCAGTCGGCAGGGTGCAGCAAACAACAGGGGGAAATGTGGATGTTGCATCTGATAGTGATTGGGAATTGAAATTCAAATTGTTGACAGTAGATAAATGCAATTTAGTACTCAAAAAAGTCTTACAGTAAAGTCTTTCATGGATTCAGTTACTAACACCCAGACATAATTTCTTGGATAAATATTATCATTGACTTGAATTATAGTATTACCTTGATTTCTTTTTTTAGAAGTTAGATTCCCCACCTCTCTCTCTCTTGCTCTCTCTCTCTCTCTTGCTCTCTCTCTCTCTCTCTCTCTCTCTCTCTCTCTAAGGTGCTAGGCATAATCATCGATGATGCTTTTAGCTGGCGGTCACACGTTAACCATATATACTGATAATGTGATATAGATCTGTAAAAAAAATTCTAAAAACCTTTTTCTTTTAAATAAACTTGGACATTTTGTTACGGTCTCTAAGGTGCTAGGCATAATCATCGATGATGATTTTAGCTGGCGGTCACACGTTAACCATATACCGATATAGATCTGTTAAAAAAAATTATAAAAACCTTTTTCTTTTAAATAAACTTGGACTTTTTGTTACGGCTGATGCTGATGATTTTTCTATGCCCCACTGTATGTCTCATTTTATGATTTGGTGTAATGCCAATGACGCTCAAATTAAACATCTAAATAGTCTTCATAAAACAGCAATCAACTTATCAAGGTACTTTATAAATCTTATAATATAAATACAGATGTTACAACGAATGAGAGATATCAAGAACTCCGAATATTACCACTTCAAAAACAATTTATATTTTAATACAGCTATCTTTATATTCAAAATCACACTTGGAGAAACACCTGCATATCTTGATACATTTTTTATTAAGCCAGTTGATGGGCATAGACTTTAAAAATTATAGACTACTCCCTTGCATTGATTTATACAAAAATAGCCTATCGTTTATTGGAGCTAGTGTATGGAACTCTCAACTTCTGGAGTGTAAACATTTCGACACTCTGTTTTCTTTCAAATGTAAAATATGCAGGCATCTGCGAAATTAATTTTAAAAGTGATGTATAATAACATATATGAGAACACAGTAATTCATGTATTTATTAACTTATTTATTTATTTATTCATTTTATTATTATTATTATTATTATTATTATTATTATTATTATTATTATTATAAGGATGAAGGATATGGGGAGGGGGGGTGTTTGCCTAAAATTGTTTAAAGATAATGATGAAGATGTTGGTGTGATTGTGTGTATGTGTGAGTTTGAGTGATATGCTTTCCAAGTTAAAGTTAAAGGTTCTTTACTATGTTAATTTGTTAAGGGACAGATTGGAAGATTAGTCTAAAATCTTTATCCATAATTAAAAAAAGTTTCAAGTTTCTCTCTCTCTCTCTCTGTCTGTCTGTCTGTCCCTCTCTCTCTCTCTCTCTCTCTCTCTCTCTCTCTCTCTCTCTCTCTCTCTCTCTCTCTCTCTCTCTCTCTCTCTCTCTCTCTCTCTCTCTCTCTCTCAAGCTGTTAGATCAAACTCTTAGCTTAGTCCTCTTTTAGCCCAAACGACATGCTGCTAAAGGAGGACGGAAGAGCTTTGAATTACCACAAGCTAGGATGGCTGCTGCTAAGATTGGCAGATGACAATTGACAGTTGTCTTTATTGAGAGGCAATCGATACGTAAATTTGTGCCCAGCAGTACTGCTTCGAGGAAGGGAAGATGGGTAGGGGAATGAATGGAGAGTTCATGCAGTGTCATTTGTAACACGAAGTGAAATGATTGAAGTATAGCCTCCACACTAACCATTAGCAATCCGTCAGGTGGGGATAACCATCCGAGAAAAGAGTAGTTTCCTAAACTAACATGGAACCCCCAAAACAATCATATCATACTGCTAAGGTAGATGGTGAAAAATGGCCACTTGCCCACCTTGGGATTCGAACTTGGTTCATTGGTGTGCCACTCAAACGCTCTATCTCTGAGCTGCCGCTGTGGGACAAGTATGAAATCATTGTGATTAAGGACACATGATTACATTCTGAAGCTGCATCCAACAAACTAGATAGAATAATTTAGTGAAATTAAACAGGAAATATAACTTGCAATAGGGAGCTGTATAGAAAGCAGAGAACACCGAGGTTTACTCCTCGAATATATAACAGGAGTGAGATTTAGCGGTCGCCCGGTCGCCCGAGGCGACTTAAAACCGGCTCGGGCGACCTCACTTTATAATTGAGCCAGCCCGCCTGGCGACCTAAAAAAAATGATACTACTTGCAGACTTTTAGAAGCTCGGTCCGAAGCGAGAGCGTTTTTAGGTCACTGTTCGTCTGCTACGAGTATGAAGCATACGCGAGCGTTATTTCCCTTTCCCTACTTCCCTTTCGCGCCAAGCGCACTGTCTGCTTTGTTTGTAAAAGGACACTCGCTACAAATTACGTGTATTGTCAAAATTTGTGTTTTATATGTGAACGATTGTCGGGCTGCCTAAAAACCATGCGGGCTACCTCACTTTACTTACTAGCTAGCCCGGCGGGCTAGTTAGTCTCCTGGGTTAAATCTCACCCCTGTATAATCATTAGAAGACTACTTCATAATCATTTCTTTGCATGCACTTTCAGAAGATTTAATTACTGTGGCAGATTTTCTCCTGTTATGAGGTTAAGAGTCAAATCTTGCTGTGACATTGTATGATTGAATTCACATTCACAATTTGGAGAATAGCATTTGTAACTCTTCCTATTGACACTATGCTGTTTTGAGACGCTTGAAAACATACACATTTTCTGCTTCGCCAAGCATTTAGATGAGAACATACTTTGTGCATTCTATTCTGTCAAAACTGCTTTTAAGCGAACGATTCATGCCACTGAAAAAATTGTATAGGAATTTTATTGTCAGTGAGCTTGCTTAATAATAATAGTAAGTGTATTTATTTTATAGCGCTTTTTCTTAAATAAATCAGTTCAAAGCGCATATAATATGATTTTTACATTAAACTCAATTCTTTAAAAAGTTGAATGTAATGGCAATGCTCTTGACTTTCTGTAATTATAGTTAAAGATTTGGTATATTTTTTGTTACATTTTGAAATAAACCGGTTTCCTTAGGCTATTGTGAATACTGTACATACTATATATTTTTTATTTTATTATAATTATATTCAATAAACTTTAAAAAAAAAAACTAAACTTATTGTTGCTGTTAAAATGAACTGTGAACAAAATCTTGCTATTTTAGTATTGTCAAATATATATTTCTGTATTATTTAAGCAGTTAATTGTATTTTGTTACAGATGTTTTGAGGGATACAATGCAACAGTTTTTGCATATGGACAGGTATGATGCTTTCTTGAAACTTGGCATAGTTGATGTTGTTGTTGATGCTCTTACATTATTGTTTTTTCCTGTTTCAAACTCTACATGAGAGAGAAACTAGAATTAAATGTGAAATGCTTAAAAAATTCAAATGTGCTTCACTACCTTACATCGTTTTTAGAAGTCTATTAACGTTACAAGTCATTTTTGTTAAATTGTAGAGGATATATGATATGATTGTGCATTTGTCTGTCTTCATATCTGCATGTGTGTCAGGGTGTGTATGTGTACATGTATATTTATGCAATTTTGTGTGCATATAACGTTTAACTTTGAGCTAAATGAATCAATGCAAAATACATTTTATCGGTTGTACAGACTGGCTCAGGCAAAACATACACCATGGGCACAGGTTTCGACGTCAACATCCAGCAAGAAGAAGTTGGGATTATACCTCGAGCTGTGGAACATTTGTTTGTCGGCATAGAGAATCGCAGACGGCAGGCGTTTGAAAATGGCTTACCTCCTCCTGACTTCAAGGTCAACGCACAATTTATGGAGGTGAGTACTGTGTTTGACTTTTTTCCCAGTTATCTGTTTATTCGTCTGACCCTTTCAGTATTTATCTATTTTCCTTTGTTTATGTCTGTCTCAGTGTGTCTGTGTATTGATATATGTCTGTCTCAGTGTGTCTTTCTTTGTTTTGATTTACTCATTTTTGACTCACAAGCATAGCAATGTGAGTCTATGTACTCCCCCCCTCCTCCCCACCTTCATCTCTCCCCCCCCTCCCCCCCCCCCCCCCCCCAAAACAAAAAAAAAAAAATCCAGATTTTTTTAAAAATTTGTTCGAGATGAGTCCTAAATAGCCCAAAAATGGCATTAAACAAATGTCCCTCTGTCTGTCGGTCTGTCCACCATCCTTTGTGCAAAACTTGCAAGTGGATTAATTTCTCAGAACCTATTTCAGCTATCACAACCAAACTTAGTAAGATATTATATACCCATTAGACCTAAAAAAAAAAAAAAGATAAGTGAATGAATTAGTTTATTTCAAGGTCAGAGTCACAGAGTCAACAAATGTTAGTTAAAAAAATGACAATTTTTCACAAAACTTCACTTTTTTGATTTACATACATAGCAATGTGAGTCTGTGTACTCACACTAAAAACAAATTGTAAAGTTTTTTTAAATCTGTGCGAGATGAGTTCTAATTAGTCCAAAAATGACATTTATTTTAAAATTTTAAAAAAGTGTCATTCCTTTCTTTAGTCTGTCAGCCGTTTGCCGTCTGGCGTGCAAAACTTGCAAGTGTATTAATATTTCAGAATCTATTTCAATTATCACAACCAAACTTGGTATGATGGTGTATATTCATTAGACATCATAAATGATTAGTGATTGAATGACTTTCCTTCAAGGTCAAGGTCACAGGGTCAACAAATTTGAGTTAACTCTTAGCCTTCTATAACGCAGTAATGCGCACCTTTCCTCAATTCCCGAAGCGCAGTGAAGCACACCTCGCTATAGTGCTATTTTTAGTAATGGATCGCAGGAAGAAAGAACTCTTTAGTACGTGAGAGAAGCGTTAGTCCACTTCTGGGAAGCCTCGTGTTTGCTTTTCGTGATCTTTTCTGCAAGTTTTGAGTGGTTTTGTGGACGATTTTAGCGATTTTTTTTGTGAGGTTTTGTTTTGCTAATTTTTCGGCCATATAACTGTCTGCAGTTACCTGTGATTTTATTCAATACATCGGCCTACATGATTGGTAGTTGACTGATTTGCAAGTGTTTTCTTTTTTGTGTTGACTGTGCACACATTCACATGCAAACCACACTGTATTGTGTTGTTTTTGTTGTTTTATTAACACAGTTGACAGGTTTACCTGTATTTATTAATTAATTACAAGATTTGTACAGGTAAAAACAGTGCTAAACTCAAAATGACAAAAGTGGGTCTGTGCACTTTTTTATGCACTGCAAGAACTTGACTTTGTTTGCTGCGCATGTGATAGGTGCATTTTGTTAGTGCTATGCTGCTGATGAAAGTAGGATAAATGTTCTGGGATGAGAAAATAATTCTTTTCAGAATTATAAAAAAAGTTTTAGATAAAAAAATTAAAAGTACTTGACATATTTAATACTAAAAGAATTTATTGAGTACTCTCTCCTACCTCCCTGTTCCAAATATATATTCCTACTAGTACTACTCTTCTATTGTCTCAGTCTTCCTATTAATTTCTCCTTTGTTTTATTTAGGGTTAGTCTTTCGTATGAGGCCAAAAATAACATTGTAGCTTGTTGAGCTATTCATTGCTTGAGAGTCCGTGCTCCTTTCTGGTTTGATTGTTCAGGATTACGTTTAGGTTAGGAATGCACTTTGTATTTTGCAACCTAGTTATTTTGCAACCTTTTGTCTACAAGTGCATAATAAACTCCATGCATACTTCTGTGTATTTGGAACCTTTTATTCATAAGTATGCAGAGCTTTTTGAATCCTCTCTCCATTTGTTATTGACTGAATTGTTTAGATCATTGTTTAAGTCACTTTTTATTTCCAGTGTCACAGTTCTGTACCTCGAGAATGTGCTACTATTGGAAAATATTACATAATAGTAAGATACTTCCGGCCATGTAATTTTGTTTTACATTATTTTATTTTTATCCTAATAAGATAGAAGCAGTATATACACCTTGGATAGAAGTGAAGAAATATGTGTTTTCCTTTCCAAAGGCTTACTCCATAATCTTTAAAATTTTCTGTATTTTAGGATCTGTCAGTTCAAATGTACAGATCTCTCTAATCCTAGCTAATCTTCTTTGACTTAGTTTGTATTTTTGTAAGCCTCTGGTGAAGTATCCTATTGTATAATCTGTGTGTCAACTTAACACTGTAGGCAATAAATCATAGATCTATTTTCAGTGTACCTGCGGTGAGCACTTAAAATTGACCCATTGACTTTTAAAAACATGACATGCTTTCAATCCATGTCTTTTGGGACTTGAAATATGTTTGCCTTGCCACACAGTGCAGAAATCATGTTTGTTAACAACCGTTTCTTGACATCAGATGTACATTGTGACTTACTGGTACCATTTTGGTCATACTACCTGAACCCTAATATGAACTATTGTGACTTAGTAGTTTGGTTTGTTGGATGGTGGAGATGAGAGGGCATTATGATTTTATTCTCCATTCTCCGCCACACCTCATATTCATTTATTTTATCTTAAATATAATGTTTTTACATCTCGAGAGCTGCTTTAAAAGTGTGAGGAAGGGGTTGGGTGAGGGGAGGTGGATAGGGAGGCACTAGCTGATACAGGATGTAATGCTCTGCAAAGCGGGAAAGCGTGTTGATAATAAACCGGATTGCCTGCTACTAGTGCCACGACACTCTCTGCAAGTCACTGCCACTGCTCACCACCAAAAGCAGAAGATGAATGGTCAGACGAGGAGAACATATATCATGTTGATGTCGCCTTGTCCTGCATAACACAGTGCAAAGGATTCTGCACAGCATTAGCTACCCAAGGCTATCCTAACCAACAAATAGAAGGTAGACAATCTCTCCCCAGGCGTGCCTTGGGAGAGATTGTCTACCTTCCATTTGTTGGTTAGGATAGCCTTGGGTATATATACACCAGCGCCTTGAGCAGCTCTTGAGCTAGAAAAGAGCTATATAAGAACGATTCAGTAAATTATCATTAATATATAATCAGGCTCCTTCACGCTGTTTGACCCTTCACCCTGGGGCTTAATTTCTTGTCTACTTAACCAGTGGAGGTTATACCAGATCTGGGCCAGTTAAATTCTTGTTCAGTTTTATTTCATCTGTGGGCAGGCGGCTTATCTTGTTGTGGGATTGTTAATGTTGCGGTGCACAAGTTTTGACCAGTGGAAGTAAATACGGAGGAATACCCCCCACCCTTCCATCCCCACGTTTAGAGCCAAGTCCGCTACTAGGCCATTTAGCCTGGTAACCTGGTACATACAGAAAACCTATATCTGAATTGTGTAATATAAGCCAGGTGAACAGGAGGAATATATACTCCAATTGTTGACATTGATTATTGAGAAGTGGTTTTCAAATCAAGATTAGGTCACTTGAGAAATAAGTTCATTACTTCCCTGAAACTTTCATTATGTAATAGTATTACGAATTGTATGACTGTTTAGTTATATAATGCAGATCTTTTTGTGTGAAAATAACTCCAAGGAACTCATATTTTTTTTGATTTAATTTGTGCTGAATGAAAGTGGATGGATGAATTGGATTTGTGTATCACAATTAGTGTTATCAGTTATTGATTTGATTTATATTGATTCAAGGAGTTTGCCATATTGGTTCAGCTTGGCATTGGAGGTCTTCAGCAGCTCTATACTCTAGAAATTGCACTTCATAAAAACAGTATGCAGAGATTATTAATTTTAGCTTGACTGAATATGCCAATGTACTTAAAATAATAATTTCTTCTTATCTTCCTTTGCTCATTAACCATCTTCCACAACAATGATCTGTTCCACCTGGTCTCTACCAACCCACATCTGCAAGCCTGTATATATTTCTGAACGTTTTTTTTTTTTTTTTTTTTTCTTTTTTAGTGTGGGAATGCGTTAGAATTGAATTTTGAACCGATTTTTTTTTAAATAGGAAAATGCACTATATAAATATTTTTATTATTATTATTATTTATTATAATTTAGGGTAGTAGGGGGCAGGGATTGGCGGGAGTGGAGAGGAGAAGCGGGGGGGGGGGGGGGGGGGGGGGGGGGGGGAGGGGGGGCAAAATGTATTTTCTATGTTTTCTTCAGCGTGAGGTTCTGACAAACTAGCTAGTCATTATGATAGCTATACTATACTGGTGTATGTTGATGGCAAAGGTTGTGAAGAAGCAGTAGTAACAATATAAATAGTTTTAACAGATGATGCTGTCTCAAAAGGTCAACCTAGAAATGTGACATTGCAGCAAAAAATTGAAAAGTGACTGAGACTTGCAGTTTTGATGTTAATGTGTGGTCTTAAGCTTAAATTTCATAAAAATAACATTTTAAACAAAATGTCTTTTCTGTTTACAGAGATATGCTTGGTAATAGGGGTGAAGGTGGCATGTGTCGCGTGTGACAGTGGACAAAAGAAAATTTTTAATAAATTAAAGAAAATAACAGCTAAGCAATTTCCAAACACAGCCCAAGTAAGCATATTACTATTGAAGAAAAAGTATTAATTTACTTTTAGTATAAAGCATTTACCAGTACAAAATTTTGAAATGATAACTTTGTCCTGTCACACGCGACCAAACCATGAAGTTTATTTTTTCAAGAAAACAATCAAAACAACTTTAATAAATACCATCCATAGTTTATTTGCCAGTTTACATCTCAAGAAATAAGATATTTTACTATAAATTACTAAGTTCTATTTTAATAAGCATGTACCATCCCTATATTTATATATTTTGTCTTTGTCACAACCGACACGTCACAACCAATGAACACTGAAATCATGAATTTACTTGTAAAAAGATGGTCATGGAAGAAAAAAGTAATTGCAGCATAAAAAAGTAAACAAAAAAGGACAATGCTTTTAAAGAAAATGTATAAATTTATTTCAAGTACATCATTATCAGTATAAAAGGGTAAAGTGAAAATGATGTCCTGTCGCACGCGACCAAACCATGAAGTATAATTTTTCAAGAAAACAATCAAAACAACTTTAATAAATACCATCCATAGTTTATTTGCCAGTTTACATCTCAAGAAATAAGATATTTTACTATAAATGAATAAAATCTATTTTAATAAGCATTTACCATCCATATACTCTTTTTTTTTTTGTCTAATGTCGGTTGTGACAACTTTGTCTTTAGTAAAGACAAAGTTGTCACAACCGACATGTCACATCCAATGAACACCGAAATCATGATTAACTAGTAGAATTTTAAAAAAGTAAATTGAGTAGAACACAAAAAAAGGTGAATGGCATATTTACTCATTTGCATATAGCACAAGAAAGATTTAAATAAACTCTGCAAAACAAAGCAGTCAAGGAATCACTTCGTCTTTTATCACTAAAAGTAAAAAACGAAAGCAAATTTAAAAGCACGTGTTTTCATCAGTGCATCAAGTGCGAAAAATGAAAAATAGCATCTGTAATTTAATTTTTAACATAGAATAAACCAGTTTATGTTAAGATAAAAATATTTTCTTACAATATTGATAGACTCTTTGATTGGTCGTAACATGTGGTCGGTCGTGACAAGGAAAAAACAAAATCGATAGAGAAACACCAACCTGGTCTTTTCAAAGCATCCATCTTGGAATGAAAACTTTGGATCGGAAATCTCAAGAGACTTTCGCTGTAACTATTTCCGTGTGAAAAGGTACTAATCGTCATCAATTTGTTAAATTTTCGGATTGGAAAGGATGGTTACCGAAAGACAAAGGAATTACTTGCGTTCAATTTACGATAAATTTACTATGAAAGAATTATTATTTTCCTACAAAAAAAACATAAATTAGTGAGGATAAGTAATGTTTAATCTGTCAATGATTTTTTTTCTTATTTAATCAGCATGGATGTTTAGCTATCTAAGAAGAAAGGCAAGCAACGTTGAGACAAAGTACGTCACGACCGATCACGTCATTTTTACAAACCCCCTAAACATAAATAAAAATGTTTTGCAAAGCTGAAAGACATTTAAAGTTAAAAATTAACATTAATGCAACACATCAAACATAAAAAGTTCATTTGTTTCACTCAATTTTATTGAAAAGGAGATGGAGTTTTTTCAGGTCACACAGAATGTCACATTCGCGCCAACAAAATTTTGTCAATTTTTAGTGGAAAAATGGCAATAAAAAACTTCTTTCAACCTTTGTGTGTGTAATGTTGATATATGTTAGTACCTAGTTATATTGCTTTTTTATAAATGCAAAGAAAAAGCTTTAATACATGACCGAAATATTTTTTTTTATGGTTCAAAGACTGCATGCTTCCTTTTGGTCACCTTTTGAGACAGCATCAGATACAGAAAGCACATGCACAACTGGCTTCCAACAGTTGTTTCCGTGTATTATTGATCTTTGATGGCATTGTCTGTGTTTGGCAAAGAGCTCGTGCTAATAGGTTCACAACTACTAGTACGACCCTACACAGCTGTGATAAGCAGTCTTAATTGCAGTAGCTCCTTCTATGAAATGTTTCCTCTTTTCACTGCCTCCACACTCTCATTTCATAGTCATTTGTTTTATGGGGATGAGGGTGAGAGGAGGGAGAGAGAGAGATGGACTGACCAAGCTGTATTTTTGCTATAAGAACAGCTGTGATTGACATTCATTTGGAAGGAATAGATCATTTGATAGAGTGAGAGATCCAACATTTTATCAACGCATAATTATGTCTCGT
>CM072517.1:44175698-44310698 GCA_036898135.1 Oncomelania hupensis | reverse complement strand
ATTGATTTGTTGTACGTTTGTTAGCTTTGGCCATTAATGCATACATTGACAGTGACTGGGATATTTTCTGATCCATTATGCTGTTTTTGCAAGCATTATCCTGCAATGTATCTACCTGTTAGTATTTTTGACTCGCATGCATAGCAATGGGATGAGTCCTTAATAGTCCAAAATGACAGTTAAAAAATATTTACATCCGTTTGTCTGTCTACCTCTGTGCAAAACTTGCAAATGGATTAATATCTCAAAACCTATTTTAACTATCACAACCAAACTTGGTAAGATGGTGTATACCCATGAGACTTCATAAATGATCAGTGAATGAAGGACTTCACATCAAGATCACAGGGTCAACAAATGTTAGTTTTTAAAGAAAAAGACAAATGTTGACAAAATGTCACTTTTTTCTAGATTATATTAATATTGAACTTATGATGATTCTTGTATGCATGATAAATATCAATGAGACACACATACTATACAAATTTGGTCAACCTCACGTCAAGGTCAAAAGTCGGTTAGTATAGGTACTTTGAAGTGAACTTGACCCTAAACTATGATCTGACAGATATAAAGTCCAAACTTGTTGTATTTAGAGATGACAGATTGATCTTTCATATAAGTTCCATTTTGGCGTTGATCTTGAAGGTCAAGGTCATTTTAGGCCTTGCAAACACATTTTAAAAAATAGGTCATCATACAGTGAAATGGTTGTTTATTTAACCCATAGTATGCATTGTCAACATTTGATCAGACATGCATGAGAGGTCAAGTGAAAGCCACATGAAAGAACAACAATCGGTGTCCATCAAGGATGCCTACTCTCTCCAACACTCTTCAACATCTTCCTGGAGCGCATCATGTCAGATACCCTTGCAGATCACAAAGGCACAGTCAGCATAGGGGGTAGAGCAATCTCTAACCTCCGTTTTGCAGATGACATTGATGGATTGGCTGCAGATGACATTGATGGATTGGCTGTAGAGGAACAAGAACTTGAACAGCTGGTACAGGGGCTTGACACCACCTCCAGAACTTATGGAATGGAAATAATAAGTGCAGAAAATACCAAAATGATGACCATCTGCACCAATGGCATCAACATGGACATCAAAGTCCAAGGCCATTCCCTCAACACAATGCATAGCTTCAAATATTTAGGAGCCAATGTATCAGACGATGGATCCCGACAGGAAGTCCTCTCCAGGATCGCACAAACAACTGTGGCCCTGACAAGGTTAAAGCTCATTTGGAAAGGCAGGACCATCAGTCTACATTCCAAGGTAAGGCTGCTACGCTCCATTGTCATCTCCATCTTCCTATATACGCTTGCAAAACATGGACTCTCACAGCAGATCTACAACGAAGAATACAAAGCATGTGATTAGGTGCTACAGAAGACTTCTGGGCATTTCCTATACCCAGCACTTCACCAACAACGAAGTCCGACAGACCATCACACAATCCATTGGACAACACGATGACATGCTCACAATTGTGAAGGAAAGGAAGCTCCGATGGTATGGTTACGTCAGCAGAGCATCAGACATTGCAAAGACCACCCTGCAAGGCATGGTGCAAGGAGGCAGACGAAGAGGGAGACAGAAGAAGAGGTGGGAGGACAGCATTCGAGAATGGACTGGATTGACACTGAACGAAGCCATGAGAGTTGTTCATAGAAAGATGGAGTACGCTGGTTAAACGATAATCTGTGGTGCGCCAACGACCTTCGAGTTACGGGATAGGATAGGAGTGTATTTGAAAACCGGAGGTCAAGGTCACCTCAAGGTCAAAAACATCAAAAGATCAAAGTTGGTATTACATTTGCATTTTAATGCCACTGTTACATTTTTGTTTTTTCTGGGCACTTATTTTCATGTTAAATATTGCGCGCGAGTTCCATAATTAGCATGTGAGTGATATGGGCTTTGGCCTTTTGATTATGCATTGTTCTTTTCTTCTGAGTTTAGTGCCCTCTGAGACTATTGTCTGTACCGAACGTTTGTCCTTTACTCGTTATTAGGGACGAGGGAGGTAGGATTGAGTGTGGGGGGGGGGGGAAGTAAGGGGGGGGGCATTATAAGAGACATGTGGGAATGTGTATCACTGTATGTACGTGCATGCATCAAGCATTATGCTGCAGGCTAGTTTTGCTTAATACATTTGGCCAAGCAGACGTTGGGTTGTGTCTGATGATAAATGACATTACAATAATGTGGATGTGATGTAAAATATATCTTTAAATTATCTTTATCTTTTAGTTGCAATTAAAAGTTATTTAAGTTGTTCCCTGATTAATTTATTAAGTTAGACCAGTACAAAGAAGTTATGGAGGAAGGACCATTAATAGCCATCAAAGGAGATTCGAGAAAATTGAACTGCTTGGGGATTGATGTTCAGACTGTCCTCACAGAATAAAAGAACTGAGTTTAACGTTAACATTAGATGACCTTTGATATGTCTGAAAAGATAATTGCACTATTATTTCTTGTATTATAATTTATTGATTATTATTTTAGTTGCATTCTTGGTGGGTGGGAATAAAAGGGAGAGGGAGGGGAATACTTTTTAAGCCGTTTTAAAAAGTCTACTTTTTGCGCTTATCCCAGTACTATTTCTTTTATTTCCTTTATGTGCCCTGTTATATGAAAACATCTCCATCAGGAGGGCTCGTGGTTATAAAAGATTTACACTTGTTTGAAGAGTATGTAAGCGAGGAGCCGTTGATTACCAAGGACAGGTCCTTTGGGGACTATCTAAGGTAGCGTGGCAAGTTGCAATTACACCACAACATTCTAGTATGGTGCTCTGCCACACTCCTGCTGTTTGCATTATGCAACTGTCACACCGGCCCTGTAGATAAATAGTGGCAAGTCTCCACCACCCCCACCCCCAATCCCCTGCCCATATTGTCAGGCATAGGTACCCTCCCCCCACACCCCATCCCCCACCATGGATTCTATTTAACATTTATCATGACGAAAGGAGATACTTTGTCAATGGATGAAATAAGCAAGATTCACTTTATATTGTACAAATTACTGTGCTGTGGTATATTTACCCTCCTCTCCCCCTCCCCCACCCTCTTAAATCCTGCTCTCCTCTCCTCACCCTCAGTACCAAGTAATATTTTCCTTTCCGAAAAGGAATACTTTATCAACCGCTGATACAACAGAAAGAAGGAAATTCTGTTAAATTTCGTTGATGTGGAATAAAATAATTTAATATTATGTAATACAAATTACATTGGTATATTAGGCTGTAATACATATTATGTTGGTAGCTATGTTATTATATAATATACATTACATTGGCGTGTTATTCTATAATATACATTACGTTGGTATGTTATTGTGTTATAAAATGACGTTGGTATGTTTTTTAATTATAATATAAATTACGCGTGAATACCATTTTAAATATGAATACCATTTTAATATTTACCATGACTAAAGAGGGTGGTTTCGTTAACATTAAAATTCGAATGTATTTGCTTTGGTGGAACACTTTTACCTTCTATTTTTGTATGTAACACTCCCATGCAGATTCCCATTCCAATGCTCTTTTCAACAAAGTTTGTTTGGGGATTAAGGCAAATTCCGAGTATCTCTCGTCTGGTGTTGGGGAAACGAGAAGAACAAGACTTGCGTCTCTTGTTTTCTCCGTGTGCATACAGACTGTTACTATTAGAAATGTGTGTTTAGTAACTAGTCTTACGTCTTCAACAGTAATAGCATCTGTATAGAAAATCACATTTGGAGTCAAGGTGTAGAAGTGCGGCGAAGAAAAATCCTCACTTGAGTACTCGGGTCCTAAATGTAATACTGTCTTAAAATGTACCTACCTCATAGAAAACTAATTCACGTATCATTCCATCAAACATAATATAAGCGTTTCCATGATCGGTATTCATTTCATTTTGCACACACATGCTCATGGAGTCATTCATACATATTGCTTGTACCGATGCACACACCAATCTCTCCCTTCCCTCTCTCCCAATTTTTTTTTTTAAGCAGTCAAGGTTTTGTTGGTTTTTTCTCAGCAAACTTAGATTCGTTAGAACAAAGCAAAAACACAGCATTCTTTCAGTTTTTAAAAAAAAATTGATAGTTTGCATAACTTCACCACTTTCTCCTCCCTGGAAGAAATTTATAGCAGGTGCCACACGACATAGCAAATGTCAGCAATGTTTGTGAGGTATAGGAGGGATTTTGAAAAATGAAATGTCTCAAGGTTCTGTGTGGGTGTACTGTACTAACAAAACAGCGCAATGTAAGAGAGAGAGAGGGAGAGAGAGAGAGAGAGAGAGAGAGAGAGAGAGAGAGAGAGAGAGAGAATTTTTGATACGTGACAGATTGGATCAAAGAATGGACGGAAATAACAAAAGCCAGAATATTTCTAAACTTGATTTATCCAGATAAGTCCAGATCCAGATTTTTTTTAAGAGGTTGTCGCCTGTGAAAGAGATGGTGCAATGAAGAGCCATTTTCTACCTTTTAAGTGCAGACATAACGTACACAGAACAACAGAAAGGTTATAAACTATAGGAGATTAATACCTGCACTAGGACATTCAAAAATAGAGGGTTAGTCCTTACATAATACTTCGGGTTATTCTCTCTCTCTCTCTCTCTCTCTCTCTCTCTCTCTCTCTCTCTCTCTCTCTCTCTCTCTCTCTCGAACTAAACAAAATTCATTCAGATCTTCTGGAGGCAACTAATAATGTTGCACTAGGGTGCAATAATAATTTTAAGTTTTTACACCCCCCCCCAAAAAAAAGACTAAGAGCATGGTAATAACATGCAGACTGAAACATCAGAGAATGTCTCTTTTCCTTTAACCATTAGATCTTGTGCCACTCTTCCTTCATTCAAACGTAGATTAAGGCAATATTACACTTATTTTGTCAACCGTTTCGCAATGTGCTACTTGATTATTTGATCTGCAATTGATGTGTCTTAGAATGTATGTGGGTTGTACGTTTGTTAATGTATTGTGTAACTGCAACACCAATATAGATTATCATGTATCGTGTTTGTACGTTGCATTATAGTTCTTATAGTTGTTGGCTTTTTTTGTTGTGTTATTATAGTAATTTGTTTTGTTGTTGGCATACATGACTGAAAATCGAAGAATGTGAGTGTGAATGACACAAGGAACGATTGTAAGATTAGGTCCCGCCTAAAATTTGTATCATGTCTGTGAGTCTCTCTCTCTCTCTCTCTCTCTCTCTCTCTCTCTCTCTCTCTCTCTCGAAGAAGAAGAAGAAGAAGAAGAAGAATCTTAAGTAAATTTAACACCACTTCTAATACAAGAAGGCGAGACAGAGCTAAAAGCCAAAGAAGATAAAACACTCCAGATTAAAAGAAAGTTCTCTGTACCTGTATTTCGCTGAAAGGTTTTCGGGAGTTAAACAACAACAGTGTTGAAGGTAGGGAACGCTTAGAAAGGAAGAAAGAAAGGCAGAGTGAATTGTTTGTAGTGAAGTTGTACCGTGCCCTGATTAGGGAGAGATGTAGTAATTGTTTAGTCTGGCGATGTTCTCCCCGACCCGTAGGTCAGGAAAGGTCAGTTTCACAGGTTCAGTTAAGGTCGGACTCGAATTTAAAGTAGAGCGATCTAGCTAAGTCCTTTGGCGAGACCTTCTCCCAGACAATCAGAAGCTGACACAGAAGGAAATACTAGTAGTAGTACTGGATGGGGACTAGTAGTTTTACGATACTCTGTTAGCCCCTTTACTTTAAAGGGGCGAAGTACATAATTCGCTGTTGGATTTATTACTGGACCGTTACTATATATATATTCAAATGTTCTAGGAATGCTGTGTGTGGTGTGGTCTCTTTCGTCAAAGAAGGAAACAACTCGGCCAGTCCACAGTCCTAAACTTAGGTTTTATATATTATTTATGTAGACCTTCACCGTTAGACAAACTCATTAGTTCCAAGGCCAACTTTAGAAAGTGCTTTTAGAACATGATAGTCATTGGCTACTATCGTATTTCCACTACTACTCAAGATACAGTTTTCTTCAATTAATTTAATTATTTTACGCATCAGCAACCCAGAATCTGTATATATTCCAGAACTAGGTTGAGATTATTTATTTATTTTCTAAAAAAAAAAATATATAACTTTTGTGTTTGGAAAACGTTGCACCTCATTCTCAATAACCACTGAACGGATTTTGACCAAACTTCATAGTAGATTAGTGGCCTGCCTCCTGAGCCATCATATTTGCGCTACCACAAAGGTCAATGTAACTGGCTTCATTTCGTTGCTAAACATGTTTGACTAATATCTTTATTTAACAAAAAAAAACACCGCCTAAAAATGATTTTGTTGAGTTTTGGCAAACAGTTGCTTCAAATCATGGGCCATCCTACAGTAGCAGTCAGGTTGTCGGTCAGTCACTCATTACATGGTTATTGCTTTAGGTCCAGCGGACTCCCCCGAGCCAAATCAGGACCAGGTCAATCACTCCAAATTTACCTTTGGTGGCTTATCTGAAGAATAACTGAACCGAAATTCATTATTTTTACTTTGCGGATACCACTGCTAAGCGTATTAGATAATTGGAATTTGTACTTTCACAAAGGTCAAGTTCATTGCGCTTCACTGTTTTTACTAAACACGGTTTGTGCTGTATGTCACGTCAAAATTGGCGTAAGCCGATTTGGATATTTTTCGTGCAGTTCCTTTTGCTTCATTGGGGTAAAGCTAAGTCACAACTCTGCAAAGAAAATACTTTTGAAAATGCTTATTTTTCGGCTATATTTGTGAGTGTCTGGAAATATATTTGAATCCCTTGCCATCTTTTTTCCCCCACGTGGTATTTATGTATTATTACTCCTCTCTCTCTGTCTGTCTCTCTCTGTCTCTCTCTGTCTGTCTCTCTCTGTCTCTCTCTCTCTCTCTCTCTCTCTCTCTCTCTCTCTCTCACTCATACACACACGCACACATCACTTCTTGTAATTTGAGTGGACGCGCGTGTGTGTTCCTCTTTATATTATACACATTAGCGGCTTATTTTTCAAACTTGCGTGATAGTTCTCAGTTTGTAATCTTGATCTGTAGCGTTGAGTCCGTAGATATCTCCTTTCACTTAACTTCTTTTGAACTACAGTAAGATCTAAAGTTACAGTAATAGTTCTAGGGGGCATGTCTCATTATCATAACATCGGCACTTGACAGCAGGTGTGGTCTAATTAGCCATTCACCTTTCACAGCCACCAAGTCTTTGATGTTGACATTGAGACTTTGTTCCCCCATCCCTACCCCCTCTTTGGCCATCCCCACCCTTCCTCATAATTCACCCTCACCTTTCCCCCTTCTCTCTCTCTCTCTCTCTCTCTCTCTCTCTCTCTCTCTCTCTCTCTCTCGTTCTGTTTATACAGCTGAGCTCAAGGCAGTTCATCTAGCTCTGAATTGAAACAGGTTTATCAATCCAAAAAAAAATCGTTTTTAATCATGTCTGATTCACTGTCAGCACTCCAGGCTCTTTCCACGAGAAAGATATCACACCCTTTTCTGGCAGAGATCCATGACCTCCACACACAACTTATTTCTGAGGGTAAAAAGATAGTTTTTATGTGAATACCTGGTCACATGGGCATCCGCGGCAATATTGTAGTGGACAAAGCGGCTAAGAAGCTCTGCATCTCAATTTCACTTCAGAGATTTTCCAGTTTGTTCCTTACTCTGACCTGCGTTTTATGACTGGATCTTATTGTAAACGGCTGTGGCAGACTGATCTAACCATATCAATAACAAATTATTTCAAATTCTTCCTGGTTTGTCAGCTTCTTTCCCTAACTTTGCATCCACTCGCAAAGAAGAAACAGTTTAAAGTATGCAATGGTCAACACCTGTTTCAATTTTTACATGATGTTGGTTTGTTTTATCGCATATAAATCATGTCGTCTTGTTTTGTGTTGGTTGGATTGTATTGGTAAGACTGATTTTAGTGATTTGCTTGAAGCAAGAGAACATATTTTTAATATATAAGATTTAAAGAAGATTTTTCAAGAGGTTGTGTGTAAAAGTTTGTTTGAATATTTAAGAGTAACAGGCTTGTTTTTTAAGATTTGAACTTTTAGGATATCGTTTCTTTGGTCTTGATTCGGCTCGGAAGAGTCCGCTGGACTTAAAGCAATAACCATGTAATGTAATCTCTCTCTCTCTCTCTCTCTCTCTCTCTCTCTCTCTCTCTCTCTCTCTCTCTCTCTCTTTGTCTCTCTCTCTCTCTCTTTGTCTCTCTCTCTCTCTCTCTCTCTCTCTCTCTCTCTCTCTCTCTCTCTCTCTCTCTCTCTCTCTCGCTCTCTTGCATCACTACTCAAAACCTGCCATTCACTGCTTCAGCAGTTTTGTGGATCTGAATTAACTGCTTCCTCAAACAGTAGTATAAAGAATTTAGAATTGATAGCTTTTGCAGGCAGGGCACCTTCCCCTCCCCCCTCCCCCCTATAGCCTAACCCCCCCACCCCCATCTCCCCTTCCTATTTGACTCGCATGTATAGCAGAACAAAAAAATCAAGATTTTTGCAAATCTGTGCGATCCAACGACGAAGTCCGACAGACCATCACACAAGCCATTGGACAACACGATGACCTGCTCACAGTGGTGAAGAAACGGAAACTCCGATGGTATGGCCACGTCACCAGATCATCAGGCCTTGCAAAGACCATTCTGCAAGGCACAGTGCAAGGAGGTAGAAGAAGGGGGAGACCGAAAAAGAGGTGGGAGGACAACATTCGAGAATGGACTGGTTTGACACTGAGCGAAGCCATGAGGGCTGCTGAGGACAGAGAAAGATGGAGTATGCTGGTTAAACGATCATCTGTGGTGCCCCTACGACCTTCGGGTTATGGGACAGGATAGGATAGGATAGGTGCGAGATGAGTCCTAAATATTCCAAAATGATATCGAAAAAAATGTCTGTCCTTCTGTCTTTCTGTCGTCCGCCTTCTGTGCAAACACTTTAAAGTGTCTAAGTACTCAGAACGTATTGCAACTATCACAACCAAACTTCGTAAGATGGTGTATACCCACGAAACCTAATAAATGATCAGTGAATGACTTCATTTCAAGGCCAAGGTCAGAGGGTCATCAAGTGTTAGACAAGAAATGAAAATTTTTCATTAAATTTTCTTTTTTCTAGGTTATTAATATTGAACTTATGATTCCTTGATGCATGATAGATATAAATGACACACATACTATGCAAAATTGGTCAACTCACTTCAAGGTCAAGGTCACTGGAGCTGTCCAAAGTTGGTTAGTTTAGGTACTTTGAAGTGACCTTGACCCTAAACTATGAGAGATATAAAGTCCAAACTTTTTGTATTTAGAGATGATAGACTGAGCTTTCATTTATGTTCCGTTTTTGATAGATAATTTGAATTGATAGCTAATTATTTGTTACACATGATTTTAATTGATAGCTAATTATTTATTACACATGGTATTAATTGATTGCTAATTATTTGTTACACTCAATTATTTGGTACACATCAACATATCTTTATTTTGATGCATCATTTTCAGCAGTTCTGATGATTTTAACTGCTTTCTCAATCTTTATGATTCACTTAGAATTGATAGCTTGCAGGTGGTGGGATCAAGCCTTTCTCTTGTCTCTCTGACGTATTTATATTTTTCAGTCTGATGCACCATTTTTAGCAGATAGGGGGGGTAGGAGTGGTTTTAGTCAGCCTTACAACGCTCTCTTGGAAACTGTTCGCTTCACTGGTTCACTTGAAATAGGAATTTGAACTGAAAAACGATCCGGGATTTTGTCTTGCAGATGGAAGTTCGTAGCTTTAGGTAATTTCTTTCCTATTGTTTTATGATGTGTCAAATATGAACATCTAATGAGCCATTTTAGTAGTTTTTATAATTAGAACTGCTTCCTCAATCCGCGGCCATATCCGTGATCTTCATTTACAATTGACAGCTTATGTGTGCCTTACTTGTACCAATATATTCAAATGCATTCACTGGTCTTGATTCACATAGATCTACTGGTAATATTGATGAGTAAACGGAGCACGGAGGTATCAGTTTTTTGTGTAATCCACAATATCAGTGGACCACATAGATAAAAGTTAATCAAGAGCTGGTCAGTTCAGTCATCCCACCTACAGGAGGGTGTTGATACTTGAACATTTTGTTAGCGCAGGTGTTTCTTCACAGTCATTAGCAGTTTGTGGCCCAACCTCATCCTCCTTTCCATCCTCCCTTCCTCTCCCCCCCCCTCTCCCATTTTCCCTTCTCTCTCTCTCTCTCTCTCTCTCTCTCTCTCTCTCTCTCAATTTCACACATTATGCATGCACAACAACACACAAGCCTCTCAATGTAAAGGGGAAGTCATTGAGGTTAATCCCTGTATGTCTAATGCCCTTAAGTTCCCTTTCTGCTGTGGTAATCAGCATTGACATTGTGCATGTGTGTGTGTGTGAGGAGGGGTGGGGTGGGGGCAAAGCAAGCAATGGCAATGTATGTGAAATGACCCAGTCGCTCTATTTTTATGAAACGTATTGGGCTGGGTGCAGAGATGGATTTGATGAAGGCATTAAGCAGGTGGGCTGGGGGCAGAGATGGGTTTGATAAAAGCATTAGGCGGGAATTGCACTAGACTAGTACTTGGGGGCAGATCGTGTAGGTGAAAATGTGTGTCCTGAACATTTTTTGACCCACCAAATGTTACTTTCATTGTTTTTGAGGAACACAAGATATATTGTTTAGTGATGACTTTAGGAATGAGATTTTGCCCCAAATATTGCAATTAGTGTGGCCCCTGAAGTAGTGGCCACATCTGGCTTATGTTTTACAGCTTATGCATTGGGTCATGGTTTTTTTCACTGACCGGGTGGCCACACCTTATTTGTTTAGTGGCCACAGTTGGCTTACGTTTTACGGCTAATGCATTGGGTTGGGGGTAGTGGCGCCATGTTTATTACGACCCAGTTCAAATTTATATACATGTGTAGCTGTATAATTTCACTACAATAGGGTACTTTTTCATGACGATGTAATGTACCTTTCACGATTTGACTATAATATGAAACAACTTTATTAAGATCGACGCGCTACAAGTGAATTCAACTGCCTTAGCTCGCCAAGTAGATTGTAGAAGACAACCTTTGTTGTAAACAATCTTTGTTGCATGTAATGTGAGGAGTTTAGGTTGACTTCAAAACTCATAACGTCACACACTCGCTTCTTATTGGTAAGCCCGGCTTATGGAGTTTTGCAGAAAAAAATCAAGAATGCACTATCATTGTGAAACTTTACGTTAGCCAGTGCGCAAGGAAATACATCAAGAATTCATGTGCGTAACACAAGTGTGGCCGGGTGCTACAGGTAAATGCGGCTGGGCCTTTAATTAGGTATGAAAAGAGGTGATGAGTAGGTAGGGGCAGGGATGATACATTCACGGTCAGACCTAGGGAGGAGAAGGCGGTAGTTGTGTTGGGGGAGAGTGTGAGTGTTCATTCTGTGCAGAGATGGGTGTGATGTAGGAAATAAGTATGTAGAGAAAGGTACTAGTGTGGTATGAAACAAAAAATGTATTGGTGAGTGATAGACAGGGTAGTGCACACACTCATAATGTGTGGGGGGGAGTTTATGTTGGAGAGAGATGGAGAGAGAGAGTATGAATGGTCAGGTTGTTCAGAAAGAAGCGTTGTAAAAAAATTAAGTGGGGAAGGTGCGGTACAGGGTGTATTGTGAAGGGTTTTGGATTGGAGGGAGAGTCACCAGTGTGAGTGGGAGTGTCCTGTAGAGAGAGATGGGAGAGGGAGGTGGGGGGCGGGGGGCGAGGAAGGAATTAGGTATAAAGAGAAGAAGGAGGAATAGTACATGGTGGTGAGGGAGGGAGAGGATGAATGGTTGTGTTTAGCTGACTGCTGACCATAGCTGCTTTAATAATAACAGCAATAATAATAATACTAATAATAATAAGAAGAAGAATAGTACATTGGATCCTGGGTTCCCAAACTTTGAATAAACCTATGGGTTTTTTTTTCTTGTTTTTTTCTAGTTTTTTTAAAACATTTATTTATTTTAATTTTATGTTTTTAATCCAGTTAGTTTGCTATTGTATGTTTCAGTTGTACAACGAAGAAATCATTGACTTGCTGGACACCACACGAGACCCTGATGTCAGAGTGAGTATCTGTGCCTTCACCGCGTTCTACTGATTTTTTTGCTTAACACATTATGCTTTGTTCTGAAGTAGTTGTAGTTCATATAATTTTATCCAGAATATAGATTGTTGTTCATGCTCTTTAGTTCAATGTGTTGCTGCTGTTTGTAGCCATATTTTCTAACTTTTGCAGCTGCAGTTAACTGAAGGTGTTAAAAGACAAATTATTTAATTAGAGAGCATGTGGCAGTCTCTGTTGTGATAAATCATAAATGTGACTTAAGTGAGTTCAGATTTGCTATCATTGAAGTTGCCAGAGTCGCATTAATTTATGAATGTGACTTGTTTCTTGCCAGTGTGGATATAAAGTTATTATAGATGTGATTTGCTATTTCATACTCGCTTGAAGTTGCAGTGAGCGTTAGTAAATTTATGATAAACGTGATTTGCCATTTCAAACGAGCGTGTTGGCGCCAAATTTGTTTGGCATTTTGACGAATTTTGACTTGTGGTTTCAGAGTCGCAAGTCGTTCATCCGTATCCATGAAGATGCTCAGGGCGGTATTTATGTCGTTGGTGCTACTGCTCGGCCCGTTAACTCGCTGGAAGATGTAAGTAAAATGTAGAGTAATTGTACTTATATTGCACATTTACTAGCTCAGAGAGGTGCTGATAGTAGTGGCTGAAATCGGGATCAAGCTCAAATCACTCAAGATGCCACACTAATGTAATGGAGTGCTTTGTATTCCTTTCAGTGAGTAATGGGGCTGTGTTTAGACATAGTGTCTTTGTTACTTTCTATCCTTGGCAATTGTATCATTATAATTATTATGTTTCTATTGGCTGTTCACTGTTTATTAACCATAAAAAGGTCATTGTGTACTAGAACAGTACTCATTTTTCTGTAAACTTAAGCCACACAAATAATAATAATAATAATAATAATAATAATAATAATAATATTATTATTATTATTATTATTATTATTATTATTATTATTATTATTATTATTATTATTATGCTAATATTATTAATAAAAATTAAAATATCTAAATGAGCCAATTCTGATGCGCTTTGGCACATATATGTGGAAACTAAAACGCCCAGAAATAAATTAGGAAGACTGCTGTAACACTCCCAAGATATAAGTTTTTTCAAAAAATTCATTGGTAGATCATCAGGTTTTGCAGAGACCATCCTGCAAGGCACAGTGCAAGGAGGTAGAAGAAGAGGGAGACCGTAAAAGAGGTGGGAGGACAACATTCGAGAATGGACTGGTTTGACACTGAGGGAAACAATCAGGGTTGCTGAGGACAGGGAAAGATGGAGTACGCTGGTTAAACGAAAATCTGTGATGCCCCTACGACCTCCGAGTTATGGGATAGGATAGGATAGGATCGGACATTGGTAGCCTCTCTTTATAAAATACAAAAATTAAATTGAAAAGTTGAAAACAATTCAACTACAAAATGTTATTAAATGTGTTCATCAGTTTTGCTAATTAAAGCTTTTGTTTTGATTTTTGGCCTCTTGTACTGCTAATAATAATTTTTGGTACACTATAGCATTCTCAATGCAATATTTTGCTTGTTACAGACGTTACATTGCCTCAAGTCTGGAGCGCTATCTCGTACCACAGCTAGCACCAACATGAACGTTTCATCATCACGGTCTCATGCCATCTTCACTCTGCAAATCAAGCAACACCGCTTGGTCAAGGATGAGGTACGCTAGTGCTGGTTTTGTGTTTACACTGTTTCTGCCCATGCTACGGGTATGTTACATTTGTTTTTCTCCAGTGATATTTGTTTCTTTTTTTTCTTTTTTTTCTCCTGTTTTAATTTTTTTTTAATCTATTGTGTGTGGTAGTAAATGATTTCAAGCAGTTGCATATTATGGACTGTCTGTGCAGATGAAATCTGTCAAGGCAAAAGTCTTCACAGACAGAGATGTTTAAGTTTATTATCTGTTGTGTGTGGTGGTATATGATTTCAAGAAGATGCTTATCATTTACAGTGTAAATGAAATCTGTAAATGCAAAAACTTTTTCCATTCTTTTCTTGTAAAGTGATGCTAGTAACTTGGTTGGCATGGCAGCTTTTACATACAGTCTTCTATTAATTATTTGAATAAAGAAAGCAGAATATAGTAAGCAAATGAAAAACAATAACTACTGCCTGTGGAAATCACTCTGGGGTGGTAAACAGTCGCACTACATATCCATCAAGTAGACCTGTTTGTAGCTGATTCAGTTTTTGTCATGTTTATGGGGTGGATTTTACAGATTGCTGATTGTATCTGATTTAGTTTCCTGAGTTGTTTTAACATTTTATGTGGTTGATGTTGCAGGGTATCGCTGCTCTGGATGATGTAGAGGACACAGAATCCACGTTATCGGCCGGCACAGAGTTCGAGACGCTTACTGCCAAGTTCCACTTTGTCGACCTGGCAGGCTCAGAGCGCTTGAAACGAACCGGAGCCACTGGCGACAGAGCTAAAGAAGGCATCTCTATAAACTGTGGCTTGGTGAGTGCTGGATGAGTTGATCAGGAGGTTTGGTTTGTCTGTAATGGGTATCAGTGTGATAGAAGAGTGGTGATCATGTGACATCTGAGTGGTACAAGTAGCCTGAATTTGTGAGTTGCATGACGTAGTTTTATTAGTTTATTTAACGTACTTTCCAAAAGAAGCTTTGTAGCAAAATGTTTGTATTAGGATGAGAATAATTGCTCACCCTACAATCTCTGACATTTAATGGTTTCTGCATCTGTTCAGCCATCTATGTTTGTTTATCTGTCCATTTGACAATGATTATAAATAGGTCATGACAACCTCACTAATAATATACTATACAAGGAAACTTTGATTGTTAAAATTCTTTGATGTAATAGTCTTTTTTTTCAAAGTTCTAATTCAATTTCTAATTATGTAGGTGTGTTTTTGTTTTAATTCATTGTGCGCTTTGAAGCTGTAGTCTAATACTGTATTTTGTATTGTTCAGCTTGCCCTAGGCAATGTGATATCTGCTTTGGGCGACAAGCACAAGAAAGGCAGCCATGTACCATACAGGGACTCCAAACTCACTCGTCTTCTGCAGGACTCTTTAGGGGGTAACAGGTCAGTCACATTTCTATGGCACTGCTGCTTTCTTTTGTGCAAAGTGAAATGAGCTTTCAGAGCCTTCAGAAGCTCTTTTGATGAATATATAGTTTAACAAATAAGAGAAGTCTGTTGTTATTATTAGCTCAGAGTTTGTGTATAAGATTTTCAGCCTAAAAAAGATAATACTCTGTATTATATTACCCTGCTGCTCATTATTTCAAACCTCCCCTATTGTTGTTAATGGAAAAATTGAAGAAAACTGTTTAGTTATTTTGATGACAGTATGTTGAAAGTAATTATGTGATACAGAATGTGGCAGTTCTTACCCGTTTAGCTAGATTTTGTAATTTTAACTATGTCAGCAATCCATAATTATTTTGGTGTTCTATAATGTTCTCCGTGTCTTTGTTATTACAAATTGTGACTCCTGACCCAACGAAACGTATATAGTTCTTTTACAGTTGGTGACTAAAGGAATGTTTATAACTTATTCCCAAAATGAAGGTTTTATTCTGTTGCTAGGTAAAATTTTATGCAACAAAATTATCCAATAACAAATCTTTTACTACATCTCCTGTCCTTTGGGTTGCAGTCGAACGTTGATGATCGCCTGTATATCCCCGTCTGACCGCGACTTCATGGAGACGTTGAATACGTTGAAGTATGCCAACCGGGCACGCAACATCAAGAATAAGGTGATGGCCAACCAGGATAAGGCCAGCAAGCAAATTGCAAGCCTGAGGGCCGAAATTCACACCCTGCAACAAGAGTTGTCAGAATACAAGACTGTGAGTTCTTCTTTTCCAATTTTTTTCTCTGTGTATCTTTGTAGGACTAAGAGCTACGGCCAGAGGTCTTTCAGATACACTGCACCGGTCTGGTGGAATGTTCTTCCAGAAGGCATAAAGAGAGCAGACTCTGTCGATGCATTTCGCAAAAACTTGAAAACACATTTCTTCTCTTCTTGCTAAGCTAGATGTATAACTATCTGATCTCATCCCAATTTCATAAGTCACTGCATGAAAATATAACCAATCTTTACTGTAGCAATAAACAGTTGGCTTTTATGTCTCAGGGCAAGAGGACAGTAGATGCAGAAGGTCATGAGAGCATCAACGACATGGTGACCGAGAATGGCATGCTGCAGTCGGAGAACGACCGACTGAGACAGCGAGTCAAGGCAATCAGTGAAGCCATCGAGGCTCTCAAGGCTGACAATGCTCAGCTCATGGCAGAGGCAGCCGCTTTCTCCATTATTGGAACAAACGGTGTGTAGTGTTATGTACTTCTTCCTGCAGATTTTAAAGATGAAATAAAATGTGTGATTCCTGTATGCATGAGCGTTTTTTATTTATCGTTCTTTTATTTATTTTATGTAAAGTTTTGCGCCCACAGCACTGTCATGTAAGAAATGTGAAAGTTTGACAATAAAGATGTATTGTGTTGCATTGTTCTTATATAGGTCATGTAGCAGCTCGGGGCTGGCTGAAAACAATCAAACATCCAAATGCCAGCTTGTAGAAACAAGGTGTGATGAAGCACACAGGCACATTTGTATTAATATTATTGGGATTTATTGAACTTTTTTTCACCTTTTTTCCAGCTTGTGGAACATTGTTATTATTCAGAGAACTAGTATTAATGAAGATTTTTATTATTTGTAACTCAAAATGCATGTAGTGATGTGAGACTAAGTACTCACCCTCCTCCTCCCCCCCCCCCTCCACCCCCTCCCCCCAATTTTTTTTTCTGTCCTAATATTTTAGTTTTGCATGACTGGAAACGACTTTTCCCATGTGAACTCTTGAACGAATAAACTTCTTACGTCTTCTTATGTATGTCCTATTGTTATTCTATTGATTATTGTTTATAGGTGAGGTGTGTCATGAGGACATAGTGAATCAGATCAAGAAGTACGTCTTGGAAATAGAGGACCTCAAGTAAGTAAATTCTACTTCCTAACATTTTTTTTCTTGCAATTTTACAGCAATTTGTATTAAGACATTCAGGGCTCGAAATTAGCGGGGGCCCGGGGCCAAAAACCCCGCAAAGTTGATTTCGGGCTCGGAAAGTTGAAAAACGAAGGGCCCGCTTGGCCCGCAAAATAATTCGTCTGCTACAGCTAGCTCTACTCGGCAGTTTCGTATTTGGGCCAAGGGAAGCAACCCACACCGGTGCCCTAAATTTGGACAGAAAAAAGAACCAGAAAAGAAGCGAAACCCCTTTAATTTTGCACTCAAAAGTTTAATATACACTTCAATATCTTTTTAATATAATAAACAAAAGGCTATGGCACAACATAAGCGCAAAATGTCCATCTTTGCAAGCACGAAAGTATGGCTACATATCGTCGCCATACAGTTGCTAAAACAATCGGCGATGGCGTATTTTCCAATTTTTGGGAAGCGAAAGACGCCAGAAGAAAACGTTGACGAAAGGAAAGAACAAGAAAAAGAGAGAAAAAAGAAGTATGAAGAGTAAAAAAGATCAAGGAACTACAATGAAGGGTGGAAAAAAAGATTTCCATGGCATGGCCTTGAAGTGAACGAGGAAGAGTACTGTTAAGTTTAGTTACCTTTCATGGTTTTGTTTTGAACTTTTGTGCATTGAGGTCAGATTTTTTGTTAGGTTACTCATATTAAAAATTTAATGATGTGTATTGTGCAATACTCAGTCACAAAACTGAAAAGTATTATACAAGAGACTCACTTGATTTGTTTCTATTTTGTTTAATGGCCATTTCAGGCTCACTAGTCACTGGAATATGTGTTTCACTGAATGTGTGTGTGTGTGTGTTTTCCCCTTTTTTTGCTGGTAATGTTTGAAAGTGAAAGAAAAGGCAAATAAAAATGACATCACTCAGCAAAATTGGAAATTCAATTGTTTTTATTTTAGATTATCAGACAAATTGTACTTTCTACTTATTATATTGTCAATAATTCTTTTGTTTTTTGTTTGCATTATTTTTCAAGATGGGCCCCGAAAGTTGCTTGTGGACCCTCAAATTTTTCAATCAAGGGGCCCGGTGGCCCCCAAAGAAAAAAGTTAATTTCTAGCCCTGACATTGGTCTCCAGTGTTGCTGGACAGCAGCAAATGAAAAATAAGTTTTTTAATGAGTTTAATTCAAAGTATTTGTCACATTGTGAGTGGTTGGGTGCCTTTGATAATTTTTTTTTCAAATAGTTCATTTAATTGTATCCATCAAGTTCCATAAGAGTCAAAGACCCCCGTTGGTGTGCCAGGGGTTTCAGTATAAATAGTATCCCCACTTTCTGGAAATTTAGTGCTTTAAATTCCCACTGTCGCTGTCTTTCTCATTTGCTCTTTCTCGTTCCTGCTGTGTTCTATCAATCTGCTATACTATTTTCTTCTTCGCTAGACCAGTCACCTACCTTTTTTCTTGAAAACTCTTCCGGGACAAGACTCCTTATTTGTGTATGAGGTCTGTTGGATCAGCTTGGGAATATTGGACGCTTTCTGCCAGGTGGTCACTAGGGCTTCCTATGATGTTATTATTTAGCAATGTAGGCATTTTATATGTATGTTTCGTTGATAATTTATAATGATGTTTGTATTCTATTTTGTTTTTGTAAACGGGGGTTTGATAAATTAGAGTACAGCCTCAGCGTACAGCCTCAGCGTCCCCTGCGTGGGATGTCTTTATTGTAAAGTGACTTGCTGGTGGAGAGCTTTCAGTTTTACCACTAGGGTTGTTTCAGCAGATTTTTTATGCGGATCAGGGGTTGTCCGGTCCTGATTTGGCTCGGAGGAGTCCGCTGGACCTAAAGCAGCAATCATGTAATGTATGTGTGTGTTGTTTGTTGTTTTTGTTGGTGTTTGTGGTTTTTGGGGGTTGGGAGTGAGAGGAAGCCAAATGACACGTACAGCATTTTTGTTTTTTCACTGCACATTTTACATGTATTCTTTTTCATTTTTAACTTGTGTTTTTCTAAATGTATTTTTTTCACCTGATTGTACTTGCGCAGAGCAAAGCTAGCAGAATCAGAAGCCACAGTGGAGCAGCTGCGACGACAGTCTGTTCGCTCCCCAAGGTCACCTTCCCACATGACATCATCCAGTCTCTCAATGATGTCATCTTCAATGATGTCATCCATGGGTGGCTTTGAGGCGCCAGCCTCTCCAGACATTCTGGGTGCAGCGTTGATCAAGGAGGCGAAGCGAGAGCTGAGGCAAATGAAGAAACAGCAGAAGCAGCGGTCCATGCAGCCGCTGGATAGCACTCACGGGTTGGTCACATTTGTTTAGAACTTTATTGTTTTCTAACCTGAGGGTGTTGTGGGTGTGGCTTATGATTTCCTAATAAGATGTGCATTTTGTTCCCTGAATGTGCTAAACAATGATTGAATGTCTTGTAGCTTGCTGTGCTATTTAGGCGATATGAATGGCTGATAAAAGTTCATCCTCTACATAAGGCTGATGATGCTAGTGAGAGGTAGATGAAGGTTCTTTTCAACATTGACACTCCAAAAATGTTTAAATCATAAACATTTTTTGACTCGTAGGCATTTAGCAAAGTAAGTCTGTTTACTCACCCCTTCTTAAAAAATAAATTCAAGGTTTTTGTAAATCGGTGCAAGATGAGTCCTAAATAGTCCAGAAAGTAGAAATAAAATTTTAAAAAACATTGATTGTGCTGAAGCGCTTATACTTTATTGTTCACAGTGATGAATAGACTGGGCCAATGTCAGTTTATTAATTTAGTTGGGCACAAAGTTATATTATATTGTATTGTACTGTATTAATATTGTACACGACTCAGTACATTGTACAGAAGCGACAAGGAAAATGAAGACGGAGGGGGTGACCGCTCCAATCACGCTCTAACTGGACACGATGACGAACCTAAGGAAGACGAGGATGATGAGGAAACAGTGAGTCTTGGTTTTGTATTACTGATAACTCAGTATAATATTATTAAATGTTGTTATAGCTTTATACTCTTAATATAATGTTAACCGTGTTGTTATTCAGTGCCTATTCTTTGCTATAATTTTGTCTAAATTTTACTTCCTTTGAAATAATAAGATTATGAAATGTTATTATAGCTCAGCACTCAGATGTAATACTAATTATAATAATAATTTCATTGGTAGTGTGCTGTAACTTTACCATTATTGTTATTCAATCCCGTTAACAACCTAAATTTACTTCATCTGTAATGATTGATGTTGTGTCCACATCACATTTGGTGTTTGAGGACAGTGACAGGGTACTTGTAACAACATTTTCAAAGCACTTGTCAAAATGGTCAACAACAACAAAACACACAAGATAACTGTGTTTATTTAGTCCATTTGCCAGCTCAGAAAGTTGCTCAGGGCACTGACTGAAAAGGACATGCGTCTATATACAATTAGTTTTAGTGAGGTTAGTTATGTATATTAGCCCTGATCCGTCAATCCTCCAAGCAAGAGTTTAGCATATAGTAATAAGTATACATCTCTAAACAAAATGAAATTAGTAATGAAAGTAGTATTAATTAAATTTAACATAGCAAAAGCCAAGCTTGATTACAGTTATTTTTTAAATTATTTTTTTGTTTCAAGTGGTTTTCAGCAGAATAAAATGAACATTGACTGTGCCATTTTTCTTTCCCAAAGGCATTCATGGATGAGGAAGATGAGGAAGACGATGACGATGATGAAAGTGACTCACAGTCTGATTCAGATAGAGGTAAGCTTTTTTTTTTTTTTTTAACTACTTAAAAAAATTTCTACAAGAAGATAAAAATATTGAAGATATCTAGCACAATTATTCTGTATTATAATAAAGTTGATATATATAGTTCCCTTTTCTATCTAAATGATCAAATGGTCACTGGCTTTGAATATAATATTTTATTCATATTTTTAGTAAGCAGTAATAGTATGTATTGTTGTTAAATATGTGGACTTTGTTATTCCAGACCTGACACCTTCTCGTTAGCAGTCTCATGTACTAAATCTCTATTTCTATTCTCTGTGAGGTCACAGATGAGTGTTACTGAAGGTCAATGAAGGTTTATACTGTTTGCTGCTAAGGCAGGATTATGTGTACACTCCTTCTACTGTATTCATTGTACTACTGGATATTGTATTTGTATTCTATGAACTTCTTCCATACCACCCCATACCCGACCAATAAGACTTTTAAGAAGTGAAAATATAAATAAAACGCTCTTTAAAATAATTCATAAAATTTTTAAAAAAAGTATACAATAAATAATTGGTGCTTTCTCTTATAAAGCAGTTTGTTATTCTTCACAAGTTATTGGGCATTATTTATAAATAGGCCTTGGGCCTTTATCAGCGCTTCTACTACTAAGTTTATGGAGGCAGACAGCCCAAAAGCAACGCTGACCCTGTATTTTGTGTGTCAGAGGCTGTTGAGGGCATACTTCTATACATAGCCTATGCTTGATAGAGCTCTTAACCTCTTGAACCCGAAAGATCGATATATCGGTCTAGCCCTTAAACAGCTGTGCCCCGAAAGACCGATAAATCGGTCTCGTAACCTTACCGTTAATCTTGCGGTCCGTACACAGCTTACTGTTCTTTCTAGTACTTGCTGTTTGGAATAGGGTTATTGAAGGTTATTGGGAATAAGGTAAAGCAAAATGTCAGCGCTCTAGTGCAGCACAGTGCGTGTTTTTGTGACGGTTTTTTCTCAATTTTGCGTCATGAAACGAAGGTCTACAAATCAAGGAAGCGTCGCTAAGCGACTGTACACAACTCAGGAAGTAATCGATCAATTGTGGGATGATAATGAAGATGAAGAGATGACATTTGAAGTACTTTGGGTTGTCTAACACTTTGGTTATGTTTTCGTTGTTTTACTAAAAGCATGCTAAAAATGCCATTTTTCTCCGGGGAGCCCAGGGGATGGGGCTCAGAATTGGTGGGGCATCCAGGGTTCAAGGGGTTAACTTTCGGCTAGCATCAGGGTCACCTGTTTAGTGGAAACTGGCCTCTTTGGTGTGTGTTCAGTTTGGATTGCAGAGGGAACATATATTTTGAGTTAGCCTTTACGTTAGAGTTACTCTAGGCTACCCACGGAAAGTAGATTCATCAGATGACCGACGCCTGAAAACCTACCACTGTGACGAAGTATAAGTGTACTCTCTGATGCCCAGTTTTATCTAGAGGGCAAAAGGCTAACAGCTTATGATGCCATTACTACTGTATTGTACTAGATATTTGAGTGGCTGATATCATCTTTAGTAACACAGGCAGAAAGCCAGTTCTGAATTTCAGTTGTTCTCCTCCCGTTGTCTTCTCAGTTCTTTTTCCAATCACATGTTCCATGTTTTTTGGTTGATCAAGCCTGTTTGTTTAAATCACGCTGCCTAGTCGAACTAATCTTGGATTATTGGCTCTGCTGGTCAGGTATAACACGAAGAAAAGTCACTATCAAGTGACTTGAGTGTGTTTATTTTGCTTGAAGTTTGACTTGAATGACCGTCAGCTGAATGATCAGTGTGGAATCTAGAGAGTGCAGAATTGTCACTAAACTTGCTTGTTGGTTTTCCAATTTTGACTTCAGCATGCCTTTGCTGCCAAAAAAATAAAAAATAAAAAACTTTTAAATATATATATATATATATATATATATATATATATATATATATATATATATATATATATATATATATATATATATATATATATATATATATATATATATATATATAATATATAAATATATAAAATGAGTGCAAAATAAAGAACAAAATAAAATTTAAAAAAGAAATGTAATAATAAAAATATATGCATCACAAAAGGTTTTTCTTATTCAGTTTTTCAATTGTTTTGTTTTGACATTTGCTAGCTGGATATTGCTTTTATAGGTCAAGGAGCAGCCTGGTTGGTTTTTTTTTGTCACATACATGCAACAATATGAGTAACTACATGTCTGAATTCTTTGCGACCCTAGATTTTACACTGATTGTTAATTTTATAAAATTATAAAATTGTTCTGAAAAAAAATCCCCTATCACTAGCTTGACTATCTTGTACTTTGCTGGAAATGGCTTGAATTTTTTATTTTTCACTTCAGCAGCATGCTTCTTGAAGAATAAAATGTGTTTTTAGTTCTGTATTGTGCTCAACATATCAAGTTGGCTTGGATAACCTGATACAGCAGTGTGCAGACTTAAGAAGGAGATGCAAAATATTATTTGCTCAGCATATATATCTATACATAGATATATATTGCATTTGTAGTTCCGTAGCATCATTGCGTGTATTTTGCATTGTATTAGATTTCTCATCTATGTTCTTTTCTTTACACTTTCATCATGAGTATGCTGTTGTTATTGCTGTTGTGTTTTCTTTACATATTTCATTCTAAGTATTGTCAGTGTCGGGTTGTTGTTGCATGTGAGTGTGATGTCAATGTAAATTTTCAGATAATTCAGCGGAGGAGGAAGAAGACGATGGTGATGTTGATGATGATTTGGAAACGTGTAGTATAAGTAAGGCGTTTGGTGTGGGGTTGCCAGTTTTATTCTGCACGGATACAACCAATTTGTTTGTGGCTTTTTTTGGTTGTTAATTTAATAGAACTACTGAATAATTAGTTCATTTAATAATGATCTTAATTCGTCTGATAGATTTGGTCTTTGGTAAACCTAAAAGTCATCAAGAAATTTCAAATCGTCTGTGGGGAAATTTGTTTTTAAAAAGATCAATTTTGGTGAATAACTTTGAGCAAGCAGTTATAATAATATATTCTAGTAGGACAAACTGATATAAATTCTGGTTAATAATTATTTGAAATAACTGAAATGAAGTTATCATCCTGACATTTCCTATAACTTAAATGAAGCTATCATTCTGACATTTCCTTGTAGTGTTTTGTTTGGGTTTTAGTGGTTTGACTGCATGTTTTAGTTTTCTTCAAATGCTTTCATTTATGTAGACCATTTTCTCAAAGAACTCCACAGTTTTGTTTCTCTGTAGTGTAATATCTGGGAAAATAAAACATTTGGATGATTCTTGTTCTAAAAGTGAAGTTTAAAAATGTGTGTGTGTTTGCTAGCTGTTCTGAATGTATATATCTGTGGTTTTCCGTAGTGATGCTCTTTCATCTGTGATATTTACTCCTTGACACTCGTTGTATCTGTGAATCCACTTCTTCTCCTTAAGAATTCTTATTTTCCTACTTAACACTCATTTTGTCCTCACCCTTCCTCCCTCCTCCCGCCAACCTTCACCCTTTCATATGCATTCCCTTATCTAACCCTTTCTGCTGCCACAGGCTTCAAAATTGGCCAAAGTCAGCACACTTTCTCAAAAAGCCCAGTTTTCATAAACGTCCACGCCCGTCTAGATATGGTCAGGGTTGTGGCATAGCCCTTTGAAAGAGGAATTGCACACAATAGTTGGTTTGCGAGGGAAGATGTCAGGCAAATGTGCTATTTCATGCGTGTCCATGGATAGAGGTATTCCCTTGTTAATTCCTGATAATCCATTTTTTTTTTTTTAACATATTGCAACATCTTTGAAATCTTCTCGTACAAACCCAACTTTTGTGTGGGGTTCATAAACCAGTGTGTGGGTTAGGCCAAAAATCTTACAATATCTGAAAGGACATAAGACGTTTCTGAGAAAATTAACATGAAGATGCGATGTTGAGTAAGAAATCCTGTGTACTGCATTTTCCTTTCTCCGCCACCCTCTCATGTTTTCTCCTTCTGGTGTGACTAGCAGAAAATATTGTGCACTTTAACTGGTAGTGTTGCAATACATACTTTTGTATTCATCTTGCTGTATATTGAGGAGGTTCAACACATTTGACCATATCTGTTTTTATCAATAGACCAATTGCATTGAAAGAACTCTGGGTTTGTTTTTGTGTGCATTTGCAATATTCTCTTTGATGTGTTTTTTTTTGCATTCTTTGGCATAAAATGTACTTTTCATTTAAGTGAATTATTTTTTATGGAAAAATGACAAAGAAGATGTATCGTAAAGAAGAATTAGTCAAACTTGAAGTATTTTATATAATTATACATACTCCTTAATTCTTTAGACTGCTAACACTGTTTTGTAATTAGGCTGTGAATATCTGCTGTAAGTCTTGTTTATTATAGGCCCTTGAACAATGTGTTAATTGCGAACGAGACACATGGAGTCTTTATTTGGCATCATTCAGTTATTTATCCAGCACATATGTTTACTTGCAGACTCGGGAATAGAGTAAAAATGTAAAGAGATGAAGAGTTGTCTTGTACAATGGATACATTCTTGTCTTATACAATGGTGCAGTGTTTTGTTTAGACAGCATGGTGCAGTTCACTGGCATGACTATCATCCCTTTTATATTGTACATTAAATCATTAGTTTGATGTGGTGTGCAGTCAAGCATTGACAACATAGTAAAACAGTGTTTAAAACAATGCCACCTATTTTAAACTTATCAATACAAAAATCATCTTTCATGTTATGTTGCATGTACAATGATTAGTATGTCTTTCGCACTTGACTCAGCCAGTCTGATGTAGTTGTGGGTTGTTTAGATTCCGACAATATCCACGAAGACCTTGCTGAGCTGACCTGCGAGATCTCCATCAAGCAGCGCCTGATTGAGGACCTGGAGCGTACCCAGAAGAACATGACCACCATGAAAGTGCACTATGAAGAGAAGGTGCAGCAGCTGCAGACCCGCATCAAGGAGACCGAGGTAGAGAGGGACACCGTTTTGGCAAACATGGGTAAGTCTGGTCTTGGGTATACGCTTTTTGGCTTAGTTTAAGCTGGTCAGATTGAGAAATGTGGGTTAAGTCAGGGAGTGTTATTTTAGCAGAGGAAGCATAGTCTTGAGATACTTTGTTGGCACAAACGGGTTAGTCAGGGAATTGTGGATAAGTCCAGGGATACCATTTTGGCAAATACAGATAAACCAGGCAAAATTATTTTTAGCAAATATAGAGAGCTGCTTAAAGTGCTGGGTTACGATTATATATCTATATATATGCCTTTCCATGTGTTGTTTTTTTACAGCAGTTATAACATACTTGCAGGCAAGATTGAAATGACAACGTTGGAGAAGACAAAGAAAGTGAAGACAGAATATGAGAAAAAGCTGAGCTCCTTACAGCTGGAGCTGAAGAAGATGCAGGCTGCTCGCAAAGAGCATGCCAAGATGGTGAAGAACAATTCCCACACTGAGAAACAGCTCAAGACGCTGCAGCATGAGCTGGCTGAGATGAAGAAAACTAAGGTAATCTTGTTAGTGAGAGAAGCAGAGAAATGTATGTAGGACACTCCCAAAACAAATATATTGCTGCCCAGAAATAGTATTGTTGTAAGTAATTCATAATTTATTAATTGATTTAAATCATAATTATAATTATCTTATTGTGATTGATTTACTGCATTATTCTTTCCAGTTGACGATGTAGTCTTTGGAAAGTTGAACAAACAAGCGAGCGTTGTGGCCAAGTAGTCTAAGGCGGTACTAACTTGCCTTGTCCACAGGCTAGAAACCAATGGTACCTGACAGGTGTGGAATAGATCCAGCATCTGGGCATTATTTTTCTCTGAATATTATTTACTTTCGACTTGGGCAACATCTTAAGGATTTGCTCCCCCAAACAAAATTTCAAAAACACAACTAATATTAGGTAGGTTGGGTTTGGGCGCGCCACAGGCTGCGACTACTCCTTCCCCTGAGGAGGCAACCCAGAATTCCCCAATTAAAAGGGACCATAAAGTGTCAAAAACACCTAAATGACACAGACCTCAAGTACTACTCATAAATTTTGCTGAGTTTTTTGATGTTTCACTATTTCTGTTTCTTTCACGCACAGTTATAAAACATGCACATCAATGAGATGGAATGAATGATGTGAATGGTATAATGCATGCACATATATATTGATGTTACAAAGTATTAATTGCTACTTATTTATCTTGATATAATATAGTATCTTACTTGCTTTTCTTGACATCCATTCAAGATACAATTAACATTATAAATCTACTTACAGTTTATCATTTAGCTTTATTACTTAGTGCTGAACTTTGGGTATACATGCATTCTGTTTGTTTGTGGACACAATTTTTCAGGCCAGTAGGATAGTTGTCATTTTTGGCTGTGTACAGGGCCTATTTGACACCACACTGAAACTACCAGCACGACCTCTGTGTATTTTTAGATGATCTTGTAAATATGTTCTTGGAAAATCTATCCCAACGAATTAATTTCTGTATGTTTCAGTAATCCCTTTAGAAATGTTATTCATCACCCATGAAGGCCACATTCGGGCTTCCTTCTCTGCGAAGGATTTTGATAAATTGTTGATTTTGTATCGCTTCAGGTGAAGCTAATGAAGCAGGTGAAGGACGAGACGGAGCGCAGCAAACAGATCGAGTCGAGGCGTACCAGGGAGGTGGGACAGATGAGGAAAGAACAGCTGAAGAAGGAAAACATCATCAAGAACCTGGAACGCGAGAAACAGCAGAAGGAGGTCATTCTTCGACGCAAGCAAGAGGAGGTAAGTGGCGATTCTTGAGCCTGGACAATTCAGTGGTCTAATCAAGCTCAGAGTCCAGACCATTGTAGCCCCCCCAAAAAAGTGGGAATGGGCACAAACATTATCAACAAACCCAATCGACTTCAGTGACATTAACTTATTTAGTATTTTTTTCAACTTAATAATAATGATGATAATATTTATGATATTGATGATGACATTGATCTTACATAAAGCTAATATCCATGCTGTTATAGCATGCTCTGTGTAGTGAAATCAGGCTGATGTAATGTAACTAGAGTTTCACCACGTGCTGCAGGTGGAGGCATTACGAAAGAGACAGAAACCCATGTCCACCAAGGCCGCCGGGCGTGTGGCTAGATACGACAAACCTCCCACGCAACCCATCTCGCCCATGACATCGCGCCGCCTGCGCACACGCCGGGTGGAATTCTCTCCCAAACTGGCCAAGAACAAGTGGGAACGTCTGGAAAAGCATGTAAACATAATAGGGCAAAATAAATAACATGTATGCGTGGTTCTATGTGCAGAGCTGCCAACCCCTACGGAACGTCCGTAGTTTCTCCGGAAAATGTTCTTTAATTCCGCAACTACGCCATTTCAAGAAATACTACGGGAGAAAAATTTCAAAGCATACCTATTTTTTTACAAGTATCGAAACAAAGCCGCGAGAGACGTAGGCCTACTAGGCTTTCGTCAATATCATAGACTTTCGTATAGCGCTTTGCGTGTGTGCTATTTTTAGCTCAGCAGCCACTGCGCGGTAGACTGAGAGAGAGAGAGACCACAGTCATGTCCTGTGATCCCCGTGTTTCCTTCAGGCGATTACACGCGAGGACTCGCGATTAATCGCGATTCCTCGCCGCGTATGGTGTTTCCTCGCGCACTTATTAAATTTTCACAGATTTGCCAGTAGAGCTGCTACAGAGATGCAAGAGGGCAACTGTTTCTGCCCTAGCAGAAGAAAAGCCCTAACATGTCTATGCCTGTGAACCTATAACTGACAATGTTTTTTTTTTTAAAATATAAATAGCAGCTTTAACAATTTGGTTTTAAACCAATGCAGTATCCGTACATGTAGTGAGCCATTGGGTTAGCTTTTCCGAACAAAATGTTAAAACTGGGTTTTTTTTTTTCAGGAACATTTCTATCATTTTAAAAATAAATATTTGAAAGTTAATGCTTTTTGTGTTGGTGTTTGGTTTTTATTTAAGCTAATATCAACATTTTAAATAATGCTCATTTTATCATGTGAAAATTCTTGTTCGTACATTTGCTACTGAAATTGAGCTGAAACTACTGATATTTTTCTTTGTTTGCTACTGAAATTTTTTTTAGGGGTTGGCAGCTCTGTATGTGCGACAAATGTTTGTTTCATGATTTGTCTTATTTTCAGTATTACGTTATTGCTGTCATAAGTAAATGCTTTTTATACAGGCATGCGTTTAGAAAGTCTTGAGAAGGGCAGAGGACAAGACAAAATATATATATATATTTGACTTGGGAACATATCACAAAGCACAGCGACTGCTAGTGCAACGTTTGTTCAATTTAGAGCAAGGAAGGCACAAAGGTATTTTGCAAAGAAGTCGCATATCTTGGGAGGTGTGTGCTGTATAGATTCACATGTGACGATGATGATGATGATCAATTATTGATTGCTGTTGATCTTGCAGATGAACGCGTTGGTGACAAAGAAGCAGACGATTGCTCTAATGGAGAAAGATATGGAAATCTGGCTCAAAGTAAGTGAATGTTCCCTTTATTGAGCAATTCTTGTTGACTCTTGAGACATAGGAGGGGCGTACTCATATAAGATTAATGTAACAAGTTGTTGGTTGTTGTGGTGTTTTAACCTTGCAGGGATATGCAATAAAATATTGGTTGAGGCCAAAATATTTTTGGAGAAGGCAGATTTTTTTGTTTGTTTAAGCAATGGCAATTCAGCCATGCAAGACTGTCTTGTCCTGCACCACTAGTTTGAGGTGGAGGTTATTTGTTGTGCTTGTTATACAGCTGTTTTGGCTGTATTTCCTTGAATGCGTTATTCATTTAAAACCTGGCTGCATTGACCGTTTTGTTGCTCTTTCATGTCAGCAACGAGACAAGACGATCAAGAAGCTGGAGCATTATCAGAAGAAACGGAAAGCTGTCAGTGACTTGGGAGAGGTGAGTGTGACACATATTAATGCTAACTTTTCTGGAAACGTCTAGTTGTTTGTTGAGCCAGGGTTTATTACAGATCAGTCTTATCTGTCATGTTTCCACATTCAAGATGTTCATTGGAACCTCTTAACATTCAGCTGAGGCGACACGGTAAAGTGGAACACTATTTAAAGAATGGCTATAGAAAGTCGACTACCTGTAAGGAAATTCCTCCTGCCACTTGTGGGTGGATTCGAACTTGGGAGACTGTTCAATAATAATAATACGTTTATTTATAAAACACACATATCTTTTTAAAAGGAGTGATTGGCGGCGCATACACAAAGCCAAACATTTATCTCAGAACTACAATCGCCCATCTACATGATAACATGAAAGGGGACATTTTGGTGATTGTGTGTGCAGGTGACAGCAGTGAAGGAGATGGAGGACATCATTCAGGGTTTGCAGCAGCAAGTGGCCTTCACCCAGGAAAACATCAACGACTGTCAAATGGGCATCATGCAGATGGAGGAAAACAAGGTAGGCCTAATGTAATGCAGTACAGACCTCTCTCCACTTTCCCCTCCCCCCTCCCCCTCTCTCTCTCTCTCTCTCTCTCACTCTCTCTCTCTCTCTCTCTCTCTCTCTCTCTCTCTCTCTCTCTCTCTCTCTCTCTCTCTCTTTCTCTCTCTTCCATAATACTAGGATTTTCTTTGTTAAAAACATGACTTTTGTTTCATGATCCGTTCATTTGTGTTCAAATGTGCACTCTTGTTATAACGCGTTAATTTTTGTCACAGGATGAGGCGGAATCTCTGGACGTCGGGGATTTGGTCAGCCATTGTGGAGTGGAAGAGGCGCGCTATCTCATTGATCGCTGTCTGCAGCTTACCATTGAACGAGTAAGGCTTTAGATACTGTTACTTTGATGGAAACGTATCTATCTGTCAGAAAAGAGGGAGACATTGAAAAAGATAAGGTGATTCATGTTCAAGTTTATGGGTTATTTTTGTGTGTGTGTCTTTGTTGTGAGCATTATTATGTGTCTCGTGTTTAGGGCTTGTCAGTCGCCAACAGAGAGGCGGAGTGCCGAGAGCTGAAGGCCAAGCTGCATCAGACGGAGCTCAACAACACATTACAGCAAGACTTGCTGCGACACATGATGCAGGACAACGTTCTTATCGAGACTGACGATCTCATGACGCACAGTGATGCTGATGGTAAATTGAAAAAAATATAGCAGTTGTCAGCCCTAGTGCTACGTTTTGTGTACATTCATTCCACTGCAGTTAATCGTAAGCAATTTTATCACATACCTGCAATCAAGGACAACCAATGTGACCCTTGCGTAGTGTGACATATATTGCTTGTGAACTTCCATTTTCATTACAGTTTTTATGATCATGAGCAGTGCGAATAAATTGACGTTATTGGTGGATATAATAATAATAATAATAGTCATAATAAGTTCATTACTTTAAAAACGCATTTCATCCCTAGTAAAAGCTTGAAGTGCGGCACATTACCAAGCAAATTTAGAAGGAGAAAAAGAAAAGAAGACATTTTAAGTTATTAACATATAAATGCACACAGTGATATCGTTTTTTTTTTATGTTTGTTTCCAGATATTGAAAGCCTGACCAGTTCTTCTTCTTCTTCTCCTGCTGACAGGTAAATATGAAATGATCACACTAATGTTTGAATGCAGCTTCCTCCCTCCCTCCCTCCCTCCCTCCCTCCCCTGCTCACTATATTATTATATTCATGAACTGCTTACCACAAGCTTTCACTCACACTAGCGATAGTAAGTGTTACACAGATAATACAGCAAATTAAGTGTATTAAGTGAAGCATTGCCTTAAATGTAATAGCTTTAGGGTACTGATAGTCTGTAGCACAATATCATATTTACATTTTTTTTTTTAACCTAATATCCCTCATTCCGATGCTTTTTGTTTTCTTTCCTTGTGTTAAGGTGGTTTTGTTGGAAAGGGGGGGGGGGGGGTGAGGGGAGGAGCGGAGTTTTTTTTTTTAATGCAGTTCAATTTTTTTATCCAGCTGACATCAAGCGAAAGGTGGTGTTATGTATAGGGACAAAACATTCCATGAGTGTTGTGCATTCTCAAAATAACAATGGTTAAAACAAGCATTTCCTTAGTTTCATTATGAATATATTTGGGCTTAATTGTATACTCCGCTCCTGCCTTGAGGGTTCCTACTTTGAGGGCTCCTGCCTTGATGGCAGGGTAAGGTGGGGGTAGATTTTTGTGAAGGAAGCAGGTAAGGGTGGTTGTATGAAGGTGGATGTTTGTGCGAAGTACATGGGTACAAACTAGGAATCTTACTTTTCCATATATTTATTTTTGTGTGCGTGGGTATGATCGTGTGTATTTTCTATCTGTTAATGTGACTGTTTCTCATCCTCATCGTTGGACTGGATTGTTCTTGTAGCGTTGCATTTTAGATGTGTCTTGTTATCCCAACTTGAATGTCTAATAACACGTTGAGATGCAAATGAACAAAAGTCACAGTCTCCCGTTTATTTTCTGTCCTTTTTAGCATTGAGGATGAACGTATAGACTACATAGATGCTATGAAACATACTTCAGTTTCAATGCTGCCTGTTAACTTTTTCCAGTCAGTGACATTTCTAAGGAAAGATTTCAATTTGAAAGTTGTCAGACTTGATCATTTGACTAATAATTATGGTTTGTTTTTTTCTTTTTCTTCTGCCTGCCTCCGGAAAACATTTAAAAAATGGGAAATATAAATGGTTTATCGTTTTCTTTTTTTTTCTCGCTCTCTCTCTTTCTCCGTATTTTGTTGGATATATTCATTGATGTGTGTGTGTGTGTTTGCATTTTGACTTTCGTCTGACTAGTGCCCAATCTACCTCTAGTGACTTTTGTTTTTTTGCACTAGCTGTCTTAGTGTGCTTTGTTTCTATGGAACTGCTGGTTGTCAAGAACAGCAGCATTTGGCGTCTTTGAGTGTATACGTTCTGTGCATTTGAAACCTGGGTAAATGTGTAGTACCAGCACCTTACCTGAGCACAAAAGGCAGCATTTATTGTCTTTGATTTTTAAATCTTCGGTTCATTTCTCTGTGTACAGTATGATGTTTGCTCCGACTGCATTGAACACTTGCATGCAAACACTCATTTTTCCTTGTGTCCAAGGCAGTATTAGGCTTTTTTCACTTACCTCGTTGTATGACATCACTTTTGCAGTAATAATACACAGCATGAAGCATTGTATATGAGTTTTAATATGATTGCCAAGTCAATCTGCTATGATTGTAATTCAGTATGAATATGATTGCCTATTCAATCTGCTATGATTGTCATTCAGTACGAATATGATTGATGATTGCCAATTCAATTTGCTATGATTGTCATTCAGTCTGCTGCCTTTTTTTCTTTTTTTTTTTAAACTTCTGCACATTCAAACGTGCCTTGTAATAATTCAATATTGTCTTTGAAATTCATTAACTGTGACGCGCAAGATATCATTCCCTTACGATGATGAGTAATTTCTGAATGGTGTGACCGTCTTTCTGCACAAAGCTCTCATTTTATTCTGAAGTGATCTTTCATTTGCAACCCAAAGCATTTGTTTCCTTCTCTTTCTGGCTTTTGTATGGTTAAGTTCTCTTGCACAATTTAGGTTCAATATGCAATTTGGATTCTCCTTGGAACATTGTTATTGTTATAACTTAGTGAAGACCATACGTTGATGCTTTCTTGTTTTCTTGATTTGCTTTCCAGAAATGGTGCTTCTCCTTTGTGTAGGCGATATTTTTATTGCCTCATATTTTGTGTTAAGTTTGCGACGTGACAGAAAAGATTTGTTTCCTGTAAATGTTCAGTATTCTTCGGGGGTTATGATGATATTATATGTTATTGTGCTATTTTCCTCACAGAGTGAAAGGTTGCTGTAAGCAAACACGAAGTGCAGTCAACAAAAATGGGTGATTTATCATTTGTAAATACCATGTGTTTTGTACAAGTCATCCTTCCAAATTTACAAGTGCCATATTTTCTATCGTGATAGTTTGTCCGCAAACTGTGGTGCATGTAGTTAAATTTGGCTGTTGATCATCTTTGGTATTCAAATAATTATTTTCTGGGATAAGGAGAATAGAATTTGCTAATGAGAAAAGCAATGAGACTTCTGTTTCTGTATTCTTGGTGGTAAATTGTTACTGATGGTTTCTAGCTTTAATCCGATAATTATAACATGCCTGTGATAAGTTTGTATTCTTTAATGATAATACGCTAAAAGTTGACTCCAATGCTGTGATGTTTTTGTATAATTTTGGAGAGAAGCAGTATGATTCACTTTATACATAGAAGAGAGTTTGAGCATGTATCGGGACTGAAAGAAGAAAAAAGTTCTTCATGTATATAAAAGTAAGAATGCATGATACTTCTGGTTGTAGATGTTAGCATTATGTTTTTCGGTCTAATGCAACTAGTGGTTATTTTGATTCAGTGAATGCTATTTCAGTTCTTCATGTACTGTACTTGTAAAGATCTGCATTGTGCTCTTTAAAAAATAGTATTGACTGAGTTCTGAGAGACACAATATGTTACATTGAATAGCTTCTTTTGCATTGTTGAAGTGGCATTCATTTCTGAACCCCATTGTTCAAGTTTCATTCTCATATTATCTATGAAATGTCGCTCTCATCCTCGCATCTTGGTTCTCAGGGTCAACATCAATCATTTGCCAAACTGTTCAAATATGCAATACAGAATCAAACTCATCAATGGTGCAGTATACTTCTTTTATGATCGATATTTCTCGTTGTGCAAAGCACCAGGCTTAAGTAGTGTGCGAACATGAAGAAATTTTTTTTTTCCATGATAGAACAATTTTTCTTGTCACTGTCTTTACAGAATAAACCAAATGACCAGAGGGTATGTACAGACTTGTATAAGCGGAGAAACTTGGTGCATGAAGATGCAAACAGTGTTGGCTATTTATGAGAATATAATTCTTTGAGACGGATGTTTGTAACTATTGTAGTGGCGGTGAAAAAAAAAGTATATGCAAAGCATTTGGAATGGGAGCTCCTTGATCGCAGTTTAAAATTGAATCAGGGCCAAAATTGGAGTGGTATACTGAATTTGTTGTCTTCCTAGGTGCTGATCATGATTTTTAAAAAACTGTTTAAATTCATGTCAAAACATGTAGAATTACTGACCTTTATGGTACGGAAATTTCTTGTTTCAGGATATTCAATGCACAGAGAATGTTTACTTTCTATGTACTTAATGTTAATATGAATCCGTGTATATGCTTGTGAGCATGCCTACATGCAGGTGTGCTAATGTATGAAAGGATTATAAAACTTATTAAAAAAAACTTTTATAATAAAACTGAGTTATATAATATTCTGTTAATATTTCCTTTGCATCTGTTTGTACACGTTGTGTATTCAGAATGTTTGTAGAAATAATTTGTAAATTTAACAAAATATTATTAAGTTACATTGTGTGTGAGTTCTGGTTTTTAAATGCTGTTCTAGTCATTCCCATGATCCAAAGAAATTGAAATTTGTCAATATTCTTTTTCTGCGTCAAGAATTTATATTTGTTTTATTCTAGCTTTCATTTTGCACAGAGCTTCAGGACATTTGCACACACTTCCCATATGTCTAACCTCAGCAATGAAAGTGATAACCTAGTTAACTAGACAATTTGAAGTTGATTCCACTGCTCTTTCCCCCTCCAAAGAGCAGTGTGCCGTATATGAAATGTGGAATGTTGCCTTGAATGTGTGCTTGATGCAAAAGCATGTGTGGATTGTTTTCTTTTGCACTTGCCATTCTGTGTCCGGACGTTTCAGTTTTCAGAATTGTCCACGTTTTTAGGAGATTGCCTGCTTATTATCACTGTTATCATATTATGTGTAACATATATAGACTTGATCTATTTTTAAATGGACTGTGCATTTTGTTTCTTTTTTTAAATTTCTTCTCTGTTCTTTTTTTTTTTTAAGTTTTTTTTTCCGTTCATTACTATTGCTGCTTGTTGAGTTAATATATTAAATCACAATTCATTCTTTTCCACTTTCCCACTTTTCCATTACTTTGCACAAGACTAGGAGGACCTTTACGTTATTTTTTTGTTCGTTTAAAAGGTGGAAACGCTTACATTTTTTTCTTTGCTCATTGTTGTGCCACTGCACCACTGACACAGGCTTATAGATATTTGTACCGTAAGTTTTTTTATGTACTCATTTGTGACGTCTTTGGTCTTTTCTGCTGCATAGTTTTGAGTTTCTAACTGGGCATGGTCAGACTGAAAGCTAAGTCTGTTTTAATCCCATTATTTGCTTGTGCTTGTTATTGTACTTTTTGTTTGTTTGTTTGTTTTTGTATTCTCCAACTTACGATGGGTTTTTTTTTCTTTGCTTGTTTTTTATGCCCGTGTTTTGCCCCTTTCTGTGGGTCTTATCCTCACCCTCCCATTCCTGGGGCGCTGTCAGCATGTTCGAGGCCTCCGTCGCACCTCCTGTGGTGGGCATCGTTCCCACTTCGGCTGAGCTGTCACCTCTCCCCCAGCCCTCTGCTGCCTCCATCTCGGCTAGAAAGGAAAAGGTGAGTTTTCTTTTAATCTTCAAATGTTTTTGCTTTACCTAATTTACATGTCTTTAAGATTTTTGCATCAACATGAGTTTGTGCACTCGGTCTAAAACGTTTTAAGTTTCTTTGTTTTTTAACTTCGTGAAATTTTTTTTCCCTTCAACTTGATAGAAAATAGTTGACTATTGTGTGTGTGTTTGTGCGGAGGTATAAGCCTTGAAATGGGTGACAAACCTTGCTTTTTATGCAGGAAATGGGTGTGTATATTAGCCACCCAGTGTTTTCCAGCCACCCACTTTTTTCTAAGTACACAGGAGTGCTCTTTTAGTGCATGGGAGTGCAGTTGTAGTGCATGAGAGTGTTTTAAGCGCAAGGGAGTGCTCTATCTGGGACGGAGAAAATCCATTCAATTTTCGGGAAATTTTGCAAGAAAGTTCGACCTATTTCGTCACCTATAGGAGACGAACTTGGTCAACTTTTGAGACGGAAAGAGCCAATTTTGCTTTAGATTCTTACATTTCTAGAAGAAGTTTGTGTTCTTTCTGTCAAAAAATCGCTTTCCGATTCTTACATTCTTAATAAAACCCAGTCTTGGTGTTTTACATACTTGTGTGTGTATGTGTGCGTGTATAAGACCATTTTAAGTGTTGTAATAGTTTTTTTGTGTGTGGGTGAATAGTTTTATTTTAAAGTAGTGTGTTCCAGGCATGTTTTTTTTTTACATTTAACTAATTGTGGATTTTTTTTTTAAATTTCTTTTCATTAAATCACATTTTCTTTTTCATTGATCCACCACCAGCATCCCACATACTCTTTCCCGTTTTACTTGAAACTTGGGTGCATGTGTTTATTATTATTATTATTATTTGAGTTTCTAATAGTAAAACAAACAACATATGTAATTGTAGCAGTTTCTATAGAACAAGGTTTGATTTCAAGTACAGTTCATGTTCGTGGCATTTTCAGCTGTATCGGCGTTTGACCCAAACAGCGGTAGGTAGATCCCTGCCTCAGGTAGACATGACCGAATTCTACCTCAAAACTTGTATTATGAAACTGTTTTTTATGCCTAGCCTGGATTTCACAAGCTGTTCTGTAATGTGCATTCTTTTTTTTTTTTTTTTGTCTTGCTGGTCTACCATGTGGCTTTATGCATTGTGGAACGTTAATGTTGCGAACTGATCATACACATGTACACTCGCAGGCACTCACATATAAACACAAGATGAAAATAGAAATATGTGAAGATCAAATGGAATTATGTCCTGCATGAAGGATGACTAAATAACTGTCATAGGCATTCACGCCTCTACTCATCACTACCCACGCTTACTACCACAGCCACGCCACAACAAAGCGCAACTTCACGCAAGCATGCGCGCAAAACACAGAGTCGCTGACAAAATAAAATGTAAGTTTCATGTACCCAATACTGCTTATGGTGAACAGGATCCACCGCTGAGCAGCCCAGCCACAGTGCTGGAATATGACACAGTACTAAGGTACAACACACTACCGATCCTGCCAGTACTTCTAGTCCAACTGACTTCTAGCACAAGTGAGGTCATGTCACATGAACTCATATGCCAACAAGGCAGCAGTCACAAACTAGACTTTCAACTCGCCCATTGGAATAAGCTAGGCTACTTTTCTTCAGCTTTACCGCTCATCCAAAAAATGGCTATTTTCACAGACCAACGAAGTTATTCTCAAAGATAACGTAATCTTCTAACAAAGCTGCCAACTGTCTGCCACTGAACAGACACTGTCACTGCCTATTCAGCCCTGTCAGTTTCCTCTAGAGACTTCAAAATCATCAGAAGATCCAAGACACTCAAAAAATGGCCTTTTTTCTTTGAAACTCTAGCCTGCAGTGCGCACATTCAAAAACTTATTATATTTCATTTTGCTCTGTCTTGCCCTCCGAATGTTATAAATCGTTGCTCACCTTTCACTACAAAAACATGCACTCCATGAAATTATGCTTCCACCTTTCATCCATCCCTATTCACTTCCACTCTATCGTCCACTCTCTCACCTGTATTTTATCAAACTATCTGAGACAACATACTTCTCACTGCTTGACAGTTGACATGTGTATGTGCTCTCCATTTATTGGCATTTCGTAGTTCAGTCTGTGGCTGCTTTGTATTAGGGCTGTCTTGAGCTCAGCCGGTGGGTGAAAATAGCAATCATCAAGTAACATCCAGTCACATTACTACTTTCACTTTTAACAACCTGCATCTTTCACTTTTTGAAAATAATTTTCTAGCGATTTCTGTTCAACACAATTCAGCTTTTGATTAAAAAAAATTTTCAAAAGTAATTGTAATGATAAGAACTTTACATTTTAGATTTTTTTGTTGTTGTTGACACTTTAGTTTCTCTTTTTATCGGAAAATTCTAGACCGCCCTTGCTGGGGAAGGTGCAGTCGCAACCTGTGGTGCGCCCAAACCCAACCAACCTAATAGTTGATTTTTTTTTTTTAAATTTATTTATTAAATTGGGAAAGGGTATTGCAATTTATGAAAAATACTGTAGAAGATGATATTATTACGTTTTGCGGCACATAACAGTAACTACACAAGCTTGTAAAGTATATAACTGAATAAAAAGAATCTAAATATACACATTACTCTGTGTAGTAATAACCTTTATGTTGTTGCAAAATTAATGTTATTACGACTAACTTCACTCATTAACTGGTAACAATAACAAGGTTAAAAACTTATTATTTAAAAACATTTTAATTAAAAGGAGGTTTATTGGAAGATTTTTAAAAAAAATTATTTCAGTAATGCGAATTCAGAAGAAGAAAATTGCAAAACAAAGAAGCAAAAGCTGCTATCTGTGCATGGGTATTTCTATTTATTGAATCTTGGTAGTCTGTTTTGACAAAGCTGTGCTGTTCTGGTATTGGTAAAAATAATTATTGTTTGAAGCATGCGTAAAACTTTCCTCCTTTGTTTCTATATTCAAAAATCATATTGGAAACTCTGGACCCTGTTTATACTAAAAGGGTTTTAATATAATTTAGAATCTGGAGGAAAGTAAGCCTTCGGTTTCATAATAGTAAATTTATTTCAACTTAGAGGTTGTGCTTGGAAGGGAAAACTTTAGTGTATTCTTGTCATGAGTGGTGACTTCTCTTTTCATTGACAAATCAGGCATAGGCTGTTTTCTCTGTCGGCAAAATTAAATCTGGTTGTCTTCATTCATCATGGGTGCATAACCAAAATTAAAAACACAATGAAATTTTGCCAGGAATGCCATCTTTTGCAACAAAGCATGCTGGCATTTATGAATCTTATTTAGCTGATGAATTGTAGCATTTCAAATTTAGTTACATTTATTTGATTGCACGGTTCTGAAATTTAGGTGAAAATGCAAAATAATTGTTTGTGTCATCTTGCCTATTATGTAGGATCAGGACAGGGTGTGTGGGATGGAGTGTTGAAATGGAGGAATGGGGTGGAGGGGGGTTATGTGAGGGTTATTGGTGAGTTATTTTTGTATCTTTGTCATGTTAGTAATGATTTGGCATGTTAGCAAAGATTTGTTTCATGAGTTGAAGCAAGAATGGAGACTCAAGATCATCCTAAAAGGATTTGTTCAAAGAATTATTCATGAATATTGATTTAATGTTAGAGGGTTATTGCATGAAGTTACATTGTTTGATTACATCTTTTGCTATTCCCTCCCTTTCCAGTTGCCTCATTGAATGTATTCTTAGAATGCACCAAGTAAATCGTAAGTGTACAAGAATGATGAGGCCTCTTGTTGTTATGGTATACTGCATTGTGTGTTTTACAGTCAATGTTGTAGATCTATGTTGTGCGCATCAGTTGCCATGTGAAGGCTTTGACATTATGATAATATTGGGCGTCATGTTGCAGGCTCGCCGAAAGACGGCCACCCCTGAGGACCTGCTGTATGCAGGATCCACCGACACCTCGCAGCCTCTGCTGCCTGTCCTGGAAACGCCGGAAGAGGATAAAGTATTTGGCTTTGGTGTTGCTGACCTACAGGCTACAGCAGAGGAGACAAAGAGTGAAGGTGCTGGGGGTGATAAGGAGGATGTGGTCAATGGCAAAAGTGGCCTTGCAGCTGACAAGTTCTTGATGCCTCCTCCCAAGTCTGCTTTACCAAGGCCTACCAACTCAAAGTAGGTTTGCACTTCTCTCTTTTTTATATCCTCGTTGGATGGCATTGTAATTTATTATTGGTGGAAGGACATCTTCACCTTGGTTTGCTTATCAAGGCCTACAGATTTTGAGGCATGTTTATTTGCATCACTTGTAATAATAATAATTATTTATTTTATGATGCGCAATATCAAACATGAAGACTGCTCAGAGCACAACATTCATTCATTCTCACACAACGTACAGTGACATACATCTCAATAAATCTATAATAAAAATCATTTAAATGAATAACATACTCATTCACACACACTCACACACACTCACACACACACACACACACACAAATAATAAATTGAAGTATATCACATGCATGTCAATAAAAAATAATAGTACTCAGCACCATACAACTAATACTACCTATATCTACACACATATTCCCCCGTTGGGGTGCCGGGGGTTTCAGTATAAATAGTATCCCCACTTTCTGGAAATTTAGTGCTTTAAATTCCCACTGTCACTGTCTTGTGGCTTGTGGAGAGCCTTCAGTTTTGCCACTAGGGTTGTTTCAGCAGATCCTTTTTGCGGATCAGGGGTTGTCTGGTCCTGATTTGGCTCGGAAGAGTCCGCTGGACCTAAAGCAATAATCATGTCATGTAATGTAATCTACACACATATACACACAACTACAACTACCCACACACATATCTACACACTTATATACCATATACACACACAGACACTTTAACACACACACACATACACCCACACACACACCCACTATAGCACAATGATATCACACAGCAACCCATCCACTCTTCTCATAGAGCACCAGCAGGCATGTTAACAGACCAACTAAGGTCCATCCATCAAGAAACAGAATCGCAAGATTAGGACATATACTTTGAGAAGAGAAAGGTTTTGAGGTTTTTCTTGAAGGTAGTAGGCGATAGAGTGTGACGAAGTTCAGGGGTAAGATAGTTCCAAAGCGACGGGGCAAACGCTGCAAAAGACTTTTTCCTGAAGGAGTTGAGAGAATATATAGGGACAGTAAGAAAAGAGGCCTCTTGAGAGCGCATAGAACTGGCTTTTGTATAGCTTTTGTTTTTGTGGCATTGTAATGAATTGTCTGTGGTGATATTTAAAAACATTCTAACATGTTGTTTGTTGTCATGACGTACTTATTATATAATAATTCAAGAAACGCCTCAGAAGCATGCCAAAAAGAAACGCCTTGGAAGCATGCAAGATATTGAGTCATAAGTCATGTTAAAAACTGGTTTGTCTGTTGCTTGATTATGGCAGTTCTTTGCTGATTTTTTTTTCCTCAAGTTTATTTTTCCTAAGGAGCATTAATTGTGCACTGCTGCTGCTGATAATAGAGTGTTAAACAGAGTTATAATTCATGTCTGAACTATTGGTTTTCATGCATAGCAAAAACTGTAGCTTTTGACGCAATGACATGACTGTCATTTTTGATATCTTACTGCATGCTGCAAAGCAGCTCATACTCCAGCTCGTAATACACTTGTCATCTTGAATGCTGCTGATCTGTTAACATAGCATAACTTGTTGTTTTCAATGTTTCAATGATGGTTGAGAGTGTCGAATGAAGAAGAAGAAGAGGAATTTTGAGGGTAATGGTATTTTTTGGTTGTTGTTTTTTTTCTGACCGCAGGTCTTCAGCACAGCCGTCACCCAGTATGCGAAGGAAAGAAATAGGGCGCAAGTCCAACAGTCCTGAACCCTCCCCCAGATTGCCCCGCAAGAACGTCAACAATGAACGCTACGGCAGCTACTCAAGTTCCATGTGAGCTTGCTACCATCATTTTTGTGTGTCTTGTGTTGTTTAGTGCAATTTGAAGTATGATATGGAGTACACAATTGAGGTATTAGAGAGAGAGGGAGTGAGAGATGGAGAGAGAGAGGGAGTGCAAGAAATATAGTGTGTACACTTCTGACTAGTGTATCTATGTATCTGTGTATTCTTTTTTTTTTTTTTAAATTGTCAATGTTATAATTTATGATGGGGTGAATAAAGCGTTTCTGTTTTCTTTTCTTTTTTCTTTTCTGTTATTTCCTGTTTTCTCTTTTTTTTAAATTTTATTTTCTGTTTTGAAAACAGCCTTATACTATTTCAAGCATTATTGATGGCATCTGTGTGAATTCCAAAATGAAATAAAGTGGAGCCCAAATCATGATCAAACAAAAAATTTGTGCATGAATCGGTGACCCTGATAATCCAATAATAATAATAATAATAATAATAATAATAATAATAATAATAATAATGGGAAGATTTCACCCACATGTGTTTTGATTAAGGATTAATAATGACCTGAGGAAATTACATTTCTTTTTTTTTGTTTTGTTTTCTTGCACAGTGTTGCAGAAAACAAGAGTGAAGACACAAACACAATTTAGTATACAAAAATTTGTTTTTATTTTATATTATCTAAGCAGAATGTGTCTGTGAAACAGCAGTATTCCAGCACACGTTTTTTGTATGAAACTATCACGGTTTCAGTGAATGACGTCAACACAACCCCAGTGCTAACAACACACAAATGAGTGTATCAGATTAAATCGAAATTATTTGTCTGTAGTTAACTTTATAATAATACTGATTTGTTATTGTTTATCACAGATTGATTGCAAAGAGCAATGAATTGATTGGAATGAGCAATAAATAATGCTGAATTTGATATTGGTTATTATGAAAACAATAGCACATAATAGTGTTAAGCAAAGCTATTCTGTCATCCGTTTCTTATGCAAAGCTATTCTGTCATCCTTTTTTTTTTCTTGATTGTGCTTACACAGTGTCCTTTAGAGTAGCGACCAGCTTTCTTTTTCAGTTATTTAGATTCGTTTACAGAATCGTTCTTCTGTAAACTGTTTTTGAACCATGCAGTTTCCTGATAGACACGTTCCTTTAGTCCCTGTTTAGGTTTAGTGATGATATGGCGTATCTTTTAAACGTGTTCATCTTGATTATAGACCAACATTTAGCCATTGTATTAAGTTCTGTGGGGGTGATATTTTTTGGCAATTTGGGTTGACCCTCACTCTCCGTATATAAGAGTGATAGAAATATTAAAAATATAATACATGTTGTTTGGGAACACCTGGATGGTGACTGTGGAAAGTAGATTTTGAGCAAGCATCCTGTTCTGAGTAGGAGTCATCCCAAGTGAATCTGGTTCTTTAAGACAGCTGCACAAGCTAACTCTACCCCAACTCCAGCAGTGTACTGACTGTATATAGTATGACAGAGTTCAGGCAGCAGGAATAGTCTTGGCAGCAGAGGCAGAAGTGTGCACGGTACTGCGAGGGTTGATGGTGGACAGAGTGATCTCCCTGATGGTCATGTGCGCCAATTGGAAGCGCACTTTCTCTCTGTGGCGGTGCTCCACGATCTTCCGTTTAGAGGACAGCTTGTGCAGATAAGATTGCAGCTTGCTTTCAGGCTTCTTCTTCTTCTTCTTTGGTACCCTGATCTGCATCTGCACAGACCAGTACAACGCATTTTTGTTGGTGGTCAGATTGGGAAAGGGAAAGTTTAAGATTTATTTATGCATTATCCATCAGTGACATGTTAATTGGCAGTTTCTTCTTTTTTTTTTCTTTCTTGTATCAACAATTGTGAATTCACAGTACTTCTTTAGAATTTTTGTTAAACCAACTGTTAGATGGTTGTTGTTTTGTTGTTGTTGTTGGTTTACTCGCATTCATGCAGGAATGAGTCTCTATATTTATGTTCTATTGATTTCACTAGATTTGGTATTCATTTTGCTCATTTCTCTTCAGTAATTGACTAAATTAGTTGCTGATAAAATTGGTCTTACAGCATGCTTAGTAAACTTTTGAAATGTTGCATATTTGAGACTAGGGAATAACATTTTGTACTCACAGCATTAGATCTTTCATTGATGTTCCCACTGGCATCTTCTGTGTCGAAGAGCAGTGTCGTGTCCATTCGCCCATTGATGCGCAGCTCTTCCTGGTTGTCATGCATTCGCTGCCGCACCATGTGCAAGATGTTGCCCAGCATGCGGTTCTTGTATTCAGGGTCTGCGGTAGTAATATACTCACATTTCCACTCCAGTGTCTCCTGTGACATGTAAGTAGCCGCCGTCACCCCAGTTGTTGCTGCCAAGCACACAGATTTCAAGTAAAACATAGGGGTGAAGTTAAAATGTTGGTAAATAATTATCGTGCTATGCTATGAACACTATCTGATTTATGTGAGTCATGAGATCCGCTCTTATTCGCTATACAGTGGCGAAGTAACAGTGAAATTTTTTATTTCTAATGAATGACAGTTGTCCCACAGAAGATGATTGCATGCACAATTCACACATCCTTGTTTTCAGCTGAAAGTTGTCTTCAAAATTAGTTGGGATATGGAGACTTCATGCTTGTTCTTTTGAGACGGGGTTCTTGGATATTCATTTAGGAATGAACTCCTGATCAAGCAAGCTACAAACAGTTAACATGTTGAGTGGGTAAAGGCCAAACAAATAGTTTTATATTGTGTGGCTTAGAAGTCATGTACCTGTTCTTCCTGTTCCTGCAGAAATGACACTAGGGCTGGTTCTTCTGTCCAGCTTGATCCTGGGCACGAGCCTGGTGGTGTGTTCAAAGTTGTGCTTGGAGAGCTTGGACTTGGACAGCCTGACCACAGGCAGAGGGGGCATCTCCAGCAAATCGTCGTCTCTGTCCACTATCCTCTTTCTCTCTTCATCGTCTTCATCACCAGTTAGGGTGCTGGCATCCTCCAGTTCTGGGAACCTGCCTGTGTGCTCTTGGGGAAAGTGGTCGATGAAGTTGCAGATGGAGTTGTTTAGGCTGTTGGACACTGTGCCATTATACAGAACCTCCATTGTCGGTATGGGAGACGCTTTCTTGGGCTGTCGCGCTGTGAAGCTCGCCTGTGTAGAAACAAAGACACGATTTAGAAGTTATAGAATTAAATTATATGCATCCCTTCATCGATATTTGTGTGTGTGTGATGGCTGAGACATTATTTTTGCGCATTCAGCATGACTGTGTGACATGGAAGTCGACATCATCATCATATTATATTTTCCTTACATATAATTACACTGTTTTTCAAAATGTGCAGTCACCTTCAGAATAATGCATATGTTTGGAATGCTATACTTAGTAGTTAGCACTAGTGCCTTCTTTGTTGGCAATATTGCCCAATCGTTATACAGACCTTTGTCAGAGCATCGGTTGATTTGCTGAGGATGGGTGGGAGTGTAATCTCGGTGCGCTTGGGGTCCACAATATTGGGCACTGCCACTGTTGACTGGCTGAATGCCTGACATTCATCTCCAACTCGCAATTTTTCTAGTGGTACACTCATGCCTGTACAAAGGATGGCCTATTAGATACAGGAATTAATGAATAACTCACTTTTATGATGACATCATTGCAAAAATTGGGAGGCTGGTAAAGGATTTTTTTAGTCAAAAGATGTTGCCTGGTTTATTGTCTGTTGTGAGCGAGTTCCTTTTCTTCAGTATATTTGCCTTGCTCTGAAGACAAAAGTAGGCAAAGGTTTTTTGTTTTGTTTTTTTCAAATAGAGAAAGCAGTGTAGTTTCTTTGTCATTTTAAAAAGAAATGTATGTGTTTAGAGAAATAGTAAACTTGTATGGAGAAGAGGGTGAAGAAAACTAATTGACAAGAAATTAGTTGGGATAATACTCTTGAGATATAATTGCATTGAAGACAACAAAATAAGACTAGTATGAATTCATCTGAATAGTTTTAAGATAACAATGCGGGGTTTTAACAGACCTTTGACATGCAGATAATGGTTTCCGGAGTAATACTGCGCTCGCTTGGCACTTGCAGAATGAATAGTAGGGAACTTGAGGCTGTAGCTGGCAGACATTTCTTTCAGAGCTGACTTCCTAGCTCGTACCTCTGTCGCAGTTTTCATATTGTGTCCCTTGCCCTCCTGTAGTTACAGAAAATCTTTAGAACTTCAGTGCACAAACAAAGGGGGATCACATGTATGGAAGAAGACCTCAGAAGATGATTGAGCTGCCTGCTGTCATCAGGCTGTACAACTTCAGGATGCTTCTCTGACATGCTTTTAAACAAAACCTTTTTTTTTCCCAAATAGTTATAGTAATCAAATGTTTTGGTAAAGCGTTTGAAATTAAATTAAATTCAATTCAATTCAATAATTTATTTTGATATCTATTCAGGTGATTTTGTGTTTAGACCATATATTTATTTTTTATGCATGGACACGCGAACATATAACCAGATCTAACAATTTAAAGTTGAACAATTATAGTATCCAGCGTGACACAAGCATAACATACGATAGGTTGTATGGACACGTATAGAATCATTACAATAATTGTTGTCTTTTCTTTCAAAATACCTTTGTGTAGAGTCAGCATGATTGTTGAGGTTATAGTGACAATACTAAACACCTAAGTGAAAAGTATTTAATAACAAAAGGAAGAGACAGAGATAAATGTTCTTGGGGCTTCACCTTGTCCCTAGGTGTCAGGAGTTCCGCGTTGGCTCCAAAGCGGATTTTTGTCCTTTTGTCGTCCTCAGACAGGAAGCTACCGACCACAATGGACTCCAAGGGAGGGAGCTGGAGGCCTTTCCCGTCTTTATCACCCTCTGGGCCCAGCTTGGCGAGCTTAGCTTTTTTCTCAACCTTGTTTGGCGCCTGGTTGAACTTGTCCGGCTTGTTCCAGCGTTTGACGGAGTGGGTGGGAGATAAAAGAGGGGGCAGAGGGGAGGTGTGCAGGTCGTGGCTGTCCATGCGTAGCTCTTTGAGCTGGGAGCGCAGCATGACTTTTTCCTGGGTGTACTGCTGGGTGCTCTCTTTCAGCTCCACCTGCCAGGGTAATGTGTGCAGCAACTTTGATTTAGATGACCAAATTATGTGGATTAGGGAGTACAGGTAATCAGTGCTGCACCGACATGTTCCAGCATGTGTTGTAGCAAAAGTTAGCATAGTAGATAAATGAGCAAATTAAATTGGGGTTCTGTATCTTTGTATCTGCTTTAGATTTATTCTTCTCACTTGGAGATGTTGGTATGACTGTGTTGTACAAAGACTATGGATCTGTTTGCCATTGTCTTTGTTCTGTAGATAACTTGCTGTTCTTTTGTATCTACTTATCTCATTCATTGGACAGTTTGTCACAGAAAATTGGTTTGTGCTGATAGCAGAAGCTTGTTTTTAATCCCTAATGTCTCTATATATCTGTCTAGGCGTACTTTGGCCACCGATATCTCTTATTACTTATTCTTATTTCACGTACTTAAAGGAATGACAGACTCAACAGACTGATTTGTATTGGATTGGTTAAATTATACATTGAGGCATTGATCAAATTATTGAGTGGATTGGTGAATTGACTGACGTGTTTGACTGACTGGTGGTGAATGAATGGATGGACAGATTCATCATGGGCTTTTACCTGCATACGATGACCCATGGAGGGTCGCATGAGATAGTCATAGACCGCCATCTCTGCTCCTCCTCTCCCCACCGTCCCTGCTGGCAGCAATAGTGGATCTGTTGGAAACGCAGCATCGCAGTTGATAACGATGGTCATGATAAGACAAGGGAAGACTACAGAGATATTACTATATTGTCCCATTAGTGAAACAAAAATTAACTCAGCACTGCAGCATGAATACTTTACTGTGGTAGTTTGAACTATGATGATAAGGATAGAGTTGATGCTGATCTGTTGAAAACGCAACTTCACAGGTGACAACATTGGTCATTATAACTTGTATAAGACAAGGCAAGACTACACAAATAAAGCTATGAAACCACGGATTCAGAACAGGCCACTCTTGCGAAACCCAACTACTCACTACTATGCAAGACATTCTCTCCTCACATGACAAAGGCCATCAGACCGACATCATCGTCCTGGATTTCAGCAAGGCATTTGACACTGTGCCACACAACAAATTACTACACAAGCTGGATCATTACGGCATACGAGGCACCATCCACACCTGGCTCACAAACTTCCTGACCAAGCGCCAGATGAGAGTGGTCCTGGATGGAGAGGCATCAGAGGAAGTAGCTGTCGAATCCGGAGTCCCCCAAGGCACAGTGATGGGTCCTTTACTCTTCCTCTGCCACATCAACGACCTGCCGGACACAGTAAAATCAACAGTGCGACTCTTCGCAGACGATTGCCTACTCTACAGAGAGATCCGCTCCTTCCAGGATCACATCACACTCCAATCAGACCTCAAAGACCTAGAGAGATGGGCCAAGCAGTGGGGAATGCGATTTAATGCGCAAAAGTGCTACGTTCTCTCCACCAGACACAAGTCACAACACTTCTATAGCCTTGGAAACACTATACTCCAACAGACTGATACTACCCCCTACCTAGGCGTCCAAATTTCTGCGGACCTGAAATGGGCTAACCACATCACAAGCGCCTGCAAGAAAGCTGGATCCAAACTGGGCTTCCTACGCCGAAATCTCCGGAACTGTCCACAAGAGTGCCGACGCCTAGCCTACATCGCACTTGTTAGATCCACTCTCGAGTATGCCGCAGTGGTGTGGGATCCTTACCTCCAACAAGACATCGACAAGCTGGAACGCATCCAACGCCAGGCTGCACGGTTCATTATGAGAGACTACAGATCCCGGGACCCAGGATGCATTGGCAGGATGCTTCACGAGCTCCACCTCCCACTACTTGCAAAACGTCGCCAACAACTCAGGCTGACCATGCTCTACAAGATAACCAGAGGACTAGTTACTGCTCTCCCTCCCAACACCTTCCTTACTGCTGCCAAGAACAAACGGAAAATCCGCCCCACCACCTTTAAAGGATATGACACACAGAACATCATAGAGAGGCAGATAAACAACAACAACACATGCTTTATCTTACCACCCTCATCATCAGATCTCTACAGAAACTCATTCTTCGTAAGGACAGTAGTGGAATGGAATAGCCTTCCCGATGACATCATCAACCTATCCTCACCTAGCTCATTCTCCTCTGCAATCGGGAGGTACATGGATGCTGACAAGTTCTTATAGAGTCAACATAATAGAACAGTGATTTTAAACTTTTAATTGTACACATATCACCAGGCTTCCACAAGAGGAGCCTTTTTAAGAATATAATTAAATAAAATCAGAACTGCAATAGGCAATATGAAGTTAGTACAAAAAGAACTATGAAGCAAAAAATTTTTTATTTTCTTTTCTTTTTTTTAAAATCAAATTAATTAGCGCGCACACACCACCACCACGTTAATAGCCATCTATGGCTCCTGTGGTGTTTATCTGCCAACAACATCATCGGCAGTATCCAGATCCTATCCAGAGCTATATTGTCCCATTAGTAAAACACAAGTTAACCAAAACTTCAGCATGAATACTTTTACTGTTGCAGTTTTACTTTTGATGATGGATAGGGTTGATGCTGATTTTGCCCTGATTTCAATTAACCAGCAAATTAGTCTTTGTGCATGCTTTACTACAGCAGTTTACTTTTGACGATGAGGACATGATTTGCCAACCATTTTGCTTTGTCCAATGCTACCTCCTGTGTTTCTTTTTTTATGGGGTATATTTGTTTGAGTTGAGGATAGTAATTCATAATTTTGCTGTTCCTAACCTGTAATGATCAGGAAGGTTTATACATAACAGATTCGAATGGAGATGATGCTAACTGAATTTGTTATGGCACTGTTAGCCATTACGTTGAGGTTTCCATAAATGAGCGTGATGCTGCATAACTCTAAGCTTTCAATAGATATGATTTATTATAGTTTGCAAATATTGTTTACTAAGTAATAGCACAGTTATACATTGCAACCATCAGTGGTTTATATAATTGTATGATTTTGTGAACAAGTGCCATTTGCTTCCTAAAGAAAATATATATGCTAAATATTTGCAGTAGAACCTTTTAAATCATACAGTTGTTTGTCCTGAAGGTTTTGAAAACTTTGTACAATGCATATATATATATATATATATATATATATATATATATATATATATATATATATATATATATATATATATGTAAAAGGCCTTATATTATTTTGAGCAGAGGTCCTATTTCAGAAGTATTAATACAATTTATTTGAAAGCCAAAGAGTTACTTTTGTTGAGTTTTTTTTCCTAACCAGTTTGGTTGTATTCCAGACTTAAAACTTCCTAGATGTTTTTATTTTCTTTTAATAATGTGTTTAAGTTCTGTTGTATGCTCTTACGTTTTTTTAAAATTATAAATAATAAAATACTTTTCAGGGCAGTGAACCTGTCTTTGTCAAATAACATGGAACCAGACTTTTATCTGGGGGTTCTTTTGTTCGGATTTATTCTTTTCACTTGACCTAGCCATTGCACACTTGACCTATGTACGTTGTTAAGCTTTTGTTGAAACCTATTTGAGGAGATTGAGGCCTTCTTTGCCTAAACGTTTGAACTTAAAAGAAAATGCTAAGAAGGTTGGGAGAGGAAGGTTAGGGTAGAAAGAGCTTCTTACAAGTGAAGTAGTCACTGTATAAAAGATCCCCAGTGTACAGTGATCACAATTAACATCCAATATTAGAACATTCTTCTTCTTATCTTTACAAAGGCTATATGTAGTACAACACAGCTATCTGCCTAAACGTTTTTTGGCAAACACAATGCTTTCACCTTTTTAAGAATGCAACAGGAAACTTTAATAATTCTCTCCTCAAGATTCATGGGCAATCTTGTATTTTAGCACTAGACAACCTACAAAGGGGTAAAGGCATGATTTATTTGAAAACGAGCAAAAAAGAGTTTCATACAGAGTGAGTAGGGGGGGGGGGAGGGAGGAAGGGAAGGAAGGGGAGCGGTGAGTAAGAGAGGGGGGGGGGAGGGTGTTAGAAACAGGAACAGGTTTGCTATGAAGAAAAGGAATGCTTCTTCCAATTCCAATAGGGTTTGGACAGCCACATTCAGGACCTTGACTGTTTCATTCAACTCTTTTGAGAATTGATGTGTTAATTTGTTATACACACCTCCTCTATTGCACTTCAGTTCTACACTCTTACAATAGTTGCAAGTTTAACAGATAAATGAACTAAGAAGCCACACACACAAAAAGACTTTCAAAATCAATTTCAGAGTAAAGGTAATGACACATTTTTAATTCTCTTTTAATACCTACCTGGGTATCCATAGAAGTCAGTCATGTTAGGAATGGGTTGTGCCATTTTTCAACATATTAACGTTTTATATGATTGTAGTTGTGATTAAAAATTGCAAAATATAGTTTCCAGGTTCATGGCTTGTACCTTCCTTCTCCACGATATACTTCAAATATGTGTATTGACTATTGATAAAGTTCCTTTGAATTAACTTGCATCTTGAAGTACACCGGTCAGTAATATATTAAACCACATCTTTTTTCAAAATAAACATTTCTCTGCATGTGAACGTTTTTGTCATATGTCTTGAAAAAAGAATGATTTTTTTTCTCAAGATACTTGCTAGCTTTAGAACCACAGTTTTTAAATACAGACGACACATATAATTATAAACACCATGCGCAATATATTTTTCTTCAGTTCACATTTGGACAGTATAGAACATGCACTTTAGTTCGTAGTTTGACTTAGTTTATATTTTGATGTAGCTCACGTTTTGGTTTAGTTCCCATTTTGACTATATAAATCTCACTTTTAGCTTACATTTTGACTGTGCAACTCTTTTAACAGTCTTTGACTCTGAACAGGGAACCAAGCATATGATCAGCGCTTGAAGAGCACTACACTGATAATGATAGATGTTCTGGCGCTGTGATCTACAGTGTAGACCTAGCCTAATATAGTCCTATCTGCAGGCCTGGCATAAGCCCTGATAAAATCAGGAAACAGTCGGTGGTAAATCAAAATCAATATATCCCTTATAGGTGTAGTGGGGGCAGAGAGAGAGAGAGACAGTCTAGTGCCTAATCATTCACCTTCACCCCTCTCCCTGAACTGTACCTGTCTGTGTTGGGTCAGTCTGTGGTGTCTTGCAGGTGTTGTTTTGTCTGCCTTCTGTTTGTCTCTCATTCAGAGACTTCTGTTGTAAGTTCCTTTTTCCTGTATAACTATTCTGGGGTTGTTGTTTTGTTATTGTTGTTGTTTGTTTGCTTGCTTTTTGTTTATTTGTTTGTTTAAATTGTCCTATCAATCATTGAGCAGTTGTTATAGTTGTTGTTTAAAGATAGTCAATCTCACTCCTTTCCTCTTCTTTTTGTATGTCCAGATGTATAATCTATACATAATATTTATGGACATACTTTAAAATTCTCTTTCTCCTATCACCCACTTTTCATCCAACATTTTCTTGCTCAGACCTTTCCCCAACAACCCTCTTTTTCTGCTTTCACTTGTGACACTGTGTGACTGAGCAGCAGATTTCCCAAATGCAGACAGCCTGACCCCTGTAGTGAAGTGAAGTGAAATGAAGCTAACACTAACTTTGCCCTTTGAAATTGTCCACGATTGACACGCACGCTTACTGTTTTTGTTATCTGTCTGCGCTGTGGCCCTCCAGGCAGGCTACTGTTCCTCCTTACATTCTCTCTTTTCTCCCACTTGTCCTTTTACTGGAACTGCAGTCTTTCTCACTGGAACTGTTTTGGATTAGCTTACACTTTGGAATTGGCTCCTGTTAGCTGGAACTTTGGAGCTGGCTTCTTTTAGCTGGAACTAAATTATTGTTTCTTCACCTTGCTCTAGTAATCTCTATATCTTTTGTCTTTTTTACTTTATCCTCCTCCTTCTCTTCCTCTCCTTCTTCCATTGACAAGGGAGCGCAGCAGCCTTACCTTGGAATGTAGACTGGTGGTCTTGTCTTTCCAAATGGGCTTCAACCTTGCCAGGGCAGCAGTTGTTTGTGCGATCCTGGAGAGGACTTCCTGTCGGGACCCATTGTCTGTGATTGTTGTGATTTGAGTGGGGAATAAACGTCATCAGTACTCAACAAATGACAATACAGCAATACAATAATAAATACTTTCAATCTTACCTAGCAGTGTTGATCCACAATCATACTTGCATCATGAACTGCAGAAAGTTTATTCTGGCAACTGAACCATGTGTGAGGCAGAGAAATGCGTTCGCTATTAAATATTGACCTCGGGGCATTTCGGGTGATTGGTTGCTGCTCATTTACACCTTACATCTGATTGGCCAGGCTTTGCTCTTGCAAAGATGTTCGCTTGGGTAGTGCAAAAGGATATTCTTCATTTCTGTAGAACATATTTAATGGCTATAAGTGTGCTACCATGATTAATAATTGGAACAGTTTAAAGGTGCAGTTTTATTGTCCAGAACTATAAGAGAACATTATGAAATAATATTAATGCAGCGATACTTTGCAGCGATTATGGAAGTAGTCAAGCCCCAATGTTTGTTTTTTTAATTAAAGTTTCTTCATGATTCACAAAACATATAATCATTATGCTTTATTTTTTGGCCAGTCTGCAGTAGGTATTAATGGTTTTTGACTATGGTTTTATTTAATCAATCTGTGTCTGTATAATTTATTGTCTGTTGACCCATTGGTGAATGAATTTAGACAAGACTGCTAGAGTGGGGTTTCTTCCACAAATATACATATTACTGCTGTATTATTAAGTGTTACAGCACTTTAAATATTCAAGCTCTCCTTTTGGCACAGTGGTGGGTAATATCCAGCTAATGCCATTTGGCATCCCACTCATGTCCTGTGACGGTTTAAGCAGATAGATGATCGAAAGTGTTCTTTAGTACTTAGTTATGCCAAGGGCCTCCTACCACTACCAGTCCTAATAGTTAATAGCAGTTGGGCCATGTCGCCTGCCTTCTGTCTGGCTGGGTGCTTAGTTTTTTAATGTTAGTTTTAGCCTTTGTATGATTAGGAGGTTTGATACGCACGCTCAGCTGCTTTTCACAGTTTACTGGTTTCGTATCATTAGGCTTTGGACTCGTTTCATTGTAACATACCACGTGCCAGATAGACTAGAGCACTCTCAGACATGGTGCCAGATAGACAAATGGGTGTCAGTTGGAGCAAGTCCTTTTTCTGCTTTCAAATGAAAGAGAGACCAATTTTCCTTGCTGCTATCTTCGCCCGACTAATTCCGTTCAGACTTCACCAATAGCTTTCTATTATCAATGTCCAGTAGACCAGAACCACAGCCTTTCTGCTATTCACGGTATATAGGCCTAAGTTCCTAGCCTTTCCTTTCACTAAACTGAATTACTCACCTGGTCCTTTGTTTGGCAACAAACTTTCAACTGACAGGAAGAATCACGAGTTGAAAAATAACACATCCCCAGTGTTTAAGAAAAATACAAAACGGTTTGTTGTCCTCGCTCACAAATGAAATTCGATGTCTTTTAAAATATTTCAAGCCACCGATCAATCCCAATCTTCTAGTGACAGGTTACCCCAAAAAAGAAAAACTTAGTAACATAGAATTTTTGGGGTTCAGGTGTATACACGAACTATAGTGTAAACGCGTACCCCTTTTCTTTAGAACCACACTCGGGCCAGTATATACCCCAAGCAAAGTTCATGTTTCCTGAGACTGCCGAGTGCCATTGAAAAAGCAACTGGAAAAAACAAGCATTCTCTCTAACAACGCAAACCCTGAAAATCACTGGTGGTCTTCACATAATAGAAATTGACTCATTGCCTTTTGTAGTAGCTGTGGGTGCATGCTAATATCATGTCTTGTGGCTGGATGGCATTCCAAACACAGAGCCAGCAACATGTACGACCAATCTTGATTTCCTTCTCTATGTCACAAATGGACCACAAAGACCATTTTGCTGTTTGACTTCCGATTTAACGTTTCACCTTAGGTGCTTACATTCAGGACTCGCTAGCGGTGTTATAGAGACAGTTGTCAGCCGTCATAACCTTAATAATTCTTTAACTGACAGGTACCACAAACGTGACTTCCTATGCTTAAAAAATATAGGTATATGGTGAGATCCACTTTAACCCACCGTTATAATTTGAAAGAACTTTAATCCAGTTTCATGCTTCTTTATATGTTGGGTCTCAGTCTGCTTCAAATGTGAAATGCCTTTTCTTGAGGTTTTAATGCCAACATTAATTGAACAGAAAAGTTTGCCTAAAGAAAAGAGTTTATTTTCTTCTTTGCAGGTGACCCTTTATTTTCCTCTTCACAGGAGGCCTCTAACATTAACAATGTTAATTCCATAATCTGTGTTACTTTGAAACGCGAATGGTAGTATGTCTGAAACGCGCACGATAGATCTAATCGTTTCGTTTTGCAAAGTATTCAATAATAGAGTGTATTTACCTTTTATTTGAGTTTGCGTTGTGGTTAGAGGAGGCTTTGTATAACGTTGGTAATTTTAGTTGAGTTGGTCTCTGCTGTCAATAGAAGCTTCGCGAGAAAGCGTAGAAAATTTGAGAACATGCTTGGACAGAAAGGAAAGATGTATGACGTAAGTCAGTGATGACGATCTTTAGTTTGATTGGTGGTATTGCGTCATTCTACCGTGTTCTAAATTGTTCGGGAGTATCAAGAGACTATATAAGTGCCGCACTGTTTCAAAAGTGTTGTGTTGCTGTTGATAGTGAGTTGAGTCGAGTTGAGTTGAGAATTGTATGCAGATGTTGATGTGTGCTGAATAAAAGTGGAAAATTTCATACCAAGACTCAGTGACTTATGCTGATTGAACGGGTTACGTGGATAATCGAATCTGAGATTACACTCATCAGGAGCATTCACGCATTGGGGCTGAATCTACTACTGATTGAAAACGCCACCATCAAACAGAGTGTAACAATCTGCCTTGAGAGTTGTAAGGACAAAGCCTTTAATAATTTCACACATCATCGATGTCCATCTGGGAAAGGTCCCATAACTTTTGTTTTGATTTCTACATGTTGAACAGCTGTGTAGAATGAAAATTACTATTAATATAATCTAAAGAAATGTTTTTGTTTGTTTTAGTGTAGAGTTAAGCTGAATTCATTTCTTAATGCGATCAGCTCCTGTTCTTGATCTGCGTAACAAGAATGAGATGTTTTTTATATTGAAAATTCCAATCAGCATTGGCAGTTACAAGGATCAGCTTTGAGTTGTGTTGATCTACAGCTGTTTAGTGGATATAATTATCATACATGACTGATTTTGAATTGGATGGGAAACGAGCTACTGTATTACAAAGGTTTTATGGCCAAGAAGGATTAGAGTTAGCCATTATTTTCCACCTGTTTGAACAGAATATTGTAAAAGGCAAAGTTTAGGGGTTTTTTGTTGCTTGCAACAGTTTGGTGTATGGGAGAGGTGTAAGATCTTTTTCTCTGGGCCAGATTTGTGAGGGTAAAAATAAAGGTTTCCGTGTAACCCCTTGGTGGTAACAGAGAGAGGTGTTAGAGAACCCGTTTCTCAATGCCAGGACAGTGCCTATTGGGCAACCTCCACTACCTCATTGCTTCACCTTTACCGGTTCAGCTTATACTCATTTCCAGGTGGGGGGACTGGGGTAATGTTGGGCATTGTTTCTTTTTTTACCTTTCAGTTGTCTACCATCAAAGTCAGTGACTGACACTGAACTTCAAAACAGTAGTGTTTGCCCTGACCACTACACAATAGTGTTGCTGATGATGATGAGGTCCACTTGTACCGCACCATCCCAAAACCCATGCTCGGTGCGCCTAAGGAGGAAGCAAAGAAACAGATCTAACGATAGGAAATAAACTTGAGAAGGGAAGGGAAGGGGGGGAAAAGTGGGAGGTGTAGTAGGGAAGGCAGAGAGAAAGGGAATGGTGCTTGGCAAAATCCATAGAAACAGTCACTCTGAAGAGAATAAATAGGTCTTCATTGTCACACAAGAAATACAGTATTGTCCTTAATAATCAACCTTTCCACTAGTATTATTGACAGATGGAGTGACAGTAATTTGGACAGTTATAAGTAAAGAGTTTTTTTCTTATGTCATAATCAAACTTTAAGAAAATCTGTTTTAGTTCCTTGTTTGCTTGAGCGGATTAGTTATGTAGTGGTTTTGTTTTTGACCTTTTCCCTATTGTCATTATTGCCAAGTAGACTTGCAATTGTAGTATGAGTTGGAAGTTGTTTTGATTATTATTTTCCTTCATCCTGTGATCAGTTCAGCTTTATTTTTTTGTGTGGTTATGTTTTGTTTTGATTTGATTGTAGCCGGTCTGAACTTCTTTCCATTGGGAATCACTGACGCTGTTGTTTACCAAATAATATTAGTTCAGTTTTCTTCTTCTTTTACAAAAATTGCTGTGCTTTTGTATTCTTTCCGGTTAGATCTGTGCCTTTACTTACGGTTTTATAATAAGCGCATGGTCTAGCGGGTTGCTGCCTCAACCTTGTGTGTCTTTGGGTCTGTCATCCTTGTCTTGTACCGTATATTTTCCTTGGTTTTGTGTTACAGAGACACAGCCTCGGACACCACACCCCCTTCCTCTCCCCCACCCACACGGCGCAACGTCAGCAGTCGCAGCAATGACGACAACGTGTTCTCTCGCCTGGCGGTCAACTCCCCTGCCCACTTGGGCAACAAGGGCAATATCATCTCCACCAACACTGGGCGGTCGTCTGCCCGGTCGTCCCTTCTCACCTGCAGCCACACTGCCGAGGGTCACACCAAAGCAGTGTTAGCCGTAGATGCTACTGACGACTTCCTCTTCACGGGCAGTAAAGGTGAGGGAGAAATGCCTACAGAGATTTTGTCAACCCAGGATGCTGCTGTCAACTTTGGTTCCATTTCTTTCAAATGAGGCAACTTTATGTACAGAGGGTCATATCCAAGATGCTGTTGTTAGCTCCAGTTTATTTTTTTCTAAGTTAGACAACTTGCTTCACTTGCAAACAAGTTTTTATTCTCAAGAGTAAAGAATGAACTTTTGAAAGTTGTGATGTGTGGAAAAACTGATGCTGTTTATCTTTAGAGTGCTTTGTTGATTGCTTGAGTGTACATGTAGATATCTGTAACAAATAACAGACTTTATTTTGCCAAGTGACAAATTTACAAAAGCACCTGGAACATACTGTAATACTAGTAAAATATTTTTGTAAATGCCTATCACTCTTGCTCACTTACATCTCTCGCCATACCTCGCACTTATCCGCTCACGCTTATCCACAACTCTTATAGGATCCTTAGGGCAGGATTGTTTTAGCACTTGGGGGACAGAAGCACATCAGTAACATGCCAATGTCGTTCCATTGTAACATCAAAGGGACTAGGTGGCAGTTAAATTTGTACAGATATTTGCATAGGCACAAAAAATTTGCTGTACCCTTTTCTACCTGTCCTACCCCTTCCTTTTCTTTCTCTTTCTCCTCTCTCACTCCCTTCCTTCGCCCTTCTCTTTTTCTCTCTATACATATCATCCCTACTTTCCCTCCTTCTTCATGTGTAGTCATATGTTGTGCAGATCGGACGACAAAGGTGTGGGATCTGGGTACAGGCAAGGAGGTTCAAACACTAGCAGGCCACCCCAACACCGTGCTGCATGTCAAGTACTGCCCCGCAACACGTTTGGTGTTCACAGTCTCGCAGTCTGCGGTGCGTGCGTGGGATATACGTGCCAGCCCTGCTGTCTGCCAGCGCACGCTGAGGTATTTTGCATTGCCATTACACTTTGAGTTTTCACTTATCCGTGGTTTCTTTCGTCATTGGCAACAATAATTAAGAATGTAAAGCGATTAACGTAGATGGGTTCAGGTTTTTCCCTGTAATCTTTCAGTTGTATGACAATATTGTAGTTGTGAAGGCCTACCCTGTTAGTGATAAAGACGAGGACACTATATATTGAAGCTTGATGTCTGACGGCGTGTCATGTTCAGCATCATTTGCAGTTCCTCTGGCCTGACCACGACAGGACCCGCGAGCTTTGCGGCCAACAGGCAAGTGGAGCTGGCCCACAGGGAGCACAACATCAACGACATCGCCATCAGCCAGGGCGGCACCGTCCTCTACTGCGCTGCCGGCAGTGTGGTACAGATATGGGACCTCCGAAGGTGAGAGACTTGCTGGCGTGAAACACATTCTGTAGCCTTTCATTAGAGGCACACTCTGTAGCCTTTCATTTGAGACACGTTCTGCATTCTTTTGTTTTGAGATGCATTTTGTTGTCTGGTGAGATACATTCTGCATTTTGTTTTGTGCGAGACATCTGCCTGTTATTTGTTTGTACGACTTATGTCCAGTTTATTCCACTGTTTCCATAGAAAATGTCCCATTGATTTATGACGGTCTGGTCTAATTTGAGAAAAGAGATACTGTACATGATGAATATTTTCTGTATTGCAATTTACATGGTAGCAGCCTACTCACTCTTATTACTCAAAAGCATAAAGAAAAATAACTCAATTTTGCTAACCAGCATGAGCTAAGTCCTACATTTCCACAAATGATGTTCATTAAAAAGCAGAGTCTATCTGTAGGTTCCACTTATGTGAATGTGTAGAAAAGCTCACATTGTTAATTACTCTGAATTTTGTGCATCTATACAACAACAACAACAAAAACGGTGTAGGATGGTGTATCCCCATGTATTACTGAATGATCACCTACACCTTCGAAATGTAATGCAATGATAGGAAAATGTTCATGGGAGGGGGAGGGGAGGGGGGCATGGAGTACTAAGTATCTTTTGTAATAAACACACTGATGCTGCAGGTATGGTCAGATGGGACGACTGAGTGGGCACCAGGCACAGGTGATGGCTTTGGCCGTGGACACAGAAACCAACCCTGATGGTCATGACATGGTCATTTCTGGCTCCAAAGACCACTACATCAAGGTACCAATCTTCTTTCATGCTCTGTATCTTCTGGTGCGCTGGATGTTTTCATCTACAGACATTTCATGTAAGACAATGCAAAGACAATGCAACGTAACGTAACACAAGACAACACAACATAGCAAAGCTGTACCAATAGACCTTGCTCGGAAATACGAGGAGAGACAACATGTTGCGCCCTAAGTTGTCTGGATGGACATTCTTTGCAAACAAACACAGTTTCTCGCCTGTAATTTCTGCTCTGTCCTCCATCAAACTTTCCGGATCAATGCAAAGGTTGATTTCAGTTGCAATCCTGGCTAGCTCCGCTAGTTCGGCCTTGCACTGCCAGGTAACTACCACCTTCCTTTCTCAAAGAAAAGCTTGCAGCTCTAGGTAGCTTTCATAGTGTTCTGAGACCAGATGTCCTCCCGGATAACTCTCGGTACCCAAACACAAAACAAAAATGATGCAAGTTACCTCTCATTTCCCAACAAGGCCTATTACAGTGATGGAAGAATAATTTCAAGACTGTATTCAACAGATACAGCTTATTGTAAATCCTGCTGTCATACCAGTTTAATGTTTGTTGTTTAGTTGAAAAAAATTTGGGGGGGTAATAATCAGTTATACCGACATGCCTACTGTTACTGTGCAGCCATATTTATTATGGAAAATAAATAAACAGAAAGTTCCGAAAATATGGATTTTGTTCGCCTGTTCCGGTAAGCAAAATTCCTTCCAAAACTACAAATGAAAATCGAGGATTTTGCGTGTCGGTTAGAACACAGAGAGCACATTTTCCTTCCGGTTTGCCAAGGAGTGGTTTCTCACCTCTGCAGAAGTTAATCTGAGTTAGTGCGCATGTGTTCTAATTCAGAATGGATGTAAATGTGCAACGCGGCTTCTCCTAACTTCTAGAGTAGGCCTACTAGTGGTGAAGATGGCAGCTACCAAATGGCATGTGTCTGTGGAAGAAGAGGTCTGCGACAGAAAATGAACACCTCCAAAGGTGATGTAGAAAAACAAGCAAAGGATTCCAAAGTTTGAACAGGTCTACACAGAAAAGTGGCCACGTCTTGTTGTGGGCAACAAAGTCCAGGCCAAAAGATGCCTTTCGAGGGAGCTGGAAAGAAGAGGATTACAGAGATCTTAAGAGTCCCTACTATATGTCCCTTCAGAAACAACAGTAACCGAAGAAAACATTTCAAGATGTACATATCAGAAAATTGCGACTGGCACATAAAAAAATTTTTTAATTCCTGAAACTCACATTTTGGGGTAGGCATGTCTGGTTATATATATTTCAGTCATTCAGGTCTGAAAGCTGCTTGCAATTAGAACATCCATTGCTACACGCTATGATTACATCTGTAACTTCACTGGATTAGAGCCTATTCTACAGATTGTGTATGCCGATCCATTTATGCCATAACTTTCTGACATCAGAATTCTTTTACATCACTGCCTGCGCCCAGCAGATTTAGAAGTGAGAGATTCATTTTGTTGGTTCCCACATGTGCGTACATTCATGTGGATTATTCCAGTCATCAATGGTAAGAGAAATTGTAATAGATTCATAGAGAGAAAAAAGTGGTTGTTTATTAGACTTCATTATTATTTATTGTGCCTATGGGTTGTGTTAGGTGTTTGAGGTGATGGAGGATGCCGCAGGTATCCTGGGTCCCAAGTACCACTTGGAACCTCCGCACTACGATGGCATCCAGTCACTGGCGGTGTCCGGCCATGTGCTGTTTAGTGGTTCCAGGGACACCTGCATCAAGAAGTGGGATCTCTCTACACAGACTATGCAGCAGGTTAGCAACCCATTTTTAGATTTTGTATGATGCCAATTTGCTGGCAGGTTTTGAATGTGCGAAGCGAAATGACTACAGAGTAGAAGATTACTGTGTTTTGTAGAATGGAATTGTGTTGCTGTTGTTGTGGGCGCTTTGGTTTGTGTGTTTGTTTTCTTTTTTCAGTTAAAAAAAAAGAAAGTTAGATGTTAAGTACCATTAAGGGATTAGCAGACTGTTTCCGCATTTAGTATTGTGTTATTTTGGCTGCAGATTTGGTCTTGTTTTTTGTGTTAGATTTTTTTTAACCAAATTGTATGAAAACTTCTTCTCAACACTGAATATGAAGGTTTGTGATATTGAATTTTGTATTTCACTTGATTTGTATGCTTTTAGAGAAATAATGAAAATTTGTACATCTGTTATAGCACAGTATCCAATTTAAAAATATTTTATATGCGCTTAGAGGAGCGTTTCCTGGTGTGCTTGACCTCCGGCCACGTGTATGGCTTGTCTCACTGAACTGCTTTCATATTGTATCATCAGTCCAACAACTCTGCCCACAAGGACTGGGGTGCGCGCTGGATTTTCTGCCCGGTAGTAACAGCAGCACGTTGCTGAGTGCCTGTCGTGGCGGAATACTCAAGCTGTGGTCCGTGGACAACTTCCAGCTGCTGGCGGAAATCAAGGCACACTCTTCCCCCATCAACGCCATCGCCACCAACTCCACCCAGATCTTCACAGCCTCCAAGTAAGTGCTTGCCTTTTGTCAGTGCAAACCATTATTTCAGGTGTAGGTTTGTTACCTTTTTTGGAAACGCTGAGGTCCTTTTTCTACCCTATTTCAGTATATATTCTGAATTTGTGGGGAAAAGGTCCTAGATACAGTTGTTTTTAGAATTTTTCCTCTCATTGAATGCTACTGGCAAGGCGCTCAGTGATGGTTTGTGAATAAATAAATAAATAATAAATAAAAACTGATAATAATAATAGTAATAATAAAAAATAAATTAGAACTTCTATTTGCCAGTTTACAGTTGCCCGTGCAGGTACATAAGCAAATGGCTAGTGTGCATTTTGCTAGAACAAATTTTGAAGTGACGCTAGATTTCATTATAGACTGAAGACTCTGCTAGCTCCAACTCACCTCTACTTATCTATTTACTCCATAATGCATGTTTCGTGCTTTGGATTATGGGGTTACTTTGAGAGTAAGCATGGAAAATCATGAAATTTTGCCTTTCCAATATTTTACCATATATTTATTAATACACTTTGCATGCTGTCCTCATATGTTCCCTCTCGCAGTTCCTAAAAAATTCTTATCACTGCCTGGTAATACTGCTATCATAAATCAGTATCACGTAACGTGTAATTACACAATATTGCATTATGACAGTGGTATTTCTGGGCTGCAGTATAAACACTTGTGAATTCTTGACTATCTAATAACTGTCCATGTTAGTATATAATAACCATATTTATTACATTATCGAATCATTGCTTGGTTAATTAATCAGTTGCTGATGTCACTGTGTTTATTGCTGCCATATGTACTGGAACTAACAGTCAAACGTTTGTTGCTCCTCTTGCAGCGATCCCGACGTGCGCATCTGGCAGGCACGTAGAGCTAATCGCTTGCCTTGACCTCTCACCTTCACCTTGACCCCTCAATTTTTAGCCTCTGCTGTCTGAACAACTGCTTCGTTTTTTTTTACTGATAGCTAACTGTTGACTAACGTGATTTGGAAAAAGAAAGAAAATGTTTTGTCTTCTGCATTAACATACGACGGGATGATCGACGCACATTCCATTTTCTCTTATGCCCCCACCCTCTCCCCCACCCATCCCTCCTTCAACTTTCTCTCAGTTCTGAAGATAACAGATACTTAATATTGCCAAGTGCACAAGTAAAATAATCCTCAATTTAAAAATGGATAAAATTTCTTAATTTACTTCAAGAACATATTTTTCTATTTGAAAAAAAAAAAGTTATTGTCCCTAGAACTATGAATTATAAATGATAATATTCCCAGTGCAATTAACTTTTAAAAACTAGGATAGAATTATGGATTTTCAAATGCTTGTGGTTTGTGCGTTACTACTGAAACAAAGGCCTGGTAAAAATGTCAGGCTGACTACTTCACACGCATAAACAGAACAAAACTGTTTTGTAAGATACATACATTTGCACAAAAACAGACATTGAACACCAAAAAAAATCCACACAAACAGACGTTGAATGACATTCTTTTGTGGAACTAAACTAGAATCTTTGGGCACTTCAGCTGTGGCACAATTGCACTGTGGGAATGTTCATTTGCTAACAAATATGCCCTGTCTGAAGAGTTCTGTCGCTTCTCAGCTGGTGTACACTAACAGTAAAATATGCTAAAATATTTTGTCCCCGCACTTGAACTGAGGAGTGTTGGTTCCTCCCCTGTGATAACCTAAAGGACATTCCAGACTGAATTGCTTGCTACTATAACGTTGTATATTGGAACACATTGTGCTTGAACAAAGCGTTGACGACTGACTTATTGATGAGAAGAACGAGAAAATGAATCCAGTATATAAATAATAAAAGAAATGTGTGTACATGAGTACTGTATATATACTGAAAAGTGTAATTACTAATTTTGCTGTTGATTTCCGTTACGGTATGGAGTGCCAGCAAGCTGCCCAAACCATTATCTCTGTTGACATCCCCGTTCTCTCTCATCATTTTCCCACTTCTGCCATCATCCCTGTGGGGTTTTTTGCTTGCCATTCTCATTCAAAATAGCTGTGATATTGTTTTTTTTTAGCTTACCCAGATGGTCTAGTCCTTGGCCAATCGGTGATCAAATGATAACTTGCTACGTTTTGCTCATTTTCTGTTACCCATCAAGGCTAATAACTGGTGATCAAATTTTAACCCAAACGTTGAAGTGTTTTGTTGTCATATCATTCTGTGCTTTGATTGTTTGTTGGATTGGATCACGTGACCTCTTGTTTGTTCCCTAATGGCTGTCCTGCCACTGGCAGTGCGATCATTAAGGATTAAATTGAACGCCGGGAATTTTCTTATGATTTCAAATATCTTGTGCAATTTTGGTTTGAAAGTTTGGTCTGCTTTAGCAGGGTTTGTGTAGCCAGGGGGGTGTCGGATAAAAGACTGAAAGATGCGAAAGTGTATTGAAAAACTCCAGGTTTATTTTCTGCATAAAGAATTTTCAATAACAGGGTAGGCATGTACTTTGCAATTAAACTCTTTTTTTTTAATTTGCAGCCTTTTTTCCCTTCTCCTCACCCCCCCCTCCCCACACTCTGCCCCGCCTTTTTTTAAATTATTCTTTTTTTTTAATCACATGCACTCATCCCCACCCTCACTCCCCTCTCCTCCCCTCCCTCCCCATCCCCCCCTCCCAAAAAAATTAACCTTTTTGCAAAAGTAATATTAAAAATTAAAAATGTTGTCCCCCGTCCATCTGTCCGCCGTCTAGAGTTGCAAAACTTGCAAGTGGATTAATATCTCAGAATCTATTTCAACTATCCCATCCAAACTTCGTAAGATGGTATATTTCCATGAGACTTCATAAATGATCAGTGAATGAATGGCTTCACTTCAAGGTCAAGGTCACAGGGTTAACAAATGTTAGTTAAAAAATTACAATTTTTCAAAAAATGTCACTTTACATTTTTTTTAACATTAATTTTGAACTTATGATTCTTTGATGCATGATAGATATCAATGAGACACACATTTAATGCACATTTGGTCAACCTCATTGCAAGATCAAAGTCACGGGAGCTGTCCAAAATCAGTTAGTATAGGTACTTTGAAGTGGCCTTGACCCTGCACTATGAGAGATATAAAGTTAAAACTTTTTGTATTTAGAGAAGATAAATTGATCTTTCATATTTGTTAAATTTTTGTGTTGATCTTTGAAGATCAAGTCATTTTAGACATTGCAATAACATACAAAATATAGATCATCATACAGTGGAATAGCTCTATTTAACCCATATTATGCAACAACGTTGGGTTATTTGATCATATTAGCATGAGAGGTCATGTGAAGGTCAAGGTCATCCAAGGTCAAGGTCACTAAAGGTCGTCACTGGTGTTCTTTTGTCATAATACAACTTTTGCTGTAGTTTATTTGATATTACATGAGTGTATTTGGTGCCAGAGGTCAAGGTCAGGAGCATAGAAAGATCAAAGTTGGTATTACTTTGCATTTTAATGCCATTTTAACATTTTGTGTTTTTTTTTCTTTCTAGGCAGTCATTTTCATGTTAAAATTGCAAGTTCCATAAGGAGCCTATGAATCATATTGGCTCTGCCCTTCTAGTGTTTTTTTTAAATTTTTTTAATACCTAATCTGACTGTTACAAAAATAAATTTCATGCATACGCTTTCGTGCGAGTCATTTAGAATTGCTTTTTAAGTGTGTGTTTTTTGTTTTGTTTTTATGTTCCTGTTTGGAATGTGGCAGTTTGCTTCCTTTGATTGTTTTCTTTACCATTATATTTTCGTTTAGACCTTGTGCGTGTGTTTGGTGTTTTGTTTGTTTTTTAATTTTATTTATTTATTTATATATTTTATTTTATTTATTTATTTGGCATGAGTAGATTTTATTGATGTAGTGTGGAATTTTGTTTTCTCGCATGGTAGGTTTAATTGATTTAGTATAAAGTTGTATGTTTTAGGACTTTAGTTTAAAGTTTTAGAAAGTAATGTTGGGAATGCCAAGGTAGATAGCGGTGTACTTGTTTCTATAACACTGATGGATTGCTTTATTAGTTTGGTCCTTATATCCTTTTGGCAGTTTTATTTGGCAATTTTCATTCATTTATTCTTTGGTTTGGTTTGTTTTTTGTGTGTGTGTTCTTGCTTCCTGTGTTCCCCTGCCTGCCGCCTGCCTGTGTGTGTCATCCACTGCACCACCACCACTTCCACTACCACAACCACCGTGCTGCTGTTGTTGTACACATAACAGTGATCGAACGGTGGCTATATGGAAGCCACGTATCAGTCCCGATCCCTCTGACAGTTCTGATGTCAACGAAGACAGGCTGAGCGTGGGTTGTCAGTGAACCGAGGTGTCTCCAGCAATATACCTGTTTGGGTTGTGTTTCTTGTTGTTGTTTTATTTATTTGGTTGTTGTGATAAAGATAGGAAATTTTGACTACAGACATTAACAAACTCAAAATGTAAATGGAATTCCTCCCCCCCCACCCCCTCTCCTCCCCTCAAGTTCTAAGTTTTTGTTTCCTTCCCAACACAGCAATGAAACCAAGGATTGTTGGCGTTTATAATAATTTAGCTAAATAGCGTTTTGTAATGGTGGCGGATTTGCATACCTCTGGTGGTTGTGATGTCTGAGTCAAAATATTTTGTATCTGTAAAATGTATTAAGAATAATCTCTGGCAGAAAAGGAGCTCTGTCCGTTGTTGTTGGGTATTTTCTCTCCATAGCAATATATTTAATATTGTTTTCGCGACCTCTATTTGGTTTTACTGAGGGATCAAATCGACAATATGGCATTTGCAACAAGACAGGTTTTGGGGATTTGGACTGGTTTGATAAGATGAACATGTGATGCTTGGATAAGAGAAAAATGTGCTTGAACATCTGAATATTTCCTGTCTGTCAGTGTTGGATGAATCGTTCTCTGCAGTTTCAACAATAGCAACAACAAAGGCATTCCACAAGACGAAATACCTCAGCTGAACCTCATAGAAACAGTTCCATCCCCCACCTATATTTGACAGGGCATGTTTTATTGCTGTCTGATTTTGCTGAATTAAATATTTCAGAGTTGTTGACCAGTGATTTCTTGCAATCATTTCATTCCTGTAATTTTTATTTATTTATTTATTTTTAAGGATTTCTATTTTTAGTTCAAAAACTAGATGTCACATTCCATAATTGTCTTATTTGGTATTTATATTATGTAACTCGCATTCCTAGCATTTCAGCAGTTGAAACTAAGTTACCACTACGCCTCCCTCACTCTTCCCTTTCTTCACCACCATCACCAACATTCCAGCTATATGTGCACATTTATTTTAATTTGCATGATCACAGTCTTGGTTTCATTCTGAACACTTTTTATGTTTGTGTGTATCTATAGACAGGAAAGACGAGGACTTTTTATCAAAATTACTTAAAATCCAAAGATATGTATCGGTCTGGAAAAGGAAAGTAATGAAATGCCAAGGTATCTCAGATATTGTTTGTGGGTTGCATATTTGTAATCAATTACATCTTAATTTCTTGCTGGTTGACATAATCATTTTGTGATTTATTAGTTTGTTGATTATGTTACAGATTGTATAATACCTTGATCTCTGTTTTTAAAAAAAAATTGTTTTGTTTAAATTCATATATGCGTTTGTTGATGTTTTGTCAGAAAACGTGCTATTTGTTTTCACAATTTTTGTAGTGTAATAAACACATTTGTCTCTCAAATATATATTTTTTAAAATATATAAATGTTTCTTGATCTATATATGAAATATACATTGTACATGGAGAAAAAAAATGTATGAATATTATAAATCTCAAAATCAGGACCAAAGTTTTCATTTTAATATGTAGAGTGTGAAAGATTTTGAAAAAAAATTTTTATGCTCATATCTTAAAAGTTTCTTGAAAATAAACAAGAACATTAATGATAGAAATTAAAAGGACATTAATGATAGAAAATACAGTAATTACATACAGTACTAGAAAGGTAGTACTAGTTTTTAAAAGTCTACAAAATTTTCTAAAGCTAAGGACATTATATGGAAATCAACTGAATTTTGAAGTAAAATTAGTTTAATGTGTGTGTGCATCTTTTTTTGTTCCTTTTCCCTGAAAAAAAACTACAACAAACAATTGTCTCTAAATTTATGTATTTGATGACTTATTTTTTTAGATAACATTTAAATAATTATATATTTAAAATTAATAATATATTTTATGGTGTTATACATCAATGTATTAGAGTTTCAAATACCTTACAGATTTTGCTGATGATGTCTTGGAGCTTGGAGAAATATGTGTAATCATAAATAATAGTGCGGGGAAGGGGGGGTATTTTTTATTTTGATTTTGGGGGAGTGTAGAGGGTTTGAGAGTTAATACAAATTACTCAATTTTTTTGTATTTTATTTACAGCTGAAATGTTTTATTGTGTGATCTGTCGTACGATTTGCTTCATTTGTAAATGTCTCCTTTCTAACGGAATTCCGTAGGTTGCAATGTCTCGCAGAAAGTCGTAATATATTCATACTTACCTGTACGATAATTATGTAATAGATAGAATGCAGCACATCAGTAATATATGTGATCTTTAATTAATGGAGCTTAACTGTACCTGTATTCCTCTAGTCTTTGATACCTCACTATTATTATTATCACAAGCATTAAAACGCGTTTACCATTAACTTAAAATTCAACCCGATAGTTCGTAACACACTCTGCAGCAGAGTGCTGATTACATATCATGTATTATTTGTGTATGTTATACAGTTTGGAGTTTACCGGTTTGTTTTGCGTACTGGATGTTTATATTTGTGTTTTGCCTACCTGAATGATACTGTTAGTCTTCTCTTGTCTCATGTGTTGGAAGTTTACAGCTGATTGTTTTGCCAACCTGCAGAGGTTCATGACTAGCATTTTGTGTTGAAGAAAGAGAGAGAGAGAGACGAGAGAGAACATGTGCTGTTGAGCTGAAAATGTGAATGTGGCTTTTTGTCTTGGATGTCGTTGTGTACAGAAGATCATGAAGACTTACTGCCTTCTTGTTGGAGAGCTGTGAATAATATTATACGTGTATAACAATTAATGCCAACAACCAAATTACCCAACTCACAATGTAACTTGTTACCATTTAGAGTGGTGCTGTGCATTGTAATAAAATAAACTGAAATATTTTTGCTAAACATATTGGTCACTCGTTCCTTTTATTTTCTGTTTTCTTTTTGTATTCTCTATTCTATGTTATGCTATTCTTCTTTGTTTATTATTATTTTTTCTTTCTTTCTGTACTTTTCATTTCATTTTGGAAGCCACAAAATTGTCGTCTATGTCTAACAACATTGCAAGACACTCTTTTGCTATACACTTTCCTTTTCTTTTATTTCCTTTTAATTTAAAGCCAGAAAGTTCTTCTCAACTTCAAACGACATTGCAAGACACTCCCTTGCAATGTGTCAAAAGTGCAAGGTCACTTTGCAGTGACTTCAGGAGTTCAGGATCAGCCGAGTCAGCAAGGTTGTCAAACTCAAATGGATCGCTGTTCAGCTCGTACACTTCAATGAAATCCTGTTGGGCACAAATAATAACACAACAGTAATAATAATAACGCCAAAACCAAAACTAACAATAATATAAAACAAATACTATGATAGTATATAATTTAAATTGTATTTCATAGATACTGAAAGCATCTTACAGTTAATCTCATTATTTACTAAGAGAATGAATGACACACTTTCATAATGCCAGAGTAATCAACTTACGAGAGTGGTTTGGGGTAAATACAGAAATGCCACGCAAATTGTTTGAAGTGATACTGACAGACAATGATAGTATATTAAAGTGTAGTATTAGTATAGTACAGAAGTGATGGCATCGTAGGCTATCAGCCTTTTTGCCCTCCAGATAGATGTATATTTAAGAGCACACATATTACTCTCGTCAAACTGGCAGGCTTTCAAGGATCAGCTGTCTGATGAATTTGCCTACCAAAGGGGGGTGGGGTGAGGAAATCTCCAACTAAGTCAGTGGAGTGCACTGTGGGTGCAGATATCCAAGACAAAACAACTTCTGACAAGACAAGACCTACCGTCCTCTCTTTGATGACACAGTACTTGTACAGCTGGGTAGTAGAACGCACAGACCTGACGCACGAGAATGTGTTGTTCCACGAGTCCTCACACACACAGTGTTGGTCACAGATCTGCATGTAGTGTAAACCTTATCACAATTATTTATTATTATTATTATTATTAATTACATTATAATTTTATACTATTAGTGGAGTAATAGTGTGACAGTCCAGACCAGTACCTGTACATCCGCTCTGCAATAACACATAGGTGAAGCTGAGATAAAAGGACAGATTAAACACAGCAGACTATAAAAATGTTCTCAATATAAAATGCTTGTTCAGGAGTTAAAAGCCAACAGAAGTATAGTCTTAACAATCATGTTTGTGTCATAGTGCCAGTGTCTATGCTCCTTGGGGGCGGGCCCCCCCCCCCCCCCCCCACTACCTCCCTACACTCCCCCAGGTCTGTGCTCCCTCAATGCTATTTAGGGCTATGTTCCCCAGGTCCATATTCCATATTGTGTCTATATTTCCCCTCCCCAGCACCTCCACCCTCTCTCCAGTTCTATGTTCCCCCAGGGATATATGTTCCCCCAGATTTGTCCTGAAAGGCCTTCAAGGGTGGCACAACCTTGAGGAATAAAACCTCCTTGAACATGTAAAATTCTTCTAAGATACAAAATTTGTATTATTAAATTATGATGACTGACCTGTTGCGCATGGTCACTTTAATTTAAACTTCCAGAGCAACTGCAATGTAAACCCGTAATATACAGCTGTCAAAATATGACTGGGACATGCAATAGCCGTGAGGCTTACACAAGTCCCAACTGAACTGGTGTGAGGTGCCTGGGGCTCTCACCTCCATGCCCTGGCCGTTGTACTGAGGACAACGGCTGATGGAGTCGGAGTGTTCGCCATAGTGTTCCACCAGCACGTTGGTCCTGAAGGCCGGAGCCGCCTGCGCGTCCGCTGCGGCAATCCATGTAGGCAGCAGCGACTTCCCGTCTATCATGGAAGGCACTGGCTGGTTGGCCAGCGTGAGGAAGGTGGGTGACAGGTCGATGTTCATCACGTTTTCCTGCTCAGAAGACGATGGCATTGCATAAGGTCTACATATTATGTCGCTGCGTTTGTGGGTTGGTTGGTTAGCTAAATGGTAGGTGTAATGGCGGTGGTGCTTGGGTGGAAGGCAAACGTACGAAAGCCTCGGCAGCAAGTCTCCTGCTTGCGCAGTGTGGTGCTGTTCCTGTTATTGTTGTTGTCACTGAATATTCCCGAGACTTTTTCAGAGAGAAAAAAAAAAAAGAACAACCGGGACCAAGACAGGTTTGGAAAATAAGCGATATTGGAATACTTATAAACAGATAGATATTATATGATAGGAGCATTAATTATTGTACCTTTGATGTGATGCCAGCTGGGATCCCAGGCCCCCTGATCATCAGTGGAACACGGATGTCAAACTCATACAACTGTCGCTTATCAGACGGTAGACCAAACTGACCTAAAAAGCGAGGGAAAATACCTTTTTTTAAAAACTTTAAAACAGAACACTATCGTGTTGTTGTTTTTTTACTCAGATGCATAGCAATATAAGTTTAAGTACTCACTCCCCACCCCAACCCCTCTACCCCCACAACCCCTCTGTCCGTTATAAGCAACCCAATTACTAAATGGAAAGAACATTATTTGGAGCAAGACTAATTCCTAATTTGTTTGTTATCTCCCTTTATTTGTAAAACTGCATATTTAACTGTAAATTTTAACTGCTGTGATAGTAATTTTCATGGATACGTCATGTGACACACGTGTTTTACCTCAACTTCAAAATGGCAGCCAATTCTAATATGACAAATTTATGTGTACTGATCTACAAGAATCATTCATATACATTTTGAAACATATAGTCTTAATGTATTTTTTATCATTAGTGCAAAACTGACCTGTTTTATTATATATAAAATTTTAAATATATATTCTGGATATCAAGAACTTTTTGGATTTTCGCGAACAGTGTGGATACCTGAGTGCTATTTTCTTACAAAAGTTGAATAAAATTATTTTCTATTGTTTATTTCTTGAAGGGACAGCCATGATCTTTACAAAAATGTCTAGTTTTTCTATGATATCTGAAAAGGCATGCGCACAGCAAAGGAGAACTGGATAGAAGATCAAAGCTAGGAAATAGAAAACAGTTTTGAACAAGAACAACAGCAAGAAAGCCTACCAGACTGTGAAACGGCTGACAAGTGTTAAACAACCCAAGGTCTCCACGATCCAAACCAAGTCTGGCATGTGCCTTACCAAAGAACAAGAAGTCTTGCATAGATGGACAGAGTACTGCTCTGATCTTTACAACCACACACCAAACAGAGAACCATCAATTCCAGCATGTACCCAGAACAAAGGAGAAGAAGAAATCCTCTCAGAAGAAGTTGAGACAGCAGTACAATCACTGAGGAAGGGGAAGTCAGCGGGAGTGGACAACATACCCGCAGAATTGCTCCAATAAGCAGGAGGAGAAGTGATGATTGACGCCCTCACTATTATCTGTAACAAGATCTGGCAGAGTGGGGAGTGGCCTACACCATGCACCCAGTCGCTTGTGAAAATTACTGCACCCGCATCCTCATCAACCATCCCAGCAAAATCCTCCTGAAAATAATACTCAAAAGGTTGAAACCCCAAGCTGAACAAATCATAGCTGAGGAACAAGCAGGATTCAGGGCAGGGCGAAGTACTACTGAGCAGATTTTCAACCTCAGAATAATCTGCGAGAAATACCTACAGCACCAACAACATATATATAATGTGTTTGTAAACTTCAATAAAGTGTTTAACCGAGTCTGGCATGCAGCTTTGTGGGCAACCAGCAGAGTGTACAACATCAGCCCTAACATTATTGAAGTCATCAAAAGCCTGTATGACAAGGCTTCCAGTGCAGTTCTCCACAACAGCACCATCGGGAACTGGTCCAGAAAAACAATCTGTGTGCGTCAAGAATGCCCTACTGATCTATCCAACACTCTTTAACATCTTCTAGAGCGGTTCATGTCAGATGCCTTTGCAGATCACAAAGGTTAGGTTAGGTAGATAGATTAAAGTCCCACGTCACATATAGCGAATAGGGGACTGGGAAAGGGGGGGGGGGGAAGGGGAATAAAGACACAGTCAGCATAAGGTGTAGAGCAATCTTCAACCCCCGATGACATTGATGGATTGGTTGGAGAGAAACAAGAACTTGAACAGCTGGTACCGAGACCTGACACCACCTACAGAGCCTTGGAAATTGAAATAAGTGCAGAGAAGACCAAAATCATGACCAACATCTCCAATGGCATCAACACGGACATCAAAGTCAAAGGCCAATTCATCAACACGGTGCATAGCTTCAAATATTTAGGAGCCATTGTATCAGACAATGGGTCGAGGCAGGAAGTCCTCTCCAGGATGGCACAAACAACTGCTGCCCTGACAAGGTTGAAGCCCATTTGGAAAGACAGGACCATCATTCTGCACTCCAAGATAAGGCGACTGTGCTCCCTTGTCATCTCCATCTTCTTATACGCTTTGAAACACGGGCCCTCACAGCAGACCTACAAAGAAGAATACAAAGAATGGAGATGAGATGCTACAGAAGTCTTTTGGCACATCACCAACGACAAAGTCCGACAGACCATCACACAAGCCATTGGTCAACATGATAGCATGCTCACAGTGGTGAAGAAACGGAAACTCCGATGGTATGGCCACGTTACCAGCACACCAGGCCTTGCAAAGACCATCCTGCAAGGCACGGTGCAAGGAGACCTAAGAAGAGGGAGAAAGAAAAAGATATGGGAGGACAACATTCGAGAATGGACTGGTTTGAGACTGAGAGAAGCCATGAGGGTTGCTGCGGACAGAGAAAGATGGAGTACGCTTGTTAAACAATCATCTGTGGTGCCCCCAAAACTTTCGAGTTACGGGATAAGATAGGTTAGTTTTTCTATAGTATCTTTTATATATTATAGGTGGATGATTTTTTTTTTTAAAAATACGTTTAAATAGTGCGTTTTCATGGAATAAACATGGTAAAAAGGTTTCGCCTCTAATAAGTTAATATAGGTCCTTTGAAGTGACCTTGACCCTAAACTATGAGAGATATAAAGTCCCAACTTTTATTTAGAGATCGATAGATTGATGTTTCGTATATGTTCTGTTTTTGCGTTGATCTTGAAGGTCAAGATCATTTTAGGCCTTGCAAAAAAAAAAAAAAAAAAAAAAAAAAAAAAAAAGGCCACCCTACAGTGGAATGTCCGTTTATTTAACCAATAGTATGCAACAACATTGGGTTATTTGATCAGACCATAGACATATATAAGATATTATATATGTCTATGGATCAGACATGCAGGAGAGGCCACGTGAGGGTCAAGGTCATCCTAAGGTCACCGTTTTTTGACAGAATACAACTTTTGCTGTACTTTATTTGTACATGAGTGTATTTCGAGCCGGAGGCCAAGGTCATCTCAAGGAAGCGCATAGAAAGATCAAAGTCTGTACTACTTTGCATTTTAGTCCCACCATTTCATTTTGTTTTTTTCTGGGCACTCATTTTCATGTTAAATATTGTAAGTTCCATACGGAGCATGTGAGTCATATGGGCTTTGCTCTTCTAGTTTAACCAGTAAATTAAGTTTTGATTTTTGTTTGTGGGGTGGGAGGAGGGGTGAATGTAGAGGTTACGTATGTGTGACGTTTAGTTGGACAGGATTGTGCTATACTTAAACATTTATTATCTTTTTTTTAAAAACTCAAATGCATAACAATGTGAGTCTATGTACTCACTCTCACCACTCCCACCTCCTCCAGCCTTGGTAAGATGGTGTATATCCATGAGACCTCATAAATGATAAGTGAATGAATGACTTCACTTTCAAGGTCAAGGTCACAGGGTCAATAAATGCAAGTCCAAAAATGACATTTTTTCACAAAATTTTATTTTTTTTTCTCCAATTTATTAATATAATACTGAACTCATGATTCTTTGGTGCATGATAAATATCAATGAGACACATCCTATGCACATTTGGTCAACCTCACTCCAAGGACAAGGCACGACTGGAGCTGTCCAAGGTGAGTTAGTAGAGGTACTTTGAAGTGACTTTGACCCTAAACTATGAGACATATAAAGTTCAAACTTGTTGCATTTAGAAATTATAGATTGATCTTTAATTTGCATTCCATTTTTGCATTGATCTTGAATTTCGAGTCATTTTAGACCTTGTAAAAACTTTTTTTTTTTTTTAATTCATCGTACAGTGAAATGGCTGTTTATTTAGCCCGTGGTATGCAACAACATTGGGTTATTTGATCAGACATGCATGAGAGATCACATGAGGGTCAGGGTCATCCCAAGGTCAAGGTAACTGAAGGTCAAGGTAATCCCAAGGTCACCCCAAGGTCTCCGCTTTTTATGGCATAAGACGACTTTTGCTGTACTTTATTTGATAGTACATGAGTGTATTTGGTGCCGGAGGTCAATATGCCATCTCAAGGTCAAGAGCATAGAAAGATCAAAGTCGGTATTACTTTGCATTTTAATGCCACCGTTCAATTTAGTTTTTTTTTTCTTTTCTGGGCACTCGTTTTCATGTTAAATATTGCGAGTTCCATCAAGAGCATGTGAGTCATATAGTCTTTGCCCTTTTTTTTTCCCCATAAAATAAAGACAGTTTTTTTTTTTAATCGACAACGAAACACATGAGCACCATCATGCTATATTCTAGTCTTTGTGAAGTGAATAATTTGAATTCACACTGAGTATCAGAGACTCCAATGCTAACCTCTAAAAGAAATAAGATTAATACCTTCAAAAGTTTGTGATGCGGTAAAACGACTTGAAGACAGAAGATAGAACCTGACCTTCGGAAAAAAAAACTCCCTCAGGGGGCTAAAATCCTATCCTATCCCGTAACTCGAAGATTGTTGTTGGTGCACCACAGATGATCGTTTAACCAGCGTACTCCATCTTTCTCTATCCTCAGCAACCCTCATGGCCTCGCTCAGTGTCAAGCCAGTCCATTCTCGCATGTTGTCCTTCCACCTCTTCTTCTGCCTCCATCTTCTTCGGCCTCTTTGCACCGTGCCTTTCAGGGTGGTCTTTGCAAGGCCTGATGCTCTGGTGACGTGGGCTAAAATGCAGTCAGGTAAACAAAAAGGTTTGAAGTCGAATGCTAGCATTGGGCAGGGAAAATTAGCGAACGTCAGTATAAAGCTTATCAAGCAAAAAATCACTTGTAGTGTGGCGCAAAGGATTGAGTCTCAGTTTCAGTAAAACTGTTGGTGAAATTAACCCGATAGTCTGTGCCATGCAGTTTAGTGCGAGGCCTAACCCAGTCAGAGAGGGAGTAGGCTTCGTCTAGACTCAAACTACTGTGTATGCGCATGACACTCGGTGTGGTCTGACCTAAAGATTATTTAACCTCTTTGCCTGAACTCGCACAGCGAAGTCTCCTATACGCTATGTGTCCGGAGACGTTAATCTACCTCAAGTCCAAGTCGCACAGCGTAGCTAAAACTCGCCGGGACTAGGCCTACTCATTTAGTGAGAGGTAAGCGTAAGCCTTGCCGGGTCTCAGCTACGCTGTGTGATAACCCTGAACAAGCCTTAACCTAGATGGAAGCCGTTGTCAGAGGCGAAGAAGATGTAGGTGTTGTCCAACAGGCCTTTGTCCTGCAAGATGTTGTAGACATTTACCACCAGGTCATCCACCGATAACAAAGTCCGCCATCTGACAAAGGCACACAATCACAGAAACAGACACTTCAGTTTTAGTTGTTGATAAGACAGAAACACGGACTGACTTGAAAAAAATAAAGTTAAAAAAAAAAGGATATGTTGGTTTATTCAGAGCTCATTGAGAAAAAAATGAAAATAGGAGAAAATTTGTTTTTTTAAATAATTGTTTTTAAAGGTTACATTGTGTCTGAGTGAGAGAGCGAGAGAGAGTGTGTGTATGCGTGTGTGCGTGTGTGTGTGAGTGTGTGTGGGTGTGTGAGTGTGCGCGCATGCTTTTTTGTTGTTTTCTTTTCTTTATTTGGTAGTCTGCTTTTTTTGTTTTGTTTCCTGACGACATTTGTGTGCGGTTCGCTGTTGCTGTGTGGATGTGAGTGAATGAAGAAATTGTTTTTAGGTCCCGAGCTATTCACAGATGTCGGGACCAATTTTGTTTTTAATTGCTATTGTCAATGATTTATGCCATTCCAGACGCGCAAAGCAATTTTTTCTGTATATATATAACATCAATAACAAAAAAGATTTGAGACATTAGTCGCTTAAAATTCGAGTAAATTCCATTTAACTGGACATACCCCTCATTTACAAAATCAAAACTTTAGAAACCAAAAATCTATAGAGTCAGTATCGGGTGTGGCCACCGTTTGCATCAATGCAGTCTTGGCATCGTTGTCTCATGGACCGTATCAAGTTATGGAGGATGTTTCCTGGGATGGCCAACCACTCTTGCTGGAGAACTTGGGCCAGAACTTCAAGGTTAGCTCCTGGAGGGAGGTTTGCCCGTGTCTGTCGACCCAAGACATCCCACAGATATTCTATGGGGTTCAAATCGGGTGATCGAGCCGGCCAATCCATCCTTATGACGTGCTGTTGCTGCAGGAAGTCATTGACGATACGCGCTCGGTGGGGTCTGGCATTATCGTCCTGTAGTATGGCATCTTCCCCAATGGCCCGCAGAGCTGGGAGAACCCTAGGTTGTAGGACGTCATCCCTGTAGCCAATACCGTTTAAGTTGACATGAATTTGGAGCAGGGGTGTTCTGAAGTTTAATGCGAAGCCACCCCACATCATGACAGATCCACCACCAAAGCGGTCATGCACGCGCACCGTCGCATCAGCAAAACGCTCCCGTGGACGCCTCCAAACATTCACTCGACGGTCGTTGAAAGACAAGGAGAATCGAGACTCGTCTGTAAAGAGCACCCTTGACCAATGTTGCCTAGTCCACACCAAATGACGCCGAGCCCAGGCCAAACGCGCTGCACGGTGAGCTGGGGTGAGCAAAGGCCGTACTGCTGGTCGTCTTGATCGCAGGTTTGCCTCGTGTAGACGGTTGGGAATTGTCTGGTCGCTGACGTTAACATTGCTGGCTGCGTGAAGCTGTCTTCTGATGGTGTTTGCTGTAGCGGACCTCATCCTCAGAGCTGACAGGGTGATGAAATGGTCTTGTCTTGCAGTGGTAACGCGGGGGCGTCCGGACCTTCTTGGTTCTTGGACGCTTCCAGTGTTGTTAAAGCGCTCCCGCAGCCTTTGGACAACGGAGTGGGACACTCCCAGCCGCCTGCCAACTTCTCTCACCCCCACCCCTTCCTGAAGCCATGCAATAGCTCTGCCTTTATCCGCATCAGTCAATCATCGCCTTGGGGGCATGGTTAGAAAAGCAGCAAAAGCGCTGCCATTTATACCCAGAAAAAAGCGCCGATTGTTGAACTGAACTCAGAAAATGCAAGCCTTTTGCGTGCAAATCCCCTTTTGAACTTTGGTTAAACACAGTTATTATCGTATCATGCTATCCCATAATCTTCATGACTCGTGCTCGTTATCGCTTATGTGTGAATTGAAGTTCCTGATTGACGAGTGTTGTACGAGTACCAGCTTTTGCATGAAGGCGCACACAGCGTCTGTTTGTTCATTATTTATGTAGTATGTAAATACGTTATATGTACTTGCGAAAGGGGTGTGGCCCAAAGCAATAAATCAGTCAGTCAGTCAGTCTCTCTCTCTCTCTCTCTCTCTCTCTCTCTCTCTCTCTCTCTCTCTCTCTCTCTCTCTCTCTCTCTCTCTATATATATATATATATATATATATATATATATATACACACACACACACACACACACACACACACCCACACACACACACACACACACACACACACAGTAGACAGAAAAAAGAATGTTCCTAATGTTAAAATAAATCCGTACCACGATTAAAATTTGCAGTTATATTTCTATTAGGAATACGATCAAGATTTTGGTAGAATAATATGCTAAACTTTCTATGGATCTTAATTCGATGAGTTAGTTACCTGTTGACAAAGACGCTTTTAATCGTCTGGTATGTGTCGTTCGGTATGGGGACAATTGCTTGCTGGATAAGCCAATGCTTGTTCTGGACCACAGAGTAGGAGTTTAAAAAAAAGCTTTATCAAACAGATAATAATAATAATAATAATAATAATAATAATAATAATAATAATAATAATAATAATAATAATAATAATAATAATAATAATAATAATGGACATTTATATAGCGCTATTACTTGTCTTTTTATAGACAAGCGCATAGCGCTTTACATGAAACAAACATGAAACAACTTACAATATTGCATTAGAAATTATACAATGAAAAAAAAACCACATGCAAAATCAGGCAATATATAAAGTTAACCTTCATCAAAGTTAACAAGTCATCATAATCACAACAAAATCCACAGGCATAACCAAAAACAGAACAAATATGTGTTGAGGCTAGGTTCTAAAGAATGAAGGATTTAGTCAGGATAGTAGAGTTTGAAGGGGTGAGATTTAAGAGCTTGCTTGAATGAGGATGTGGTCTGTTTGTGCCTGATGTTGGCTGGAAGAGTGTTCCATTGTCTGGGTGCACAATAGGTGAATGCTCGTTCTCCGTACATTTTCGTGTTGGTTTTTTGCATGCAGAGTGTGCGAGTCAGAAGAAGAGCGTAGGGTGCGAGAAGGGACATAGACAGAGTTTAGTTAGTTAGTTTAGTTTTATAGATTAACATCCCCGGACACATAAGCGTATAGGGGACGAATATATACATAGACAGACAGCAGATCTGACAGATATGAAGGGCAGGTTTCAGAGAAGAAATTGTGGCACAGTACGGACAGTTTGTATTTGATGCGAGCATCTATGGGTAGCCAATGAAGCTTACGGAGTAGTGGAGTGATGTGATCGCGCTTTTTTCCAGTCTACAGTAAATCTGTATACGAAACATTTCATCTCGCAAACACAGACAGAAAACACATTCGAAGGATTGAACTTAGAAGAAGAAAGGAACAATTAAGAAAGAAAGAAGCTTAGAAGGTGACTGCAAGCGAGTTTAAACAAGGGAGGAAAGACTATAGTGTATTAGTATAATATTGTCTTTGGTTGCAGTTGAAAGAAAGAGATACTATTTTTAAGTATATTCATTCACAAAATTAATATATTAAATATTAATGTATGTATACTTTTGTTGTTAACTACTCAATGGAAATAGCCATAACTTTATTTCTTGTTTACATGACTTTGTCAGCTGGAACATTCAAACTATCCTTACAGTCTACTGCGCAAGTTGAACATTACATTACATGGTTATTGCTTTAGGTCCAGCGGACTCTTCCGAGCCAAATCAGGACCAGGGGAAGTGAAAGAGGACTCATTCCTGATCCGCATAAAAGAAACAACCCTAGTGGTAACACTGAAGGCAATCTACCAGCCGGTCACTTTACAATAAAGACATCCCACGCAGAGGGTGCTGAGGCTATACTCTAATTTATCGAACCCCCGTTTACAAAAACAAAATAGAATACAAACATCATTATACAATAACAATAAAACACATACATCTTAAATGCCTACATTGCCAAATAATAACATCATAGGAAGCCCCAGTGACCACTGGGCAGAAAGCATCCAATATTTCGAAGCTGATCCAACAGACCTCACACACAAATAAGGAGTTTTGTCCCGGAAGAGTTTTCAAGAAAAAAAGTAGGTGACTGGCCTAGCGAAGAAGAAGATAGTATATAGTAGATTGATAGAACAGTGTAGGAATGAGAACAGTGTAGGAATGAGAAAGAACAAAGGAGAAAGACAGCAACCGTGGGAATTTAAAGCACTAAATTTCCAGAAAGTGGGGATACTATTTATACTGAAACCCCCGGCACCCTCACGGGGGGGGGGGGGGGGGGGGGGGGGGTCGCAAGTTGAACAAGACTTATGAAGTCATAAATACATGCATGAATATAGCAAGTACTAGGTCTCATTCTCGCCCATCCCCTGTCGTTCAATTCAGGATGATGCTCAGTCGTCTGGAAGTCAGACTACGCGCCCAAAGGCTGCAAGTGGGCGTCTCGAGGGAAGGAGGAAGGGGGGGGGGGTTGGCTTAAGTTAGAATGTTAAATTCTGTATCGGCCAGCGCCTTGGGCAGCCCTTAAGCTGGAAAAGCGCTATGTAAGAAAGATAAAAGAAATAAATACATGGGAAATAAATAAACAGGTAAATGTTTAAAGAAAGAAAGAAAGAAATTCATGTTTTCAATAAATAAATAAATAATATTTAAAAAAAAAATTATAATAATAACATAATTTTCACCTACCTTAGCCGACACATTAAAACTACCATACTGAGCGGGCACAACGTGACTGAAGGCGTGACTGTAAATGTCAGCGGGAGTGAAAGGGGCGTGACAGGCCGGCGTGGACAGCATCATGAAAAACGGTTTCCCATCCTGGCTTTGAAACTTCAGGAATTCTTCAGCTTTGTTGTTCTGCAAAAGTTCGCACGTTCCATCAAATAATAAGTCTACTTGTTAGACACTGCGACACTGAGAACATCTTGTATCCCTCCCACCTTTTTCTCCCGTCTTTTCAGATCATCATCATCATCATCATCATCATCATCATCATCATCATCATCATCATCATCATCATCATCATCATCATCATCATCATTACCCCCGTTGGGGTGCCGGGGGTTTCAGTATAAATAGTATCCCCACTTTCTGGAAATGTAGTGCTTTAAATTCCCACTGTCGCTGTCTTTCTCATTTGCTCTTTCTCATTCCTGCTCTGTTCTATCAATCTGCTATACTATCGTCTTCTTCGCTAGACCAGTCTCTTACCTTTTTTCTTGAAAACTCTTCCGGGACAAGACTCCTATTTGTGTATGAGGTCTGTTGGATCAGCTTGGGAATATTGGACGCTTTCTGCCAGGTGGTCACGAGGGCTTCCTATGATGCTATTATTTAGCAATGTAGGCATTTTACATGTATGTGTTTTGTTGATAATTTATAATGATGTTTGTATTCTATTTTGTTCTTGTAAACGGGGGTTCGATAAGTTGGGGTGAAGCCTCAGCCGTCTCCTGCGTGGGATGTCTTTATTGTAAAGTGACTGGCTGGTGGAGAGCTTTCGGTTTTACCACTAGGGTTGTTTCAGCGGATCTTTTATGCGGATCAGGGGTTGTCCGGTCCTGATTTGGCTCGGAAGAGTCCGCTGGACCTAAAGCAATAATAATGTAATGTAATGTAATGTCATCATCATTACATCATCATCACCACCAGCACCCTCATCGTCTTCATCAGCATCATCATCATATGCATTATCATCATCCCAACCCAATCCCAACACACACGAGCCAGAAGAATGCTAATTTGGACAAAGACCAGACAAAACCCACACGAAAATGTTGGAGCTGGGCTCTTCGTCTTTGCTTGTATCTGGATACGCGAGCGCCTATAACCAAAGGGAGACGCGTCACAGGCACAGGCGCTCGTGTGTCCAGATACAAGCGCCTGTGTGTTGTGTGTTGTCCGACTGAAGAAGAGCTTTGCAGGAAGATGTGCATTGAATTGTTTGGTCTTCTTAATTGTTGTCCACATGAGCTTTCTTTTAGTTGATGCACCCATTTTTTTTCTCTCATTATTCTAACAGTAAACCTACAATATAGTTAGTGAAGTAGTCGTCAGGGTAGACGTGGCCGTGTCGTTCCTCCGTGCCGTTGACCGACACTTGGTAGTCATAGTAACGCGAGTTGCCCACCAGACCGTACCACCAGTCCCAGCCTGCGGGGACATGAGCCACGCCTCCAGTCTTTGGGAATCCGTACTGAAAAACGCAAGCAATACAAACCATGTCCCATCCCATCCAGTCCCAAATCATTTCAGTCCCAACTTTCTAAACATTCCATTATGTATGAGCCAGCAATGGTCAGTCCCAACTTTCTAAACTTTCAATTATGTATGAGCCAGCAATGGTCAGTCCCAACTTTCTAAACATTCCATTATGTATGAGCCAGCAATGGTCAATCCCAACTTTCTAAACATTCCATTATGTATGAGCCAGCAATGGTCAGTCCCAACTTTCTAAACATTCCGTTATGTATGAGCCAGCAATGGTCAGTCCCAACTTTCTAAACATTCCATTATGTATGAGCCAGCAATGGTCAGTCCCAACTTTCTAAACATTCCATTATGTATGAGCCAGCAATGGTCAATCCCAACTTTCTAAACATTCCATTATATATGAGCCAGCAATGGTCAATCCCAACTTTCTAAACATTCCATTATGTATGAGCCAGCAATGGTCAGTCCCAATTAACTTTCTAAACATTCCATTATATATGAGCCAGCAATGGTCAATCCCAACTTTCTAAACATTCCATTATGTATGAGCCAGCAATGGTCAGTCCCAACTTTCTAAACATTCCATTATGTATGAGCCAGCAATGGTCAATCCCAACTTTCAAAACATTCAATTATGTATGAACCAGCAATGGTCAGTCCCAACTTTCAAAACATTCAATTATGTAGAAGCCAGCAATAATCAATCCCAACGGGGAGGTTTTACGGTGGTCCCAATAGGTCATTTTCCACTTTAAGAAGAAATGTAAATAAAATAAGGCGACCTTGACGCTAGCTGGGTGTCAGAGATCTATCAAGCATAGGTTGTGTGTAGACATATGCCCTCCAAAGTTCCTGACACGCAGATTGGGGTCAGCGTCGCTTTCGGGCTGACTGTCTCTATAACCGTAGTAACGGCTCGATAGAGACAAAAGAATTATATATTTTAAAAAAATTGTCTAGAAAATTATTGTCCAGCAAATGATTAGCCAGCAGCTGCAGCACTAAAGTTAATACCAACCCACAGACAGAAACGGACATGCTTGATTTATAGTTTCATATTATATGAAGCTACTATAAGCTACATTATAATTATGACCGGCTAATGAACTTTAAATGTGAGTGGGGTAGGGTAAGTGAGGTATGTCAGTGGGCGGGGGTGCGTGTGTGGGCCGTACAGGTTTGAGCTCGCGAGGGAGTGTTAAAACGCTTCCATTAGTTCACGGGTATTTAATTGATTATTCAATAGCGGCGTTACCGTGTTCAGGTATTTGCCAGCAAACATGTTGGTGTAGCCGGCGCGCTGGAGAAGGACGGGGAAGGCGTTGGGCTCCTCTCTCTGCTGCCAGCTGGGACTGCTGCAACCCCCATCCAACGAGTTGTTCACGCCACCGTGGTTGTGCACGTACTTTCCTGACAGGATGCTGGACCGGCTTGGGCAGCACAGCGGACTGGACACGAACTGACCACACAAGAAGCGTGTGTGTGCAGGCGGACCACAGATTAACCAAATAGAATGGGTCCTCGATAGTAAAGAAGTAGTGGATCCTCCATAGCATAGCGGGTCCTATGTATTAATATTTAGATAGATACTACTGCTATCACTACGCTACAAAAACGAGGACCCATTAATTCTTAGTTAACGCTCCAGGCAGCGGGCGGACTCTAAAACAAAACGCACTGGACTATCTATCCTTAGCACTATTTAGACTTAGCAGTTTGAACAACCAGTTATTCTTTGGTCAGTCGATCCGATCTTCAAAGGTCCAAGAAGCGTACCTTCTGTAGCGCAAGTAAATAAAGGGTAAACTACTGACGAGTTGTTTGGTGTCTAAAGCAATAATCATGTAATGTAATGTAAAAGATGTCTTTGATAGAGCCAAGCTAACCATCTCAACACTGAACGTGGCCCAATGTGAAGGATTCAGCACGGCTGACCCTTGTTAACACTCACAATAAGTGTTGCATGACCCACTGACACTAATAAGTTTACAACGAAAATATCCATCTTTTTTAAAAGTAATATTGTTTATAAAATTTTTTAGCTGGACCTAAAACAATAATCATGCATGTAATGTAATGTAATATAAATGTTTTAAATGGGTTTGTTTGTGTTTGTGTGTGTGTGTGTACTCTATGTGTGAGTGTGTCTATTAATAGCTTGCAATGTGTGGCTAAAATAATATTAATAATAAATAAATAATAAAATTAGCATCGCCGCAAACTGTGTCTCGCACATCACGGTGTCGTTTCTATGCCATAACGTTTTATTTGTTTACTTGTTGTTATATAGCCTCGTTCCAACTGCTCCAGGCGCTGTTATATAAAATGTTCTACATTCAAGGAAACCCTCCTTCCGATTGGAGCGCTTTGTAAAGGCCCCGCCACACATACCGGTTTGAAGGCCGATTCTAGATCGGGTTTCGGATCCGTTTGCGATCGGGCCGGACTCCAAAACCGATAGCACTGCCACACGTTTCCGATCAGGTCGACCCGAAACTTCCACACAATGTGCATTGTTTATATTCACTTTCATTAGTGTCAGTGTACACGATCCCCAACCCCATCCAACAGTTTACCATCCCCATCCAACAGCTCATCTAGTCTGAAACCACAGCAGAAATAATGTCTCTACATGCTACAAAAACTATTTAAAAATAAAAACGTAATGGAAAACCAAATCAAAACCATACAAAACATCACGGGGTTGCATCACAGGCTCTGAAGTCTTTTATTTCGTCTTTGTAAACTCGTGGGCCTCCTACATAGGTACGTAGTATAGTATATATAGTATGTAATTGAGGCCTACGAAAGACGAGACTTCCCAGCCTGTCACCTGTCACCTGTCATCAGCTTCGTTTGTAACGCCAAGTTGACAATGAACACGGGACGCATTCTGATTGGTTGGAAGTTTACAATCGGGGCCGATTTTGCACAGCAGAATAGAACAGGCTCTAATCGCACGATACCGAGCCGATTACAAATCGGACCGCAGGCAAGCAGTAGTTCTGACGTCATCACGTAGCAATCGGGATCGGATCGCAAACAAAATCGTTGCACAATCGGCATGTGTGGCGGGGCCTTAACGTTACAAAACGTAACCTACGTAGGAGAGGACTGTTTTAATGCACAATCGCTTACAAACGCAACCATCATAGGCGCCCGTATCTGAATTATGTGCCTGTGGACGCAACTTATTTAGAATGATCTAGACTATTATCATGTAGACCTACCCTATATATCTGATAAAGGTAGTAAGCCTATTATGGTAAAACTTACCATATTGTCGTAGGTAATTCCCTCTAGGCCAATAAGGGACCTCGCCTTTGGAATAGGGTACTGCGTGAGTGAGAGGAAAATGATAATAGTATAATTGTAAATAAATTAGAAGTGCTAAGCCCATATGACTCACATGCTCCTTATGGAACTTGCAATATTTAACGTAAAAATGCCCATTGAAATGCAAAGCAATACGGACTTTGATCTTTCGATGACCATGACCTCAAATACAATCATATAAACTACATCAACAATTGTATTATGCACACACACACACACAGACCTTGACCTTCAGTAACCTTGACCTTGGGATGACTTTGACCTTCACGTGACTTCTCATGTATGATCAAATAAACCAATGGGTTAAATCTAGAGCATAGATCTATGATCTAGAGCCATTTCACTGTACGATGACTCATTTTAAAAATATTTTTGCAAGGCCTAAAAAGACCTTGACCTTCAAGATCAATGCAAAAACGGAACAAATATAAAAGATCGACCTATAATCTCTAAATTCAAGTTTGGACTTTATACCTCTCATAGTTTAGGTCTCTTCAAAGTACCTATACTAACTGACTTTGGACAGCTCGAATGATCTTAACCTCGTAGAGAGGTTGACCAAATTTGCGTAGTATGTGTGTCTCATTGATATCTATCATGCACCAAAGAATTATAAGTTCAATAATAATAACTTTTGAAAAAAAAGTGAAATTTTGTGAAAAATTGTCATTTTTTTTTACTAACACATAAAAACAATGACTAACTAACATTGTGACCTTGACCTTGAAGTGAATTCATTCATTCACTGGTCATTATTAGGTCTCAGGTATACACATAATCTTACCAAGTTTGGTTGTGATAGTTGTAATAGGTTCTGAAATATTAAGACACTTGCAAGTTTTGCACAGAGGGAAGGCCGCGTACATCTGACAGCAGACGGAGGGACGGGCAAACTTTTTTTTTTTTTAAAATGTAATTTTTGGACTATTTATGACTCATTTCGCACAGATTTGCAAAAATCTGCCTTATTTTTTTTTAAAACTTTCAAAATTTTTTTTGGTGGGTGCGTGGGTGGGGGTGGTTTGAGTACATAGATTTACATTGCTATGCATGCCAGTCTATACAGCAGAGATTGAAACAAAATATCAAAATATGATAACATATGATAACTATAAGATCAGACAATAAAACATCATCATCATCTTTATAGACACCATCATCATCGATCACCAACAACAACATAACAACTCCACACATCAACAACAATAAAAATGGAAGATTATATTATTATATTGCAAGGACTCATCCCGGTATATCAGCTTGACAACTGCTTCCAGATGATGTTGTACCAACAGCAGCAGGCATTACAACGAGAGGTGACTGAACCACAGACCATCAGAATTGGATAGACCTGTAGCTAAACTGGAATTTGATTGTACCAAACGGCGGTCTTTAGTAGGCCTATAATATAGGGGAACTAGAATGGCAAAGCTCATAATTATGACTCACATGCTGCTTATTGAAGTCGCAATATTTAACATGAAAAATAGTGCCCAGAAGAAAAATAAAAATAAAAGAAAAAAAAGAAACGGTGGCAATAAAATAAAAAGTAATACCGAATTTGATATTTCTATGCTCTTGACCTTGAGATGACCTGGACTTCAGTGACTTTGATCTTGGGATGACCTTGACCTTCACCTGACCTCTCATGCATATCTGATTAAAAAAAGCCTCTATGTTGTTGAATACTATTTGAGTTAAATAAACAGCCATTCCACTCTACGATGATCTATATTTGTATGTTTTTGCAAGGGCAAGGCCTAAAATAACCTTGACCTTCAAGATCAATGCAAAAACGGAACAAATATGACGGATCAATCTATCATCTCTAAATGCAACCAGTTTGGGTTCTATATCTCTCATAGTTTAGGGTCAAGTTCACTTCAAAGTAGGCTACCTATACTAACCGACTTGGACATCTCCAGAGACCTTGACCAAATTTGAATAGTATGTGTGTCTCATTGATATCTATCATGCGTCAAAGAATCATAATTTCAATACTAATGACATTTCAACAACAAAAAAACAAAAAAAAAAAAGACATTTTGTGAAAAATTTTCAGTTTTGACTAACATTTTTTTACCTTGTCACCTTGACCTTGAAGTGAAGTCATTCATTTACCGATCATTTATGAGGTCTCATGGACATACACCACCTTAACCAAGTTTGGTTGTGATAGTTGAAATAGGTTCTGAGATATTAATTCACTTGCAAGTTTTGCACAAACAGACGGCGGACAGACAGGCGGACGGGTTTTTAATTTTAATGTCATTCGTTATTTAGAACTCATCTCGCACATATTTGCAAAAATAAGTTGTTGTTTTTTTCAATTTGGGAGAGGGGGGGACGTGGGAAAAGGGAGGAATTGTGTGTGTGTGGGGGGGGGGGGAGGTACATAGACTCATGTTACTATGCATGGGAGTCTGTTACGTTGAAATGCGAACGATAATGTCTGAAACGCGCACGATAGATCTAATCGTTTCGCTTTGCAAAGTTTTCAATAACAGAGTGTATTTACCTTGCATTGTTGTTAGAAAAAGCTTTGAATAATGTTGATAATTTTCGTTAGTCGATATTATTGGAGAATTCTCTAGATTTGCTTGTTTACTGTCGATCGTGATATTTGAGAACATTCTTGGACTGAAAAGAATGTTGTATGTGGTAAGTCAGTGAGGACGAACTTTAGTTTGATTGGTTGTAAAGCGTCATCGGGAACATTCTGAGGTTATCTGGAGTTGAGAGAAAAACTATATAATTGACACACTGTGTTGTGAAAGAGAGAAAGTGAAAAGGCGATTGTATGCAGTTGTTGAACGCTGAATAAAGTTTGAAAACTTCATACGACGACTCCGTGCCTTGTTGCTGATTGAACGGGTTGCGTAGATAAACGAATCCGAGTACACTCATCAGGACTTCAGCATTGGGGCTGAGTCAACTATCCTATCCTGTCCCGTAACCCTGAGGTCGTAGTGGCACCACAGATGATCGTTTAACCAGCATACTCCATCTTTCTCTGTCCTCAGCAGCCCTGATGGCTTCGCTCAGCGTCAAACCAGTCCATTCTAGAATGTTGTCCTCCCACCTCTTTTTCTGTCTCCCTCTTCTTCTACCTCCTTGCACTGTGCCTTGCAGAATCGTCTTTGCAAGGACTGATGATCTGGAGACGTGGCCATACCATCGGAGTTTCCGTTTCTTCACCACTGTGAGCAGGTCATCGTGTTGTCCAATGGCTTGTGTGATGGTCTGTCGGACTTCGTCGTTGGTGATGTGTTGGGTATAGGAAATGCCCACAAGTCTTCTGTAGCACCTCATCTCCATGCTTTGTATTCTTTGTTGGAGATCTGCTGTGAGGGTCCATGCTTTGCAAGCATATAGGAAGATGGAAATGACAAGGGAGCGCAGCAGTCTTACTTTGGAATGTAGACTGATGGTCCTGTCTTTCCAAATGGGCTTTAACCTTGTCAGGGCAGCAGTTGTTTGTGCGATCCTGGAGAGGACTTCCTGTCGGGACCCATTATCTGATACAATGGCTCCTAAATATTTGAAGCTATGCACTGTGTTGAGGGATTGGCCTTGGATTTTGATGTCCGTGTTGATGCCATTGGTGTTGTTGGTCATCATTTTGGTCTTTTCTGCACTTATTTCCATTCCATAAGCTCTGTAGGTGGTGTCAAGCCTCTGTACCAGCTGTTCAAGTTCTTGTTCCTCTCCAGCCAATCCATCAATGTCATCCGCAAAACAAAGATTGGAGATTGCTCTACCCCCTATGCTGACTGTGCCTTCATGATCTGCAAGAGCATCTGACATGATGCGCTCTAGGAAGATGTTGAAAAGTGTTGGAGAGAGTAGGCATCATGACGCACACCGATTGTTGTTCTGAACCAGTTCCCGATGGCGCTGTTGTGGAGGACTGCACTGGTAGCCTTGTCATACAGGCTTTTGATGACTTCAATAATTTTAGGGCTGATGTTGTACACTTTCATTTTTGCCCATAGAGCTGCATGCCAGACTCGGTCAAACGCCTTCTTGAAGTCTATGAACACATGATATAGATGTTGTTGGTGCTGTAGGTATTTCTCACAGATTATTCTGAGGTTGAAAATCTGTTCAGTGGTACTTCGCCCTGCCCTGAATCCTGCTTGTTCTTCAGCTATGATTTGTTCAGCTTGGGGTTTCAACCTGTTGAGTATTATTTTCAGGAGGACCTTGCTGGGATGGCTGATGAGGCTGATGGTGCGGTAATGTTCACACTCCTGAAGGTTACCTTTTTTGGGAAGAGTGATGACAAGCGACTGGGTCCATGGTATAGGCCACTCTCCACTGCCAGATCTTGTTACAGATAATGGTGAGGGCATCAATCATCGCTTCTCCTCCTGCTTGTAGCAGTTCCGCGGGTATGTTGTCCACTCCCGCTGACTTCCCTTTCTTTAGCGATTGCACTGCTGCCTCAACTTCTTCCCGGAGAATTGGGAGGATTTCTTCTTCTCTGTTCTCGGGACATGCTAGAACTGATGGGTCTCCATTTGGTGTATGGTTGTAAAGGTCAGAGCAGTACTCTGTCCATCTGTCTAAGACTTCTTGTTCTTCTGTAATGCATATGCCAGACTTGCTTTGGATCGTGGAGACTTTGGGCTGTTTGACACTTGTCAGCCGCTTCACAGTCTGGTAGGCCTTCTTGCTGTTATTCTTGTTCAGACTGTTCTCTATTTCCTGGCATTGATCTTCTATCCAGTTCTCCTTTGCTGTGCGCATGCCTTTTCGGATGTCATTGTTGATTTTTCGGTGGACACTGTGACGTGTTCTTTTTTTTTTTTTTTTAAATCTCTCTTTGTTTATCACACAGATCCAAAAGTTCAGGTGTGATCCACGGCTTCTTCTTTGGTCGGTGCTTGCCAAGGATCTTAGTGGCGGCATCTATCACAGCTGAGTGAATCAACTACTGATAGAAAAACACCAACATCAAACGAGTGTAACAGAGTCAAAAAACACACAATAGATTTATTTATTGAACGAAGTTTATGTCTTATTATAGTTTTCATTGGCGTTTCATTTATTTTAGAATTATTATACTAATGTATTAATTATAGAGGTGGATGTCTCATATAAGCTTACTGAAATCACGCATATGCACGTGATTCATGGATAAAATCAAAAAACATGACACCCCCCCCCCCCCCCCCTTCCCAAGGTTGTTTGGAGGACGAATGCGTGATCTTGGACTGGTTACAGGACATTCGAGTGCAAAAAGGTAACATCTCAGTTTGGTAGTGAAGTTTTCCAAACAATTTTTTATAGCAATTCCCCAGTATACTATTTATACTTTAAAAAAAAACTGCATATTAAAATAAGGATGCTTTGTATTTGAATAAGAGCAACATATATTTGTGTACTAAATTTTAAATGTAATGTTGGTGCATTTTGATAATATACAATCTAAAATGTTATCCTTATGTATTAGTAATACAAGTTTAAAACGAGAGAGAGAGAGAGATTCATTCACCTATCTTTATTCCGATTTCTCCACTTGCTAAGCTTATTGTCTGAAACATGTTTTTAATAGCTGGGCAGCTTATTGTATTTAAAATGTTGAGTAAATTAACCAAAACATTTAAACTACCTTCCACTGCCACAGACACTTCCACCCAAAATCAACTAAACTAAATAATAATAATACTGAAAACTAAATATTTTGAGAGTAAGCACATATGTATGCAATGTGAATGACAGTAATTTAATTATCAATTTAATCTTACCATTCCTCCTAGCTGTACATCCTGATCATCAGTGAGAACGAAAACTATGTTTGGTAGTTTGGCAGCATTGCTCATCCAGACAAACAGACTAACAAACCACCACTTCGTCATATTTTTCAATTATGCCACTCTATTTACTAATATAATACTATGTGGTACTAAGATAATGGCTATTGAAGTACTGCCTGTGCTAGTAGTTCTATATCAACAACACAGTCACAAAATGAACAATATAGTTCTCTACAGATATAAACATTTCTTCTTGCACTATTTATATACAATGTGCACAACAAGCTGGAATGAGGTTATCTAACTAGAACAGCGTGCAAAAGCCAAGATCAAGTCAGCAAAACAGGATGAAATAATAAAACAGCAAACATTGGGTAAAATTGGTCAACAATTCAGTTTATTGTAAAAAATTCAAAAGTACAAGGCCAACATGCTGCAGCCTTGCAATGAGACATGTATTTGATATTTTATGAATTCCAATCCCAATGGATTTTTTTAAAACCTGGAAACCAATAGCATAATATTGATATTGCGTGTGATATGTTGCAAATGTAATTTGCACGCTGAGCTCAATTTTATTGGAGAATTGCAGTATATAAAAGATTTTTATTATTCTATTAGTATTTGTACACATTTCAGGCAGTCAATTTTCAAAAATTCTGACTAACTTGATTCACAGTGCATGTGAGTCCACAACAACAACAAATATTTGTGATAATACTATATATTTACATCTGCATTTACAATTATCTACAATGTCGATACTAAAAAGCACCAACTTTGATAATTCCCCCCTCCACATATCCTTGTAATATTCACAGCGAGTGTTGCCCCACTAAAAGCAATCATTTTTGTTAGTTATTCATTGCTTACAGGGTCCAGCGCAAAGAGCCGAATCAGGACCACAAAATCAAGACCACATCTTCGCTGAAAGAGGACTCAACCTTGATCCGTATAGAAGATCTGCTGAAACAACCCTAGTGGTAACACTGAAGGCACTCCATCAGCTGGTCACTTTACAATAAAACAATAAGCTTACAACAAAGTAAAATGGCAAAGCCTAATTGACTCACACATGCTTATGGAACTTGCAATATTTAACATGAAAGTGAGTGCCTAGGAAAAAGATTTAAAAAATAAATGATTGCATTAAAATACAAAGTAATACCAACATTTATCTTTCAATGCTCTAGACTTTGACATCATGCTCCACTCATGTACGATCATATAAATTACAACAAAAATTGTATTACAGTTTAAAACAGTGACCTTTGGGTGGCCTTCAGATTACCTGGACCATCAGTTACCTTGAAACAGGAATGACCTTGACCTTCATATTACATCCGATGCTCATGTATGATCAAATAACCCAACATTGATGCATACTATGGTTTAAATAAGCAGCCTTTCCACTGTACTATAACCAATTTTTTAATGTTTTTGTTTAATGTTTTGCCTGAAATGACCTTGACCTTCAAGATCAACGCACAAACAGAACACATATGAAAGATCAATCTGTTATCTCTACTAAATACAAAACGTTTGGACTTTATATCTCTCATTGATTAGGGTCAAGGTCACTTCAAAATACCTATACGAACCAACTTTGGACAGCTCCAATGACCTTGTTCTTGGAGCAAGGTCGACCATATACACCATCTTACCAAGTTTGGTTGTGATAGTTAAAATAGGTTCAGAGAGGCTAAGCCACTTGGTTGTGATAGTTGAAATAGGTTCAGAGAGGCTAAGCCACTTGGTTGTGATAGTTAAAATAGGTTCAGAGATGCTAAGCCACTTGGTTGTGATAGTTGAAATAGGTTCAGAGATGCTAAGCCACTTGGTTGTGATAGTTGAAATAGGTTCAGAGAGGCTAAGCCACTTGGTTGTGATAGTTAAAATAGGTTCAGAGATGCTAAGCCACTTGGTTGTGATAGTTGAAATAGGTTCAGAGATGCTAAGCCACTTGGTTGTGATAGTTGAAATAGGTTCAGAGAGGCTAAGCCACTTGGTTGTGATAGTTGAAATAGGTTTAGAGAGGCTAAGCCACTTGGTTGTGATAGTTGAAATAGGTTCAGAGAGGCTAAGCCACTTGGTTGTGATAGTTGAAATAGGTTCAAAGATACTAAAATCACTTGCAAGTTTTGCACAATGGAAAAACGGACACCCCCCAAAAAAAAGTAGTTTGATAGAACGGAGTAGGGATGATAAAGAACAAAGGAGAAAGACAGCGACAGTGAGAAGTTAAAGCACTAAATTTCCAAAAAGTGGGGCTACTATTTATACTGAACCCCCGGGTAACCCACCATATATTACTTTATATTTACATTCGCATTGACAAGTATTTCCAATTATTTACAATGCCGATACTTAAAAGCGCTCACCTTGACCCCCCTCTCTTCGAGAAAATCATTTTAGCATTCACAGTGAGTGTTACCCCACTGAAGAAAAAAGCTGAAGAAAAAAGCTTACAACAAAAATAACTCTTTCGACAGTATAGTTATTTTAAAATCAATCAATTTTTGTGCCTGTTATTGTATAAAAATAAAAAACAACAGCCGTTGGCGAGCCAGCCGACATTGTGGAGCTAACACTAGCAGTTATCAAAGCCAGTAAGAGGTAGAACAAAACTGCTTGTAAGGTTTTTCGCTTTAGGTTGATAACATAGATCCTACCCTACTGCAGACACCAAAGGCGCATTCTTCAAGCTGCATGGTTCACTTAGAAATAGGGTCAAAGGTCACACGGCTATAGTATTGATGTATCATGAAAACAGAGGAAATCACTCCATGTCAGGACCAACATGGACAATTCAAACTTGAGCGGTTGGTTTCAGCATTACATTACATTACATTATTATTGCTTTAGGTCCAGCGGACTCTTCCCGAGCCAAATCAGGACCGGAGAACCCCCGATCCACATAAAAGATCTGCTGAAACAACCCTAGTGGTAAAACCGAAAGCTCTCCACCAGCCAGTCACTTTACAATAAAGACATCCCACGCAGGGGACGGCTGAGGCTTCACCCCAACTTATCGAACCCCCGTTTACAAAAACAAAATAGAATACAAACATCATTATAAATTATCAACAAAACACATACATATAAAATGCCTACATTGCTAAATAATAACATCATAGGAAGCCCTAGTGACCACCTGGCAGAAAGCGTCCAATATTCCCAAGCTGATCCAACAGACCTCATGCACAAACAAGGAGTCTTGTCCCGGAAGAGTTTTGAAGAAAAAAGGTAGGAGATTGGTCTAGCGAAGAAGACGATAGTATAGCAGATTGATAGAAAATAGCAGGAATGAGAAAGAGCAAATGAGAAAGACAGCGACAGTGGGAATTTAAAGCACTAAATTTCCAGAAAGTGGGGATACTATTTATACTGAAACCCCCGGAACCCCAACGGGGGTAGAAATAGGGTCAAAGGTCACACGGCTATAGTATCGATGTATCATGAAAACAGAGGAAATCACTCCATGTCAGGACCAACATGGAAAATTCAAACTTGAGCGGTTGGTTTCAGCAAGGAAACCCACTTCTCATTGTATAATGTAATAACAATGGGAATTTTAGGGTAAACCTGTTTTGGCCAACAGTAATAAATAAAGCCTTTAGATTGGGGCCTTTTAACAAAATTCTCCTAAACTGCAAAATCGTGACATAAATTTTAAAAAATGTAACTAACCAATGTCAAGAAAGAAAAAAGCACATTTGTAAATTATGTTAAATGACTGTCAAGAACAAAACTGCACTTTCAACTATGTAAAATTTTGCTAACGATGCTAACACTAAATTCAATCAACATTATACATGTATTTATTTATTTTATTTATTTAATCGTTCTTATGTAGCACTTTTTCAGCTCAAGAGCTGCTCAAGGCGCTGGCTGATACAGGATCTCGCTCAAGCCGCCCTAGGCGCCCACTTGATTGATTGATTGATTGATTGATTGATTGATTGTTGCTTTAGGTCCAGCGGACTCTTCCGAGCCAAATCAGGACCGGACAATCCCCGCTCCGCATAAAAGATCTGCTGAAACAACCCTAGTGGGAAAACTGAATGCCCTCCACCGGCCAGTCACTTTACAGGCGCCCACTTGCAACCTTTGGGAACATAGTCTGAATTCCAGATGATTGAGCACAACCTTGGGTGACAAGGGATGGCAAGAAGGAACCCACTGCATTCTAGATGCATTTGTGCAGCTGGAACCCACCCACCTAGGATATGAGCACCAGGATCTTTAAATGTCTATGCAATGGGTTGCAAAATAGATGGAATGACAATTTATTTACAAGTTGGGAGATCAAATACAAACTTTATAATTGTAAAATTCCTGAGCAATTACAAAGTAACCCGTATTTCAAAATAATGAGTCCAATGACTACGACATAAAAATACTGCAAGGTTTACAGTTGCACTGGTTTCAAACAAGTCTGACTATTATCCACAACACAATTAAATACAGCAAACATAAAAAAAAGTCTCTTTACGGTTCCCGATCGACCCTAATTTTTTGGCCCAACTCTAAACTGTTTAAAAAATCGCATTAAAGGTGTTTTTAAAAAAAAAAAAAAAAAAAAAAGGAATATCACTTACGGACCTCGTTTTTTTCCCCTATGTTATTGTAAACAGACATATTATTTTTGGGGCCTAATTGACATTACAATAATTGACATTACAATAAAACACATCTATATTAATATGATCTCAAATTCAGACCGGATATCACAACTGCATTTTTTTCATTTTCACCCGTCAATAATTAATCACAAACATATAGGTAAAACGACATTCCTGACATTTGAGTAAAAAGAAGATAAAAGAAGAAAAGTAAGAATATAAAAGGCAGCAGACTACAAACATATAGTTCTCAATACACATATTTCACTACAAATGCTTCTTCAAGATTTAAAAGCCAACTTAAGTATGAGTAATAATCATGAGAATACTTAAGAATAACAGACCTGCTTACCCCTTGTATGACATCACAGCATTCTGGCCTGCCAGAAATAGTATTTTCAGAGATGAATTAGTATTCTAGATATTTCAAGTCCTGTTGAATTAAGGGCTCTTAATACAAATGCTAAAAAGTCATAGAGGCTTGCACACTTCAAAGTTAATGCTCTTTTCATGACGAAGTATTGTGTTTAAACAGACTCATATTGCTATGCATGCGAGTCAAAAATTGTAAGTTTGCTGCTGAAAGAATACCACGGTCAGTGTTGACATTTCAAAGCGCATGTTCTTTGGTCAAAAACTTTTGACCTGTCGCCATTTGATCCATCTAAATGCTGAATGCTCCCTTCAAGATTTGCCCATTTCAGTTTTACCAGTTCTTTTGCGATGCAAGTCATTTTGATCCTCTCAAACTAAAACTGTTGTGCTATCCCTACTTTCGGAAACATTCAAACTCTGATTCACAGTTCGAGTGAAGGTGTCAGCTGAAGATGAAGCTAAATTTTGGTCTGCAATGAACTCAACTGCAGTTTTGTTTTGCTTGTGTTTCAGAAATGATGCATGTTTCTTCAATGCATTCTTTCCGGCATGAGAGATGTTAAATGCAACAAAACACAGCTTGCAGAATTGCTTTAGAATGAGCTCTTGAGCCTCTAATCCACGGAAAGTCCTCTTCTAACGACTTAAACAATGGTTGCTTTTTGTTTCTTTTGAGCTTTGCACCAGGGTAAGATTTCACCCTAATTAAAAATTGCAACATTTTAAACTTGGATAGCGCAACGCACATATGCAAAAAATAATCAATCGTTATATCCCTTGGTGTTTTCATTCTGACATGGGTCATATATATTTTGCAGCAGAAAGTACATTGTCTAGAACATAAGAAATACTGTTAGAATTTTTATTTTCTAACGCTCGCAACAATGGAATAGAACTGAAATTGAAAGTGAAATCTTTAAAATGATAATGAAAAAAGAAACCACTAAACTTCACACACAAGCAGTTCTATAATGCATATAAACTATTAATTTTTGCATAAACTGTACTTGTATGGTACTTGTCATATTTTATTTATCTACTTTAACATGCTTGAGCAATGACTCCTAAAATCACTCACAATTATGGTTTTGTTTTGCTTATTCTACATTTCTAATTTAGTTGTTTTTTTATATATATAAATTAAAAAAACACCATATTTTTTTCCACATCATGTTCAAATTCAGACATATATTAATCATAATTTTTTTTTAAATGAACGTTTTCGAAAATTTTATTCACAAAAATATCCAAATTATCATTTGATACCAAACATAATCAATTTTTTCACTGGATTTCCTCAAACAATTCTTTCCTGGAGATGGGCTTATCTCATGGCGCACAGATAACACATGACCTGCCTACTCCCCTGATCTTTCTCCCGCAGACTACTTCCTATGGGGGAACATGAAGGAGAGAGTGTACTACAACAACCCACAGACCATTGGGCCCTGAATACCAACATCCGTCAGGAAATTCAGAGAATCTTACTTGAGATGTGTGGCAATGTCATCACAAAATTCAATGTGCGTGTTGCAACTGTAAACCAAAGAGGAGCGTGGATTGAGCATATTATCAATTATTAAACCAGGGTTCATACAGGTTTCAGGCCAGAAAAAGTAAGGACTTTTTAAGGACTTTTAAAGGACTTTTTAAAGGACATTTTACGAACTTTAGCAAACTTGATTTGATAGTATACTGATGCTTACTAAATATTAAATCATTGAAAACAGACAGGTGGCCCCACATTTACTTTCTAGTGACTTTCTTTAAGCCTAGCCAATTCACTGTCAATGTCCTTCTGCAAAGCTGGCAGGCTGGCACGTTTGTCTTTTGCCTTCTTTCTTAGGGCATTGGCCTCAGTGAGGAGAGTCAGGTCTCCTTTGGCTTCGGCATCTTCTGATAGCTTATCTGCTTTTGCTTGAAGGTGCTGGATGTCTTTTTAAATCCTGGCTTTATTTGTCTCCAGTTCTTTTACGTTGTTTTCCAGATCCTTCCTTTTTTCCCCTCTCTTGGCTGCAGCATCAGCTTGTTTTGCATCCTCAAGGTGCTGTTGGTAACGGCTGCGGGCAGATGAGGCAGAAAGGAGAAGCTCCTTTGTGATAGGTACACAATGCACCCCGCCAGCCTTCTTCACCCCTTGCACTATTTGCCTTCGGGCAACCAGTGATTCCTTGGCCAGATTCTCCACAGTCAGCTCCTTGTTAATGGAGAACCCTGGAAAATGGCTGAGCAGAAGAAGGTCTGGTACTGACAGTAGAACTACTAGTCGCAGCATGGGTTACAGTTGAAGTTGAAGGCACAGTCTTTTCGAGAAATGCGGACATGGGCACGGTAGGTCTTGAAGCTTTTACCAAACGTTCATGTTTTGCCCCCTTGTGGTGCGCCAGTACAGAAGAATGACCGGCAGCAGCAACATCAAAGTTTTTTTTGCACACTGAACAATAGGCTTTCCGGGTGTTTCCCTTTGGATAACGTTGCAGCCACTCTCTAAATGCGGCCGATTCCAACCACTTATCATTGAATAAACACTTTCCAGGCATCTTTCACAGTTTCAAAAATGGCGTACGCTTCACCGGCACAAGCCACCACTGAGTCCCGTTCCGATGCATGCTAGGAAGTTAGGTAACGCTAGCCAAGCGAGGGATTTGAGAAGCAATCTAGCCTTTCCTCGCGAGAATTTCTTCTTTCCCTTGCCGCAAGCCAGTGTCAGCGGAACGCTACCACCTCGCGAGATCCAAGCCTTCTTGCTTCCTTGCGTGTATTGGAACGAGACTCTGGCATACTAGCAAGAGGGAAAATTATCAGGGGAGGTCACTCCTGCATAATTATCAGGGGGTCAGAGTCGCTTCCCTTTTGCAAAAATGCTGGTAGCAGACGACACGCTTTGTTGGCGACACCGAAATGAAAATGTCATTTCTTTCTCAGTTTTTCTTGAACTAAAGTACCGCTTTGAAATTCTTTCAACAAAAATCCCATTTTCGAAGGACTTTTAAGCACCTTGCTAGTAAACTGATTGAAAACTTTAATTTCTAAGGACTTTTAAGGCCTTAAAAAAGGGGTGTCAAAATCTAAGTACTTTTAAGGTGCGTGCGAACCATGTAAACTGTGTGCAGAACGAGTGAAAAAGTGGGAAATCTTTGATTATGATTTGGTGCTTCTGTGAAGAAAATTTTTGAAAACGTTCTCACTGTAAAAAACTTATGTACAATTAAAAAGTGGTAATATTTTATTGGCGCACCCTGTAGAATGTCACAATTCTGCTGTTTTCCTATTTTCATTACTGAAATAATATTTTCAAATTCTTGGGAATAAGTTGGCAAAAATATGAGAAACAAAACACACACAAAAATTTATAAAGTCTTGAATAAGTCATATCACATTAAATCACAGCACTAATGGAAGAAGCCAATATGCCGCCATATGAGTCTTTAGCTTCACTCGGAATAAAGCAAATTTCGTAGAATGTGTCACGTGCAATCTCAAAATGTCCCTCCATCAGAATTTTGTAAGCAAAAACTGAGCCATTAAAATATGGCACATTGGTATTCATACAATTCTGAAAAATGGCTAATTCCTCAGCATTTCCAAGTTTGACAAAGTACTGTCCAGTGTATGCTCACTGAAAGACGTGTCCATTGCTGTTGCTGTGTCCGTGGCCTGGGGAAAGGTAGACCAGAAATGCAACTCAGGAAATTTCTCCACAAAGGAAAGTGTGTCTGAAGAATCCTGTTCCATTTGATCCTGTGTTGCGGGTGGAGACTCATCCAGGACAGGAACACTACTGGAAAGAGTAGTAATGTTAGAGAGGTCAGCCAGGGATTCACTTGGCTTGCATGGCTTGCTCTTCACTTTCTTTCTCCCACTGGGCATATGCTTTCTCAAAATATTTATCTTCCGATACCGTTCAGTTACTGTCTTGGTAGTTCTGTTTTTTGCGTGAACCTGTATGGAGGCATCGGGTCCTTGTATCTGCATGGCGGCATCAGGTCCTTGAACCTGCATTGAGGCATCAAGTCCCTGAAAATCAATCACAAAATTGTTCATGATTTTTTCTTAAGGGTACTAGAAAGGGGAAACCGAATAATACATTTCTTGCAGACAACATAGTTTATGTCCAACCTGATAAACAGTAGCATTAAACAATACAAATGTGCTCTTTATAAACCTTGGAATATAGTTAATGCGAACCTGAGGTAATCCGTTCAAACTGTTGCACTAAATAGTATCACCATAGAGAAGTTTATTAATTAATCCACATCCGACGTGAAAGCACACATGTAAGCAATTTAATAATAAAGCAAGTCCTTGATAATATCAAGGCATGAGGCTAGCAAAGGGCTCTTTATTACAGTCCTTAACCATCACTCAATATCAAACGCACATCAAAACTCTGCTTGAATAACTTACAATGCCTTGAGCAGGTTCATGCGCACCACCGTGTTAATCTGTTGAGTGCCTGTGCCTCTATTCTAAGGGGGATATAAGCCATTTATTGCTATAGTTGAGGACTTTTTGAATGCTTGGACATCCAGTTAATATGAAATGTTCACCAAAATTGGACGTAAAAAATATATGAACAAGCAAATAGCCATCTCTTTGCATGAATTATACATTTTGTGAGTTTTTGTGCAATCTTGATCTCAACCCTCAGACATACTTTAATAATAATAATAATAATAATAATAATAATAATAATAATAATAATAATAATAATTTTAATTCTGGATGCAGTGTAAATATTTTTCTTCAGAAGCTCAAAGTGAGCCGAATTGTATACATGCTCATATTTTTCGCACGCCATTCCAAACACACATGGCTCATATATCGACAAACATCCAACATACAAACATGTGGTGTAAAGGAATGAAGATAGTTATTAAAAGTTGGAAAGGAAATTAAATTTGTACACATAGCGAGGAGCGCCTTTTCCATGATTTTCAATTGAGTGCATCTGATACCATTATTGAAGAGCCGGAGAAATAGGGAGAAAATCTCTGGTAACTAAGCCATGTTAGTTGGTCCCTTGAAGAGTTCGAACCTTTTAGCAGAGGAAACTAGTGCTCCAACCAATTGTGCTACCAGGCCCTTTATTGTTTTCACACATGCCCTATGGGTAAAGTTGGACACAAAACAGCCTTCCAACCCTGATCTGTTGGGAAAAAAAAAAGTTGGCCTCCTTCTATGGATATGGGTTTTCCAAAAATAGAAATGCATAGCAAGGTGGGTGCTGAAACCCAGACTGTTTTGAACTTGTTTACTGTACTAGTGAAGCAACCAAAGGTCGTAGTCTCTCAGAATTCTCACTACCTTGTGGGCATATAGTCTGTCTGAATCCCAGAGGATTAAGCACAACCTTCGGTGACCAAATGAAACGGTAATGTATCATCATATGATGAGAGACAATGCAAACTTCAGTGAAACTCGACATAAGCATCGTCAACTGTGCAAAAACAAGATAGAGGCAAGCCCCAAAAAACTTGGTTGTTGGGCAAATAAGGGACAAGTTTTAAGCCGTCCATCCAATTTTTATGCGCACTGCTGAATGGGCAAGTATTTTCAGCACTCCCCTTGCTATCAATACTCTGTATTCTTCTTAAAATAGAAGATGGAGCTTTATGCTGTTTTTTTTAAAATCTTATTTACTGCTAAATACAGAAACTGTCTGAATTTTGTAACCTGAAAAAATAAAAAATAAAACAAAAAGAGGAGTAGTTCAACACAACATCACCTGGCTCTCTTCTGTTGTCCTCATCTTCACTGCTTGATTATCAAACGGCTGTGCTTGATTATCAAACGGCTGTGCTTGATTATGAAACAGTGCTTGATTATGAAACGGTTGTGCTTGATTATGAAACGGTTGTGCTTGATTATGAAACGGATGAGCTTGATTATGAAACGGCTGTGCTTGATTATGAAACGGTTGTGCTTGATTATGAAACGGCTGTGCTTGATTATGAAACGGCTGTGCATGATTATGAAATGGCTGTGCTTGATTATGAAACGGCTGTGCTTGATTATGAAATGGCTGTGCTTGATTATGAAACGGCTGTTCTTGATCATGAAACGGCTGTTCTTGATCATGAAACGGCTTGACATAGAGGCCTGCAGCGAGAAGTGCCTTTTCCATGATGGTCATTGACTGACTGTCATCCTCAGGTTGAGTATTCTCCTCAGGTTGAGCATTCTCTTTCAAACTGTAACAACCTACACAAAAAAAAAACAACATCAGACTCAAAGAGCGGTGATCTGTAACTAACATACATGTTCACATTTTACAAACACTCTCACATTCACAACAAACATACATTCATCACTCAAACATGTGGTTGAACATCGCTGTTAGAAGACAGGAAGGAAATCAACTTTTTTTATTTTTGAAACTTTACAATGACTGCATAAAATACTATTATTGGCACCTCCAGCCTCCTATATATTTATGAATTATCTAGTTGGCTCAATGTAAGCTCAATGAACAATGAGAAGAAGCCATTGTTGTAAATCTTGTACAAGTCACGAACGTATAACCAACAGTTTTGGATAATACAGACTCACACTATCCTATCCTGTATCTCGAAGGTCATTGGGGCACCACAGGTGATCATTTAACCAGCATACTCCATCCTTCTCTGTCCTCAGCAACCCGCATGGCTTCACTCAGTGTCAAGCCAGTCCATTCTCGAATGTTGTCCTCTCACCTCTTTTTCGGTCTCCCTCATCTTCTGCCTCCTTGCACCGTGCCTTGCAGGATGGTCTTTGCAAGATCGGATGCTCTGGTGATGTGGCCATACCATCGGAGTTTCCATTTCTTCACCACTGTGAGCATGTCATCGTGTTGTCCAATGGCTTGTGTGATGGTCTGTCGGATTTCGTTGTTGTTGATGTGCTGGGTATAGAAAATGTCCAGAAGTCTTCTGCAGCATCTCATCTCCATGCTTGGTATTCTTTGTTATAGATCTGCTGTGAGAGTCCATGTTTTGCAAGTGTATATGAAAATGGAGATGACAAGGGAGTGCAGCAGCCTTACCTTGGAATGTAGACTGATGGTCCTGTCTTTCCAAATGGGCTTCAATCTTATCAGGGCAGCAGTTGTTGGTGCGATCCTGGGGAGGACTTCCTGTTAAGACCCATTGTCTGATACAACGGCTCCTAAATATCTGAAGCTATGCATTGTGTTTAGGGATTGGCCTTGGACTTTGATGTCTATGTTGATGCCATTGGTGTTGTTGGTCATCATTTTGGTCTTCTCTGCACTTATTTCCATTCCATAGGCTCTGAAGGTGGTGTCAATCATCTGTACCATCTGTTCAAGTTCTTGTTCCTCTCCAGCCAATCCATCAATGTCATCTGCAAAACGGAGGTTGGAGATTGCTCTCCCCCCTATGCTGACTGTGCCTTCGTGATCTGCAAGGGCATCTGACATGACGCGCTCCAGGAAGATGTTGAAGAGTGTTGGAGAGAGTAGGCATCCTTGACGCACACCGATTGTTGTTTTCTGAACCAGTTTCCGATGGCGCTGTTGTGGAACTCTGCACTGGTAGCCTTGTCATACAGGCTTTTGATGACTTCAATAATTTTAGGGTTGATGTTGTACACTCTCTTGGTTGCCCACAGAGCTGCATGCCAGAAGCGAAAAGTTTGACTCACACTACTGCATGTATTGATTTATTCATGTAATCGTTTTCACACTCTTTCATCTGAACTTTGTCTGTCGCCTGCCACCTTCAAGAATAACCTCAAAACCTTTCTCCTCTCAAAGTATATGTCCTAATCTTGCAATTCGGTCTCTGACTGGATGGAACTTGGTTTGCCTGTTAACCTGCATGCCGACGGTCTATGCCAAGAGTTGTGGTGTTCTAATTTCATTGTGCCACTGTGAGCGCATGTGTATATGTGTATGTGATGATGATGAACACTTGTATAGCGCAATTTTTTCCAGGCCAAGTGAGCATGCGTGGTGCGCTGACACACACACACACAAATTTTTTTTTGGGGGGTCACTTGTTAAAAAGATGGGTCTTTAGCTGACGCTTGAAAGCTGCTTTGGAGGTACACTGGGTGACACGTCATTTCAGCGCCAACATTTCAGCGCCATACATTTCAGTGTAACGAACGCGTTTTGTACACGTTTGTGTAGGAAGACGTTATGACGTCACTGTGTTATTTAAGATCGAAATGACAATTTAGTTTTGTGAGCTGTTGTTAGCTCAGAGATGACATATCAGCCGAGTTGAACGGACGTGTTCGTGGGTGCTCTAGGAAAGCCTGATTCTGCTAGGATATACTATAGCTGTAGATAGAATACAGGTATTTATTATTGTTATTAATATTATTATTATTGGTATTTATAATGAGCTGTAAAGATTTTCATACGAAAAGGGAAAGTATTGCTATTTATGAATTATTGTGATTATAGTGCAGAGGAACCCATGTTTGAAAGAAGTACGATAACTCGTGTCAATACTTATTTGATCATGTAATTATTATGTGTGATTTAGTTTGTAACTATGATGCCATGCTACATGTATATTCATTCATATGTGAAGATATGGGGCTGAAATAGGAATGTAATTCAGTTGTATAATTTGTATATCTAATGATGAATGAATGTGCAGTAATATGTTATAAATTGAAGGTGAGCTGTGATTGTACTATTTGGCTCATAATCCATTGTGTGTAGGCTACGCAATGTGTGTACAGTGTTAAAGTGGCTATAGGTATTGTCACAAGAATGGTGACAATAGTGACTGTAGTGGTGTGGTGGCATAGAGAAGACATTCTACAAAGGGAATGGTCTTCAAGCATTCTGAAACATAATAGTGTGTCAAAGACACATACAGACTCTTTAAGTATAAGAGCGAAAATTTACGATTGTATAAATGTTATATACAGCGGGACCGGTACGGAGCGGAAAACCCCTGATGTGTGGCTGATGGAGCTGTCCGTATAACATCGTCTACGTGACCGGATGTGGACACCATCAACGCCTTCATCTCTCCTTCGTCTATCCATCACTGGTGCAGATGTGCAGCAACGGTGACGAAGTGAACCTCCAGACTTGAGCTCCAGGATCGCGTGCTGTGTTCCTCAAGGGTAGCCTTTATCTCCTAGCGTCGGTCTAGCGATGAACCGAGAGTCTGTGAGTACTGTAATAAATATTTAAACCAGGATCACGTGCTGTGTTCCTCAAGGGTAGCCTTTATCTCCTAGCGTCGGTCTAGCGATGAACCGAGAGTCTGTGAGTACTGTAATAAATATTTAAAATCGAGATCTGGAATCTCCGTCAAGTCGATGTGATATCATTGACTGTGTCGATACTAAAGTGAAGAGCAGAGTCGAGTGACGTCTCTCAAGAAAGAGACAACGACTTCTATGGTAGCGATTGACTGTGAAAGCGCCAAATTCATAAATAGCCTATACGCCACTTATTGATAATCTGTGTGGATTTATTTATATGCTGAAGAGGATTGTATGATTTAATGTATATGTAAATGATCTAATGTGAAAGTTTGAATGAGAAATAGTGTAACAGAAGGGCAAAGAGAAATAACTGTGTAGACTTTGTTCTTGTCTGTAAGCACGTGTGTGGTGGTGGATGAGAATTTAAAGTAAACAGAGATAGAACATGCATCCTTAGACTGAGCGTCAGACAGCCACACTCACACACTCATTCATTACACTAAAAGTAGTTATATATATGTATAAATATTTAATTTAATACAACAAAAACCCTCTGTTACATTCAGCGCCGTACATTTCAGCTTCATATATTTCAGCGCCGTACATTTCAGCGCCGTTCATTTCAGCGCAGTACAGAGAGAGAGAGAGAGAGAGAGAGAGAGAGAGAGAGAGAGAGAGAGTTGTGAGTTACAAATCGTGATTTGAGTAATCGTTCACAAGACATCGAGTAAAGCAGTTCAGCGGGGAAGCATTTTTTATGTGGTTTAAATCATGTGAGTGATCAATCGTTTATCCTGTTGTGAGTTGCTAGTCGTGATGTGAGCGATCATTCATAAGACATCAAGTCAACCATTTCAGCCCCGTACATTACTCGGACAAGATGGCTGAAATGTACCCAAGTATACGGAAGAAGGACAAGATTTCCTTTGACGCTTACTCGTATCGCTTTGACAAGCTGAGTAGTAAAGATCCAGCATTGTCGTTTTGGCGATGTGATGTTGACGGCTGCAAAGCAAGGATCCACATGAAGGCAGGTGACGTCGTTCAGCAGAGAGGAGAGCACCAGTCCTTTCACACGCTCCCAACCTCCCCAAGATCGAAGCGGCCAAGGCTGTGAATCAGATGAAAGTTCAAGCCAAAGAAACAAGGGATGCCCCGCGTCACATTCTCGCTGACATCCACGAAGGACTGTCGCAAGCAACCGTCACATGTCTCCCAAGCAAACAGTCGATGACAAGGGCCATTCAACGAGACAACGAAACAACCTGCCTGCCTTACCAGCCACCCTTGCAGAACTAGGGGAAATCCCAGCTGACATGAAGGCGAGTGTGGGTTGTTTGTGTGTATATGTGTGTGCATTGTGCCTTTTTTGTTTGTGTGTGTGTCTTTCTTTCTGTATGTGTACATGTCTGTGTCGTTGTGTGTGTGGGTGTGTGTGTGTGTGTATCTGTGTGTGTGTATGTGCGCATGTTTACACGGCGTTCTTTGGACAAACTAGTGCACATCTACATACGTTCTTTGGACATACCTCCTTGTTGGGACGTCCATTTAGTGATCCGTTAGGGTTAGGGTTAGAACACTTAAAAGTACTTAAAAAGGGGTTCGAAAAACGACCCATTGTCCACACAAAGTATGTGGAGTTTGAGGAAAGTCCAAATAATGGTGTCTGTGCAAGTATGTGTGTGTGTATGTGTATGTGTGTGTGTGTGTGTGTGTGTGTGTGTGTGTGTGAGAGAGAGAGAGAGAGAGAGCTATTTTCAATTCAAGTAACTTCAACTTTATTTAACCTTTTAAAAGGAAATTGTATGTCTTGCTCAACAAGTAATAAATAACTTAAACATCTAGACAGAGACAATGACACAGAGACGAAGAGACAGACAATGACGGAGGCAAAGACAAAGATAGAGACAGACAAAGAGACAGAGAGAGATAGACAAATGGACACACATGCACGCATGTACACACACACACACGCACACTCGCCGAGAAATTGAGAACTTTTATTTTTATTCTATAAAACATAGTTATTTGTATTAAAAGCTCTCCGTCTTCCTATCTCATCTCCCTTTCCCGGTCTCCTTTTCAACCGCCAACCCAACCCCATCTCAACCCACAATTTCTGATATTGTGCCATACACAAAAAAATGTCTTCCACATACTATGAAGAAAAACATCCTTTTTGTGTCACAGGTGCTCCCTTTTCTGGCGTATGACTCTGGTCCAGGGGCGGACAGGATTCTCTTTTTCGCTACACCTGAAGGTCTTCACTTGCTGTTCGAGCAGAGAGACTGGTTTGCTGATGGGACGTTCAAAACGGCTCCTGGGTTGTTTACCCAAATCTACACGCTTCATGTACTTTACATGGAAAAAACCATTCCGGTGGTTTTTGCCTTCCTCCCAAGCAAGTCACGTGCCACCTACGATAGACTTCTTCAAGCTTTGAAGACGCTCAAACCAGGAATTGCGCCAAGCACGCTGATGACAGACTATGAAAAAGCTGCGATCTCAGCATTCAGTGCAGCTTTCCCTGGATTGGAGGTGACGGGTTGTCACTTTCATCTTGCGCAGAACGTCTGGCATCACATTCAGGTCAATGGACTCTCAAATGACTACAAAAACGATGAAAATTTCGCAAAATTGATGAGAATGCTCCCGGGTTTGGCATATCTGCCTCCTGGAGACATCGAGCATGCCTTTGAAACTGTCTTAAACCCTACATCGCCATTTTATGACGCACGTGGACAACCAGTATTTGATTACTTTGAAGACACATACATCGGCCGACCTCGTCGTCGTGGCCCCCGTCAATCACCACTTTTCGAAATAGAAATGTGGAATGTGCATGACCGAGTCCTTTCGGATGCAGCGAAATCCAACAACAGTGTGGAAGGATTCCACAACGCTTTCCAGAATCACGTAAGGGCGTACTCACCAGATTTGTGGAAGCTCATTGCGGTCCTCAAAAAGGAGCAAGCCATGATTCAAGCTGACATCACGCGTCTGATCGGAGGTCAGGCACCTGCCCCGAAGCGTTGAAAGTACAAAGACTTACAAAAGCATGTCAAAACTATTATCTTGCAGTACAATGCAGGGGATCGTTCTCTCATGAACATGATGGAGGGAATTGCTTTTGCATTCATGTTTTAGGAGAGGCACTAAATGATGATGGTGACCATTTATAGATGATGATAGAGCGCCATCCATCTATGGCGATGCATAGGCTAAGTCAGTGATTTAAATGGACACGAGGCACCAGGGTTTTATCATTAAAGTTCAATATGTTAATGTACGGCGCTGAAATGTACGGCGCTGAAATGAATGGTGCTGAAATGTTGGCGCTGAAATGTAATGGAACCGCTACACTGATATAGCGAGAAAGGAAGTCTGTTCCATAGGAGAGGAGCAGCACGTTCAAAAGACTTATTTTTCTTATGTCGATCAACACTCAGCACAGATCTTGCACAGTGAGCTAGATCAAAGGTTTCGCTCAGGAGCCTGCCAAGGGAGGAGTTCTTGCAGGTGCTTGGGTGCTAATCCTTCCTTGCATCCAAACACAAGGGATAGTATTTTATGTTCAACCCGCTTTTTTAACGGGGGAGCCAATAAAGTTCCCAAAGAACTGGTGTAATATTCTAATGAGTCTTAGTTGGTGTAATATGCTAATGAGTCTCAGTTTTTGTCACAATCCGAGCTGCTGTGTTTTTAACTTTTTGTAGTCTCTGCAGCTGGCACATGGGCAAGTCCCAAACACAGCTGTTGCACAAGTCCAAGCGAGACTGGATGAGCGAAACAGCAAGTGTGTTGGCTGTTTTTCTGTCCAGATCTGGCCTATGTTGACCCAGTGTTCGCAGACCAAGGTAGCATGATCTGACTGTGGCGCTGACTTGAAGTACCATGGTGAGGCCGCTGTCCACAAGGAGACCAAGGTCTCCTGCTGCGCTGGACACTGTAATAGTCGAAATGCCAACTTGGAGGGAGTCCACAGATACCTTTCGATGACTGGCATCTGAGCCACACAGTAACACTTCTGTTTTGTCATCATTTAATTTTAACCTGTTGGAGAACATCCAAGACTTGATCTCTAGACAGCAGCTTTCCAGACTCTGGATTGCCTCTGAGGTGGAGGATGCGCTAGGATGGAATGCTTTGTACAGTTCACTGTCATCTGCAAAGAGTTTTCAGCTGATTCCAAGGCTTTCAATGATTTTTCCAAGCTGGTTAGTGTACATGGAGAATAATATTGGCCCTCATACAGACCCTTGTGGTACACCACAAGTGAGAGGTACGTCAGGCGATGATGCCCCATCGACGATAACATGTTGTGTTCTGTCTAACAGGTAGGAGTGAATCCACAGATGGGCAGATGATGTGATTCCGATTTCAGCAGAACGGGATAAGATAGGATAGGAACACATTGATGGTCACTGGTGAAGTGTTGAAATCCATGCTCAGGCGACAGGGAAAATGGGATAAAGATAGCAAACAAATATTGCGAGAGGGAAAACACAAAATATTCTGAGAGAAAAAGCAAAGTGCAAGATCAATTCCAAAAGTGAACATTTGATCCGCAGCCTTTGCTTACCTTTTGCCAGTATATATTAATATAGAGACCATGATGCAAGCTCTATTAAAGGATGATATTTTTATGCATTTGTAATTGATGCAAAATCAAATAGATTAGTATGCAGGAAGGCGAGGCCAACAGCCAACTCAGTTGAAAGTATCTTTGAGCATGGTAAAAATGGCTAACAATAATGATGATCATCATCAGCATCATGATAAAGACGACAACTACAGATGATATACGTTAGTGCATTAGGAAATCTAGAAGGGCAAAGCCCATATGACTCACATGCGCCTTATATACAACTCGCAATATTTAACAGCAAAATGAGTGTTCTTCCCCACCCCTACCACCCACCCACCCCTACTCTCCCCCCTCACTCCCTCCCCCCCAAAAAATGAAATGTGCCATTAAAATGCAATGTAATACCAACTTTGATCTTTCTATTCTATTTACCGTGAGATGACATTCGCCTCTGGCTCCAAATATATTCATGTACTATCAAAGTATAGCAAAAGTTTATTATGCACAAACAAAACCTTCAGTGACTTTGAACTTGGGATGACCTTGACACTAATGTGATCTCTCATGCATGTCTTATCAAATAACCCAATGTTGTTGCATACTATGGGTTAAAGAAACAACCAGTCCATTGTGCGATTATCTATTTTTTAAAATGATTTTGCAAGGCCTAAAATGACCTTGGCCTTCAAGATCAATGCACAAATTGAACATAAATATGAGAGATCAATATATCATCTCTAAATACAACACATTTGGACTTTACTTCTCTCATAGTCTAAGGTCAAGGTCACTTCAAAGTACCAATACTGACTTTGGACAGCTCCAGTGATCTTGACCTTGGAGTGAGGTTGACCAAATTTGCAAAGTATGTGTGTTTCACTGACATATATCAAGCATCAAAGAATCATAAGTGCAATATTCATAACCTAAAAAAAAATAAGTGAATATTTGTTTAAATTGAAGTTTTTTGACTAACATTTGATCAGTCTGTGACCTTAGCCTTGAAGTGAAATCATTCATTCATTGACCATTTATGAGGTCTCATTGGTATACACCATCTTACCAAGTTAGGCCCTGATAGTTAAAATCGGTTCTGAGTACTTGGCCACTTTAAAGTTTTTCCACAGACAGCGAACGGCGGACAGACAGACCAATAAACGGACAATTTTTTTCCGATATTTTTGGACTATTTAGAACTCATTTCGCACAGATCTGCAAATATCTGGAAAATTTTTTTTTTTTGGGGGGGGGAGGGGGGAAGGGAGGGAGAGAGGAAGGGGTGGTGAGGGGGGGGTGAGTACATAGACTTACATTGCTATGCATGTCAGTGAAAAATTACTTTTCATGGAAAGGTTCTGTCCTAATCCTTGTCCTTGCCCCAATTCCATTGGTTGCCCAGGACCCCCTGCACACACACAACGCACACATGTTGCAAATATATGATAAATAGAAGGACAAAGCTCATATGACTGACCTGCTCCTTATGGAACTTAATTGCAATATTTTACATGAAAAAGAGCACCCAGAAAAAAACCAAAATGAAACGTTGGCATTACAATGCAAAGTAATACCGACTTTGATCTTTCGATGCTCTTGACCTTGAGATGATCTTGACCTCTGGCTGCAAATGCACTCATGTATAATCAAATAAACTACAGCAAAAGTTGTATTATGCAACCCAAAGCACGGTGACCTTGTTCTTTACATGACCTTTCATGCCCATGTATGATCAAACAACCCAATGTTGCATACAAAGGTTAAATATAGTCATTCCATTGTACGATGAGAAGTGTTTTAATGTTTTGCAAGGTCTAAAATGACCTTGACCTTCAAGATCAATGCACAAATGGAACACATAAGAAAGATCAATATATTATCTTTAAATACAACAATTAAGTTTGGACTTCATATTATCTCTCATATTTAGGGTCATTTCAAAGTACCTAAACTGACTTTGGATTGCTCCTGTGTCCTTGATGTTGGAGCAAGTTTGAACAAATTTGTATAGTATTTTGTCTAATTGATATCTATAATGCATCAAAGAATCATAAGTTCAATATTAATAACTCAAGAAAAAATTTAAAATTTTGTGAAAACTTGTCTTTTTTTTGTACTAACATTTGTTGACCCTGTGACCTTGACCTTGATGTGAAATCATTCATTCACTGATCATTTTCAAGGTCTCATGGATATACAGCATCTTCCAAGTTTGATACGCTATAGCTGAAATAAGTTCTGAGATATTAAGCCACTTGCAAGTTTTGCACAGAAGAACGACAGGCAGCAGATGGACGGATGGACGTACACAATTTTTTTTCTGTTTATAGTGGAAAGGGTGGGGTGGGGTAGGGGAATGTTGAGTACATTGATTTACATTGCTATTCATGTGAGTCAAAAATGTATCTGCAGTTCAAGAAACACGATCGATATACCCATAAATCAAAATATGTCAAATTAAACAACAATTAAGGAAAAACATCAGCTGTTTTATCTCAACAACACAACACTGTTATGGGGAACAGTTTTCTAAAATTATATCTCAGAGCTGTTCTGGTAAACTGCTACTTTTTTGCAGTACAGCAATGAGAATCTCTTCTGGCGCGTTGAAGCAGCCCATGACTTTCAGTGGTCAATATTAGCTAAATTAATGAGCTAAGTAATTTCTGCACAAACACTGTGACTCGACGTTCATTAGTCATCCGGACTGTCTCACTTCCATGGGTCTACCACAAGCCAAAAGTAAAACAGACTTACAGCTACTGAAGCAGGACACCACTCCATTACAGGAAGAAAGCTGCACCGTCAGGACTTGTTGTTCATCAAATTTTGGGACCACTAGTCTTGGCCATCCGTGCTCACCCTTCTCCCATCTTGTCTTGTTGTCTGCAAACACAAGCAACGCCAAAATGCTAACTGTACCACCACAGCAGGGCTAGAAATTAACTTTTTTCTTTGGGGGCCACCGGACCACTTGATTGAAAAATTTGAGGGCCCACAAGCAACTTTCGGAGCCCAACTTGAAAAATAATGCAAACGAAAAACAAAAGAATTATTGACAATATAATAAGTAGAAAGTACAATTTGTCTGATAATCTAAAATAAAAACAAGAGAATTTCCAATTTTGCTGAGTGATGTCATTTTTATTTGCCTTTTCTTTCACTTTCAAACATTACCAACAAAAAAGGGGAAAAAACCACACACACGCATTCAGTGACACACATATTCCAGTGACTAGTGAGCCTGAAATGGCCATTAAACAAAATAGAAAAAAATCAAGTGAGTCTCTTGTATAATACTTTTCAGTTTTGTGACTGAGTATTGCACAATACACATCATTAAATTTTTAATATGAGTAACCTAACAAAAAATCTGACCTCAATGCACAAAAGTTCAAAACAAAACCATGACAGGGAACTAAACTTAACAGTACTCTTCCTCATTCACTTCAAGGCCATGCCATGGAAATCTTTTTTTCCACCCTTCATTGCAGTTCCTTGATCTTTTTTCCTCTTCATACTTCTTTTTTCTCTCTTTTTCTTGTTCTTTCCTTTCGTCGAGCTTTTCTTCTGGCGTCTTTCGCTTCCCAAAAATTGGAAAATACGCCATCGCCGATTGTTTTAGCAACTGTATGGCGACGATATGTAGCCATACTTTCGTACTTGCAAAGATGGACATTTTGCGCTTATGTTGTGCCATAGCCTTTTGTTTATTTTATTAAAAAGATATTTAAGTGTATATTAAACTTTTGAGTGCAAAATTAAAGGGTTTTCGCTTCTTTTCTCTGTTGCTTTTTTTCTGTCCAAATTTAGGGCACCGGTGTGGGTTGCTTCCCTTGGCCCAAATACGAAACTGCCGAGTAGAGCTAGCTGTAGCAGACAAATTATTTTGCGGGCCAAGCGGGCCCTTCGTTTTTCAACTTTCCGAGCCCGAAATCAACTTTGCGGGTTTTTGGCCCCGGGCCCCCGCTAATTTCGAGCCCTGCACAGGGACAGGTATAACACATGTAGGTAAAGATGCATGCTTTCCTACCTTGATTTATCACCTCTTATTTGTAATCTACATGCTCGGAAACTTAAATTGTACGAAAGCAGAGAGTTTCAACAAGATTACCCTTTTCTTTGTCTGTGCCTATGAGGGGGGAAATGCAGCAGAGTACATATTACTACCAAACAAGAGAGTTAACACAGTACAGTAATATCCCTAAAATTAAATACATATTCATAATAATAATTAACATTTGTATAGCGTCCTTCCTCACGACATTACATTACATGGTTATTGCTTTAGATCCAGCGCCTTCCTCACTAGAGCTCATAGCACTTTACAGAGAAAAAAAATCAATATATAAAAAAAAAATTTTAAAGTTAGGAAATACATGAACAAATAAAGTGAAAGCAAAACATGAAATTCCAAATCAGAACTCGCACACACACACACACACACAACGACTAAGACTGTGTTTTAAGTATTTGACGAAGAAAAGTTCAGGATCAAAATTTAAGGATCGTTACAAATGTGTTTTCACAAGAGTGAAAAGAAAGTGATGATTCGACAGAGAGCAGAGTTTAAGGGAGAGAATTCCAAACTGTGGGGGCTGAAAAGCAGAATGAGCGTTCGCCAAAAGTTTTTGTTTTCATAACAGTGAATATGAAGCTGGCGACTAGATATTCAGTTCTTATAGGGGCCAGCGGACTGCCAATAACTGAATCAGGACCACACAAAATTAAGTAAAATCAGACTAAACTGTTAATATTTAAATATGATAAAAGATGTAAATAAAATCAGTCTAATAAAATCCAACCAAGAATACAAAACAAGATGATACGATTTAAATGTGATAAAACAAACCAACATCATGTAAAAATTGAAACAGGTGTTGACTATTGCATACTTTAAAAATCTCATTAAAAGGTATTGAACCAAAATATCTTTCTCTTTCATCAACCAGATCAGCACATTTAGGCATAAAATGGCGAATGGAAAAGGATTTGTCACATGCAAAGCACCATGGTGGTTCTTCTCCTTTTAAAAGGAAACTATGGGTGACATAAGTATGCCCAACATGAAGGTGAGCCAAAACAGTTTTTTCTTTGCGGGTGGACGCAAAGTTAGGCAAAGAAGCAGACAAATCTGGAAGAATTTCAAATAATTTATTAACGATTTGTCAGAAGTTGAATGGAGAGATCTTGATGGTGTATACAAGTGGACAAACTCGGAAAGATACAATGGACCAGACAGAGTAACATCTTTGAAGCATTTTATACTGTATTAGAGTCAATGTCACTTCAAAGTACCTATTCTAACCAACTTTGGACAGCTCCAGTGACCTTGACCTTGGAGTGAGGTTGACCAAGTTTGTTTAGTATGTGTGCCTCATTTATATCTATCATGCATCCAAGATTCATAAGTTCAATACTAATAAAATTGTTTGACAAATAGTCATTTTTCATTTGTGTAAAATTGTAATTTTTTAAATTATTTTTTGACCCTGTGAACTAGACCTTAAAGTGAAGTCAGTCATTCATTCACTGATCATTTATGAGGTCTCATGGATACACACCATCTTACCAAGTTTGGTTGCGACAGATAAAATAAGTTATAAAACATTAATCGACTTGCAAGTTTTGCACAGACAGCGGACAGACAGACCCAAAAAAAAAAAAAAAATTTACATCATTTTTGGACTATTTAATACTTATTGTATAACTTTATTGCTTTTCAATTTAATGCCACTGTTTCATTTTTTTCTGTTTTATACTGTTTTGCCATTATTTTGCAATTTTTTTCATGGATCTGGAATTTAATAAAAATTTGTCGCTCGTGAGAGTGAAATCCAGGTTGCTTTCTCTGTAAAATCAAGGGAGCCAGCATCACCCATGAAAGGGTGAACAAATGAACAAATTCATCTAATTATAATCTATACAAAAACCAACCTACAAAGTCAGTTTGTACCATCAGCTAGAAGGGCAAAGCCAAAGGACTCACAGGCGCCTTATGAAACTTGCAACATTTCACATAAAAATGAGTACCCAGAAAAATAAACCAAAATGAAACAGTAGCATTAAAATGCTAAGTAATAATGACTTTGATCTTTCTATATGCTCTTGACCTTGAGATGACCTTGATCTCCAGCTCCAAGTGCACTACTGTACTATCAAATAAACAATTAAGAGCAAATCTGTATTATGTCAAAAAACGCAGTCACCTTGGGATGACCTTGACCTTCAGTGACCTCGACCTTAACATGACCTCTAATGCTCATGTATATCAAATAATCCAATGTTGTTGCATAATATGGGTTAAACAGAGCCATTCCACTGTTCTATGACTTATTTTTTTGTATTTTTCTGAAAGGCCTAAAATGATCTTGACCTTCAAGATCAATGCAAAAACAGAACATACATGAAAGTTCAATCTATCATCTCTAAATACAACAGTTTGAACTTTATATCTCTCATTGTTTAGGGTCAAGGTCACTTCAAAGTACCTATACTGACTTTGGACAGCTCGTGACCTTGACATTGGAGTCAGGACCAAATATGCATAGGATGTGTGTCTAATTGATATCTATCGTGCATCAAAGAATCATAAGTTCATAATTGATAACTTTTTCTAAAATGTGAAATTTTTTGAAAAATTGTCATTCTTTCACTAACATTTATTGACTCTGTGACCTTCACCTTGAAGTGAAGTCATTCATTCACAGATCAATAATGAGGTCTCATGGATATACACCATCTTACCAAGCTTGGCTGTGATAGTTCAAATAGGTTCTGAGATATTAATCCACTTGCAAGTTTTGCACAGACAGACAGCGTACAACAGACAAATGGAAGGACAGACACAAAAACAAAAAATTTTCTGTCATTTTTGGATTATTTGGAACTCATCTCTCACATATTTGCAAAAATCTAGACATTTTCTTTATTTTTTTGGGTGAAGAGGGTGAAGGGAGGGGGGTTGAGTACATAGACTCACATTGCTATGCATGTGAGTAAAAAAATTGGTCAATGAAAAAAAAAAAACACAAAAAACTCAAAACTACTCATGCAAATACCTCTGGGTTTCCTAGTTCGACTCATCAACTTCTGAGCTCTCTCCATGAACTTGTTCAAGTTCAATGTGTATGCAGAATTACTTCTCCCAAGTACTACTTTGGGGAACAGATCAGACTCCTTTGCTAGGGTTGAAGTCAACGTGGTCTGCATCACAGATACAGTTGATACAAATGATACATCACAAAATATTATTCTGCAGAAAGAGAACAGTGCCTCTGAACACCCGAGAAAACTAATAATAACTCAAGCGTTCTAAATGAAGACTTTGATGGCAAATCTTCATGGGGAACAATGGGTCATATATACAGTAGTACCTTTCTACATATATATTATTCTGCTGCTTCCAAGTCATTTCATTCCTTAAAAAAGTGTATGACATCATCAACAGCCATCTTTTCATTGGCAGTCTCATAATAATGCTAAATGTTGATGTTCTAATGATGAATTCTGCAGCTCCTATCCTATCCTGTAACTCGGAGGTCGTAGGGGTACTACAGATGATTGTTTAACCAGCATACTCCATCTTTCCCTGTCCTCAGCAACCCTGATGGTTTCGCTCAGTGTCAAACTAGTCCATTCTCGAATGTTGTCTTCCCACCTCTTTTTCGGTTTCCCCCTTCTTCTACCTCCTTGCACAGTGCCTTGCAGGATGGTCTTTGCAAGACCTGATGATCTGGTGACGGGGTCATGCTATTCTGCAGCTGTTCCAACAATTAAGGTATTACCTACCATACCTTTATGTTTATCCGGCTTAGCTGAAAGCCCCTCAGAGGCTAGAGCCGCTAATAAACTAAACTACACTGAAGTGTCATCAAGAATATGATGCAAAGATTGTCGAGGTTCACAACAGCAGAGTAAAATTGAAAGCACAGGGCCCAGTACTGCTTCAACTATTTCAAATCCTTGTATAGTTACATTTTAATGAAACAAAACAAGAACAAGTTTTATAAAATAAAACAAACAAATAATATCATTTACAAGAAAAAATAGGGCTCATGCCATAAAGAGAGCATCGGCAGAAATTCCAACCGTTGCATTTTATCGATTCAGATTAGGCAGCTAATCTGAAAATTCAGCCAAGTGTACTTTTATTTTACTGTTATAGTCAGCTGAAGTCAACATGCTGGTGGATCAACATATTAAATGGCAGGTCCCTGTTTACTCCATAAATGGACAAACCTTAGCAGGGAAAGATATTTGTTTGATGCCTTTTTATATAATAATAATGTCTGTCCACAAGCAAGTCGACTGAAGTAAACCATACTAGATGCAGGCGACTAATGCATATGTGTTTTTCTTATAAATTGGACTCAAACCATGGCAGTACAGAATACAGAATACAGACTCTTTATTGTCCCCACAAATACCTCGACTATGTCTCTCAAAACCTGTGAACTAGACCCCCTCCCAGCTTCCTTGTATTTGGACGGTCTCCCAAAACTTCTGCCTTTCATCACCGATATCATCAACACCTCTCTAGAAACTGGCTCCGTTCCTGATATCTTCAAGTCTGCCATCGTTCGCCCTCTCCTCAAAAAACACAACCTTGACCCAAATGACCTCAAAAACTATCGCCCAGTCTCCAATCTCTCTTTTCTGTCTAAGCTACTTGAAAAGGTTGTCCTCAACCAGCTCAACGCTCACCTCACCATCAACAATCTCCTCAGTCCCTTCCAGTCTGCCTATCGCAAGCACCACAGCACTGAAACAGCCCTTTTACATATTCTGAACGATCTTCTTCTCTCAACTGACTCAGGCAACATCTCCCTTCTTACCCTACTCGATCTCTCTGCCGCCTTCGACACTATTGACCATTCTATCCTCATCCACCGCCTTCAACACTCCTTTGGCATCACTGACTCCGCTCACTCCTGGTTTCTTTCCTACCTCTCTGACAGACGGCAGTCCGTTATCATCGATGGCATATCCTCTGACCCAGTTAGGCTCTCCTGCGGAGTTCCTCAGGGATCTGTCCTGGGTCCGGTCCTTTTTACACTCTACACCTCCCCTCTGACCAACATCATCCAGTCTCATCACATAAACCACCACTTCTATGCTGACGACTCACAACTACAAGACAAAGACAAACCTGACAACATTCAGGCACTCCTGACTCGCACGGCCGACTGCTGTGAAGACGTGAAGGACTGGATGACAGCAAACAAACTTAAACTGAACGACGACAAAACGGAAGCCATGCTGGTAGGCACACGCCAGAAACTCCCTCAGCTCCCCTCCTCTCTCCATCTTCAGCTTGACGGTACCTCTATCCCTCTCTCCGACTCTGCCAAGAACCTTGGCGTTATCCTTGACTCTTCTCTCTCAATGACTAGCTTTGTCTCTGCAACCGCCCGGGCCTGCTACTTCCACCTCCGTCGAATCAGTCAGATCAGAAAATACCTCACCACTGAAGCTGCCACCAAACTTGCTGTCTCCCTCATCCTGTCTCGCATCGACTATTGCAACTCCCTTCTTTCCGGCCTTCCCCGCTCCACCACTCTCCCTCTCCAACGCGTTCAAAACAATACTGCCCGCCTCGTCCTCAGAAAGAAGAAATCTGACCACGTCACTCCCTTGCTCAAAGCCCTACACTGGCTTCCCATCTCCCAACGCATTCAATACAAGACCTTGTCTCTCTGCTACAAGTCCCTCAACAACTCCGCTCCTCTCTATCTCTCTGACTTACTTCACCCATACATTCCCTCTCGCTCTCTTCGCTCTGCCTCCGACCCTCTCCGCCTCCGCATTCCTCGCTCCAAACTCAGCACGTTCGGGTCCCGCTCCTTCTCTGTCTACGGCCCATCCATCTGGAATACTCTTCCACTCTCTCTCCGTCAGAAACCCTCTCCCACCTCCTTCCAGTCTGCCCTCAAAACTTACCTTTTCAAGCAGTTCTAACACTATGACCTCACTACGCACCCCATCGCCAGCTGTCTCTTACATATAGTGTCTGGTCTGTTTGTGGTATGAGTATATTTGAGTGAATGTATTTTTTGCGTAATTGTTACATGTGTCATTGTCTAAAGCGTGCACATGCGTGCGTGAGTTGTGAGTGCGCGCTTAGAGTTATAATTATTATAAGATAAGCGCATTATAAATACAGTAATTATTATTATTATTATTATACCTGCAAGGAAATTCTTATCGTATCCAACTTATACATGTGAACATGTTACAAACGCTCTAATATACACACATTCATCACTCAAACATGTGGTGTAAAGGTAGGGAGATCACTATTAAAAGACAGGAATGAAATTAATTGTGTGTATTTTTGAATGTAGCTGCCTGGTGGTCAAATAGTTCATTATTTATATTTGTAATTTATTTCAAGTCAAGTCAATCAAGAAATGTTTATTCCACAAAACAAGGGAAAATGTGTTGTGTCACAGTGTTAACCAATACGTGGCAAAAGAGAGCAACAAAAATATAGCCAGGCAATAGAACACATCTACTTTCATATCCTCACACAGACACACAATATAGCAATTACTATTTATGTTTCCATTTAATATTATTTTTGCCCATATGAACTCTTTCACTTCCAGAGGTCCCTCTCATCCCCCACCACAATTTCCCTCTTGATTTAAGTACAATCTCTCTCTCTAGCTCTCACACACAAATACACACACACACACACACACACAAAACAATAATTAACACACCAGACATTCTTAATAATTTATAAATTCTTAATACACTGAAACCACTTAAATGGCTATCTGTCTGCTCTTATTGTAAGTATAGAACAGCAGAAAAACAAAAAGGTCATATTGGAAGAAATAAAACAGCAACATTTGCCCTCAAGTTAGTGGAACGGGAGACAATTTGGACTAGACATGCTTGGGAGGGTGTTACACTCCGTTCGATGATGGTGTTTTCTATCAGTATCTGATTCAGCCCCGATGCTTGAATTCCTGATAGTTGTGTAACTCAGATTCGTTTATTCACACAGCCCGTCCAAACAGCATACAAGTCACAAAGTCGACGTATGAAGTTTTCCACTTTTATTCAGCACACACCAACAACTGCATACAATTCTCAATTCAACTCAACAACTTTCACAGCAACTTTCCAAATCACTATCAACAACTTTACTCTCTCTACAGCGACTCGGCTCACGATTAAATAACCTCTCTCTTTTCTGGAACGATTTGGTACGTGGTAGAAATGACGCACTGCCACCAATCGAACTAAAGATCGTCATCACTGACTTACGTCATTCACATTTTCTCTACTTCCGGGAACATTCACGACCTTCGATATCCATCCGGAAATTTCTATCAAGAGTAAACACGCATATCCAGAAGATTCTCAAATAATATCGACTAACGCAAATTATCAACGTTATACAAAGCCTCTCCTAACAACAATGCAAACTCAAATCAAAGGTAAATAAACTCTATTATTGAATACTTTGCAAATCGAAACGATTAGATCTATCGTACACGCTTCAGCCATACTATCATTCGCGTTTCAACGTAACAGAGGGACTGTCCCCCTTGAGACTGACAGAAGGATTTTTTTTTCTTTTTGTCCGTCTGGTCTTGAGTGGTTCATGCTGTGGAGGATTCCTGGCTGTGTGTGTGAATCCCCAGATGATGCAGGACAAGGTGACATAATATATGTCATCTCAGCCACGCCCTTGGTCTTCTGCTTTTGAGGGTACTCAGGGCCGAATTGTTGGCTGGCATTCTGTGCAGGTTCGTGGCAATGACCTGCAGATGGTGACGTGGCACTAGTAGCCATCAACCTTATGGTGCTCTAAATAGGTAGTCAAAAGCCATTTTTAAAAAATGATTTCCTCATCACAAAACTGACATAGATTTAAAGAGCTTTTCATTCTGAACACAGTGGTATATTTTTTTCCCCCATAGGACAAATAGGTAAAAAGTTATTAATGTTTGAAAATGCCGAATGTTGGTGTTTTTTTGGCAACGTTTTGGAATTGAAGAAATTGACAACTTTGGAGTCTCAAAGTGAAGCCAATATTGATACCAGAAAGCTGATTTTTGACAGGTAACCCCTTCATATGTTATACTCCAAGCCCAATTTTCTTCAGGCCTATCCCATGTAATGTTCAGCCGTTTTGGTGCTTCAAAGTTGGGAAATCATCAAATTCGCAGTGCGTGCTGGCAAAGTATAGGCCTACTGGTGTGCTACTACGCTCAGCACTCGTATCGCAGAATAGGCCTACGAGTCGGCCTTGGCCGGAAAAAAACCCGAACACCGTTTGGGTACACTTTTCTACGGCAAAGCGCTCCGCGATACAGTAATGCACAAATTAATAAATACCCTAGTTTTATAAAGGAAAGTCTGCTCTTTATTTCTTGCTAAGTTTTAAACTTCTAGTTAAAATCAAACTTACATCAAAACCGCTTTATCCACTTTGTTCGGCTCGTAACAAAACTTTTACACACGAGAGCCCCACAATACCTATATGTAAATGAAGCTAAGTATCCGAACTTCTCATTGGTTCTTATTTTTAGGCCATCCAATGAAGTATCGCAAAGCGCTTAGACTTTGAAACGAGCCCCTCTCAGCAAACGACGCTGACAACTTTTTCCGCACCGCCATTCAGCGCTCGGATAGGGGCGTATTCAAAAGCTGTTTTCTCGGAATCTTTCGCATAAACATGCATTAAAAACAACACAGATGTAAAGATAAAGCTTCCAATTTTTATTTGAATACAGCCACTGTTCGTTTTGATGCAGTTTTACATTAATAATAAGTGTTGAAAGTGAAGTGAAAACTGAGTCAAAACTGCCGACCGGACAAGAGCCAATGAAGGGCTTGGAGTACCTACTCTAAACACACTTCCCAACTTGCAAGGTATCTTATGAGGGATAAAATTAAACTAGAAAGGTACAGTCCATACGACTCACATGCTCCTCATGGACTTTGCAATATTTAACATAAATATGAGAGCCATACCCACCCCCGACCCACCCACCCACCCAAAAAAGTGAAATGGTGGTATTAAAATGCCAAGTAATTCTGACTTTGATCTTTCTACGCTCTTGACCTTGAGATGACATTGACCTCTGGCTCCAAATACACTCATGTACTGTACTATCAAATAAAGTACAGTAAAAATTGTATTATGCCCCAAAAAACTTACCTTGGGAGGACCTTGACCTTCAGTGACCTTGACCTTGGGATGGCCTTGACTCTAATGTGATCTCTCATGCATGTCTAATCAAATAACCCAATGTTGTTGCATACTATGTGTTAAATGAACAGACATTCCACTGTACAATGACTTATTTTTTAAATGTTTTTGCAAGGCCTAAAATGACCTTGACCTTAAAGATCAATGCAAAAACTGAACAAAATATGAAAGATTAATCTATCATCTCTATCTCTAAATACAACAAGTTTGGACTTTATATCTCTCATAGTTTTGGGTCAAGGTCACTTCAAAGTACCTATACAAATTGACTTTGGACAGCTCCAGTGACCTTGACCATGTAGTGAGGTTGACCAAATTTGCAAAGTATGCGTGTATCATTTATATCTATCATGCATCAAAGAATAATAAGTCCAATAAAAAAACTGTGGAAAAATTGTCATTTTTTGGCTAACATTTGATGACTTTGTGACCTTGGAGCGAACTCATTCATTCACTGCTCATTTTTGAGGTTTCATGGGCATACACCATCTTACCAAGTTTGGTTGTGATAGTTGAAATAGGCTCTGAGTAATTAGCCACTTTAAAGGTTGTGCACAGCACAGACAATGGACAGATGCACAGATGGACTTTTTTCCCCCCGATATCTTTTTGGGACTATTTAGGATTCATCTCGCACAGATTTGGGAAAAGCTGTTAAAATTTTTTTTTTCCTGTTAGTGCATAGACTTCCATTCCTATGAATGCGAGTCAAAAATAAATGTTTTCATGAGAAAATGGCAGCGAATGTGAAATATGATAACTGCTCAGTTACAAAAAGCACTAACAACATGTAAAAGAGTTATGGTAAACTGCAACATCACTCACCCATACAAAGGCACAATATTTGTGCACGTTGGAAAATCTATCGTGTCCAATCAGGAAAAGTTTAATCTCCCGTTTTGTCACAGGCTGTATTGACTGCAAGATGCCATGATGGTGTCTGACTGCAATGATTGCCACAGCAACCTGATCCACCAGGGTCATGCTCCTTTTCTGAAACACATTTCCTTTGAGTTTAAGTAACAACTCTTTTTTATTTCTTCTTTATTTTAGTTCCCAGTATAAAAATGGGGCGGGGAGTGGGCGTAACACAAATGAATACAGACAGATGAGGACTTAAAGAACTGTCACATTTTTTATATACAATGAAACACAGAAGAAAAAAAAAGAAAAGAAAGAAAGAAAGAAATACATAGCATGCAATGCTAAATAAAATAATTCAGTTTTTCTTCCAATTTTTAACTGTCGCAGTTATTTCAGAGATCAAATGTTGTGGGCTAATTTGCGTAGATCAAATCAATGTAATTACACCTTTCTGCTGAAAAGCCACTGTGTTTCTTCCCAGGGATTGTCAACTGGAGGTCAGTTAGAGCTAAAGATAGCTTGCCAGAGCTACCACCATCACGCTCATCCACCCTCTTCACCCACTTTCACCCTTTCTTTCTTCCCTACGCACTGGCGCCTGAACTGATACATGTTACGGCTATACTAACTAGCTGTGACCCTAGCACACACAGCAGTAAGCTGAAGCTGGCTCACAGTGTTGTCAGTTAATAAACATTCCTTATTCCCGAGAAGTAGAAAACGCCATTTAACGCAAGACAACACAGAGGATAATGCATGTCAGTAATATGAAACAAAACATGCCACAATTTACAAGACAGAAAAAAAGGATAAATGTGAGAATTAAAAAAAAGGCTTTGCTACCCAAGTGTATGATTATACAACACTTTACAGATCTAAACAACACATTCAGGCTGCATTTAAATAAACAGCAAACCTAACATCTCAAAACACTGCACAAACTATAAGGCGGCAGAAAACAGCACAATAAACAAAACATCCTGATGTTCCACAATAAAAGAACACAAAATACAATACTTTACAATATATAAAAACGACAGAATACATACATGTACAGTCGTATTTACGTTACATATTATAGGCATGCATATGGTACGCATGTGAAATTTGTTTAGCGTTTTAAATAATTCAAAATGGTGCATTTAATGTCAGTAATATAAAAGAGATTTTAAAAAAAGGTCTTTCAATACATGTTCATAGAAATCGTTAGCTGCACGTGAATAAAATTCTTAAAAGCCTACCAGAATGACACTCCTATACACCACTTTTAACTGGTATCCTTGTCATACATCAGTAATCAAAGAGACTAACACTGTCAACGTTCTTCTTATACAATTCCTTAAAATAATCAGTCTTTACTTGTAAAACGTTTTCTTGACCACTAACAATCACCCCATTATATCGAATTACAGTGTCCATAATTCTGGTACTGGTTCCAGCTTTTTCTAAACCCAGAAAAAAATTTTGTTCTTCTCTCCTTCTTCCACCCACTTGACTTGTGCTCGAACCTGCACGTACAGCTGAAGTAACAACTGAATTTGAATTCACACCAACATTACCCTAATTATCCATCAGTACCATTAAATTATTCAGCATATTCATAATCATCATCACATTCTCAACAACATCATAATACCATCATTGTCTCAGTACATACATAAAACAAGGGACCTCTCACTGTTCATTGTATTAATGACAGGTTAGGTAAGGTCAACAAAAATTATAATCTACTACATCAGTTAAAAACATTAGCAATGAATTAAGTGTGGGATTGGCAAAAGCTTTAATCAACTCTTCAGTCGCTCGTTTTATTTAACTGAAATTGTTATCGTTCTGTTAGATAGATAGTAATAGTCCCTGTGTGTATGTATGTGTTTATATGTGTCTGTTTAAATGCGTGAATCTGTATGTATTGTCTTTATCATCTTGATGAAAAAAGACGTTAATAAAACAACCAACCTATAATCTACTAAACAGGGACCGCGATTATGCATGTTTTCTGCATATGCACACATATCAAAGTTCACACAAGCATTTTTATGTGAAAAGCCTTTGCTTCCAGTAGTGGCCAGTCCTTCAAAGGAAAAACATACTGCTTTCACTAGGGCGATGCTTATTATGGCCCAATTCCCAACAGAATTCACATATGATCACATGAAGAAAAACAAAGTCTTTGGGAAATTAGTTATCAAAATTCCCAAAGTAAAACAAATTATTGGCTGTTGGTCCACTCTCATGATGTCTACGCTAAAGTCACTTTTGATATTCGATCGTAGATGCGTGCATTTTTGAGGAAGCGAGTCAGAATGTGTTCACCTTTCATAAAAAACATACATGGGTTAAGGCTAAAAGCCCTACACAAGACCCATCCATCGAAAGAGAGGAGTCAGAAAAAGAGGGGAGAAGTTATAACAAAGGTCAGCCACCAACCAAGAGCTGTCCGAGGTTTAAAAATATTCAATGCAAATGGAGTTCATCGTTAATGCTCTTTTGCAACGGGAAAATTTTAGAATTGTTGTTCTGTGTTACAGTGAACTACTGATGCTTCACACATATTTTAGCCGAGGTTTTATAAGCCAAATCCCCATTTTTTTTTTAAAAAGCTCTTGTGCTCATAGAATAAATTAAAAGAAAACAGTCACACTACTAATTACTAATAAGTAATAGTTCTCTTACCACCCTTTCGTCCTTGTCCAGGCATAAACCACTGTGTTTTGCATCTGGAACAAATACGAAAGTTCAAATGTTTATTGTTGCTCTAAAAAAAAAAAAAACAGAAGAAAATATTTACAAGGTCTTCCATTCATAAAATACACAGAGGTATTCTAATATCTCAAATGTAAATTGTTCGGGGTTTTCAGACCCATGCTTTGAACTTTGGGGGTATTCATGCATTACTGTATAAAAAATGATTGGTGTTGGTTACAGTTTTTTTAAATTCAAGATACAGCAGTCTGTAAGTTGTATAAAAATTAACAAGAGGAATAATTTTACTGCAAGCTTGCTGGCATGTGTTCAGTGCTTGAATAAAATTAACAGCACCATTCATATTTCCTACTTCTTTGTTTTAGAATCATAATGAAAGGTAAAAGCTACAGAAGTGTTAATGTACTCAAACCCTTTCATGTGACAATCCTACCAGATGATATGTTACAAGATGACACCCTCTAAAACGTTGCTACGTTTGTAGAACCAGTGCCAATACCCTTTCAGATGATTTTCATCAAGTGATTCAGCATTTCTTTCTGTACTCTTTGTGCAATCGAGAATAAGTTAACAACAGTAAATATTATGAATATTCATACATAATGAGACAATTGCTCATTTCATGCTTGTATGTAGACATTTAAATGTCCTTTAGGTTATACAGCTTTTTGTATACTGTGCACACATACTTTGTCTTAGGGGGTCTAATTAGCATCATAAAGATTATTTTTTAAATTCAATAATAAAACTATAAACATCAAATTTTCTCCAATTGTTTTGAATATGAAACTTCACCTATACCTATAAAAACAAAACTAGAAGAGCAAAGCCTATTTGCCTCACATGCTCCTTATGGAACTTGCAATATATTAACATGAAAATGAGTGCCCAGAAGAAAAAAAACAGTGGCATTAAAATGCAATGACTTTGATCTTTCTATGCTCTTGACCTTGAGCTGTGAACGTAAAATAACACATCTTGATCATCGGCACCGAATCATATTTATTTTGATCTGTGTAGTAGCCTGTGAAACGCAGGTTTGGAATTTTGACGTCACACTCTAATCCAATATATTACAGCGGATTTGATTGGTCAATTGTTCAACATTATCAATAGTGGGGTGATGCTTTTACAATGTGGGCAAGTATATTTTTGAGCGGGAAAGTTAAAAATGACATGTTGCTTACACAGGGCAAGCTCTTGTTGAAAAAAATTGGCAAACCCTGCTTTGCTATGCATGTGATGTGAATCAGAAAACAAATTCTTTAAATGTTTGAGTGCACCAAAATTTAAGTTAAAATTAAGAATTAAAATAATCCTTGATTCAAAACCTTTAGCTCTTTTTCTGCTGACGGTTGATGAGCTGTTGCTGATTGACGTGGTGGTGGAAGCACTGTTTGGTTGTTCTTGAGCACCGTCCCATCCATGATTCAAAAAGGCTGCAATCATACAATATTATCAGTTGTGGAATGGCCATCAACATATAAAATTTACTCACCTATTTCCCTGTCCAGGAACAGATTTCTGTAGTTCTCTCCTTTAAATTGTTGTGAAATTGCACTGCTTCCATGCCTGTCCCATGTTCATGGTAATAACTTGTAAAGATTATTCATACCTAATTTTATTGTGAAAAGATCAATTGTTTACGACCAATAAGCGAGCGTTGTGGCCAAGTGGGCTAAGGTGGGACTAACTTGCCTTGTCCACAGGCCAGAAACCAATGGCGCCCGACAGGTGTGGGTTCGATCCAGCATCTGGGCGTTATGTTTCTCCAAATATTATTTACTTTCAACTCGGGCAACGTCTCGGGGGTTTTCTCCGGGTACTCCGGTTTGCTCCCCCAGCAAAATTTCAAAATCACAACTAATGTTAGGTAGGTTGGGTTTGGCCGCGCCACAAGCTGCGACTACGCTTTTCTCAGGGGAGGCGGCCCAGAATTTCCCTATGGAAAAGGGACAAGAAGGTAAATTAAAAAATAAAAATAAAAATAATGTTACGTAAAACTAATAGGGGAGAAAAAACCCACACACACCAACTTGGCAAAATTACGGTATTTCAACACACTTTTTTAAATATAAAAGTCTGCATGCATTTAAATGAAATCGGTATAGTATTGCACCATTAACAATATTGTCAATGTGCCTTGCTCCAATGGCGCTAAAAATATTGAAAACGATGCATAAAGTGTCAAACCAGTGCTTCAGTTGGCACGTTTTTAATTTCAGTCTGTGGCAATAAACAGCATACTTTTCACTGCTACAGCTTCTGATAGACCAAACATAGGGGAAATCACAACCATGCAAACACAATGGTCACTTCAGCTATTAGTCTTATTCTATTGGTGAGTGATTGACGCACTCACCATTATCTGTAACAAAATCTGGCAGAGTGAGGAGTGGCCTACACCATGGACCCAGTTGCTTGCCATCACTCTTCCCAAAAAAGGTAACCTTCAGGAATGTGAAAATTACCGCACGATCAGCCTCATCTGCCATCCCAGCAAGGTCCTCCTCAAAATAATACTCAACAGGTTGAAACCCCAAGCTGAACAAATCATTGCTCAAGAACAAGCAGGATTCAGGGCAGGGCGAAGTACCACTGAACAGATTTTCAACCTCAGAATAATCTGTGAGAAATACTTACAACACCAACAACATCTATAGCATGTGTTCGTAGACTTTAAAAAGGCGTTTGGCTGAGTCTGGCATGCAGCTCTGTGGGCAACCATGAGAGTGTACAACATCAGCCCTAACATTATTGAAGTCATCAAAAGCCTGGATGACAAAGCTACCAGTGCAGTCCTCCACAACAGCACCATCGGAAACTGGTTCAGAACTACAATTGGTGTGCGTCAGGGATGCCTACTCTCTCCAACACTCTTCAACATCTTCCTAGAGCGCATCATACCCAATGCCCTTGCAGATCACGAAGGCACAGTCAGCATAGGGGGAAGAGCAATCTACAACCTTTGTTTTGCGAATGACATTGATGGCTTGGCTGGAGAGGAACAAGAACTTGAACAGCTGGTACAGACGCTTGACACCACCTCAAGAGCCTATGGAATGGAAGAATAGAAATAAGTGCAGAGAAGACCAAAATGATGACCAACAACACTAATGGCATCAACACGAACATCAAAGTCCAAGGCCAATCCCTCAACACAAAGCATAGCTTCAAATATTTAGGAGTCATTGTATCAGACAATGGGTCCCGACAGGAAGTCCTCTCCAGGATCACACAAACAACTGCTGCCCTGGCGAGGTTGAAGCCAATTTGGAAAGACAGGACCATCAGTCTACATTCCAAGGTAAGACTGCTGCGCTCCCTTGTCCTCTCCATCTGCCTATATGCTTGCGAAACATGGACCCTCACAGCAGATCTACAACGAAGAATACTAAGCATGGAGATGAGGTGCTACAGAAGACTTCTGGGCATTTGTGTCACTGCTTCAACTTCAATTGACAAGATCGCTGTTTTGCCAAAGTAGGTTCCACTGTCCTTATAGATGGTGGTCCATGCTTTTTTGACAGTAAAACTCCAACCTAACTGATCTTCTGTAACAGATCCATCTGTATACACACGGATGTCAGCATCTTTTGTGGTGTGTTTCAAAATAGTTCTGACTTTCTCATCAGTCCTTCCTGTTGGCCATTCCCTGCAGTGTGAATCTAACTGTTGTGGAATGTTGGTCTTGCAGCAGTGCAGAATACTGGATGGTTAATCTGTCCATTCTTTTTTTGTTTGAGGTCTGCCAATTCACGAACAGTTTGATAGAATCCATCCATGACTTGCCCCGCTGGAGCCTGTTCCTTTTAGTGTCCTTGGTTGTTTCTTGGAGTGGGTTTGAGGGTTTTCCTCTGGGTTGAAGTAGGCCGAGACTGAACTATTTGGTTTATCTCTTTGGCCTATACTAGTCCTCCAATGGCCCACTGATTTATCATGCAGGGGTTAAGCTATCCAAAGATGTTATATCCAATAATGAACACTGTTATTAGTACAGATTATTACAACGAAGATAGGATATCATAAATCCAAGTCCACTTAATACTACTTGTTTTCAAGCTCTCATAGTTGTGAATTTATTTGCCTGTTGTGAAAGATCAATGATATTGATAAATATAACAATTAACATATATTTCACAATTCTGCAAATGCAAACCATTGTTAGCTGCGGTGGGGAAATAGATCTTTCCTATAATTAATTCCCCGATTTCCCAGAGTATAGCATGTACATGAAAATATCCAAGATGCTATCCCTTATCTCCACTCCAGTCCCCTCTCTTCAGGCGATACAGCTAGTACCTATCAGTGTGGTAAATACACACAAACTTCTTGTCACGTCTCCCTTGGCCTTGTTTAAAACTCCCCAGCAGTCACTTTTCTAAACAAAACCTTGTTCAAAACTCTAGATATTACAACTCTAGATATCAAGACATATTTTTGGCAATGCATTCTCTTTCAAAAATGTTAGGTTCCTTCCTTGGTCTCATTTCTGTTTCTAACCAGCCAAATTATTGATACTTTTTTTTTTCACATGAAGATGTTCTACTTTGGGAATTCTTTGAGACATCAGTTTATGTTATTGAAAATCAGTTTAGTAAACCCAGCTGATACACTGACAAACTGAGAATACAGTAAAATGGCCACCTGCACCTACAGCACAATTTTACCATTGATAGCAGAGAACAGGAGATAGATTTTTACTATCATTTCTTTATTCCCCAAAGGACAGCAGATCTAATAACGATTACATCCAAGAAGCTATCATATTTATATAGTTCCTTGTCCCATCTTTGTTTGGCTATACAAATACTAAGCCTACCTGTGTTTCACACAAACTTTTATTTTGTTCTGTCAATTTCCAAGCTGCTTGAAAATAATTATGTACTGCATCTTCAATGAAAACAAAATTACTTAATACTAAGGCAAGACTTACAATGTACGCTGTTGAGACTGGATTCAATCTGGCCTCCAGTGGTGCACTCCTCAATCGGGTGCTGCATAGGTCTGCATGGTGTTTCAAACCCCAAACTCTTCATTCGCAAAGATCCTTCAACAAGTGCTTGGTAAGTTGCCTGCTCATGATTCCAGTGAGAAAGGCCTTTAGCTTCACACCTCTGCATCTCCCTAATGAAATCATTGACTGCAACCAAAAAGGAACTAAACAGGTCTGCACCTGTAGTAGACGACTGTCCCACACAACCCATTCTTTCACTCACATGCTGCTTACTCCTTGGAGGGCACGCATCACCTTGGAACGTCTTCTCAATACAGTTTGTTAAAGGCACTTGTTCCTGGCTCATGTGCCCCACCACAGACTCTCTGGACTGCTGTCCAACTTCAGAGCCAAACTGAAACTGGCTCATTTTGGGGAACTGTCCATTACTTAGTCTCATGCTGTTCAAAGGCATTGGCCCCTCTATCTTGTGTAATGAAGGCGGAATGCTATTCATATTAATATGAAGTGAAGGTAGTAAATGTGGCAAGAAGGCCCCACTTTGAACTGACATGGTTCTTGTAAAGTTCTGCAAGCTGCAACAGAAAACAAACATCTTACACAAACTTTGTTTTGGCGAAAATAATTATAAATATTTCACCAACTTTGGTCTTCAGTTAGTAGTAGTAGTATTAGTAGTACATGTAGTAGTAGTAGTAGTAGTAGTAGTAGTAGTAGTAGTAGTAGTAGTAGTAGTAGTAGTAGTAGTAGTAGTAGTTGCCATGGATACATGTTAATATTAATTCCCTGAACAACCGCAAAATAAATTGGAAAATTGAATTAATTTTACATGAGTAACACTTGGAACAGTCTACCAAAGGAATGTGTCCGGATTTAATTGGATTTGGAAAGTTCATAATTGGAAAATTAGTAGAGTTTCACGAACCTTTTTTCAATGTTCACAGATCCCAAACGTAGTTTCTGAAACTTTAGTAAAACTAAAAGCCAAAAAAATAATAATAATAAAAAAGTAATAATAAAAATTATGGATCTTAGAACCTAAAAAAAAAAAGGTTCGTGAAACTCTACGAGACTTCCAGTTAAGACATGCCATAATTCAAGAATAAAGGTTCGGAATGAGAGACTCTCGAAAAAAAAATAAATAAATAAATAATTTTTTTTTTTTTTAAGTTTCGTAAACGTTCACGAACTTTTCAATTTGGCAATTAAGACCGGCCTTAAAACAAAGCGTTTTATTCCTTGAACAGAACTCCTCAATGAACAATATTATTTGAAATATCATTTAAACTTACCCTGCAAACCATATAGAAACATGTTACTATCGTTAGCTCATTTTGTGTCGCATACACATCATAATACGAATTTCTACTTGCAAAAGGTCCAGAGACAGTCTCAGCTGTTAGATAATTTTCGGTAGTT
>CM072517.1:44145698-44170698 GCA_036898135.1 Oncomelania hupensis | reverse complement strand
AGAAGGAGAGGGAGACCGAAAAAGAGGTTGGAGGACAACATCCGAGAATGGACTGGTTTGACACTAATCGAAGCCATGAGGGTTGCTGAGGACAGAAAGATGGAGTACGCTGGTTAAACGATCATCTGTTGTGCCTCAACGACCTCCCAGTTACGGGATAGGATAGGATAGGACTTTGTATGAGTTTGTGCTTTGCTACATTTTGGATCATAAACACCATCCTTTTGTGTTTTGAGAAAAGCTGCATGAAATGACAACGCCTCAATTTTTATTTATTAAAAAAAAACATATCTGGACATTTTTCTTTTAACAAACTACTTCAAAAAGGAATGTTTGAACTATCAAGGAGTAAATACACCTTTTTTGTGTGTGCGCGTAGGCTTTTTGCACAGATAAAATATTTTGCAAATAGCATCCAATTATACGTAATTATTACACATAACTTGATTCGTCGAGTTGGATAACGAAATAAAGAATTCTCTTTGCAACTGAAAGTGTACACATTGTTGCGGTACCAACCAGTGATTCTCTCCTCTGCGCTTCACTTTCACATCCGTCACTATGAGTATGACCCTTAGCAAAGACGGACGGTAGCCCTTTGTCAACACATTTCCAAGGGACGCAACTCTTGTAAAAGGCAACGCAAAATGACAGGAGTTTTCCGTCTGGGTGTATAGTCTGTGAGTCTACCTACGTTCTTTAGACGGCCCTGTTATTTTGACGTCAAAACAGTTTTCCGTTAGGGTTAGACCTGTGTTCGGCTTAGGGTTAGGTTAAGGGTTAGGGTTAGAGTTAAAGTTCGGGTTTAAGTTAGCTTCAAAAGACGAACAATTTTTTTTTTTTTAAATTCAAAACAACGTATGTGGCATTTCATGAATTTCATAACAACGGCGTTTTTACACGGTTATGTATGTGTGTGTGGGTGCGCGCGCGTGTGTGTGTGTGTGTGAGTAGGGGTGTGTGTGTGTGTGTACACTCACACGCGTGTATTACATTGGAATGGTTGCAACATGTGAAAATCTACACCTACCAATTTATAATTTTTTTTAAGCTTCTCAATTAGCCTCAAGTATAGATACGTATCTTGATATTGCAGCAGGTCGCTAAAGTAAATTCAACGCACTTCGCCACGTAAGAGATTAGCCTTTTTTTGTTGTTTGTTTAATTACCCGTCTAAGTCTCCTTTTTTTTTTCAACGAATCATTCATACAAGACACACAAAAAAAGCTGTAGCTGAATAAACCACCGGGTGTCACGTCAAAATAATAATGATACTTTATGTATGTGGACAGCTAACTAGTACTTCCCACCATTCACAACATAATTGTATTTAATTGGATAGCTAACTGGTGCCTCCTACCATTCTCTACATAAAACTTTTCAGACACACACTGGCTGCTGGGCCATAGAACTTCACCCTACACGCTTCACGCTGCACGCTTCACGCTTCACGTTTCATGCTCTGGGCCATAGGACTTCACGCTACACGCTGCACGCTTCACGCATTGCTGTTTCCTCAACTGACCACACGCAATATTTGTGGTGACTTCTTGAGAAGATTAATTCTTCCGACGAAGAAGACCTCTTAATATTGCTCTTGCTCAGAAGGAGGAGGAAGCGAAAGAGACAAAGCATATGGTGCCGATAAGTCTGCCACCTTTTGGATTACTGTGCTATGAATTACAGTAAATAAAGAAATAAATCGTATAAAAGTTATCTTTGGGTGTATTGAGAAGTGTTTTCAACTCATCCCAAACTTGGGCTTTTTGGTCTTTGTCTTTATAATCCGACACATGTGGGTCCCAGAGAAGGGGCCTTGCCCGGACCAACTCAATTAAATGTACTCTATAGTCATCCGTCTAAATTCTTGTGTCTGATCACTATGGTAAGCTAGAACGTGAACTTCACGCATCGAAAAAAGTGGGCATGCTCACTTTTCTCTTCACGCGTGTAGCGTGCAGCATGAAGCGTGTAGCGTGTGTGAAGTTGTATGGCCCACGCCAAGAGAAACCATGTCTGTTCATTTTTCTCTTCACGCGTGAAGCGTGTAGCGTGAAGGGTGGCCCAGCAGCCATACCGTGAAGACCGAATTAGCTTTATCCTACTCGTATTCAGGCGATTGTGAAGCTTTGGCTGCGTTGTGTTTACCAACGTCGGAGCAAATTCCTTGGGTAATGTCAGTCGACTCGGTACTCCGGTTTGCTCCCACAACAAAATTACAAAACACACCTAATATTAAATAGGTTGACATGAACATAAGACATAAGATTCTTTATTCGCTTCAAATGTCACACATAGAAGAATTTGCTTTGCGCGTCTGGGAATGGCATAAATCATTGACAATAACAATTAAAAACACAATTGGTCCCGACATCTGTGAATAGCTCGGGACCTAAAAACAATTTCTTCATTCACTCACATACACAGAGCATCAGCGAACCGCACACAAATGTCGTCAGGAAACAAAACAAAAAGGCATACTACCAAAACAAGAAAAAAAAAATAAAAAAAGAAAAAATTAAAAAGAAAACAACAAAAAAGCATGCGCTCACACACACACACACACACACACACACACACACACACACGCACACCCATACACACACAGAGGGTACATTATGCTGCACAACCCCTCACGCATGTCACGTTCATAACTAAATAATATAGGCCTATTGTATGGTGTAGTTGTAACATATAAAGGAGAGACAGATCCGAGAAATAGAGTTAGTGATTTTAGCAGTCTAAGGGCAATCGGACTCACGCTATGTCCCTGCCAGGAGACAAACCTCAGAAAAACAACAACAAAATAAAGCTGTGAAAAGTGAAGTTACACACTGGATTACTTGGGATACTATCACTAGATGTACAAGTACCAGGAGGGATGATGCTGTACAACCTAGGGTTCTCCCAGCTCTGCGGGCCATTGGGGAAGGTGCCATACTACAGAACGATAATGCCAGACCCCACCGAGCGCGTATCGTCAATGACTTCCTGCAGCAACAGCACGTGATAAGGACGGATTGGCCGGCTCGATCACCCGATTTGAACCCCATAGAACATCTGTGGTATGTCTTGTGTCGACAGACACGGGCAAACCTCCCTCCAGGAGCTAACCTTGAAGTTCTGGCCCAAGTTCTCCAGCAAGAGTGGTTGGCCATCCCAGGAAACATCCTCCTATAACCTGATACGGTCCATGAGACAACGATGCCAAGACTGCATTGATGCAAACGGTGGCCACACCCAATACTGACTCCATAGATTTTTGGTTTCTAAAGTTTTGATTTTGTAAATGAGGGGTATGTCCAGTCAAATTGAATTTACTCGAATTTTTAGCGACTGATGTCTCAAATCTTTTTTATTATTGATGCAGAAATGATTGCAATAAAATATGATGAACTAATAAATTGAATTCGTGTTTCTGATTTAAAGAGAGACCCATATGTCCAAGTGGCCCTTGTATTATTTTGAGTAGTATATATATATATATATATATATATATATATATATATATATATATATATATATATATATATATATATATATATATATATATATATATATATATATATATATATATATATATATATATATATAGAAACAACAGTGGGTCCGTAGGGGATACTTCATGGTGGCGAAACCGGTCGCCTGTCCACCACGTGGTCAAGCAAAGTTTGACTAACATTCACAATTCTAAACATGGCAAAACTTCACAAACATAATATAGCAATAATATCAATAAAGCGCGATGAAACAAAAGATAGATCATTTACCTTTTTGACAATGTCAGGCTGTGGCTATACTAGGTTGAATTGACTCTCACCCGTCGCTACTTTAGTCTTCTGCTAGCGAACTTTCAGAGCGTGGCTCCGTCTCGTGTAAAAGGTAGGCACAGAATGACTACCTAGTGTAGTGGTCAGCAAAAGCCCGCGAAAACCAGACTACAAGTGGCGCCTCTGGCGGGTGTCTCTAGCCCTACGTCAGCTGAATGAGATCACTTCCTAACTGAGCCAGCGTTAGCGTACACATGTTTAGCACACAACTGACTTGCGTCGTCTGCTTTACATCGACTTTAATTTACAAAGGCTACAGCAGGCTGAACTATTTAAGGCGAGAAGTCTTAGTGCAGGGTCAAAGTCCACTATATGCCTAGTGTGTCCGGGGACGTTAATCAACCTGCCTGCCTGCAGGGTCTAAATAGCCTTCTGTGACAGGCTCCCTCAACTGACAAAAGGCGACGACTACTGGATTCGACCTTTTTCTACTACAGAGCCTAGTTTGACACTGAACTATCCTAGGGTCCTATTTACATACTACTTAAATTGCTCTACCTGAGCTGCAATGCTATGCCAGGTAGCTATGGGCACTAGTGACAGGGGGTTACTGGACGGGGACAAATTCTGGTGCTGTGGCCCTTAGTTGTGTTGGGTGGGCGACAGCTGAGGTGTCCTCCACGAGATGACGACTTAGGTAGTCGGCTCTGTGGTTCTCTTTGCCGGGGATGTACTCGATTTGGAAAGAGTATGCCTGAAGGGATTTGGAGGCTGCCAGGAACGACAGTGGTTGATGATTTACCTGAACTGTGAAGTGGGTACCATACAAGTACAGTTGGAATTTCTGTATGGCCCAGACCAGTACAAGACATTCCTTCTCCGACGTGGCGTAGGGTGTCTCGGCGGGTCGCAGTTTTCTGCTGGCGTAGGCGACAGGGAATAGCGTCTCTGGGTTCTGGGGGTCGCGCTGTAGTCGTACTGATCCGAGGCCTAACTTCCTCAGCGATGGCGATGGCGATGGCCATCCAGTTGTGAGTACTGGGGGTCGTGGGTCGGTCGATGTATTTCTTGAGTCGGTTGATGTGGTGGTATCGGGCTCTCCCGTTTACCTCTACTTGGCTGGTCCTGATTTGGCTCGGAAGAGTCCGCTGGGCCTAAAGCAATAATCATGTAATGTAATGTAACCTCTACTTGGTAGACTGTCTTGGATTTCTTGGCAGTCACCGGATAAGGTCCTCTCCAAGCGATGTCCAGTTTGTTGGTGCCGCGTGAAAGTAATAGTAGCACTTGATCGCCGACTTGCAGTTCTCGGTCCTTCGCGTGGCGGTTGTAGTACTTCGCCTGACGGGCTCTTGCCTTCTTCAGTCCTTCACCAGCTTTCTTCCACGTGGCTTTGAGTGTTTCCTGTAGGTCTGCGACATACTTGGCTGCACCTTTAGGTGTGTCGTCTACTTTGGCTTCCGTTCAGTTTCTGCATAGGGCTTCTAACGGTCCTGCTAGTGGTCTACCGAAAAGCAATGTTGACAGGGTGTAACCTGTGGCTGCATGGGGTGTTTCTCGGTATGCGAACAGTGCCGCATTCACGTAGGTGTCCCACGCTTCTGGGTTGTCGTCGGCGACTTTCCTGAGGATGGTGAGGAGGGTACCATTCAGTCTTTCTACCTGACTGTTGCTGGCTGGGTGGTAAGGCGGCGTGCGAATGTGATGTACCTGTAGCAACTCAAACACCTCTTGCATCAGGCGGCCGGTGAACTGAGATCCGTTGTCCGTCCTAATGCTTTCAGGGAATCCCACTCTGGTAAAGATGGCGATGAGTGCATCTGCAATCTTCCTGGTTTCGATCGCTGGCAAAGGGACTGCTTCGCACCACATCGAACAGGCGTCGACGAGTGTGAGGGAGATCTGTTCCGCTTCTTCGTCATGGGCAATGGTCCTACTATGTCTACTGAGACTTGCTGGAATGGCACGCCGACTACTACCGATGGTCCGAAGGTGACTCGTACGGTGTGAGGGCGCGGGGAATATCGTTGACATTGGTGACAACATTTCACGTACCGCTTGACATCCTCCGTGATTCCTGGCCAATAGTAGTGTGCGCTGATCCTCTGTATTGTGGCACCAATTCCCATGTGTCCGCTGAGTGGCATGTTGTGGCCTAACTCTAGTACTTGGGCTCGAAGAGTGGCTGGCAGTACTAGCTAGTGTAATCAAAGAGCTTATTACGGAAAGAGGGGGAACTTCCATTGCGTTATATAAAAAAATACGAGACGCTCTCACGGATTATTTCCCTTTGCTCGGGATAGCTACCATTCATCATCTGCTATATCAATGAACTATGCGTGGTCACTTATTGAGCCTGTGCCATTGCAAACGAACATTTCTGTGGCAACGTTTGCATAAACCAAACTTTTAACCATCATTATTATTAACATTACACTACTGCTGTCTTTTTTTGTGTTTGTTTATTTTTACTTGTTGACATTTATTTGGTGCTTTTATACTGCTTATGTGTGTATGCCATAGGTTCGTTTTCTGCCCTTGAATTTATTATTTTTTAATCAACAAAAGATATTTTACAATTAAAATATACATGACAGACTGCTTCATTTATCCGAAACTGTGTAAATCCGTAATCGTAAGAGAGAGAGAGAGAGAGAGAGAGAGAGAGAGAGAGAGAGAGAGAGAGAGAGGGAGAGAGAGAGACAGAGAGAAAGAGAGAGAGACAGAGACAGAGACAGAGAAGGGGGAAGAGAGAGCTCTGTCATTCAATTAATCACAATAACAGATTGTTTCACTAATAGTGTGAATTTAATTTATATCAGGTGCCCCCTCCCACTCAACCCTCTCACCTCCCACATCACTGGCTTGATAACATCAGTCACTTCATGATCAACTCTCACCTCCCACATCACTGGCTTGATAACATCAGTCACTTCATGATCAACTCTTACCTCCCACATCACTGGCTTGACAACATCAGTCACTTCATGATCAACTCTTACCCCCCACATCGCTGGCTTGATAACATCAGTCACTTCATGATCAACTCTTACCTCCCACATCACTGGCTTGATAACATCAGTCACTTCATGATCAACTCTTACCCCCCACATCACTGGCTTGATAACATCAGTCACTTCATGATCAACTCTTAACTCCCACATCACTGGCTTGACAACATCAGTCACTTCATGATCAACTCTTACCTCCCACATCACTGGCTTGATAACATCAGTCACTTCATGATCAACTCTTACCTCCCACATCACTGGCTTGATAACATCAGTCACTTCATGATCAACTCTTACCTCCCACATCACTGGCTTGATAACATCAGTCATTTCATGATTAACGGCTTTTTTTCTCTCACGTCTGTTATAGATTCTCCAGAAGAAGTGAAATCTTTCTGACGAAGTGACATATATCGGTCATAATACTGCATTCATACCGTTACGCTTGGCATGTATTATTATTATTATTATTATTATTATTATTATTATTATTATTATTATTATTATTATTATTATTATTATTATTATTATTATTATTATTATTATTATTTTGAATATAGAACTCAAAATAAAACAAAGACCAACTTTTTTCCAGCAGTCAAACAAGACAACTTAACTGGACAGTCAAAGCATTTGGGGTAGCATGTACATCTTGATTTTTAATGTCTAGATCACTGGCTTACATACCAGTGGTGGAGGATTGGGGATTTGAAATACAGCATTCCGCACCAGCCTCTTCCTTTCTTGGGGGCAATTGAACTGACAAGCCTCGAAATGAACACTACAGAATTTGCAGCCTTTTTTTATTAAAATCCTCAAGTTCAAGGCCTTTCCTGATTTTTTTTTTTTTTTTGTGTGCAAAGCTGGATCCACTTTTTGCATCTGTTGATGGAAAATAATTAATTAACCAAACAGAACAATAAGAACCTAGACTACAACATTCCGCGCAATATAGATCTAATGCGCAGATATTCAGAGATCAGAACAAGGACTGAGTATGTACATTACATTTTTTCCGTTTACACTCAAACAAAAAGGGATTACAACAGATCAAGGATCATTTTTGTGCGTAGTATTTGATTACAAGGAGAAAACAGACATAGTGTAATTTAACTTGACGAAGCCAAACTGCCAATCTGACATCTACTTTTGAAATATAAGCACAAATATAATAGTCAAACAACCTAGAAACAATGAAAAGAGTGAGCGACCTGTTGAACGTAAACTGTCAGCAAGCAAACAGTTTTGGTAGTAGCTTAGAATAGATATAACATGAATCACTGAAGTCTCTCCCCGATTGTTTTAACAACACTGCAGCGGTCTTGGTTTAGGCCTACATAAACACCAAAAAAATAAGTTTTTCGATTGCAATTTACCTATCTTTGTCTCTTGGAAACTTGAAAAAGAACTTGCCATCACAACTTTTCTTGCATCTGGCATTATGGCAATTGATGGCTGTGCAAAAGTCACCGCCCTGTTTCACTCGGTCGCCTATTGACTTTCTGCCACGAGCCCTTTTCAGCACGCTGACAAGGGCGCATAACTCGTACCTTTCGTCTCGCGGTTCTGTACCAAGTTCCCCCTCTTTCTATCATTAAGCTCTTTGGTGTAATCTCCATCATTCTGCTTGTCTATGTAGCACTCCATCTTCCATGTAGAAGTCTCCTTTGTGCGGGGGGGGGGGGGGGGGGGGGGTGCGCCTTCGGTAACTTCTGAAATCACTTGGTTATCGAGGCGTCCGCTTTCTGTGCAGTTTTGATCTCTTCGAGCCCTGGATTCGGGGCTAACTCGGGCTTGGGCCCTGGATTGCACTGCAGCTATCTCTACAGTTTTAGGGGGTGTGCCTAAAAACATATACCTACAGCCTAGCACTAGATCATATAGGTGTTTCTGTAAAGCTGCTGCTTGGATCCGTACTTTACGTATCTGTTCTCTACTTCTATCCGGTTTCGTCAAGTCTGCGCCTTGTAGTTCGACGGTCTTGTCCGTCAAGTCCGCGCGCGATACAAGAGACTCGCAAACTATCGCGTCGTATGATAGACCGGTGTCATACAGACAGTTCGCTTCTTTACCGTTGACCTTGACCGTGTCTGTCACCGATGGGTGATCTCCGATGGGGTGTGGATTTGTACCACTGCTTTGAGTTAGTACTCTATGAGCTGGCCGGCTCTCGCGCTCGTCTCTACAAAGGGGGTGCCAAATTAAAACATTCCGCGGTGGAGTGATTATTGTTGTTGCAGAACGAGCAATACCGTCTCTGTTCTGCGGCACCTCTTTTCCCGAATTCCGCGATGGGTCCTCTGTTTTTCCCAGGTCTGGGGTGAGTCGGCCGAATCGCGGTGCGCTCGTCCCGGTGAGGGCTTCGTTTCGGTACCTCTTTCCCGTTAGGCTTTAGGTCTCACCTGAAGCTCTTGGCTTCTCCGTGGGCGGCCACGTACCTATCTGCGACCTTGACCAGATCATCCAGCCTTTCCGCGCCATGCTCTACTGAGAATGTTTTCAGCTCGAGGGACATGGTCTTTCGTACCTGTTCCCACACTAATAATTCGGTCAGTCCATCATATGTCTTAGCAGTGGCTGACTGGCTAACCCACTAATCCAGTATTGTGGAAAGACGATCTGCGAACTGCGCGTAGCTTTCTCCTTTCATTCTCTGATTGGTGCGGAATTTTTGCCGGTAGGATTCTCCTGTGAGTTCGAATCCCGTTAGGAGTGCCTCTTTGACTCTGTCATAGTCAGTCCCTCTGTCAGTCGGTAGCTTACTGTAGATGTCATATGTTTTCCCTCTGAGCCCTTGACTAAGCTTATAAGCCCAATGGGTGGGTTCCAGCTTGTACTCTGTTGCTAGGCGCTCAAACCTAGTCAGATAGACCTTCTTCTCTTTCGTTGAATGGCCCCAGTGGAAACGACATACCTAGTACTGGCCGGGTTGAGGGCCTCATCTAGTTGATCTGAGTGGGGAGGGTTTGTGGCAGAACTTGAGGGTCCATATGATAGTCTCCTCAATTCTAACTCATGCTGTCTGTCTCGTTCTTTTTCTGCCTGCTCATACTCCCATCGCCTACCTTCTGCTTCTGCTTCCATTTTCTTTGGTTCTCTCTCTGCTTCTATTCGCCTAACTTCTGCTTCTTTCTCTGCTTCTATTTTCTTCAGTTCTCTCTGTGCTTCTCTCTCTGCTGCTTTCTCTGCCGGTTCTAGCTTCTTCTGTTCTCTCTCTGCTGCCCTCTCTGCCTTAGCTTCCTGCTTCTTTACTTCTTCATTGATATACGCAATTAAATCCTCTCCTGCTAAGTGCAATGCTTCTCCTGAAGCGCAATCTCAAGGCTACTGGGTCTGACATTCTCAAAAGTGTCTATGATCAACCTCTGACTCACGCAGAATACAAAAACACCCGCAATATGGCAATTCAATAATAAAAAAAATAATGCCAAAACAACAAAATTCGTAATCAATTATAAAATAAAAAAAGAAGTCAGATGGCATACAACAGTTACTTAAGCAAAACCTGCAAAAGAACCATGCAACATACAAGCACAACAAGAATTGAAGCAAAAAAAGTTTTTAACAAAAGAATTGTGCACCAACACAGTTTCCTTGCTACATTTACAACTATATAGTTTAAACTATAATCTACCACTATTATTTTTACCTATCCTATTATACACAGATCCTGTTATACTCAGTTCCTATTATACACAGATCCTGGCAAGGCTCGCCAATTAAGATGTGACGGTGGGTCTATTGTTGCTGGGCTCTGCACAATGGAATGCTATTCGTCCCACTCGTCTATCGTCTGCGGAGATCGGCTAGGTTAATCACCCTGTGACTAATCTTAATACATTTATAAGTTTAGCTCGGTCTGTGTTAGGATGGGGTTACAGAGATAGGGAGAAAAGTGTAATAGCTTCACTGACACACTAGCTCTCGCACGGCTATGAAATATAGGTAGTCCAGCCACTTGTTAACAGTAAATATTGCACATTTATTTCCTCTACTCTGTACATAATTCTCTAAACACTCTATTAACTTAAATGTCCAAATTCACTTCGAATAGTTCGTTTCTTGATTGGTCTATGCTGCTACTGCTCTTGATATTTGCTAATGTCTCATCATTGGACTCTATGTTCTGGTTGGCCTAATGTTGGTTTTAGGAGAGTGGACTACCGCACAGTCCTTCTATGTCAGTGTGGGTGCACGCTTTCGGTGTTACTTAACTGCAGTTGAGATGTGGTGATGGTGTCTCCTCTTTGGTTGTAGACTATAGGGCTATCGTAGCTCAGTGCTAGATGCTCCACTGCAGGTCGAATGTCAGGGATGACGCTTAGTGGTCGTCCTCCTGCCTTAGGCCAACGATGCCTGTTCGTCTGCAAAAACTAAGGGTGTGCAGAGCATCTCACTGATGGCTCCACTTCTCTCTCTCTCTCTCTCTCTCTCTCTCTCTCTCTCTCTCTCTCTCTCTCTCTCTCTCTCTCTCTCTCTCTATATATATATATATATATATATATATATATATATATATATATATATATATATATATACGATGAACAATCTTCTATGTCCATGGTCCACTGGAATCTCCACTCTAATTCCTATACATATGCACACCATGGCTAAACTAAACACAAGGAGAAGTAATTACCAATATACATATTCTCTGGTACAGCCACTTGTTTAGGAGATACAACAGTGGGTCCGTAGGGGATACTTCATGGTGGCGAAACCGGTCGCCTGTCCGCCACGTGGTCAAGCAAAGTTTTGACTAACATTCACAATTCTATGTAGTGGTGTTGGTGTTGTTTTGGAGAGAAGAGACGAAGTGATGATGATGGAGGTTATGGTGAAGAATTTTCACTCACACATTCTCTCTCTCTCTCTCCCCAACGCCAGTTCGTTGATGACCGTTAAAAAGTTTTATTTCGAAGTGCATCGTACTAAGAGAGCGCAAAGGCAATGCTCGTGGAGCTAACAGCTACATTTTGCCCGGTGCAGTGCGTTCTGCTCTTCCCTCTCTTCTCTTTCTGTGTGCCCCAGCTATCTGTGTGTCTGACTCGTTCTCCCCCGAAATATTTGCACGTCCGTGCTTTTATGTGGGCTCGCAGGCCGCACTGAAACCGATGATTACGCGTGCAGCGTGTGCCTCAAAATGTTCGGTTCTCTCTGTAATTTGTCTTAGTCGTTAATCTTTATTTTACGTAAAATGCTTGAAACGCTAACGAATACTATAAAATTATATATGGGCGGAAACGCGGAAATACGAACTTTCTACTGATATAATAATATAGGACCTATCTGCTACGAAATAAAAATAATACGCAATTTAAGAGGGAGTTGGTTGCTGCTTTTAAGAGTGTCACGAGTCTAAACTCATAAAAACTCTTTAATTTAATACAATTATAAATAATAATAATAATGACAAAGAAAGAACAACGTCTCCCCTTTCCAACGATATATAATATGACATGGTTACTTTTATGGGTTCCGACTATGACGGACTAAAATAGAAATCACCTAATACAACAACAATAAGTACATCTAACCTCTTCTTACAACTTTTCCTCTGTTTCTCTTCCGTTGTATGTTCCTATAAAACTAATATTTAATTTAAATATATACTATTAGAGAATGAACTGTCTAAGGCATCGGAAAATATCACACTTAAGGTGTTACAGTGGAAAATCTTTGCTATCGCATCAACGACAATTATGTTCTTATCATGTGTTAATCTATAAGGCGGGAAGAGCTGAGGCGCCCGGCTAAGCTCGTATCAGCGGCGGCTTCGCCCGTAACAGCGAGGTGTCTTTATCAACGTGATATGCATCGCGCTATTATAAACATCGCGCTCTCATTCAAAACTGCTACATAAATCACAAATAAAGTTTATATATTGTAATAGAGAATTTAATGCTGCATCTAACGATTATATGCTTTAAAGGATCTGAAAAAATATATATCAAATTATTGCATACAGCTAGTTTAAACATAACAGGGACAGAGTACACGGCCTACGTATCGTAATGGTCAGAACCTCTTTGTAGCCAGCCCGGCTACATCTAAACATGGCAAAACTTCACAAACATAATACAGCAATAATATCAATAAAGCGCGATGAAACAAAAGATAGATCATTTACCTGTTTGACAATGTCAGGCTATGGCTATATAGGTTGAATTGACATTCACCCGTCCCTGCTTTAGTCTTCTGCTAGCACCTACCTCGGCTTCGAACTCAACCTGACCGGGACAGCGGCAAGTGAACAAGCAGAACATGTCAGAAAGGAATTCAGCGCAGCTATTGATCACATCTCCATCTCACCCCTACCAATTAACAAGATGATCGAGGCAGTGAATGTAATGGCGGCATCCAAACTGAACTGTTCCCTCAGTAACCTCACGTTTACTGAGAAGCTTTTGAAAGGATCTGGAGGACTTCACAGTGAACTTTGTCAGGGAACTGCTGAAACTAAACTCATCATCATTCTACACGGGTGCAGATCTTCACCCTTAGAGGTCAAAGTGGGTTGGGCTTGCTCAAACCTAGCACGATGTACCATGCTAAGCACGTCGCGTTTATACTGTCCACCCTCAATAGCGACGACCAACACGTTCAACATGCCGTCTCAAGCTCCACATGCAGAAGCGGAAGGTGCCACTGGCTGAACGAGAGGGGAGGAGTGAAGAAGAAGAGCCGGGGATGCTGGGCATGGTCGACGTGGGTGGAACTGCTTGACCTATGCACGCGTCTTAACGGCGATCTCGACTATGATGAGCACAGCGACTGCTAGGATCTGCACAATGAAATGCTATTACCCCTTCGTCTTTCGTTTGCGGGGATCGGCTAGTTAGATCACCCTATGACTAATCTTAAAACATTTATATTGTTGGCCCGGTCTGTGTGTGGATAATGTTACAGAAATAGGGAGCAACGTGTAAATGATTCACTGATACACTAGCTCTCGCACGGCTAGGAAACATAGGTAGTCCAGCCACTTGTTAACAGTAAATATCACACATTTATTTCCTCTACTCTATATCTAATTCTCTAATCACTACATTAACTTAAATGTCCAAAACGTAATACAGCTATGATTAACTTAACAGTCCAAGATTCACTTCGAGTAGTTCGCTCTTTGATGGGTCTATTCTGCTACTATTCTCGATACTTGCTACAGTCTCATCACTGGGCTTTGTTCTGGTTTTGCCTAATGTTCGGGGTTTGTTTCGGGAAGAGTGGACTATTGCACAGTCCTTATAGATCCGTGTTTGTGCACTTCTTCTGTCTCACTTAGCTGTATCGTTGAGGTGCGGTGCTGTTGTCGCCTGGTCTCGTTTGGTGACTACTGAGCTATCGTAGCGCAGTGCTCGCTGCTCAAGTGCAGGCTGAATGTCAGGGTTGACTCTCAGTGGTCTATCTCCTGGCTCGGACCAAGCCTGCTCGTCTGCAAAACATAAGACGAGTTTCTGCAATGCCTTGTTTACAAAGGGTGTGCAGAGCGTCTCACTATTGGCAGAAACTGTCCTCCGTGAGATCGCCTCTACTTATACAAATAAGAGACGAACAATCTTCTAAGTCCGTGGCACACTGGAATCTCCAACATAATTCCTATATACATATACATCTTGGCTAAACTAAACACATGGAGAATTAATTAACAATGTACACTTTCTCCGGTACAGTCACTGGTCTGCAATAATACGGATATGAGAAACAACAGTGGGTCCGCAGGGGCTACTTCATGGTGTCGAAAAACCGGTCGCGTGGGTCAGCCACGTGGTCAAGCAAAGTTTTACTAACATTCACAATTATAAAACATGACAAGACTTCACAAACATAATCCAATAATAATATCAATAAATCACGGTGAAACCAAAGATTAATCATTTACCTTTTTCACCCGTCACCTGCGTAGTCTTCTGAGAGAGATCTTTCAGCGTGTGCGTCCTTCGCGTGTGCGGGTTAGACAAAGAATGATGTACCTTAACGTTGTGGCAGCTAAAGCGTGCAAAATCCCAAAATCCTTTGCGCTCTCGCAGGGGATTCTGGATATAGGTCAGCTGGTTTATGACACGTGGTCAACCTTAGCGAGAAGTTTCCTTACCTATGCTTAGAACAATCCTAACTTCTGTCCTCTGCTAGTGTGACGGTGGGTCTATTGTTACTGGGCTCTGCACAATTGAATGCTATTACACACTCGTCTTTGTCTGAGGGGATCGGCTAGGTTAATTACTTCTCCATGTGTTTAGTTTAGCCATGATGTAGGTATATGTATAGGAATTATGTTGGAGATCCCAGTGGACCACGGACAAAGAAGATTGTTCGTCCCTTGTTTGTATAAGTGGATGCGATCTCAATTGAGGGCTGTTTCTGCCATCAGTGAGACGCTCTGCACAACCTTTGTATACAAGGTGTTGCAGAAATTCGTCTCATATTTTGCAGACGAGCATGCATCTTGGTCCATGGCAGGGAAGAAATCCCACAGAGAGGCAACCCTGAGACGTGGCCTGCAACCTTGAGCAGCGAGAGCATTGGGCTCCACTAGCTCCGTCGACATCTACCAAGAAGAAGAGACAACAACACCGCACATCGCCGATAAAGTTAAGTCCTCCGAAACCGTGCACAAACACTGATCTGCGATAGTCTACTCACCCAGAAAAACGAATAATAGGACAGAAAGAACTCATAGACCAACGATGAGACAGTAACAAATATCGAAAGCAGTAGCTGCATAAACCCATCAAGGAGCGAACTACTCGAAGTGAAATGTGGACATTGAAGTTAGTGTAGAGATTAGAAGGTTTTGTATAGAGTAGAGGAAATAAATGTGTGATATTTACTGTTAACAAGTGGCTGGACTACCTATGTTTCATAGCCGAGTGAGAGCTAGTGTGTCAGTGAATCTTTACCATTTTCTCCCTATCTCTATAACCCTATCCGCACACAGACCGAGCTTTACATTACATTACATGGTTATTGCTTTAGGTCCAGCGGACTCTTCCGAGCCAAATCAGGACCAGAGAGACGTTATCTTAAAATGTTATAAAAGTGGTTCAAATCTTAAAATATGTACTTGTTACACTTTAATAATCAAACAAACATTCACATGACACCTCTTGAAAAGTCTTCTTTAAAACTGATGTATTAAAAATATGTTCTCTTTCCTCAATCAAATCACTAAATTCGGTCTTATCAATAAAATCTAAAACAAAACGACATGGTTTATATGCGATAAAACAAACCAACATCATGTAAAAATTGAAACAAGTGTTGACCATTGTATATTTTTAAAATCTCCTTGAAAGGTATTGAACCAAAATATGTTTCTCTTTTATCAAGCAGGTCAGCACATTCAGACATGAAATGGAGAACGGAAAAGGATTTCTCACATGCAAAGCACCATGGTGGTTCATCTCCTTTTAACAGGAAACTGTGAGTTACATAAGTATGCCCAATATGAAGGCGAGACAAAACTGTTTCTTCTTTGCGAGTGGCTGCAAAGTTAGGCAAAGAATCCGACAAATCGGGAAGAATTTGAAATAATTTGTTGTTGATATGGTTAGACCAGTCAGTCTGCCACAGTCGTTTACAATAAGATCCAGTCATACAACGTAGGTCAGGGTAGGGAACAAATTGGAAAATCTCTGGAGGGAAATCGAGATGCAGAGCATCTTTAGCCGCTTTGTCCACTGCAATATTGCCGCGGATGCCCATGTGACCAGGGAACCACATAAAACTATCTTCTTACCCTCAGAAACAAGTTGTGTATGGAGGTCATGGATCTCTGCCAGAAAAGGGTGTGATATCTTTCAGGTGGAAAAAGTACTGACAATGAATCAGACATGATTAAAAACGAGGTTCTTTTGGATTGATAAACTTGTTTTAGAGCGAGATGAATTGCCTTGAGCTCAGCTGTATAAACAGAACAAAAATCAGGTAAACGCTGTTGCAAAGGCTGGTCTAGATGTCTCCCAGAGACCGACGCAGCAGCAACTGAATCTCCTTTCTTTGACCCGTCTGTAAAAGGTTTTTCATATCCTGGGTATAAGGCACACTGTTCTAAATAAAGTTGGTTATATACGGTTTCAGATGTATTGTTTTTGAGAAAAGCGGACAATTGCCAATTAATGTTTGGGGTACATAATTTCCATGGAGGAGCCTCAGTCCGAAGCTCATCATCGTTGATGGAAGCAACATCGATGCCTGCTTTTTCAAAATGAGCCTGCATTCTGATGCCAAACGGAGGAATTGTGTTAGGTTTGGCTTCAAGTTTCTGAACAAAATCTGGGTTGAAAACACAGTCATAAGCGGGGTTCATGGGATCAGTTTTTAATTTTAAATAGTAATTCAGTGCCAATTTTGTAGTCTCAGCTCCAGCGGGGGTTCGTTAGCTTCCACGTAAAGGCTTTCACAAGGGGAGGTGCGAAACGCACCCAAAGCAATGCGTAGTGCCTGATGAGCAACTGGATCTAACATCTTAAGATAAGATTTACTAGCAGAACCATAAACAATGCAACCATAGTCTAACTTGGATCTAATTAAAGAACGATATAACAGCAGTAAAGTGTTCTTGTCAGCACCCCAGTCTGTACCACTGATAACCTTGGGCAAATTGCAAGCCTGTTGACATTTAGTTTTCAAATATTTCAGATGAGGAAGGAAGGATAACCTTTGATCAAAAATAATACCCAAAAATTTGACTTGCTGGACCGTCTTTATTGGAGTTTTATTGAGGGCAATATTAGGATCTTGAATAATTCCCCGGTACTTGGAAAAGTGAATACATTCAGTTTTTGCTAAAGAAAATTTAAAACCATTTTGTAAATCCCAGTCTTCAACGGCATTGACACATAACTGTAGCTGACGTTCTGCAGATGCCAAGGTTTTACCTTTGGATACTAATGCAAAATCGTCAACAAACAAAGAATTGTCGATTCCCCGTTTAACGGAACGAACAATATTATTTATTTTCATGTTAAACAGCAAAGGAGACAAGATGCTACCCTGAGGCACTCCCATCTCCTGTTCCCTCGTATCTGATAAAGATCCCCCAACCTTAACCTGAAAAATTCTGTCCGTTAGAAAATTGGATATAAACAGAGGTAAATGTCCCTTCAAACCCATTTCTTGTAAATCTGAAAGAATGCCATATTTCCATGTGAAATCATAGGCTTGATGGCTACGACGTGTTCACCCTGGACGAACGCGTTACGGATAAAAGTTTCCAGTCGCACCAGGTGGTCAACAGTACTTTGACCACTTCGAAAGCCACACTGAGTGTTGGATAATATATTATTTGTTTCCAGATACCACAGTAAACGGGAATAAACCATTCTTTCCAGCGTCTTGCATAAGCAGGACGTTAAGGCTGTTGGTCTGTAGTTTGTTGGATTAGTATGGTCTTTGCCAGGTTTAGGAATGGGTACAATAATGGCCTTTCTCCAAGAGGGAGGAAAGGTGTTAGTGATCCAGATCTAATTAAAGATGTCCAGCAGTCGAAATAGTGAGTACCTTGTTAAATGTCGTAGAAATTGATAATGCACATCATCCGGTCCAACTGCTGAATCTGCGCTTTTGTTAATTGCATCGTCAAGCTTGACTAATGAGAACGAAATGTTGTAGTCTTCAGAATTATCAGAGGTAAAATTTAACCGTTTTTCTTTACGAGTTTTAATTGTTTGAAAAAAGACAGAATAATTCTCAGAGGAAGAATTTGCAGCAAAAGAAGAGGCCAAAAGATCAGCTACTAGTTTTTTTTATATCTCCGATTACGTCCCCCTGCACAGTAAGGCATGGGCTCACCTGTTTGTTACTTTTATTTTTGAGTTTGCGAACCACTTTCCAAACCTTCGACAGTTTCGCTTTCGAATTTAGCGTGGAGCAGAAACCTCTCCACGATTATCTTCTCTTACTTTTGAAGAGCTGTCGGCACTGGGCTCGCAAACGTTGGTGGTTCTGTTTATTTTCAGAACTTGGATGCAGATACATCATTCTTAAAGCTTTTTTACGGGCTTGCTGAAGTTTTTTACATTCATCATCAAACCAAGGTTTTTTAATTGTATACGGTTTTGATGAAGTTTGCGGGATGGACTCCTTGGCACTGTTTATAACTATGTCAGTGTAGAGCTGTATTGGATCTATGGCATTCGAAAATTCCTGTTTCTTAGCACGTAACTGAACCTCAGACAGGTTAGAAAACAGACTCCAGTTAGCTTGTTTCAGTTTCCACCTGCCATGAGTTTGCTCAAGGTTGTCTGAATCATATTTTAATAAAACCGGAAAATGGTCGCTGCCATGGAGATCTTCTAAAACTGTCCATTTAAAATCCAAAAGTAAGGAGGGATCACAGATCGATATATCAATGTGGGACAAAGAAGCGGTTCTCGAACAGGAAAACGTTGGAGCACCCTCGTTCTAGATTCAAGGAGTCTAAAATGTCTTCAATTATTTTCCCCTGAGAATCGATACGATCGCTACCCCACAGGGGAGAGCGTCCATTAAAATCTCCCAACAACAAAAAAGGGGTAGGTAGCTGTTGGATCAAATTCTCAAGGTCATTTTTATTTACATTTATTGATGGGGTTAAATATATAGAACAAACTGTGAGGGATTTAAAAAGAGATACTCTGGCTGCAACTGCTGGTAAACTTGTATTAAGTGAAATTGGGTTAAATGGGACGTTTCTATGAAAAAAGAGTGAAACGCCTCTAGAAGATACACAATCTAGAGACGAATAACCAGTAATATCTATAAGCTGTTTCTTGGATAAGAGAGTTTCCTGAATGGCCAACACTTCAGGTCGATGCTCTGTCAGCAGACAGCATAGCTCCTCATAATTTGCCCTTACCCCTCGGATATTCCATTGTAAAATGGCCATAAAAATGAAGTAAACAAATGCTAAAATTTTCATCTCTGATAGCACAATTACGTCTCTTTAGCTTTCGGACCCTCGTCCATCTCCTCATGGTCCATCAACCCCCCAAAACGGTTCTCCGTTTCGAGAGGTTGATGGTGCTTGGAAGAAAGGGGTCCAGGCCTTCGATTTTTCGTCAAAGCCCCGGAACCCGAACTGCCAGCCGACTTCCTCCACTTCTCCCCAGCACCAGACTTTCTATCTTCCTTCTCTCTTTCACCTCTTCCAACCTTTCCCTCTCCTCCTCTGACGCTCCTCTGTTGAGCCACTAAAATCTTTGCCGCCTCTGCGACTACTCGGTCGCTGAAACCTGCCGTTGATGGTGCGGCGGCTGGAGGCGTGGCCTCCTTCGTGGCAGGAGTGACGGCTTTAAATACGGCCGTCTGCGTGTTTGGATTAACGGTTTTTGACGTGACCGTCTGCACGTTCTCCAGTGTGTTCAATGGGGCTGGAGAGACCCCCCTGTGACTAAACGCTGTGATCATTTTCTCAAGACTATCCATTCGTTTGCATAACACTTCCAAAATCTGACTCATTTTATTCATAAAGGTTTCCACCGTCCGATGTGTAGTAGACTCCGTAAGAGGCGTGGAACCTGCCACTGACGCAAAGGATCTTTCTAAATGAATGGGTCTCTTTTCCAGTACTTTCTTTCTGGCGTCCCCGAAGGAGCACCCCTCAGTGGCCCGTATCTTTTGAATTTCAAGCTCCAACTGCCACTGAGGGCAGTCTTTGGAGCTGGAAGAGTGCTGCCCCGCACAATTGACACAGCATATGGGGTCTTTGCACTCACCTTCGTGTTTGTCTTTGGCGCACTCTCTGCAAGTTTCTTTGTTTTTGCAGGACTTGCTACCGTGGCCAAACCTTTGGCAACGGTAGCATCGCAAAGGCGAAGGTGTGAAAGGGGTCACCTTCACCCTAAGATATCCCACCCTGATTGACTCCGGCAACTTGGCCATGGCAAAAGTCACAAAAAGAGTATTGGTTGGGATACGTTTAGATCCCTTGGTGACAAATACCCTCTGTACAGCTGTGACCCCCTGTCTGGAGAGCTCGTCACTGATTTCTAAATCGGACATTTCAATCAAGTCCTGGCATCGGATGACTCCCTTGGAGGAATTCAACCGTCCATGTACAGAAACTTTGATTTGTCTGTCAATAAAGACGGTCAAATTCCTCTTTAGCAGACAATCCGATGCCCTTTTGGTTGAGCACTCCACCAGATAGGCCCCAGATCTCAGTTTTCTCACATCTTTGAAACCAACCATGGAAATGGACTGAAAACCCTTATGGATGGCAAACGGGGACAGCTTGCCTAGTGGCAGAGCCGAATCCGTCCCCTCCACAACCAAAAAACGAGGCCAGGCCCCATCCACACCAGATCAGATGCACAAGCTTTTTGCCGTATGTCCAAATCACTGTCCGTGTCCGAGTCCGGTCCGTCATCACGCAGTCGTCTTTTATTAGTAGATGCCATGATTTTAAAGTAGTAAATCATCCCCCCCTGCTCCCCACCCACCACGGAGTAACAAGGGGATGCGTCCAAGCGGAAAGTCCAGCAAGGGAACGCACCAGGGCTACAGGGGGGATATACACCCAGACAATCCCGCACTGCCACTACGGTTTTGTTCAAGTTTGACCCATGAGCCGCAGCCTTCTAGCAGAGCTAGGGCAATACACGACCAGCCGCTTGACTGACGCGGGCCACGCCAGCCTCCCGTCTAGGAGAAGTCCGGGCCAAAAAGATGTGTTAGTGTGAGGGACCGCAGCCCCTCAGTGACCTCAGCCTCCAGGATCCCATTCTCCCCCGACACGGGTTGCCCTGCACGGCAAACGCAGAGGGCCAAGAGAAGGCCACAGAGAAAAAGAAGGGTAGGAAAAGAAGGAATGATTGGGAAAAGAAAGACAGGAAAAGTCCGGTAAGGCAGAAGAGAGGAAGTCAAAACTGCACAGTTTAGTGGGAGAATTTATGTGTGAAAAGAATATAGATGAAAGGACCAATAAGACAAAAACAAGACAAAAGAGAAGAAAAAGGGGTAGGCAACTTTGTCACCCAGCCAGAGAGAGGCTGAGGTCCACCCCCGGCGCGCGGAGCCAAGCCCGTGGGGGCACAGACCGAGCTAAACATACAGACCGAGCTAAACATGTATTAAGATTAGTCATTATTTTTATTAGCAGTAGTAGTATTATTAGCAGCAGCAGTAGTAGTAGTAGTAGTAGTAGTAGTAGTAGTAGTAGTAGTAGTAGTAGTAGTAGTAGTAGTGATTTTAACTCAGTTCATCAGAACAGTTACAATAAACCTGTCAGGGACCAGCTGGTAATGGGCATCTGCTCTTGTTTTCGCCTGAATTTGTAACTCTGCATGTACCCACGAATCCATACTGCAGTAGTCGAGCTGTTTAACATAAGATAACGCCCTTTTAGCTAATTCTTACTATATTTACTTTGACTTGTACGTAGCCAGTTAGCCAGTTAGGCAAAACCATTTTATGGGCAAGACATTTAGTAAATATTCTTCTTCTTCTTCTCCTTCTAATTATTTGTTTAATATTATTTTTTTTATTCTCATATTATTCATAATAATATTAATATATCTGGGAAAAGAACTGATTGACTTGAACTCAGTTGATCAGAACAGCTACAATAGAACCTATCATGGAACCAGCTGGGGATCGGCGTCTGCTCTTGTTGTTGCCTGAATGTGTATCTCTGCATGTAAGCTTACCCACGAATCCATAATGTAGTCGTCCGTGTTAATATGAGCGTTATAAAAATGCTTTATGGTTACCTATGACCGTCAACGGTTCATTCGGTCCCTTTTCATTTGTCAGTACTTAATCATATGTGAACAGATCAACTAACAAAAGCGTGAAAGACCGCACGAAGTGACTCTCCGGCTTCTCCTTCTAGGCGTGGAATGTAGGTGGCAAAACACATTGATGACAAACATACAGCGTGAGACCCCGCGCACTCATAGGCTACATATAAAGAAAAAATCGGGTAATATGAAACGGAGAGTAGGTTTAATATAATTTTGAAACGTGAAGAAACTCTCCAGCGAAAAGACAAACGCCACCAGAGTTCCAATTTCTGTGACTTGGTTCACACACACACACACACACACACACACACACACACACCCACACACACACACACACACACACACACACACCCACACACATGCACACACACACACACACCCACCCACACACACACATTTTTTGTAGAAACGACGTTGTGATGACTGTCGTAAAACTCTACATACATTATTTTGACACACTTACCATCATTTTGACATTATTTTAACATTTTGCCATTTTTTGAAGCTATCCCTAACCCTAACCCTAACCCTAACCCTTAACGTAACCCTAAGCCTAACACAGATCTAATCCTAACGGAACACTATTTTGACATCAAAATAACGGGGCCGTCAAAAGAAAGTACGTAGAGTTTCAAGTGTATGTCAGAGTAACGTCGTTTCTACTTGCCCACACGCACACGCTCTCTCTCTCTCTCTCTCTCTCTCTCTCTCTCTCTCACACACACACACACACACACACACACACACACACACACGCACTCTCTCTCTCTCTCTCTCTCTCTCTCTCTCTCTCTCTCTCTCTCTCTCTCTCTCTCTCTCTCTCTCTCTCTCTCTCTCTCTCTCTGCATGCTGTAAACCACTGTGTAATTTGTTGTGTCAATATCTTGTCATCATCTGTCCACCATTCGCCGACAAAGACTAGTTCCCCCCTTTGGATATAATACTGTAGTAACTTTTAATCCCTTCCAATCGCAAATGGGTTTCTACGGTTTCCTGATTCAAACGACGTCCTAGAAAGGGAAAGCGTGGTTCGATCCCTTGTGTGTCTGAGGTAAATTTTGTGAAACGTTTGCATTAAACTGTATGATTACATATAGAAGAATGGCTGGCCATTCCCTAATAGTCCTGACAGCTTTGTAATTAATGCCGAAAACATTATTGACCAGACTGGAAGGTTAATGGAGATTGCTACGGAAACAAGCCGATCGTGGTGTTTACGTTGAAATTGAGATTGCGCAAGAGCAGTTATAGAATGTACCGTTACGGCTTGATCAAACCTACCGAAATAACATTTTTATTTAGAGGAAGGCAAAACTGTAAATGCTATCACTTCAATGTAAATGAGAAACTGCATTTGTGGTGGACACCGGGGTAAAATGGGGTACTTAACACAAAAACATAAACAGAATGACGCACATCAAGACGCAGAATAATTGGTTTACATGAATACAAACCTTGGTTATCTCACAACATTATAGCAAAACAAAAAGATTGTAGCAAGTCATTTCAATAATTTATTGAACTTCAAAATACATAACCCATTGCACCCCATTCTGCCCCATACCTTGGGCAAAATGGGGTACCACATTGGGGCGAAATGGGGAAGCATAAAAATGAAATTAAGCTGATAGAAAAAGACCTTAATTGTTGCTAAAATAAAATAAAATTGAAAATTACGACGTGCTGCTTATGGGGAAGCATAAAAATGAAATTAAGCTGATAGAAAAAGACCTTAATTGTTGCTAAAATAAAATAAAATTGAAAATTACGACGTGCTGCTTATGGGGAAGCATAAAAATGAAATTAAGCTGATAGAAAAAGAACTTTGTTGCTAAAATAATATAAAATTGAAAATTACGACGTGTTGCTTTTCGATTGTTTCTGTTTGTTTCAAGTATAACTGTGCATTTTACAAGTGAACAGAGATGTGTCAATCATCATCACACAGTTCGCACTTAATGACAGGGAGTTCCGTATCCTCGTCAAGCCCGGCACATGAATATAGGCCTACAACGAAAATAATAGCCCATTCTAGGTCTAGATTGTGTAGGCTACGCATGGATACTACATGGTCAGTGGGCTACGCTGCTGCACCAACGTGACTTTCCATCAGGGGCAAGTAACCAAAGCTATACTGTCAAAAGAAGGTCTGCTAGAGGCTAGGCAGGCGGTATTTAAAGAGTCAAATTAGAAATTACCAGTCTCCAAAACAAAACACACTATTAATCTTTTATCTTGAGATAGACTTCTTTTTTTTTTCACACTTTGAACGTGACCTCAGACACACTTTAAGAATGGCTTGACCGGATTTCTGATCTTTTGACACGGGCGTTTCATTTCAGTACAGCTTGCGTGGATTCACCGTACTGGTGAGGTCTTCATAAAGGATCTCGATCTGTGCTATGCCGGATGGTTTCTGCACACCTCTTCACTTCTTATTCTGCTCAAGGTAAGAGATACCGAGGATTTTAATCAGAGCTATCTATACACTGTT
>CM072517.1:43995698-44140698 GCA_036898135.1 Oncomelania hupensis | reverse complement strand
TTATTTTTGTTTCAATTTCAAAATCCAATACAAGATAATCTCCAAAGAATAGGTCTACACTCTCTTAAAGGCAAATATGACATCTCAAAATGTGAAATACATCTTTAGTTGTTCTGAATTGAATATTGTCGTTAACATGATCATCTTGATGATGATGATGATGATGATGATGATGATGATGATGATGATGATGATGATGATCTTGATGATGATGATGATGATGATGATGATGATGATGATGATGATGATTATTATTACATAATGATGATGGTGATGATGATGAAAATGATGAGGATGATGTTGATAACCCCTCTGATGATGATGATGATGATGATAATGATGATGATGATGATGATGATGATGATGATGATGATGATGATGATGATGATGATGATGATGATGATAATAATTAGTATTATTATTATTTACTTTTTAAAAATATATTTACATTTATTTTTTTTTCTTCACTTTTTGGCTGGTATAGTCCCGTGTCCAGGACAGCTGGGCACCAACTGCGACTTTGACCCTTCAGACTGCGATGCTGTGAATGATCCATACGCCTGTGACATCAACCTTTCCGTCAGGATTTGTGGTAAGAACCTTAAGGCCGGTACAAACTGGTTTAGTCTTTTGTAGAAAAAGTTAGCGTTTTCAAACACTGGATTATCACGTAGAAAAGGAACTAATAGCTCAGTGTTCCCAGTGAAGAGTTCCCGTCCAAGTTAACAGTATAACACTGCCTTATACTTTGAAAGCAAGGTGACAGTCTTTCTGAAATACTTTCTTCCACTCTATAGAGGAGGCCCACTGTTAGTTGATGTTGGACACGAGCAGGGGCGGATCTAGAGGGAGTGGGGGGGGGAGGTTCCAAAAATTCCTGACCCCCCTCCTCTTCCCGCCTTTCTTCCACCCCACCCCCCACCCCCCCCCCCAAAAAAAAAAATTAAGAACAAAAAAGAAAAGAAAAGAAAAAGATAAGAATAAAAAGTTATAAAATTAAATTAAAATAAATAAACTGAAATTTTAACAAATCGTTTTCTTTATCTTGGTGTTACTTGAGGCGATGTCTATTCAAAGCCTATGGGTGTTTGCGGTCGAAAGACGTATCTTATTACTACGCATGGTTACGTCCCTTTGCGTTCCTTTCACTTCCGTTTAATAATAATATTATAATAATGGACATTTATATAGCGCTATTACTTGTCTTTTTATAGACAAGCGCATAGCGCTTTACATTAAAAAAAACAACATGAAACAACTTACAATATTGCATTAGAAATTATACAATGAGAAAAAACCCACATGCAAAATCAGACAATACATAAAGTTAACCTTCTGCAAACAAGTCATCACACTCACAACAAAATCCACAAGCATAGCCAAAAGCAGAACAAATATGTGTTGAGGCTAGGGTCTAAAGAATGAAGAATTTAGTCAAGATAGGAGAGTTTGAAGAGGTGAGATTTTAGAGCTTGCTTGAAAGGATGTTGTCTGTTTGTGTCTGATGTTGGCTGGAAGAGTGTTCCATTGTCTGGGTGCACAATAGGTGAATGCTCGTTCTCCGTACATTTTGGTGTTAGTTTTTTGCATGCAGAGTGTGCGCGAGTCAGAAGAAGAGCGAAGGATGCAAGAAAGGACATAGAGAGACAACAGATCTGACAGATATGAAGGGCAGGTTCTAGAGAAGAAATTGTGGCACAGTACGGACAGTTTTATATTTGATGCGGGCCTCTTTGTGTAGCCAATGAAGCTTACGGAGTATTGGAGTGTTGTGATAGCGCCTTTTTGCCCTGAAGACTACCCGAGCTGCACAATTCTGGACTTTTTGAAGTTTGTCTATGAGATGACTCGGGCAGGGAGCCAGTAGGGCATTACAATATTCTAGCCTAGACAAAACTAAAGCACAGGCTAAGGTGATGGTTGCTTGACAGGTCAAGTAGCAGCGAATGAAGCTGATCTGACGCAAGGCAGCTTACGCCGATTTACAAACTTGTGCAACATGGAAATCAAGTGTCATGTCATTCGACATAAAAAAGCCAAGATTTCGGGGCTGACTGAGCGAAAGAAATGTCATGCTGTCCTACGCTTAAAGTGGTAGGCAAGGGAAAGCTGAGGCAGTTCTGGTCTTTTTGAACAGGAGAACCTCTGTTTTCTCATCACTGAGCTTTAACTTGTTTTGTTTTATCCAGGATCGGACGTCAGAAATGCAATTCTGCACAGTCTGGACATTAGCATCGATTTGCACCGGAAGACTTCATTTTAATTTAAGGCACTAAATTTCCACCAAGTGGAGATACTATTCATACAGAAAACCCCGACGTCACCCCAACGGGGGTCGCGGGCGTGCGTGAACGGGGAACCCAGCAGGTCACTAAATATAGACAGGTGCGCAAGTAAACTTAATAATCTCCAGCCCTAGCACAACGTGATACCTTGCGATATTCACAAGACATTCTATCGTGTGTTTTTTTACGTCTGTACGTAGAGGGGGAAAGCTACTTCGATCTCTGAAGATCAGAGTGACTCCAAAGATATACCTCATAAATAAACAATAGTTGACACAGACGCCCCCACACCCCACCCACAATCCCGTTGTGACATTCTGGCTAAAACAAACAAACAAACTAGTGTGTTTTGGCCGTAGGGATGTAATTGTTTATTAATGCGCTCGCTTGCCTGCTTTAGCAAACCAAAAGCCAAGGCGAGGCCTGACATTGACAGGTGTAATTGTTGGGTAGACATATGCCATAGTAAAGGGGTTGACAGAGCCTCAGTAAAGGTGTTTACAGATGCCATAGTAAAACATATAGACACTGAGATAGGCTAAACAATAAAGAACACGCTGCGTAGCTGAGGATGGGGGCCCCCCCCCCCCCCCCCTCCCACCTTCCTAACCAACCTCCCTTTCTCAACCCCCTAGTCTCAGCTACGCAGTGTGAGTCATGCACTGTAACTATGCTAAACGTGGCTAAGCAGTTAGGATATATATGTAATACGATCCTCAGAATACCATCCTTTACACTTCTTCTCAGCCCGCTGAACGCGCACCAGCGTCAGCATGATTTAAACAGTAGCGAAACAGGCCGTATAAGCTTATTGTGTTTTAGTCCCGGTCCCCGATGGCTTAGGCGGGGAATTATCTCTCTTTCCATATATTTGAGATAGTCGGGAATCAGAACGAGCCAAATGTCTGTCTGTTGGCCTGTCTGTAGGACCAGCGCACGTCATATCTCAACAACCACTGAACGGATTTTGACCAAACTTCACAGGCACATTACTTAGATTAGTGGCCAGCCTCCCGCGCCATCATATCTGCTCTACCGGAAAGGCCGAGGTCGTCGGAGTCACTTTATTGCTAGAACACGTTTTGCAAAAATTTAAAAAGACAACAAAAAGACACACAAAAACAAGCTGTACCGATTTTGTATATTTTGGTATACTACTTCAATTTATGGCCAATCATTCAGTAGCAGTCTGGTTGTGTCAGTCAGTCGGTCGATCTTTCGCTCTGAATTTCACTTTTTTGTTGTTCAAAACACTTTTCTGGAGGAGGAGGGGGGGGGGGGGGATTATCTCGAGAATGACTGGGCATCCTTGATTATATTTACTCTGCAGATACTTTACCTTTCTGCGAAGCCTTTTATGTTTACATTTTGCACTTTCTCAAAGGTCAACGTAGCTGTGATTCATTATTTTCTAAACACATTTTGCCCTATCTTTAAAAATTGTTAGTGCCTATTTATATATATTTTTTTACAATATTTTCTAATGACGTTTTGCGCTTTATCTAAAAATTGGCTGAAACGATTGTTTGCTTGCAGATAGTGGACCACCATTCCGTGTTTTCAATTGTTATTTATTTATTTATTTATTTTGGTTTTATAACATAAAGCTGAATTATAACATAACGCGCCAAGAAAATGTAAACTTTTTGAAAGTGCTGATTTTTAGGAATATGTAAATACATTTGAATGGCTCGCCATCGTGTTTTCGTTTCCTTTTTCTTACTACATATGGTACAGGGTTTGTCCCATGCAGAACTTTTTCAAGTTGTATAGCGATGTGGGTGGAGATTGCATAAATATAATTAATGAAGAAAGGCTAGATCAAGCGAGGATAACCCTCACAATGTGGCACAAACAAGTCTACCATACGGCTCTATGCCACAATATATCTTTTAAAATGTACGTAAATAATTTTTTTTTTACGCGTTTAACTGTCGTTATGCAACGAGGAGAAAGAAATGAGGGTTTTCTTCGGGTACTCCGATTTTCCCCCTATCGTCCATAATGGTGGTGGTATTGGAGGCAATCAATCTAAAATTTTCAAAATGTAAAAAAAATATGAATTTTATTCCGACTTCTGTAACAGCGATCTATCTCTTAAGATCGGCGCGCTTTGAGTTCCATTGAAGAAAAAGCGCGTAATAGCATCCTGCATTATTATTATTATTATTATTATTATTATTATTATTATTATTATTATTATTATTATTATTATTATTATTATTATTATTTCCATTATTATTATTATTAAACGTGGGACAAATAATTCGAGCCAGAGAGGCAAGACAATAAGGAGAAATGAGGGATGGGGAGAAAAAAGGTCAGCATACTAACGAGACCGCCTGATGGGAACATACTTTCGCAGCATCATAATTGTTACTTACTATGAGAAGTAGGGTGCATTGGTTTTCTATTCGGGCTAAGCCGCCACGTGACTGGGCTAAACCGCCACGTGACTGGGCTAAACCGCCACGTGACTGGGCTAAACCGCCACGTGAACATAATCAAGGGTGAAGCGGGTCGTCAAGGTGGAAGCAGTGTTCTTTCTACGAAGAGATAAAACATTACCCCACAGGCAGCTGTTTTGTTGCTCTTCCCCGACGCCCATCCTTGCCCGTTTTGAGCCGAACAGTTTAGCTCTGGCCATAAACCAGGCTAGCAAGCCAATCAACAGGGTCAGCGCCCGATTTTAATGTAGGCCTATTAGTTGCGCATCGACCGAGTAAGCCCTGTGTTGCAGGCCAGATTGTACCCCACCTGGAATGTACCCCGCGTATAAACTGGTCTAACCCGGACTATACCCTCGTATAAATTGGCCTAGCCCAGATTATACTACATGAGGGGCCGGGTAGCTCAGTTGGTAAGAGCGTCTTGCTAGTAACCGAAAGGTCGCTGGTTCGAAACCCGGATTGGTCAACGTGTGATCATATTATTTTCCCCTTTACCAACAACTGGCCCGCTGGTGTCAGTATAAATCGGTCCAGTAGTCACCTATATGCGAAAGTGTCGTGTGACTATAATCTACATACAAACAAACAAACATATACTACGTTTTTTAGTTACTATATTCCAACATTGTCCCCTATACGCATTGTGTCTGGGGACGTTAATCTACCTACCTACCTACCTATACTCCGACCCTCGCATGTGGGTATCCGAGGTAATGAGCTTGCCGACCGGGCCGCTGCGGTCGGTTCGTCTGGACTTGCCTGTACTTCACTTTTGGTTGATCCTTCCCCTTTACGCTTTGGTGTCGGGGACGTTAATTTAATCCTGGTTGATCCTTCTTATCCTGAGATCAAGGGCGCCGTTGGCAATGCGCTGCGGTCGGCCTGGGACGCTCGATATTCTCTCTGGGTAGAGGAAGGGATCGGTCGCCCACTTCTCGAAGGGCGCCGTCCCTTTCCGCTGTTTTGCTCTGCCCCTGGTCCTGTCAAAATAATCGCACGTACTTCGGCTCTGTTCGGGTTTTTGGCGCGCTAGGTTCCTCGACACTAGCTACGTCTGTGGATAAACTATTGATTTCGACCCCTATCTTTTTCACTGCCCTCCTCTTTGCAATAATTTCAATTCATTCCGGTTGGTTTGCTCCCTGCGGGGTATCGGCCCCGGCTGGACTGATCTTATTACTTATTCCACTGCCGCGGATCCCGCCCTACTGCAGCTGTTGGCGGCCCGCTGGGTGTACAGTTCTGCTGTGGCTGTTATTTGTGAGAAAATGCCTCATAAAATGTTGTCTAAGACCAATAAAACCTACGTCATCTTCATTGTGCACAATCTCATAGTGACTCAGATTGTCTGGTGTGGCGGGACGACTCCATGGCGTAACTTGCCGTTTCTCGTTCCTCGGCCATTGCCCTTGATATGGCCGTTGACTGACGGGTGCACGCGTGCTCGTCCGCTCCAGCTAAGCCGGCGGTCTTAGTGTTTTTGCCTTGTTTTTATTCTTTTTAATTCAATTTTAAACTGTTGGCTTCTGCGGTGCATGGGAGGTGTCTGTTCCTAATCCTTCGCTGCCGGCTGCACCGGCCGGTGCGCTTATTTTATCAAAATTTATAGCATTTTCCGGTTTTAATCACCAATAGGCTTTTACTTTATTTATCCAACCTCATTTTATTCTATTAGTTCGGTGAGAGGTCTGGGGGGGGGGGGGGGGGTATTTATCCTTCTCTCCCCTCTTTGTTGTCGTCACACCAACCGGTGCCTCGGTTTTATAATTGTTAAAATCTGTTAGATAATAGCTACTCCGTGACTTATGTTTTGTGTCCCTGCTATTTATGTAATTAGTATTAAATTTTATTTATTCACTTGTTTTTAAAGTACTTATATTAATTCCTTCTTTTTTATCTATCTTAACTTTATCAGTCAGGTGCGGGGAGTGGGCGGCACTTATTTTTTCCTGCCCCCCCCCCCACCTTCCCCCCTCCCCTCCTGCAGCACCAGTCGGTGCCTTGCTTTCACAACTCTTACATTTTTTTTTTTAAATTTTATTTTAGATAACAGCATCCCTGGGACTTACGTCTTGTGTCCCTGCTATTTACGTTTTTTTAGAATTAATTCTTATGTTCACTTGTTTTTACGGACCACTCGGTTTCACTGTACTAGGCTATCAACGGCCCCCATTGGACTACACTATGAGGTTGCCCTACATGGCTGTGTGCGCACGGGGTCTTCCATACTGTGTCCGTTTGGCCGGGATCGTCTCAGTACCTTTTTAAATTTGGTTTTGTATCTCCTATCCTATCCTATCCTGTCCCGTAACCCGAAGGTCGTAGGGGCACCACAGATGATCGTTTAACCAGCATACTCCATCTTTCTCTGTCCTCAGCAGCCCTGATGGCTTCGATCAGTGTCAAACCAGGCCATTCTCGATTGTTGTCATCCCACCTCTTTTTCGGTCTCCCTCTTCTTCTACCTCCTTGCACTGTGCCTTGCAGAATGGTCTTTGCAAGGTCTGATGATCTGGTAACGTGGCCATACCATCGGAGTTTCCGTTTCTTCACCACTGTGAGCAGGTCATCGTATTGTCCAATGGCTTGTGTGATGGTCTGTCGGACTTCGTCGTTGGTGATGTGTTGGGTATAGGAAATGCCCAGAAGTCTTCTGTAGCACCTCATCTCCATGCTTTGTATTCTTCGTTGTAGATCTGCTGTGAGGGTCCATGCTTCGCAAGCATATAGGAAGACGGAGATGACAAGGGAGCGCAGCAGTCTTACCTTGGAATGTAGAGTGATGGTCCTGTCTTTTCAAATGGGCTTCAACCTTGTCAGGGCAGCAGTTGTTTGTGCGATCCTGGAGAGGACTTCCTGTCGGGACCCATTGTCTGATACAATGGTTCCTAAATATTTGAAGCTATGCACTGTGTTGAGGGATTGGCCTTGGACTTTGATGTCCGTGTTGATGCCATTGGTGTTGTTGGTCATCATTTTGGTCTTCTCTGCACTTATTTCCATTCCATAAGCTCTGGAGGTGGTGTCAAGCCTCTGTAACAGCTGTTCAAGTTCTTGTTCCTCTCCAGCCAATCCATCAATGTCATCCGCAAAACAAAGATTGGAGATTGCTCTACCCCATATGCTGACTGTGTCTTACCCCTTGGGGTCATGAGCAATCTTGCCACTGTAGATTGTTCTAACCTATAAAGGGTACAGTGAAAGCCCCAGTTGAAAACCTGTCTTGCCTTTGTAGGCATGACAAATTAACTGCGGCAACAGTTCCCCCCGTTGGAGTGCCGGGGGTTTCAGTATAAATAGTATCCCCACTTTCTGGAAATTTAGTGCTTTAAATTCCCACTGTCGCTGTCTTCCTCATTTGCTCTTTCCCATTCCCGATCTGTCCTACCACTCTGCTATACTATATTCTTCTTCGCTAGATCAATGACCTACCTTTTTTCTTGAAAACTCTTCCTGGACAAGACTCCTTGTTTGTGTATGAGGTCTGTTGGATCAGCTTGGGAATGTTGGACGCTTTCTGCCGGGTGGTCACTAGGGCTTCCTATGAATGTACTATTTAGCACTATAGGCATTTTATATGTATGTTTTTTTGTTGATGATTTATAATGATGTTTGTATTCTATTTTGTTTTTTGTAATCGGGGAGTTCGCGTAGTTGAGGTCAACCCTCAGCCGTCCCTCGCGTGGGATGTCTTTATTGTAAAGTGACTGGCTGGTGGAGGGCATTCAATTTTCCCACTGGGGTTGTTTCAACAGATCTTTTATGCGGATCGGGGGTTGTCCGGTCCTGATTTGGCTCGGAAGAGTCCGCTGGACCTAAAGCAATAATAAATCAATCAATCAATCAAAGACTGTGCCTTCGTGATCTGCAAGAGCATCTGACATGATGCGCTCTAGGAAGAGGTTGAAGAGTGTTGGAGAGAGTAGGCATCCTTGACGCACACCGATTTGTATCTCATTTGGGCAATTTTAACTTTTGGATGGGTGAGGTGTATGGGAAGTACTTTTTTTCCTCTACTCATGCGTTGCCCATTGCACCAGTTGGTGCTCCTTTTTGTATTTTCCAAATTTTTAATTATTAGCCTTTTAGTGACTCAAGTTATTGTGTCCCGGCCATCATGTTTATTCAGTCTTTATTCTTACGATTTTTACGATTTTCATTTTAGGTGTGTATGGTATGTGGCTGCTATTGCCCCTTCCCTTCCCCGTCTTGTTGATAAGCATCGTACAGTTTTATCCTAGACTATTTTAACTGTGGTTCTGAAATTTTAATTGTAACTCTTATTGCCCTTTCCATAGGGTTCCCATAGTTTGCCTTCTTAAACCCAAGTCCCCTATACGCCTCGGTGTTAGGGAGGGTAATTTACCTAATTCCAAAGTATACTCCGTATAAACTGGCCTAGCCCAAACTATACCCCGAGTGTACTCTGACCTAAGCCCGTGTAACCCTCTCCTGCCCACTTTAACACCTTTCCACGGACGACCAGAGAGAGAAATAGAAACGTCTTTGCTTAAATGTTGCACACGTTTTGCCACTCGATGTTCAGTAACTGCGTGTGGCACACGTGAGCGGTTTGATAGTTTAATTTTTTTCTTCTTTTTGTTATTTTATTTTCTTAAGACTGTGTTGTAATTGTCCCGATGCACCCAGAGATATAGATATAAATACGCAAACGGCCGTGTACAAACACTTTAGTAAACTCTGTTCACAGATGCGTATATTCCGGGCAGGGGGTGAATCCGGCCTGGGCTAATCTATACTCAGGAGGTTAAACCGGCCTAGGCTACCTGTTACACCGGGTCCATATCGCGTGTAAAAACAAGTGTACTAAAAGTCTTTGCAGGGCTAGCGAGGTGGCTGTGACGGTGGGTCTATTATTACTGAGCTCTGCACAGTGGAATACCATTACCCACTCGTCTATCGTCTGCGGAGATCGGCTAGTATAATCACCCTGTGACTGATCTTAATACATTTATATGTTTAGCTCGGTCTGTGTGCGGATAGGGTTATAGAGATAGGGAAGAAAATGGTAAAAGATTCACTGACACACTAGCTCTCGCACGGCAATGAAACATAGGTAGTCCAGCTACTTGTTAACAGTAAATATCACACATTTATTTACTCTATTCTATACATAATTCTCTAAACACTCTATTAACTTAAATGTCCAAGTTCACTTCGAATAGTTCGTTCCTTGATGGGTCTATGCTGCTACTGTTCTTGATATTTGCTACTGTCTCATCATTGGGCTATTTGTTCTGGTTGGCCTAATTTCTGGAGAGTGGACTACAGCACAGTCCTTCTAGGGCAGTGTTTGTGCACGTCTTTAGTGTCACTTAACTGAATATTTGTGGTGTGGTGATGGTGTCTCCTCCTTGGTTGTTGACTATTGGGCTATCGGAGCTCAGTGCTCGATGTTCCCCTGCAGGCCGAATGTCAGGGTTGACTCTTAGTGGTCTATCCCTGCCTCGGACCAACTAACCTGCTCGTCTTTTTGACAATGTCAGGTTGTGGCTATACTGCGATGAATGAATTTCACCCGTCACCTGCTAGTCTTCTACTAGAGAGATCTTTCATAGCGTAGCTCCTTCTCGTGTAAGGTTCAGACAAAGCATGACTCCCTAGACTTGCGGTCAGCCACAGCCCGCGAAAATCTCGTCCAATACCCGTGGCGCACTCTAGCGGGGGAGGCTATACGTCAGCAGGATGAGGTCACTGCCTACCTATGCTTAGCACACAACTGACTTCTGTCCTCTGCTAGGAAGCTACTTTACGTTACACAGGCTTAAGCAGGCTAAACTATTTAAGGCGTGAATCCGTGGTGCAGGGTCTAAATAGCCGCTCGTGACAGTGGCGCAGTGGATTAGTCGCCGGTATCCGTTGCTGAAGGTGGCGGGTTTGATTCTCGCAAGGGGCGAACTTATGTGACTTAGGTACGAGACTATTCAGGTCACCTAGGGTTTTCTCCGAATGCTCAGGTTTCCAATCTGGAATTGTACAAACAAAAATTTTCGATTTTCTTTCCTTCTTCTAATAGCGACTTGTCTTAACACCACATGTTTGAGCGACGAATGTGTGTGTAATGTGTATGCCTGTAACATGTGAGCGTGGTATGTTGACTACAGGTCGCAGCGCATTGAGCCTGATTTAGGTATAAGGCGCCTATATCACCTTTTTTTTTTTGTAAACGCTGTTTATGAAAAGAATTTATATGAAACAATTAAAAGGGAAAACAAAATGTAACAAGATGGCAAGCCATTCAAATGTATTTCGAGACGCTCACGCACATAATCGATAAAATAAGACTTTTCAAAAGAGTTTATTATCTTGGTGGTTTCGTGACTCCGCTTTATCCTAAAGAATCAAAAGGAAAACATGGAATGATGGACCACGATCTGAACTATCTGCAAGCCAAAACATTATCAAAATCGGATCAGCCCATTTTGAGATAGGTTACAACGAAAAAAAAAAAAGTGTTTCGAAAATGGTGAAGCACCATGACCTTGACCTTTTGAGAAAGTACAAATGCGAATGATCCAACTCGCTTAGCAGTAGTTAACATTTGTAAGCTTACAAAGTAAAAATGAAGAATATATTTTTTCAGCTATTCTTGAGATAAGGTCAACAGTGTGTTTTTTTGAACAAAACAGTGAAATCGGGAGTGACGTACCGACCGACAATTACGCTGCTTCTGAAGGGTGGCCCATGATTCGAAGTACCTGTATACCAAACTTCAACAAAATCGCTTTCCACCGTTATTTTTGTTGTTGTTGTTGTTGTTGTTGTTGTGATATTGAGCAAAACGTGTTTGGCAACCAAATGAGTTCAATGGCCTTGACCTTTGCGGTGAAGCAAATAATGTTGGCACGGGAGGCAGGCCACTAACCTAGGTAATGGCCTTAGGAAGTTTGGCCACAATCTGTTCAATGGTACTTGAAACATAGCCGGAGAAAGAGGGGGGATAAGAAGAGGAGGGTTCAGAACAAGCCAAATGTCGGTCTGTCGCGCGGCGGAAGCGCGACAGACCGACATTTGGCTTGTTCTGAACCCTCCTTTTCTTCTGACTATTTCAAAGTATTTCCAAATATGTCTGGAATTACCCCCCCCCCCCCCCCACCAAAAAAAAAAAAAAAACCAAACCAAACAAACAAACAAACAAACAAAATAAATAACAATGACACCCCCACCCAGTTAAGGAGGGATTACAAGCTTTCCATGCATGGCAATTTCAACTTCAGTGTGTATGCGGGCAGGGTATATGTGTTTGGTACCAAACTATCAGTGTGTATTTTCCAGTGCTCAGTCTACTCAACAGCGGCGCCTCGTGCTCTTCTAACTCGCAGTGTCCCGTAGGGTCATCCTGCTCTGTCTCTTGTCAACCGTGTCAGTCACCGTACGAGGACAACACCAAGATCTGCAGTGAGTACACAAACGCACACACGTACGGACACAGGCACATCCATCAAGACGCACACTCACCAATCCTCCAACCCCTCTCACAAACTAACACATACAATTTTTAGTATTTTTGTGAATAAATATTTGTTGACTTGACAGCTACTTCCACATGATTGTGTGCTCCGGGCATGAACTTCGTCATAGATTAAACAGCTTACACTATAAATTATGAAATTAAATCCTCTGGCACTCTTGTCCCCTATACGCATTGTGTCCGGGGACGTTAATCGACCATAACATAACAATCTGGCACTGTCACCCTTCTCGGTGAATTACGCAAGGATTATGTGCTTTCTGGTGTTTGATTTTTTTCCCAGATATCATTTGGATATACTTTGAAATAGTGATCAATCAGAACGAACCAAAAGTCGGTCTGTCCTTTGGTCGATTCGTCGCAAGCCATATCTAAAGAACCACTTGACAGATTTTATTCACATTTCATAGGAACATTGCATGGGTTAGTTGCCAGTTTCCCGTACCATCACATTTGCTCTACCTCAAAAGTGAAGGTCGCGAGAGGTCAAAACTGTCAACAAAAACAACAACAATAAAACCGTTTTGCTCTGCATCTCTAAAACGCCTGATCGATTGTGAAGACTTGGGTTACAGGTAAGCTGACTTTGTCCCACCGCCTTAGCTCAAGTGATAGAGCTTTCGCCTGGCACACCGATGACCCAGGTTCGATTCCCGTGGTGGGCTCAATAAAAAGTGGCCATTTATCGCTGTCCATTTTATCAGTATGATTGCTCTGGTGGTTCAGTGTTGATTTAAGTCCCTAACCCTTGTTCTCTCGGATGATTATCCCCGTCTGCCATATCGCCAATCTTTCTGTGACAGTCCCGTTGTCGGTTATCTAGTTGGTATGACAGTCGCTGCGAATGTCACTTCTTTCGTTTTCAAAAAAATTTTTTTGGCCCATTGAATAAACCGATTTGGAATATTATTGATATGCAGATATTTTAGTCACTTAGAGTGCTACAGATCAATGTGGCTGGGCTTTTACGCCCGACCGCTCGAATACACCAGTTTCAAGTTTTTTTCCCTCGTGTATTTAGTTCAATTGCTCGATTTTCTTCTTCTTCTTCTTCTTTGTTTTCCTTCTAGAACATATGGCCGAGAACAACAGCTCCACGAAAATGCACACTTTGCAAAAGACTAGCATATTCATGTGCACGGGTGGTTTGTTTCTAGGAATACATTTGAATGGCTTGCCATCTTGTTTCTTTAACTTTCAGGACTGGAGCCCGGTGTGGTAGACGGTGATTGCGTTTCTCCAGGAGACACGTGCAACGACCCTAACGCAGCCTGCCAAACCGGCAAATGTGTGTGCAACAGCGGTTACCCTACAGTGGAAGCCACCAAAACCTGCCAGGTCACGACTACGGCCACAACAATCACCACTCCGGGTGGTAACCCGGCTACTACCACGCTACCAGGTGGTGAGCACGGATCAGGTAAGTAACTCACAAACTGAAGTATCAGCATTTGTAGATTCCACCCTCCTCCCTTCCCCCCAACAGGAGGCTGATGATCATGACAGCTCTGCTGCTACTAGTGACGTTCCTTCACTGCCCCTAACCCCTGCAACCCCACCACTACTGCCCTTCCAGCACGCTTCGCTCTCTCCTGGTGACCTGCGGTTTGATGAACTCTCTGACGTTTCTGATTCGTCTGGGGATGTACACGTCAGGTCTTGCAATGAGCTGCTGATTGGTTTGTTAAACACCCAGTCAGTTGTGAGAAAGGCACATGATGTTCATGATAATTATTATTGTAGAGATGGACTTAGATGCTATTGCGATAACGGAGACTTGGCTGAAGGAACCTGGGGCCGGGCTTATGAAAAACGCAACCAATAGTTCGACGACGTTCAGTTCGGACGCATATGAAGTCAACCGAGCTGTGTCGCCTATTGGGTGCGGGGGTATGAGCGTGCGACTTGAGAGTCACCCAACCTGTAGCGAGTTGCTTTGCAGCGAGTGGCTTACTCGCGTTGTTTCGTATGCCAGTACTCGCAAAGCAACGTTGGGAAAAAATAGGACGTGCTGCGCCTGCGCATTAAGAGATCCTAGGCTAAAATCGAAAGTAGGATAAGTCCAAAATGTTAGCGGCCATGATGTACTCGCACAAAAGCATAATTATATTTTTCCAACTCACCAAAGTCACGTGACGGATTGCTTGTTTTCACCTTGTGCAACCGAACTCATCGCCTATTTTCGCGTGTACCCGCGTGTAGGCTACTCGCTTCAAAGCAACTCGTTGCTGTTCCATTTTTAGCACTATTCGTGCTATCAATATCATGAGCCCGTGGCTTCCGCCTACTTTCTACTTTCGATTTTGATTTTACTGCATAGAAGGAACTATGTGTGTGTGTGTGTGTGTGTGGGTGTGTGTGTGTGGGTGTGTGTGTGTGTGTGTGTGTGTGGGTGTGCGGAGACATAAGCCTTAAAATGGGTGACTAACCTTGCTTTTTATGCAGGAAATGGGTGAGTGTATCAGTCACCCAGAGTTTTCCAGCCACCCACTTTTTTCTAAGTACGCAGGAGTGCTCTTTTAGTGCATGGGAGTGCAGTTGTAGTGCATGAGAGTGTTTTAAGTGCAAGGGAGTGCACTATCCGGGACGGAGAAAATCCAGTCAATTTTCGGAAAATTTTGCAAGAAAGTTCGACCTATTTCGTCGCTCCTAGGAGACGAACTAGGTCAACTTTTGAGACGGAAAGAGCCAAGTTTGCTTTAGATTCTTACATTTCTAGAAGAAGTTTGCGTTCTTTCCGTCAAAAAATCACTTTCCGATTCTTACATTCTTAGTAAAACCCAGTCTTGGTGTTCTGTGTACTTGTGTGTGTGTGTGTGTGTGTGTGTGTGTGTGTGTGTGTGTGTGTGTGTGTGTGTGTGTGTGTGTGTGTGTGTTGGTATTTTTGGTTAGGTTGACTGGGTAATTAATTTTAATAGTTTTTTTTTCTTTCTTGGCATTAAATTACTATTTTCGTTTTTATTTCTTTTAACATATATTCAATGTTAAAAAAAAATCCATTTATTTAACTCTGCCCAAAATAGAGTTAACCTTTGGGGTCCTAGTTTTTGGAAGTACAAGATATAAAAATTGCTAAAGCAAAGGTTCAATTTAAAGCCTATAGCTAAACAGATTAATCTAGAAGAGGGAGAGAGAGAGAGAGAGAGAGAGAGAGAGAGAGAGAGAGAGAGAGAGAGAGAGAGAGAGAAGAAGAAGAAGAAGAAGAAGAAGAAGAAGAAGAAGAAGAAAATAAGTACAGCTTTATGGCGCTAACATATTGATTGATTTTTTAATTGAAAGTTTACTCAGATATATTTGATATTAGACTTGGAAAAAATAAATGGACATAAAACATAAAACTTTTATTCGCTTGAAATATTACAAGAATTTGCCTTGCGCGTCGGTGCATAATACAACGATAAAATCCTTACAAACAATTTATATATATTCACCCACATTCCACAAAATATAATACACGGCACAAGAGTGTGTGGTCACAAAACAAAAGCATGCACACATACACACCCACACACACGCGCACGCATGCTCACACCCACACACATACACACACGGTGTTCCAACAAAAGGTAGGCCGAATGCAGAGTTTGTATTTCTTGACGCCTGCTAGTCGATGGTGGTGCCATGACTGTGTTTGAGCGACTATCGGTTCCGGCGACTGCATTAATCAGGGCTCATAACCAGTACACCTTGTCGAGAGACCGAAAGTTTCTCGTCGCTGGCCTGAAAGTCGCACTCATAACCCCAGCCCGGGACGGGACGGTGATCCCACAACTGACTCCTGCGGGAATGGGTGCGTGTTCATCGAGCAAGGCAGTCAAAGACGAGTGGTAACATTGCAATGAGTATGAACTGTTTTTGTTTAGGCCTGCGCTATACATCATCATCATCAACAACCCCAATCGATATTATGTTCTTTCTGCTTGAAGTACAAGTAAAGGCAAATTAAGCCCGTCGAGCAACAACAGCCGCAATAAACAAAAAACGTGAAAGATGAGGATTTAAAAACAATATTTTTCCATACTTACCTGGAAATATTTTGCAGTAGTGCGAATCGGAAAGAACCAAATGCCAATCTGTCAGTCTGTCGGTTGGTCCGCAGCACATATTTCAAGGACCACGGAACGAATCTTGACCAAACTTCATCAGAACGTTACATGTACCTAGCAGGGCCCGACACAACCGACTGTCCGGCTGTCCGGAACAGGTAGAACAGGCTGCCGGACAGGTTGGATTAGATTGCTACTAAAGCAGTTTTGCTCAATATTTCAAAAACGGATAAACCGATTTTGTTGCCACAACAGCAGTTGTCACCACCATTACCCCACCTACCACTACTGCAGGTGTCACCACCACACCTACCACTACAGCAGGTGTTATCACCTCCATTACACCTTCCACTGCAGCAGGTGTCACCATCACTACACCTATCACTACAGCAGATGTCACCGCCATCACTCCATCTATCACTACTGCAGGTGTCACCACCACCACTACCCCTACAGCAGGTGTCACCACCACTACCACTACAGCAGGTGTCACCACCACTACCCCTACCACTACAGCAGGTGTCACCGCCACTACACCTACCACTACAGCAGGTGTCACCACCACTACACTTACCACTACAGCAGGTGTCACCACCACTACCCCTACCACTACAGCAGGTGTCACCGCCACTACACCTACCACTACAGCAGGTGTCACCGCCACTACCTCTATTACTACAGCAGGTGTCACCGCCACCACTACACTTACCACTACAGCAGGTGTCACCACCCATACTACACCTACCACTATAGCAGGTGTCACCACCACTACACCTATCACTACAGCAGGTGTCACCACCACTACTACACCTACCACTATAGGAGGTGTCACCGCCCCTACACCTACCACTACAGCAGGTGTCACCGCCACCACTACACCTACAACTACAGCAAGTGTCACCGCCACCACTACACCTACCACTACAGCAGGTGTCACAGCCACCACTACACCTACCACTACAGCAGGGGTCACCACCACTACTACACCTACCACTATAGCAGGTGTCACCGCCCCTACACCTACCACTACAGCAGGTGTCACCGCCACCACTACACCTACCACTACAGCAGGTGTCACCACCACTACTACACCTACCACTACAGCAGGTGTCACAACCCCTACACCTACCACTACAGCAGGTGTCACCATCACTACACCTATCACAACAGGAGGTATCACCGCCATCACTGCATCTACCACTACTTCAGGTGTCACCACCACCACTACCCCTATTACTACAGCAGGTGTCACCACCACTACACCTACCACTACACATACCACCACAGCAGGTGTCACCACCACCACTGCATCTACCACTACAGCCGGTGTCACCACCACCACTGCATCTACCACTACAGCAGGTGTCATGATTAGGACAGCAGATGTCACGTCTACCACCACCTCCACCACCACACCCATCATCACCACGGGACCGATCACAATGACACCAGCTCCGGGTGGGAACCCAGCTACTACCACGCCACCAGCTTCAGGTGGGAACCCAACTACAACCACTACCAACTACACACGACTTGGAACCGGATCGGGTGAGAACGGATCATGTAAGTAACTCACAATTACTATTGAAGAACCGATATTTATAGATTCATCCTTCCTCCCTCCCCAACAATCCCTATCATGCTCTTTGAGCTTGTAGTACAAGTAAAGGCAAATCAAGCCCGAGGAGCAACAACAATAAACAAAAACCGTAAAACTACTTTAGGATTCGTTTTAAAATTTCCAGGCTTATCTGGGAATACTTTGAAATAGTCGGGAATCAGAACGAGCGAAATGTCTGTTTGTCAATCCGTCTGGCGTCAGTTGGTCCGTTGCATGCGATATCTCAAGAACCACTGAACAAAACTTCATCGGAACATTATCTAGGTAAGTGGCCAGACTCACGTATCATTTTTGCTCTACCGCAAATGTCAAGGTCGCTGGGGTCACATTGTTACTAAACCCGTTTTTCTCAGTATCTCAAAAACGTCTGAACCGATTTTGTAAATGTAAAAAAAAAAATATATATATATATTTTAAAACATCATTTAGCGGCAGTCCGGTTGTCGCTCATACGGTCGGGTCGGCTGGTCGCTCCGTCGCTGCCAAATTTACTTGTTTGTTTAAAACACTTTTAAAATTTATTGGTCTTGTCTCAAGAATGACAGGACCGATTCTGACCATTTTAACTGTGCAGATACTTTAATCACCACTTTTTTTTTTTTGGTGTTTTTGCCATTAAGGTCAAGGTTACTGAGGTCAGTAATGTTATAAGCACTTTTTGCGCTTTACTTACAAATTTGCAGAACTGATTTTGACGGGTTTTTTTGCTTCCTGATAGATTTGATAGTGGCATATCATTCCATACTTTAATTTTGCTTCTTTGTGATATTTTGGTGGAGTTACTTCTTCGTTCTGGCGGAGTATCCTGAAGAAGAAGAAGAAGAAGAAGAAGAAGATAAAGCCGAATCACAAGATCGCCAAGAACATTAACAATTTTTTTTAAAATGTTGATTTTTCATCTGTGCGTATGTGTGCGTGTGTGTGTGTATGTGTGTAAATACATTTAAATGGTTTGCCATCTTAATTATTTATTTTTATTTATTGTTGTTGTTGTTGAGACAGCTATCAATGCAAAACTAGTTAACTGAATTGTTGCGTTTCATGTTGTTGCCAGATGCAGACACGACAACTGTTTCCACTGGTGCTGCTGGTACTAATAGGACGTCTGGCAGTAGTGTAGCTATCAGTACCACAACCACCCAGCTTCCCCCTGCTGATAATAAAGGCGGACCCTCAAAGTTTACTGCTGGGCATGTTGGCATAACTTTCGGAGCCACTGCGGCCGCTGTCTTTGTGGCTACCGTGATCGTGCTCGTGGCCAAGAGGAGGATCAGGAAGAAACAAAACGGGCAATACTTATCGAAACAACATTCGCAATATAAAAGCGAAGCGACCGCACATGCCTGATTCATTTATAAACTGAGTCAAATTTCAACACGGAGCTAGAGATTTACTTCATGAAACTACTGATACACCTCGACTGTGTTCCAAGAAAATAAATATACCTAGCTGTTCGTGCAGATCCAGTGATACCAAAGTGCACATTCCTAAACGTTGTGACAATATAGTGATGAAAATAAAGAATAGTGGTGGATCAAAAGAAACAGGAGAGGAATATAATCCTTTTTGACTTCGTGGTGCCGTATATTTCACAGATCTATATTTTCAGAACAATTAGCAAATGATACACAAATAAAGTCTTTTCAGAGTCTTCCTCCTTCTCGTCACTCTAGTGCCTCTTCTGCCCGGACAACTTTACACTGGCTCCCTGTTAAAGCTCGAATTGACTACAGGGGCTGAATCAACTACTGATAAAACACGTGTAGCATACACCTATTTTTTAAATATCTGTGACTAAATGTATATATGTGCGTGTGTGTGTGTGTCTCATAAACTTCCATTGCGTGTTATAATGTAATTAGCTTTATTCTCAGAAGATTCCTACAAACTTCATATTAGTTTGTAAACAGTTTTGTAACGTTCCGATTTCCCGTATACACGCATTCATGAAAAGGCTTTTCTTATACAATTACACAAGTTGAGACAGATAGATAAACTTGAAACACTGAAGATGTCAAATACACAACAGTTGGAACACAACACCAATACACTTTTACTAATTTTATGCTTCTCTTCTTTCTCACTCAAAGTATTAGAATAATAATTAAAACGGAATTTAAGGAAACTTTAAGTCCTACAGTAATAAAATAATAAATAGCTGAACTATAATATAATATTATTTTTCTCTGAAGCAATCCCGTTTCTGGTCTGACAGAAAATTACATTTATAAATTTTATGAAAATATTCTAATCATTTACAAATTAGTTTCAATTTTATGTTTTCAACAAGCAAATAATAAAATATAAATATTCAAATTACAGTGTCTGTCATGAACAGAATCCAGAATCACCACATTGAACAACAGAAGTAGCCTACACAGTACCACAATATTTCCAAGTCACACAAAAAAAGCATTCACCCTTCTTTCATTCCAATAATACACCATATCCTAGTCCTTTTTCATCCAATCAATCACAGACACTCTCAGATGCATACGAGAACAACCTTCTGAATGAATGAACATTAAGGTTTAACGTCTACACCCACCATTGGCGATATGGCAGACGGGGATAACCATCCCAGGGAACAAGGGGTAGGGACTTAAATTAAGGCTGTTCTCCAAACAGTCTTTATATACTTTATATAGCTGAGTCTCATCACCAAAATATTAATGGACTAGGAAATATAGTACCAAGGCAAAGCGAATGCACACGCCATGTGCCTATGTCAACAGCCGTCGCTCGCGTACTAGGTTTTTAAACACGTGATGTATACACAAATGTACATATTTACCAATTAACTTCGTAACAGTGTGTATGTGTGTGTGTGAGAGAGAGAAAGAGAGAGAGAGAGTTCAACCATTTTTCGGAAGGAATGGGTCGTACTATCCGTCGAAATGTAGGTCATGGACAATTATGTTCTGACGCTACGACCTAACTTATTTGTCTTCATTGCTTTTACTGGCCAGCTTGTCACTCTTTTCTAAAACTATTCATACAGCTTGGAGTGGGATTTTTCCCACCAAATAAGTGTATCTTATACTACACGCTTTCCCACCTCTGGTTATAACGCTTGGTATGATGCATGTGCGAAATTATTACCCAGTGCATGAATATTATAATTTTGGAATGGGCATGTTTTTCTCCTGTGTCGCCCCACTATTTATCATATTTACAAACGCCTTGCTTTAAAAAGGGTATGCTTTTTAGTGGAATTATATTCTCTCTCTCTCTCCCCCTCCTTCTCATGGGTTTGTTCATGTAATAGTTTTGTGGCTATGTGGACCATTTCGTTTATTTTTTGCATTATAGTGACACAGGCGGCGGAAGCTGCTCAGGATTGAGGGGGGCACACACACATTATATTCACTGACATCAGGGCCAGACCTGGGAAAAGTCGAGGGTGGGGGTGGGGGTTACAGATTCAGCGAAGGCGCGAAGCGCCGAGCCTTCTAGGGGGGGGGGGGGGGGGGGGGGTCCGGGGGCATGCTCCCCCGGAAAATATTTTTTTTAAGGATGCAAAATGGTGCAATCTGGTGCAATCTGAACCTTGAAAAAGCAATCTGTGATGGTCTGGGACTTTGAGCTTTTTGAACAATTGAACTGACAAACTCTGGGGTACAAAAATTATCCTCTGCCCCTCCCTTAAAAACACACACACACACACACACATTTATTTATCAGCAGAGATGTTTTGTATACTATTATTATTCACTACTTTTTGTTGATCGTTAATGGTATAAAGCTTTACCTTGTAGTTTATGAACATCACCGCCCTGCTTTCACTTAATTCAGTCTTGATGCACTAGGTTCCTCGGCATTAATACCATTTGTGAATTGTATCTTCTGGAAAAACAGTTCACTGCCTCTTTGAAGTCAATATCAACATCCCTGTGCACTTTCAGTAAAGCAAGTCCATTTAGTCTCTGTTGCCCCATTGTAGAGCGCATGTAGTTTTTCAGGTTGCGCAACTGACTGTTTGAACGCTCACACTCGGCAGTAGTGACAGGTAGGGTGCAAAGGTTCTAAAGCATGATGAACAGGTTGGGATAAAAAATCCCTGTCACAATGTTTCAGTGCTTCTGTTGCCGTGGATGGGATGATAGCTGTCGCATTCTCAGCAGCACTTCGCCATTTGCAAACCCACCGTTGGTATTCTGCATCAAGGGTAGCGTTGTCTGGTAGGTCAGACTCCCACAACATTGCCAGCATCACCCCTTCTGGAACCTGCATGAAACCATCCTGGTTGTCTATTAAAGTGCTTGGCACCAGACATAGACCATCAACTGCCAGACCAGCATTTTTGAACCTCGAGTCCAATTCGGTTGACAGGTGTTCCAAGAAAGGAATGGCAATGCTTACATTACATTACATTACATTACATAATTGTTGCTTTAGGTCCAGCGGACTCTTCCGAGCCAAATCAGGACCGGACAACCCCCAATCCGCATAAAAGATCTGCTGAAACAACCCTAGTGGGAAAACTGAATGCCCTCCACCAGCCAGTCACTTTACAATAAAGACATCCCACGCAGGGGACGGCTGAGGCTTCACCCCAACTTATCGAACCCCCGTTTACAAAAACAAAATAGAATACAAACATCATTATAAATTATCAACAAAACACATACATATAAAATGCCTACATTGCTAAATAATAACATCATAGGAAGCCCTAGTGACCACCTGGCAGAAAACAGCCAATATTCCCAAGCTGATCAAACAGACCTCATACACAAACAAGGAGTCTTGTCCCGGAAGAGTTTTCAAGAAAAAAGGTAGGAGACTGGTCTATCGAAGAAGAAAATAGTATAGCAGATTGATAGAACAGAGCAGGAATGAGAAAGAGCAAATGAGAAAGACAGCGACAGTGGGAATTTAAAGCACTAAATTTCCAGAAAGTGGGGATACTATTTATACTGAAACCCCCGGCACCCCAACGGGGGAATGGCAATGCTAATCTTGAAATATTCTTCTGGAGTGGCCGCAGGTTGGTTGTCAGGGAGAGTCTGTCGGGATGCTTGACGAGGAACAATAACACCAGTTGTCAAAGCATTTGCCATTTTGCTGACTTCTTCACTTGTAGTCGAGAAAATTGCTGATATTGAAAACGGTAGACTGTAAAAACTGACAGCAAATTAAAGTTTTCAAAACGCGACTGTGACGTGCACGATATCGAAAACTGTCGGTCACTTTGATCTACGCTAAGGCTAACGATTATGACGCGTCGACAGGAAATGATGACGAAGGGACGAACTTCTCTCACTGATCAGAGGGTGATGATGATGATTATGATGATAAACACTTGTACTGCTTGATTCCATTTGAAGAAAAAAAAATCCTTTGATGCCCTGGCCAAAAAAAAAAAAAAAAGCACTACTCATTATTGGAGGGGGCAATATATAAGGCTGCCCCCTCCAACATTTTTCTAGGGGGGGGGGGCATGGCCCCCCTGCCCCCCCCCCCTGCTTCCGCCGCCTGTGTAGTGTAACTCGTTAATGATCCATCCGCAGTCACAATTTGTACAGTTCTCAAAGTTAAGCTAGTCATGCTTTTGTAGTTATGTAACATCAGTGATGTATCGCAAGCTCAGTTTAACGAGACCTCCAATATTTTTGTTTTAACGTTTCTGTACTTCTTACCCAAAACATATAAGCTTATGTCCATTTCTTCTGTACTTGTTTCAGGTTCTTCGTTGAGGACACAAAAGATGACGTTATTCCTGATGATGTCATTCGTCCTTGCTGTGATTCCTGCGATATTTTGAAAGTGCAGATTAAGCACGACAAAGCATGAATTTTCTGATCTTTAAAATGTTGATTAGTTAGTTAGTTTGCCATTGTTTACAGGGTACAGCGGACTGCAAAGAGCCGAATCAAGACCACTAAACGCATCATTGTTGGGATTTCTGTGCGGACTCTTAACAAGTAAAATATTCAACAGTAAACCGGATGAGTATACACTTCTTAAACTACATTCCTTTGTTCATTCGCCTCCCTAAATTTGTTGAGGGCTAACAGGGGTGTAAGCTTGTATTTCTTTTAAAAAGAAATAATTCAAACAAACAGAAACCGAGTGGTATTCCATACCTTCAGTGACAATTGTTAGGGGTTTTCATACCTCCTAAAAATGTTACAGTAACTTTAAGCCATGGTATAGAGCGCTGCATAGGCCAGATTAAAGTTGCTAAGTTTGACATATTCAGCGTCACGTCCTTTTAACATTTACAGTAAGGTTGTACTGCCGGAGGGAGGAAAGTTAATTAAAAAAATAAAGATAGTAAAAAAATTAATCTTTCAAAAAGTAAGGTTTGGCACAATAACTTTTGCGACAAAGCCCATATGACTCGCATCCTCCTCATGGAACTCGTAATATTTAACATGAAAATGAGTGCCCAGAAAGAAAAAAAATGAGACGGTGGCATTAAAATGCAAAGTTATATCAGCTTTGATATTTCTATAAATAAAGTTGTATTATACTTAAAAAGTGGTGACTTTGGGGTGACCTTGACCTTCAGTGATCTTGACCTTGGGATAACTTTAACCCTCATGTGACATATCATGCATGTCTGATCAAAATAACCAAATCTTGTTGCGTATCATGGGTTAAACAGCCATTCCGCTGTACGATGACCTATTTTTGTATGTTTTTGCATGGCCTAAAATGACCTTGACCTTCAAGATCAATGCAAAAACGGAACACATATGAAAGATCAATCTATCACCTCTAAATACAAGTTTGGACTTTATATCTCTCATAGTTTAGGATCAAGGTTACTTCAAAGTACCTATACTACGACTTTCGACAACTTCAATGACCTTGACCTTGGAGTGAGATTGACCAAATTTGTACAATGTGTGCGTCTCATTGATATTTATTATGCGTCAAAGAATCATAAATTCAATATTAACCTTAACTAGAAAAAAATTGTATGAAAAATTGTATTTTTTAAAACTAACATTTATTGACCCTGTGACCTTGACCTTGAAGTGGAGTCATTCATTCACTGATCATTTATGAGGTCTCAGGGTATATACCATTTTACCAAGTTGTGTTGAAATAGTTGAAATAGGGTTTGAGCACTTAGCCACTTTAACATTGTGCATAGACAGACGGCGGCAGCGGATATTTTCTTCCCGATATCATTTATGGACTATTTAGGACTCATCTCGCACAGATTAGCAAAAATATTGATTTTTGTAATTTTGTATTTTTTGGCGGAGGCCGAGGGGGTAGGGTTGGGGGAGAGGGGGGAAGCTAGGGGATTTGGGAAGGAGGGAAGGTGAGTACATAGATTAACATTGCCATGCATGCGAGTCAAAAATTATCAATACATCGATAATTGTTTATGAGTCTATTAATAGCATCAAGGTTTATACTCAAATACCAGCAGCGACCTGTGTAAATCTCACTACAGCAGCAGCGCAGTCGTTTGTTTTCTTACCATGGAAAAGAAGCGGAACAAAAATAAATAAATAAAAATGTTTTAAAAATCTGGTTTTATTCGGTGGGCGATTTCAGCATGAGCAACGACTTCTCACTATAATATCCACTTTTAATGCGACAACAATAAAAAAAAATCCGAGGTAAACACATTGTCGCCAAAATGAGATAGACTTTTTGCCTATAGTTACTTCCCTTGAAACCTTCGCGCGCGGAAGAGTTCAGTCCCCATACCGTGGGGCTGAAACGGTGTCCTGCCTCTGTTAAGTCTGTATGTGCGTGCGCATTTTTGTCATTGCAGGAACTTGTCCATAGTGTCGTATTCACTTATTATTAAATGTTATACGATATGCCTTTTTGACAAATAACAAACAAGTACCGTGCTGTTGATTTATAAATGTCTTGTTAGTTAATTGTTGTATATGCAGAGCCTATTGTGTAAGTTGCAGCTTATGTGTGTTTTCACCAATATCAATTCTGTCACATGCATGCACCTTTGCAACTAAAATGGAGAGAGAGAGAAAAAAAAAGAGAGAAAGAGAGAGATTAAATAAAGCTGAATGATATGTTCTGAAAGTATTGTTTACCAAAGTTTTACAAAAGCGCTCGCGACAGTAAGGTCGAGATTAATAAACTAAACTCATTACATGCGATCGAGGTTCATCTTTATGCAGTGAATCAAGTGTGCAGACGCCCTAACAACGATGTTTATTCACAATTTCTTCTTCAAATAGTCATTGTTTCTACTCAGAAATGCCCAACCAGCAACTGTTGGCAAGCAATGACTTGAAACTGGCTACGTCCAACGGTCGCTCATAAAGTTGGCTACAGCTCTTGAGCCGCGTCATAACGCTTGACCTTGGGGCCAAATTCAAGGTCCTTTTAGAGAAAACTGGCCCATTATTGCATCCCACTAAGTAGAAGCTGTCATAAATGAACAGTATATACACTACCAATGGTCTGGCCCATGAGGGGCCGGGTAGCTCAGTTGGTAAGAGCGTCTTGCTAGTAACCGAAAGGTCGCTGGTTCGAATCCCGGATTGGTCAACGTGTGATCATATTATTTTCCCCTTTACCAACAACTGGCCCGCTGGTGTCAGTATAAATCGGTCCAGTAGTCACCTATATATGCGAAAGTGTCGTGTGACTATAATCTACATACAAACATCTGGCCCAGATTTTTAACTTCAGATGAGAGCAAAATGGAAGCACAGGGGATTTGAAGACAGTTTGAAGAGGAAGCTGCTAGTTTTGTTGAGTGAGAAGAGCCAATAAGGATTGCTTCAGTTTTGCTGCTGTTAAGTTGAAGTCTGTTTCCTGTCATTCCGTGTTTGATTGATTGATTGATTGATTGTTGCTTTAGGTCCAGCGGACTCTTCCGAGCCAAATCAGGACCGGATAACCCCCGATCCGCATAAAAGATCTGCTGAAACAACCCTAGTGGGAAAACTGAATGCCCTCCACCGGCCAGTCACTTTACAATAAAGACGTCCCACGCAGGGGACAGCTGAGGCTTTACCCCAACTACTCGAACCCCCGGTTACAAAAACAAAATAGAATACAAACATCATTATAAATTATCAACAAAACACATACATATAAAATGCCTATATTGCTAAATAATAACATCATAGGAAGCCCTAGTGACCACCCGGCAGAAAGCGTCCAATACTCCCAAGCTGATCCAACAGACCTCATACACAAACAAGAAGTCTTGTCCAGGAAGAGTTTTCAAGAAAAAAGGTAGGTCATTGATCTAGCGAAGAAGAAGATAGTATAGCAGAATGATAGGACAGAGCAGGAATGGGAAAGAGCAAATGAGGAAGACGGCGACAGTGGGAATTTAAAGGACATCGTCTATGCAGAGGGAGACAGTCTGTAGTGAGTTGTCAGTCTGGTCAGGAAAGGAGCTTTTATGCAGTTGAAAGTCATCGCCGAAGGAATGCTGAAGAAGTTCGCGTTTGTCAAAGATGTGGTCAATTGGTCGAGTGTAAAGAGAGAAAAGAAAAGGCCCAAGAACAGAACCCTGCGGAACCCCAAATTGGAGTCCCACGGTTTCTGAAGTACGCCTAACAATGGCAAATGTCTGGAACCTGTCAGTGAGACAGGAGCGAAACCAAGAAAGAGCTAGAGCAGAGCCACGATTATTTTTGTTGATGTTTTATTGGGATTAAAAAAATGCTTTGCTTTGCTTTATATAAAATATAGACCTATATGCCTGTATTTTAATAAGCGTACATAATACTGTTTGCTTACATTTTATCATAATTAACAAACCATCAAAAGGCCAGCACTGTTCAACTATTTGTGTAATTTATTCATTATTCGCAACATTATTTGTATTAAACGTCGGGAATCAAAACGAGCCAAATGACGGTCTGTTGCATGCAATATCTCCATAACCACAGGATGGATTTTGATCAATCTCCATAGGCACATTACCTAGGTTAGTTGCCAGTCTTGCGTGCCATCATATTTGCTCTACCGCAAATGTCGAGGTCGTTGAACTAAATCTCAAAACGGCCGAACAAATTTTGTAGATTTTTGTAAATACAGTGGTAAAGGTAAAGGTAAAGGTAGTCCCATAGCCTTGTGGCCGTAGGGGAGCGTGATGTTGGAGATCACACTTATCTTGGGCCAGCGTAATGAGGGTGATGCCCAACTCTCTCCCTCGCTGCTTTACCTTCCCCACCCTCAAGAGAGTAGGTACTCAATCACAGTTGAGTCAACTGGGGGCGTTGTTGTTTGTCGCTTCACACCTTAGCGGTCACCCATCCAAGTGCTAACCGCACCGGACGGTGCTTCACTTTCGACACAGTAGCGAGTGCTCCAACCACTGCACTATCCGACACCCCTCATGGTCAATCATTCAGTAGCAGTCCGGTTGGGTCGGTCCAAATTTCAAATTGTTTGCTTTATCCGAAGAAAAAACGGGATCGATTTTTATTATTTTCACTGCAGGATGATACTTTACCTACAATGCAATACAATACAACACATATTTATTACCGTCAGATAAGAAATTCTCATAAGCACGTGTCATTTGACATAAACAGGAAAGTACATTTTAAAGCCAAATGTGTTAAATCGACAAAGTATTATTTACAATCGCCCCTTAGTAATCAAACAAAAACATAAAATATATCCAGTAATAAATACATTCATGCAAGCAACTATCACAGTTGATAAAATATTACAGCTCGTCAATAACACACGTTTATACTATGCTATCACAGTTCCATCTCACAATTACCTCACAGTTACAATGTACAAGTCACTCTTATCAGAGACTCTATAAGAGCATATCGCATTTCATAAATTTATTACATTCATACAAGCCACCATCAATTATCAACCTTTTATTAAAACTTGTAATAAACCGAGAGGATACTAATAAATACATAAACAAACAAATAAATATATACTGAAAAAATAAATTATAAATTTAGATAAATAAATATTCATTTTATAAAGGGAAAGCACTGTGGTTGTACATGTCCAGAAATTTCACACAATTTACATTATCTAAAACATAAGAAGGACTTCTGTAATCATACAGCCACATAACAACCCAAAACCCAGCAGTTTACTTCAAGGTAGAACGTCGAACAGTCCACACTCTTGACAAGGGAGCTGCTTGCCTCAAAGCCATCAGTGTCTGCATAATTATGGTAGAATTAATCAGAGACACTACAGTTGGCAAAAACCTACTGCTAAGCATTTCATGTAATTTATATTAGCACTTGCCCAAAGGTCAATGTTGCTCTGGTTCATTATTTTCTAATGACGTTTTCCGCTGTATCTCAAATTTAGCTGAACCGATTTTAATAATTGTTAGCTTGCAGATAGTGGCCCATGATTCCATGTTCTTTCATTAGGACAAGTCAATGCTAAGTCAGAAGTGAGGCCTCTCAATTTAATTACACTACCAGACAGCAGAGAAAAAAAGTGTCAAGTAGATCAATTCCATCATAATACCTGGGTCGAAATTCTCCAAATTCCCGTTACCCCCGTTGGGGTGCCGGGGGTTTCAGTATAAATAGTATCCCCACTTTCTGGAAATTTAGTGCTTTAAATTCCCACTGTCGCTGTCTTTCTCATTTGCTCTTTCTCATTCCTGCTCTGTTCTATCAATCTGCTATACTATCGTCTTCTTCGCTAGACCAGTCTCCTACCTTTTTTCTTGAAAACTCTTCCGGGACAAGACTCCTTGTTTGTGTATGAGGTCTGTTGGATCAGCTTGGGAATATTGGACGCTTTCTGCCAGGTGGTCACTAGGGCTTCCTATGATGTTATTATTTAGCAATGTAGGCATTTTATATGTATGTGTTTTGTTGATAATTTATAATGATGTTTGTATTCTATTTTGTTTTTGTAAACGGGGGTTCGATAAGTTGGGGTGAAGCCTCAGCCGTCCCCTGCGTGGGATGTCTTTATTGTAAAGTGACTGGCTGGTGGAGAGCTTTCGGTTTTACCACTAGGGTTGTTTCAGCAGATCTTTTATGCGGATCGGGGGTTGTCCGGTCCTGATTTGGCTCGGAAGAGTCCGCTGGACCTAAAGCAATAATAATGTAATGTAATGTAAATTCCCGTTGATTTGAATATATACAGTAAAAAAAAGTTTAACCATGCTCCCCCTCCCCCCCCCCCCCCCTCTCTCTCTCTCTCTTTCCAGATTTTGATAAATCTCGTCTCTCTCTCTCTCTCTCTCTCTCTCTCTCTCTCTCTCTCTCTCTCTCTCTCTCTCTCTCCAGATTTTGATAAATCTCCTCTCTCTCTCTCTCTCTCTCTCTCTCTCTCTCTCTCTCTCTCTCTCTCTCTCTCTCTCCCCCTCTCTAGATTTTGATAAATCTCACAAAGCTTGGGTAATTATCAGTTCACAGAAGTTCCTTTTTGTTCACTATTTCACTTGCTTGCTGCAAGTTAAGCGTTTGTTGCACGGTGGGTGGGTGTGTGCGTGTGTGTGTGTGCGGGAGCGCTTAGAAATAAATAGGAAAAAACGGTACTAACTGCATGTTTAGTTGTGCTTCTTGGTTGTGTCTTTTAATACTGTCCCTATGCAATAGGAATCCAATGCATATTTTTATATGCACGTGCTCCAAAGAGGTTTTTCAAATTGCATGTCTTGATTTTCAGAGAGTCGAGTAGTAATCGGCAAACGAGGCAATTTTGTATTTGAGTTGAGAAATAAGGCGGATCTTTTATATACAATGTGTGAAATCCCGGTATTGTATAGTATAGAATGCCGGATTTCACATATTGCCAGTAACATCTATATCAGTATGGACATAATTTTGTAAACATTAAAAACGACAGGAGCCTCCATGCTTGTATCAGTCCTATTACGTGGTGACCAAGAACCAACATTATAATAAAGTTGTAAAAAAATTGAGTGTAAAAAAAAACTGAAAGAATTTTAATTGATTATTTATTTTAGGAATTATTAATTTTAAAAACGTCACCAAAAGCTGGCAAATAAATCTGTTTGGAAAACTTGGACTGATATTTTATTGCGCTCAACCATCCTTCACCCTCCCCCCACTCCCATTCCGACCCTTTTTCTCTCACATACACCCACATGTGATGAGTAGTGCATGTGTTTTGCTTTTTTAGTTGTTTCTTTTAGCATTTTAGTTGTTTACTTGATTTTGTTTTTTAAAAGTTGACCTGCGTGAGATCAAGAACTGCTTCGCAGGTTGCAAAAAAATTAGGTGTTAGATTACACACAGCGTAGCGGAGACTAGTAGGGGCTTACGTTGGCCTGTAACTGGTGAGAGGTACTCGGCGAATCTCAGCTACGCTGAGTGGTACCTTTACTACCACATGCAGAGTGGCTGTGACTCCACGAGGCTTCTCCGTCTACTTGAAAAATTTATAAGTAGTACGGCCTAGTCTGGCCTCAGCTACGATGCGTGATTGCGCACCTTCACAAGCTATGAGTTTTATAACAGGTCTAAGGTCGCTTGGAGTGGATAACCTACCAGCCAACTGCTTCAAGTAGGAGGAGAAGCGACGATTGACGCCCTCAACATTATCTGTAACAAGATCTGGCAGAGTGGGGAGTGGCCTACGCCATGGACCCAGTTGCTTGTCATCATTCTTCAGAAAGAAAAGGTAACCTTCAGGAGTGTGAAAATTACCGCACCATCAGCCTCATCAGCCATCCCAGCAAGGTCCTCCTGAAAATAATACTCAACAGGTTGAAACCCCAAGCTGAACAAATCATTGCTGAGGAACAAGCAGGATTCATGGCAGGGCGAAGTACCACTGAACAGATTTTCAACCTCAGAATACAGCACCAATATCTATATCATGTGTTCGTAGACTTCAAGAAGGCATTTGACCGAGCCTGGCATGCACTTCTTTGGGCAACCATGAGAGTGTACAACATCAGCCCTAAAATTATTGAAGTCATCAAAAGCCTGTATGACACGGCTATCAGTGCAGTCCTCCATAACAGCGCCATCGGAAACTGGTTCAGAATAACAATCGGTGTGCGTCAAGGATGCCTACTCTCTCCAACACTCTTCAGCATCTTCCTAGAGCGCATCATGTCAGATGCCCTTGCAGATCACGAAGGCACAGTCAGCATAGGAGGTAGAGCAATCTCCACCCTTCGTTTTGCGGGTGAACAGCTTGACACTACCTCCAGAGCCTTTGGAATGGAAATAAATGCAGAGAAGACCAAAATAATGACCAAACAACACCAATGGCATCAACACGGACATCAAAGTCCAAGGCCAATCCCTCAACACAGTGCATAGCTTTAAATATTTGGGAGCCATTGTATCAGACAAGGGGTCCCGACAGGACGTCCTCTCCAGGATCGCACGAACAACTGCTGCCTTGGCAAGGTTGAAGCCCATTTGGAAAGACGGGACCATCAGTCTACATTCCCAGGTAAGGCTGCTCCGCTCCCTTGTCATCTCCATCTTTCTATACGCTTGCAAAAACATGGACCCTCACAGTAGACCTACAACGAAGAATACAAAGCATGGAGATGAGGTGCTACAGAAGACTTCTGGGCACTTCCTATACCCAGCACATCACCAACGACGAAGTCCGACAGACCATCACACAAGCCATTGGACAATACGATGACCTGCTCAAAGTGGTGAAACGGAAACTCCGATGGTATTGCCACGTCACCAGATCATCAGGCCTTGCAAAGTCCATCCTGCAAGGCACAGTGCAAGAATGTAGAAGAAGAGGGGGACCGAAAAAGAGGTGGGAGGACAACATTCGAGAATGGACTGGCTTGACACTGAGCGAAGCCATGAGGGTTGCTGAGTACAAAGATGGAGTACGCTGGTTAAACGATCATCTGTGATGCCCCAACGACCTCCGAGTTACGGGATAGCATAGGATATTCAAGAGTTTTTTTCAAGAGTTTTTATTTCAAGACACATGATTTTAACCATCTATACAACGAAAGGCTATACGCCCAGGGGGCTTTTTAGCCAAGATGGTGGTAATAGGGGGATTGGGGAAATACATGAAACAAGCATGAATGGCAATGTAAAACAACTTTCATGTTATGAAAACAACAACCAACAAAAGGACACAAAGAAAGGTATATAAAATTCACACTTACAGTGAGTAACTCAATATTCCAAAATCCCTTAGTTTCTCCAATAAGTACAGTAATACCCATAGTTAAATAAATAGTCACCTTCTCAATTCATTCTCATTTACCACAAAAATAAACTATAGCATTCTTAATTCATTATTTATCAACAGACAAACAATAAAAAAACAACACTTTTTATGAGTATTGCGAGCAGGACACAGTCGAGACAAGACCGACGATATGATAGACAAAGGTCGCTGGAACCATGATGTCACCAAGCAGTATGCCGTAGATCACAGTCGCCCGTATCGGAATGTGAGCGGACTCTATCAATGAATGCTACTATTAATGCTGTGCCTGTGCCATAGATCTAGCTAAAGGTAACACACGACTGAACCGAATGAACCTAAATGAATTTTGGTGGGAATATGCTTCTTACATGAAGCGCCATTTGTAAATTAAATGGATTTTGTAATTATATTTCTAGAACATACATCTTATAATAATGCCACTTTTATAAAATATATTCTATAGTAATAAAAAAAAATTCTATAATTAGTTAGTTATTCATTGCTTACAGGGTCCAGCGGACTGCAAAGAGCCAAATCAGGACCACAAAATCAAGACCACAACTTGGCTGAAAGAGGACTCGCCCCTGATCCGCATAAAAGATCTGCCGAAACAACCCTAGTGGTTAACACTGAAGGCAATCCAGCAGCCGGTCACTTTACAATAAAGACATCCCACGTAGTGGACGCTGAGGCTATACTCTAATTTATCGAACCCCCGTTTACAAAAACAAAATAGAATATAAACATTATAAAGTATCAAAGAAACACATACACATAAAATGTCTACACTGCCAAATAATAACATCATAGGAAGCCCAGTGACCACCTGACAGAAAGCGTCCAATATTCCCAAGATGATCCACAAATGAGGAGTTTTGTCCCGGAAGAGTAAACATTATAAAGTATCAAAGAAACACATACACATAAAATGCCTACACTGCCAAATAATAACATCATAGGAAGCCCAGTGACCACCTGACAGAAAGCGTCCAATATTCCCAAGATGATCCACAAATGAGGAGTTTTGTCCCGGAAGAGTTTTCAAAAAAAAAAAAGGTAGGTGACTGGTCTAGCGAAGAAGAAGATAGTAAAGTAGATTGATAGAACAGAGTAGGAATGAGAAAGAACAAAGCAGAGAGACAGCGACAGTGGCAATTTAAAGCACTAAATTTCCAGAAGGTGGGGATACTACTTATACTAAAAACCCCGGCACCCCCACTCTGAAAATCCTTTTCGGGAAGAGAGGGGACTATAAACTGATACATACATACCCCCACGGGAGGAGACTATTGTAGTTGCCTTCAGAAATTTTCATAACCACAAATTAAAAGAAGATGACAAGCCATTCGAATATATTTCTAAACACGAACATACAGTCATAGCCGATAGACTACAAATGTTGGAATGTATTCATTTTGTTGGAGGTGTTGTGGCTCCGCTTTATCCTAAAGAATCAAAAGGAAAACATGGAATGATTGACCACGATCTGAACTATCTGCAAGCCAAAAAGTATCAAAATGGGATCAGCCCATTTTTGGACAGCGCAAAACTTGTTTAGAAAATAGTGAAGCACTTTGACCTTTGAGAAAATACAAATATAAATAATAACATGATCTAACATGCTGAGCAGTAGTTAAAGTAACCACAAAGTAAAAATGATTAATTTCGGTTCAATTATTTTTAAGATGAGACCAAAAGTGTGTTTTAGAACACCACTGTTAACTTCGACGGATCGGCCGACTGACCGATAACTGGACTACTATTGAATGATGGTCCATGATTTGAAGTAGTACCTGCACACCAACACTCAACAAAATACCTTTAGCCCACTAACCTAGGTAATATTCCTATTAAGTTCAGTCATAATTCGTTCAGTAGTTCTTGAGTTTCCAACGGACCGACGCACATTTGTCTCGTTCTGATTCCTGACTATTTCAAAGAATTTTCCAGATAAGTCTACAAATACAAAAACAACAACACCATCCTTCACATATTTTACTTAACAGCTTAATATTGAAGTTGACTCGCAAAGCCAGAATAGTATTATTTGTTAAGAACTGTAATGATCACAGTCGCTGGAAATTGCAAAAAAGCCATCTAAAATGGTCACAGTCGCTGAGAACCCTCTACTGAAACGATCACAGCAGGAGGAGACTGTCGGAATAAACTGCTACAATAATTTCTAATGAGTCTAGCCCCGATAATGACGACCGATGATAAACGAAGCTGGAGGAAAGTGCCCATAACAGTCTGACAGGTTCACCGTAGTAAAGTGCCGACTACAATCTGACATCTCGGACACTTATGCTCCACATTCTTCATACTGGGCAGCAAACACGGCAGCAAGCAGCAGCCACAGCAACCCCTGTGGAAAATTAGAAAACTAGTGAAGACAAAAAGAAAAAGAAGAACACTAGGTCTATTAGATGTAGTATATATATTACAGCCTACTACAGAAATCCCAAAATTAATGGCGATAGTGATGATATAAAGCATCCATTATTATTATTATTATTATTATTATTATTATTATTATTATTATTATTATTATTATTATTATTATTAAAAATTTCATTCTATATTGCACATAAATGTATAATTCATCCCAAGCCTAGCATAAACTTGAAGGTTAAATCCTACGACTCACATGCGTCTTATGGAACTTGCAATATTTAAACATGAACATGAGTGCCCAGAAAAAGAACACGAAATGAAAAGTTGGCATTAAAATGCAAAGTAATACCGGCTTTGATCTTTAGGTGCTCTTGAACTTGAGATAACCTTTACCTTCGGCTTCAAATACACTCATGTACGATCAAAAAAACTAAAGCAAAAGTTGTATTATGCACACACACATACACACACAAGAGAAAAAGAGTGACCTAATGGCCTTGACCTTCACGTGACCTCTGATGCTCCGTATGATAAAATAACCCGATGTTGTTGTTTTTTTTAAATTATCAATGGGCTAGATATAGAGACTCAGCCAGTCACTGTACGATGAGAAATATTTTAATGTTTTTGCATGACCTAAAATGACGACCTTTAAGATCAACACAAAAACGGAACACATACTTTGGACAGCTCCAGTGACCTTGACCTTGGAACGAAGTTGAGCAAATTTGCATAGTATGTCACTATGTGTGTCTAAATTAGTCATGCATCAAAGAACCATAAGTGCAATATTATTATTAATATAATAACTTAGAAAAAAATTGACCTTTTTTGTGAAAAATTGTACTTTAAAAAAAAAATGTTGACCCTGTAACCTTGACTTTGAAGTAAAGAAATTCCTTCACTGATCATTTTCAAGGTCTCAAGGATATATACTGACTTTGATGTGAAGACAATTTCTTCACTGATCATTTTCGAGGTCTCAAGGAAATATATATACCATCTTACCAAGTTTAATTGTTATAGGTGAAATTGCTTCCGAGATATTAAGCCACTTGCAAGTTTAGCGCAGACGGACGGACGGCGGACAAATGACGGAAGACAAGACAGACAAATGACGGAAGACAAGACAGACGGACGGATGGAATATTTTTTTTAATGTTATTAACAAAATTTAAAAAAAAAACTATTTAAGACTCCTCTCGTACAGATTAGCAAACATCATGGAGAATTTTTATTTATTTATTTGGGGGACTAACATAGCTGCATGCCTGTGAGTCAAACAAGAATACAAATAATAAAATATAAATTTAAAAAAAACATACTAAACAGACATTGATTAAATTGCAGCTGCTTAACTCAAGAAAATTCGGCTGCTCAACTCAAGAACAAACAGGATTCAACATTATCTTCGTTTGTTTTGTTTTATTGTGGTGTCTTTTTGTATTTCCAGATTTATCTGGGAATACCTTCAAACTGTCGGCATTCAGAACGAGCCAAATGTCGGTCGGTCGGTCCGTCCGAAGCCATATCTAAGAACCACTGAACGGATTTTGACTGAACTTCATAGGAACTTTACAGGGGTTAGTAGCCTGCCTCTCGTGAAATCATATTTATTCTACCGCCCGCAAAAGTCAAGATCACAGGAGTCATTTTTTGGACAAACACGTTTTGCTCAATATCTATTTAAAAAACCGGCTAAAGCGATTTGGTTGAGATTTGGTGTACAGATCAAAGCATTAGCAGTGGCAGTCTGGTTGTTGGATAGTCGATCGGTCTTTCGCTCCCAATTTCACAGTTTTGTTCAAAACACACTTTTGGCCTTAGCTCAAGAATACCTGAACCGAAATTCATCAGTTTTACTTTGTGCATACTTTAACTACTGTTAAGCATGTTGGATCACCGTCTCACAACGCCGCAAAAAAAAAAATTAACCCTTTTAAAAATGCTTTTAGTTTTATTATCATCTCAGTATGTGAATGCCTAAAAATACGTTTGAAAGGCTTGCCCGTTTCATTGTTAAACATCGATTGTCGGTTTAGTTGGGAAAGCAGAAAAAAGAAGAAATTTACTTGCACTACAGCCCAAAGGCTAAAATATTTGTAATAACGTTTAACAGTGCCTAGCATGTTTCTATGGGGCGCCATGTGTCCATTTATTCTATGTGACTATTCTATACATAGAATAAATTCTATGCACATAGAAAGCATTCTATGCACACAAAAAGCATTCATTAGTTGAAATTCCATTTATAAAAAAGAAACCAATATTGTAAGTCATAGAATAAAATTCTTTGTATAGAATAACATTCTATAATATAGTGTAAAATTCTATGTCCATAATACAATTCTATGTATAGAATAACATTTTATAATAGAGAATAAGATTCTATGTATGTAATACAATTCTATATTATAGAATGCACTTGTATGCATAGAATTGTATTCTATAACATAGAATGAATTCTATTACAAAGAATGAATTCTATAACATAGAATTTATTCTATGTGCATACAATTCATTCTATAACATAGAATGAATTCTTTAACATAAAATAAATTATATGACATAAAATGAATTCTATGTGCATAGAATAAATTGTATAACATAGAATGAATTCTATAATAAAGAATGAATTCTATATGCATAGAATGAATTTTATAGCATAGAATGAATTCTATGACATAGAATTCATTCTATGACATAGAATGAATTCTATAGGCATAGAATGAATAGTATAACATAGAATGAATAAGATGACATAGAATGAATTCTATGACATAGAATGAATTCTATAACATAGAATGAATTCTATAGCATAGAATGAATTCTATAGCATAGAATGAATTCTATGACATAGGATTCATTCTATGCTATAGAATTCATTCTATGTTATAGAATTCATTCTATGCTATAGAATAAATTCTATGTTATAGAATTCATTCTATGCTATAGAATTCATTCTATGCTATAGAATAAATTCTATGTCATAGAATTCATTCTTTGCTATAGAATTCATTCTATGTTATAGAATTCATTCTATGTCATAGAATTCATTCTATGTCATCTTATTCATTCTATGTTATACTATTCATTCTATGCTATATAATTCATTCTATGTCATAGAATTCATTCTATGTCATAGAATTCATTCTATGTCATAGACTTCATTCTATGTTATAGAATGAAATCAATATATACACTTTTTTTTAAAATAGTAAAAACTGGGGCACTGTCAAGGTATAGAGAACATTTTTTATGGCATGGGACTGTATTGCAGAGAGATATACACATTGCCACATCCCATCACCACACCACATCACTCTACATCACACTGCACCACAAATGTGATGGGTAGGTGTGGTGGAGTGATTAGGTTATGTGACGATGTGGTCTGATTCACTGCTTTTAAGGCATAATAGAACTTTATTGCAGATACATACATACACATTACCACATCACATCACCACACTACATCACTCTAAATCACACCACACTGCACCACAAATGTGATGGGTGGGAGGGGTGGGGTGATTAGATTATGTGATGTGATTCACTGATGCCATGATATGTGCTGTCTGCTGCAATGTGAAGATGTGCTGCTGCTGTGATGTCGGCTGATGTGATGTGATGATTTGTTGATATAATGTGATTTTATGTGGTGGTGCGTTTTCACGATGATGGTGATGAAGCAATGTGATGCAGTGATGTGATGTGATGATGTGATCGATGTGGTGATGATGCGATGTGGTGATGTGTCATACAATATCTTTTTTTAAATTCTAAATTTTGTTACAATTTATTAGTTGTGTTTTTTAATTTTATGTGAATGAAATGAATTATATGTATATAGAATTAATTGTATAACACAGCAAGAATTGTATGACATAAAATTCATTTTTTTAACATAAAATGGATTTTATTCGCAACACTGAATACATTCTATTTTCATAGAATTGTTTATTAACATTTGGTGCACATAGAATGCATTCTATGTTATAGAATGTTCATTCTATAACATAGAATGTTCATTCTATAATATAGGATCCATTCTATAACATAGAATGTTCATTCTATAACATAGAATGGTCATTCTATAACATAGAATTCATTCTATAACATAGAATGTTCATTCTATAACATAGAATCCATTGTATAACTTAGAATGTTCATTCTATAACATAGAATCCATTCTATAACATAGAATGTTCATTCTATAACATAGAATGCTCATTCTATGCGCAACTAGGTCATTCTATGTGAAGCGAGGCTGTGACGTATAAAGGGACACGTGGAGCCTTGCACGCGCGCGAGAACTGAAGAAATGGCTGACGTACCAAGCGCTCTGCGGCTTTATCAGACATCATAATTTCGTGAACAAGCATTTAGGTTTCTTGATGCGGACGACTTCGACGGTATAATTAGTGTGAATAGATCGCTTAGCAATAAAAATAATTGACGTCACACCCTCCCCCCCCCCCTCCGCCCCTGCGTGCTTGCTTTTTTCATTACAATGTGCTGAGGTTCTGTAAGGGTTTATAGTGACAAAATCTAATTAAATAATCAGTTCTTTTCGCTCAATACCGAAGAAATAACCGTACTGTACACTCATAAAAAGCAATAATTAATATATTTAAAGGTCGAATATTGCTATACAACTCTGAGACATAATAAATGAAAGGTTCATAAAGCTGAATATTGCAAAAAATCTATTTCACCCCAAGCGGCCCCCCAGGGCGCTATGCACAAAGGCGTGGCGGCCACATTGCTGCGGGAATAACACAGCGTGATCGAGTTTGAAAATGGTGAAGTACTGTGCTGCGTTTGGATGCTCTAACTCCGACGTAAAACCTTTCTGCAAAGAAAAGAACATTTCCTTTCATCGATTTCCACTTCGAGCGCAAATGATGAAGCACTGCATGTCGTCAACTCTAAACTGAATGTCAGTGACAAATCGCTCTGTAATCATTATTGCACGAGTGTGCTATGTTCAAAACATCACAATATCCCAAAATGTTCTCTATACCTTGACAGTGCCCCAGTTTTTACTATTTTAAAAAAAGTTTTTATATTGATTTTATTCTATAACATAGAATGAATTCTATGACATAGAATGAATTCTATGACATAGAATGAATTCTATAGCATAGAATGAATAGTATAACATAGAATGAATAAGATGACATAGAATGATTTCTATGACATAGAATGAATTCTATAATATAGAATGAATTCTATGACATAGAATGAAAAATATGAGATAGAATTTATTCTATAGCATAGAATGAATTCTATAACATAGAATGAATTATATAGCATAGAATGAATTCTATGACATAGAATTCATTCTGTAACATAGAATTCATTCTATGCTATAGAATAAATTCTATGTCATAGAATTCATTCTATGCTATAGAATTCATTCTATGTTATAGAATTCATTCTATGTCATAGAATTCATTCTATGTCATAGAATTCATTCTATGTCATCTTATTCATTCTATGTTATACTATTCATTCTATGCCTATAGAATTCATTCTATGTCATAGAATGAATTCTATGTCATAGAATTCATTCTATGCTATAAAATTCATTCTATGCATATAGAATTCATTCTTTATTATAGAATTCATTCTATGTTATACAATTTATTCTATGCACATAGAATTCATTTTATGTCATATAAGTTATTTTATGTTAAAGAATTCATTCTATGTTATAGAATGAATTCTATGCGTATAGAAATAATTCTATGTCATGCAATTTATTTTATTTTAAAGAATTCATTCTATGTTATAGAATTCATTCTTTGTAATAGAATACATTCTATGTTATAGAATATAATTCTATGCATACAAGTGCATTCTATAATATAGAATTGTATTACATACATAGAATATTATTCTCTATTATAAAATGTTATTCTATACATAGAATTGTATTATGGACATAGAATTTTACACTATATTATAGAATGTTATTCTATACAAAGAATTTTATTCTATGACTTACAATATTGGTTTCTTTTTTATAAATGGAATTTCAACTAATGAAAGCTTTTTGTGCGTATAGAATGCTTTCTATGTGCATAGAATTTATTCTATGTATAGAATGGTCACATAGAATAAATGGACACATGGCGCCCCATATGTTTCTGCATACCCCATGAAACAGATGTAAGCTGCATATGAAATCTGGTTCATTTCCACTACGTATCTGGTTTCTGTAAGGACTTTGGCAGTGCAGTACTGGCATCTGATGTGTATGGGACTGTCTCCATACTGTACCCTTCCTCCTGGCTGGTATTCTGCTTGGCTACCTTCTGACCATTCAAGACGCAAACAAACGCGTACATGGAGAAAGGATCGATAGGAGCTTTGGAAAAAGCACACACATATTTTTTTTCCAATGTACAAGAAAGTTGAATTGCATTGTATTGTATAAAACATGCGAATAAGAAGAAATTAGCTCAGACCCAAATAATACCAGAGGTCATATATTTATGTATGTGTGTGTGTGTGTGTGTGTGTGTGTGTGGGTGCGTGTGTGTGTGTGTGAGAAGGATGGGGAGAGAGAGAAAGAGAGAGAGAGAGAGAGAGAGAGAGAGAGAGAGAGAGAGAGAGAGAGAGAGAGAGAGAGAGAGAGAATGTATATTGTAATAATTAGGCTCTGAGCCTATCCAACCGAACGTCATTGTTCCTATTATGACAATGATCCATTTCATTACTAACCTGGAGTTGGACTACCGCCGGGACCGGTGGCTCCAGAGCAATGACCATCGACCGTACTGCACTTAGGGCTTGGTACCCTCAAAGGTCCCTCAAAATCAGACAGCATTTGGTTGGGCTGATGCATGTTGCTGGGCAGGTGTCAACGACGAAGAATTATCGTACGTAATAAAATAAATGTCGACAGTTACCTTCTGACAATTCCTCCTATCTTGCACTTGCGAGTGAGCTGCTTGATTGAAACAAATTGCTTTGCGTCTAACCTACGCATTCTTACGGCGAATATTGCAGTTTGCAGAGATGTGAATTTCACATATAATATTATTCATATTTGCCAATTCATAGGTTGACAACGGACCCTCTTCCTGGGTTCGCAAATGTCTTACCATTAAAGCGGGAAGTCAGCAAGACAGAATCTGTAAAATCTGTAAATGTTCCCATCAATCGAACAGCCCGCTCGTTTTGTTTGTACTGTGACTGCAGCTGCATGTCAAACTCTCGAATCACAGTACTCTGCCGGAAGTGACGTCATTCAACTTTTCATTTTATTTTATTTATTTTTTTTAAATTCAAAACGCTACGTGCGTACGGGGTACGCTACGTACGTTTCGTTTCGTTAGGTAGATTACCGTCCTCGGACACAGGGGACTGTACGGGTACGCTAAATCGCTACTAGGCCTATTATAGTATTTCCCCCCCCCCGCCCCCCCCCCCCCCCACCCATATTACATCACGTTGGGATGAACAGAATTATTTTTAGTTAACTATATATGAATTATCATAACATCATGATTTATTCACAACCAATCGTTGCTTCTTGTGTTGTGACTGTCTCATTATTCTAATTATTATTATTTTTTTTTTTTTTTATAGATCTAGATCCATGCTCACTGTCTAGTCTCTATACTAAATGTGTTTGATGATTAGGCCTAGGCCTACAGCTTTGGTCAGTAGTAGCCTAAACTATCCTAACCCGTAGATCGAAGGTCGTTGGGGCACCACAGATCACCGTTTAACCAGCGGACTCCATCTCTCTCTCTGCCCTCAGCAACCCTCATGGCTTCGCTCAGTGTCAAGCCAGTCCATTCTCGAATGTTACCCTTCCACCTCTTTTCCTGTCCCTCTTCTTATGCCTCCTCGCACCGTGCTTTGCAGGATGGTTTTGCAAGGTCTGATGCTCTGGTGATGTTGCATTACCATCGGAGTTTCCGTTTCTTCACCACTGTGATCATGTCATCGTGTTGTCCAATGGCTTGTCTGATGGTCTGAAGCCATTGGACAACACGATGACTTTCTCACAATGGTGAAGAAACGGAAACTCCGATGTTATGGCCACGTCACCAGAGCCTCAGGCCTTGCAAAGGCATGAAAAAGAGAGACACAAGGAAATTTTTTGTTGTTGTTGTGAAAACAACATTTGGGAATGGCCTGACTTGACACTGAGCGAAGCCATGAGGGTTGCGGAGGACAAAGAAAGATGGAGTACGCTGGTTAAACGATCATCTATGGTGCCCCAACAACCTTCGAGTTAAGGGATAGGATAGGATAGGATAGGATGTGCTAGGTATAGGAAGAGCCCAGAAGTTTTCTTTAGCACCTCATCTCCATGCTTTGTATTCTTCGTTGTAGGTCTGCTGTTAGGGTGAATGTTTCTCAAGTGTATAGGAAGATGGAGATGACAAGGCGGCGCTGCAGTCTTACCTGGGAATGTAGACTGATGGTTCTGTCTTTCCAAATGGGCTTCAAACTTGTCAGGGCCACAGTTGTTTGTGCGATCCTGGAGAGGACTTCCTGTCGAGACCCATTGTCTGATACAGTGCTTCCTAAACATATGTAGCTATGCACTGTGTTGAGGGATTGGCCTTGGACTTTGATGTCCACGTTGATGCCATTGGTGTTGTTGGTCATCCTTTTGGTCTTCTCTGCACATATTTTCATTCCAAAGGCTCTGGAGGTGGTGTCAAGCCTCTGTACCAGCTGTTCTTGTTCCTTTCTAGCCAATCCATCAATGTCATCCGCAAAACGGAGGTTGAAGATTTCTCTACCCTCTATGCTGACTGTACCTTCGAGATCTGCAAGGGCATCTGACATGATGCGCTCTAGGAAGATGTTTAAGGGTGTTGGAGAGAGTAGGCATCCTTGACGCACATCGATTGTTGTTCTTAACTAGTTCCCGATGGCGCTTTTTACTGAATGGTCAGAAATACCCAAATTTTACAGCCAATTGCAGCCATTGTCGAAATCAAGCATGGCTCTGGTTTAGTTTCGTTGTGTCAAACCTTGTATACATTTACTGGTTGATAAGGGAGTGTTTCTGTACTTTTGGACATCTATAGTCACTCGTGTATTAGTTCCCGAGCAGTAAAGCTTGCATGGTAACTACTGTTATTGGCGTTGTCCGTCCGGCGTCCTTCCGGATGTGACATTTGCTCACCTTTCTCTGAAACTTATGGATGGATTTCTTTGAAACTTGGTAGTTAGAAAATCGTTATCCCTACCAAATGACAAAAATTTATGCATATCACCATGATAAAGTCATAATTTGCTGTTTTGTTGTTTTAAAATCTTGTTTTCCACCAAAATACTAGAAGGATTTGGTTCAAGTTTGGTATGTACTTAGATTTCACTAAGGTCTCCAAGGTAAAACCAAACGTATGCAAATTGAGTAACGTAATCATATTTTTTTTAAAAATAAATTTTAACAATATTTTAAAACATTTCTGTTAAACTTTGTATTGAATTAGAAGGTATAGATGCCTTGAGATCAAAAACAAAATTATGTATATTGAGTGACGTCGTCGTTGTGACGTAATATTTATTTTAAAAAAAAAAGGTTTTTAAAATAACATTTTCTTTAAACTGGATGTAATTAGAGTAAACAGATGCCATGTTTACTTTAAAAAAAAAAAAAAAAGAAGTGTTTCTCCACTTTACTTGTCACTTATTATAATAAAAATTATACATATCATTGGACGTGGAAAATGCAAAAAAGGAAAAGTCCAAATCCATTTGGCTACTAGTTGTGTACTACAATCTACATGTAATATTTTTTAATCAGTTTCAATACTACTGCGCCATCGGGATCCGCCCTACGTGTAATGCCCCTGTGAACAAACCGCTGCGGTCCTCAAGACAAATCAAGAAATCTTTATTACTCACACTGGAGAATTCATACAGCACATGTTCTGCATCCCAGGAAATAAGACAATATTTAAAAACCAATAGAAATAACACATTAAAATCAGTCTTGATAACAACTATTGAAACTGCACACTGTTATTTCTAAGAATTATATGATATACTTTTAACTATGCTCTCTCCAACACACACATTTTTATTTGACTGACAGAGCCACTCATGGCAATCACACACCATTATAACAACATTGAGGGTATGACAATATACATTCCTTGTTGAGAGATAGAGTGAGACAGAGAAAGACTGAGGGTTGTTGATGGGACCAGGGAGAGAGAGAATGTGTATCGCTGTAAATGAAGCGTCGAATATGAATGTAATCATGCGATACAAAAGTTCATGGGTATTAAATTGTAAACTTAACTGAACTATACAGAACTGAACACCTGTCCTTAAAATTACACACGTCATAAGCACAAGGTCAACATCGGACTGAAGCTAAAACCGTGAACGTCTTAATCTTCTGTATCGTCCTACGTGCGGACACACATGGACAACTGTATGGGAGGCGAGATATAGCAAACGCGCGCGCATTTGCGCTCGCATTTGCTATATTCCGCTCCATACACGTAAAAATTATACCCGGAAAAGAATGTGTCTGTGAAAGAATTTGAGACGTGCACAAATTAAATATTTCTTGCATTTATTATTAACATCAATCTCTAAACTCACATATGATATTATTATAGGCTACTCAGTGACAAAGCCGCGCCCAACCACTACAAAATGTACGCTAGATCTTTTTTTTTTTTCCTTCTTTAATCTTTGGCGTCTGCGTTTTGTTCATTTTCAGTTCCTTTCCGTTGACAGTTTTCAGCAAAACCCTCATAGCAACGGGCGTAGAAACCGCGCGCGCAAATGCGAGCGCACTTGCGAGCGCATTTGCGCGCGTAAATGCGAGCGCAAATGCGAGCGCGTTTGCTATATCTCGCCTCCCATAGACAACACCTTGGAGCCTCTTATCAAAGCACGGTAATAAAAAGCAGCCAAGGCATCCGCTGAAACAATCGCAACTACAGTGTATCGTTACTTTTAAAGGAACCAACTTTGACCACGCCCCCTCGATAGATCCTTTTAACATTCACAGCGAGTGTTGCCAATTTGAAAAAAAATAAGCTTACAACACACACACACACACACACACACACACACACACACACGCACACACACACACACACACACACACACACACAAACTCTTTCAAAAGTGTTCCGTAGTGTTTGTGTGTATTAATAGCAATGGTTAGCTGATCATTTTTTGAGTTCCAAATGGCATTCTACCAAAGCCGGTAAGATACCAAGCCCGTTTTTTAAAAACAAAATTGCTCGTTAAGGTTTTTCGATTTAGGTTGATAAAACAGACTTTAACATCTAAGACGCCCTCTTGAAGCCGCGTAGTTCACTCTGACTGGCGACATTGTGAACGACACCTGCCAGTTCAAACACCCATGTCATGAATGAATTCTAGAGAACAAAAGTAGACGTATCATGTAGCTACATGTCAATTGTCCTCCGGTACTTCTAGAAAAAGTAAACTTACTTTGATCCTTGAAAATCTGAATGGGCTTGATTGTCAAAACCTGAGAGGCCTGGGTGAACTTGGTGCCGAGTCGAGCAAACTGACAAGGCGAGATGGTAATGCTGATCGAGCTTTAGGTACAGAAGGAGTGATTGTGGAACTTTTAACTCCGATCCCAGGTAATATATTTTGAGTTGAGACAGATACTGTGAATGTTGCTGCATATGCTGCTGCTGCTTCTGCTGCTGATGATGATGATGATTACAATGATGATGATACAACTAAGCATTCAATACATTCCAATAACACTAAAAAAAAAAAGAAATTACCTCATCTGGCCTTTGCAGCCACACACCGAACGGAGACCCATCGGTTTTGGCATGAGAGCAGAGAGGAGGAGGAGGTCCTCCCGGTTCTCCGAGGGGAGGTTGGGGCGGCTGGACGGTCGATGGGGAGAGGGGTGGGAAGGGAGAGTGTCGGCGGGGGTGGACGGCGTGCTCGCGGAGTTGCTTCGGGCAGAAAGAGAGGCTACTATTGAAGCCCTCACCGTTGTCTGACTGTGACGGGGTCTGGCGGAGTGGGGAGTGGCCTGCGCCATGGACCCAGTCGCTTGTCATCTCTCTTCCCAAGGGAGGAGTGGGAGGGGTGGCCTTCGGGAGTGTGGGGATTGCCGCACCGTCAGCCTCGTCGGCCATCCCGACAGGGTCCTCCTGAAGATAATGCTCAACAGATTAAGACCCCAGGCTGAGCGGGTCATGGCTGAAGGACGGGTAGGATTCGGGGCGGAGCGAGGTGCCGCTGGGCGGGGTTTCAACCTCGAAGTGGTCTGCGGGAGGTGCCTGCAGTACCAACGGCATCTGTGTCATTTGTTTGTGGACTTCGGGAGAGCGTTTGGACGAGTGTGGCATGCGGCTCTGTGGGCGGCCAAGGTGTGTGTGCAGCGTCGTTCCTAAAATTGTTGAAGTCATCGGGAACCGGCTGATGGAGTGCCTTCAGTGTTGCCACTAGGGTTGTTTCGTCAGATCTTTTATGCGGATCAGGGGCGAGTCCTCTTTCGGCGAAGTTGTGGTCTTGATTTTGTGGTCCTGATTCGGCTATACTGGTCCTTATTTGGCTCGGAAGAGTCCGCTGGAGCTAAGCAATAATCATGTAATGTAATCTTACTCGCACGCACAGCACAGACTCTTTATAACTCTATGAGGAGTACAAAAGCCATTACATTCTGAAACCTTATACACACAACTTTAATAACTTTATCAAACAAGGATTTCAAAAGAAGAAACAAGCATCCCAAATGGCAATCTGTCGTCTGCTGCGTTGCGAGTTCTTTTTGCTTGTCCCATTTGCAAAATGCCGAAAAAAATGCTCCACTGGCGACTGTGCAAAGCGTCAAACGGTCAAATCGAAATACAGTTTCCACATTGTTTCTAAAGATCCTGCTCTTACTTACACACGTAGCAATAGCCTAATGAAATTTAACTAAATCGGTGAAAATCAAACACACGATAACACAACCCAAAGAGTAGATCTAGAGGTGGATTGTTTACCTGCCGCTTTGTGTTCCACCAAGTTAATGCTGAGAAAAGCGAACATTGAGTGTGGCTGGAGTGTGCTTCAAACTGTAATATTTAATTGTGCTGTTTTTGAAAAAAAATATGCATTTGGCAGATAGGTATATATTTTTGTAGTTATAAGATAAAAACCATTCTTGAAGATGGCATATTCATGTCATCCATTGAAGGATTCAGGTTTTGTCATTATCAGGAACAATTCTGCATGTCCTAATAAATCAAAACGATCTTTAATTATACAGCCGTATATTTACAATTAAAAATGTCATCTGTTTTACCCTCTCTCTCTCTCTCTCTCTCTCTCTCTCTCTCTCTCCTTTGCATCACTCCCTAATGTTTTTACCTCCTCTCCCTGCTCTGCCTATTTCTTACTCCCCCCCCTCTCTCTCTCTCTCTCTCTTTCCTTTGCACTACTCCCTAATGCCTTAAATTTACTCCCTCCACCCCCCTTCTACTCTCTCTCTCTCTCTCTCTCTCTCTCTCTCTCTTTCTCTCTCTCTCCTGGTGCAAAATATTATTCCTGCTCTCACCCCCTCCCTCTCATTACAAAATCAACAACGCATACACAAATACACAGAGCACAACAACACCCACCCCTAAAACAAACACCCAACAAAACATAACAAAACCAACGCAAAGCATCCCGATCCATAGCAGACGAGACAAAAGTATATTCATTTAATTATGAATTGAAAATACATCCCATCCCAATAACAACAACACTCTTAATATGCATCAAGGAAAAATAGTAAGGCTAGATGGAATAATAAATCTTTCAACCACTCCCTATGATTTTCCTTGCTATGCATGAATCCAGACTTCCCAGAGCAGTTTCATACACGTAAAATTAACATATTACAAGGCAAAAAAATATCCAAAATTATTTTTTTTTACCTGTAAGCATTCTATTGTCATATAAATACACAATATAAACTTTAAAAAGACTTTTTGATGATGTTTAAATGCTGCCCGAAAGACGTGAAATTGATGCAGCTAAACCAACGCCGTATTCGTGACAACATCAAGGGGCGCAACCGAGTATCTGTAAATAACTTTTTATATAATACAATCCCTTGAATTACAAGTCCGCTTACGGTATCATAGGAAAACAAAATAGGGTCGGTGTTACACGGGTTTTTATCAATAGTTGATTCAGCCCCGATTCTTGAATCTTGATAAGTGTAACTCGAATTCATTTATCAACGCAGACAGAAGTCGTCGTTTGTTTGTTTGTTTGTTGGTTAGATTAATGTCTCTGGACACTCTGGGCGTATAAGAGACGGAGATACGAAGTTCAATAATTTAAGAAGTCGAAGAAGAAGACGTTGACAGTGGAGGTGTATAGAGTCGGTGCGCTCGTGGCTACATCTGGAATGAGGTGGACTTGGTGCCAGAGGAAGAGGGAAGGGTCGCAGGGGAGCAGACAATCCAGAATCCGCCAAGGAGGAAGGCCAAAGGATGGGACAAAAATAAGGAATATGGGATGGGATGCTATTATTTGTAAAAAAGCTAGAACAAAGAGGCAGACCAGGTCTGCCTACCAGAGTTAAGAGCCGGTTAAAAATAAAATCCTACAGGACCACAATTAAAAACCTAATAATATTTACAGGGAAAAATTCTAAAAAATGGCAAGTTAAAACTAGTCCAAATGGCTAGGAAAAAGCGGCCGAAATAGGCCAAATAGTATTATTTAAAATAAAATAAAATGACGTAAAACCGCCGAGGCGAGTCGGGGAGCCAAGAGCAACCGTCCTGACAAACGTTCAGCGCTGGGGTTTGTCCGTAAGGGAGATAAAACCCTATCAACATTCAGACATCTAATGCCTCTTAGTACTAGATTTAGTACTTTTTGGCATAACTTTTGGGGCAGCCTTGTGAATGACTACACCCATGGATCTAAGGGTTCTTTCAGTCAACAAAACCTCAAGAGCACGAATACCCGGCTCCAAGGTCTCTCTCATAGCAACCCGCAAAACAGGGTCACGGCCAACAAGATAGTCCTCCATGCTTGACGCAACATGATTAATAAAATCCTGTACGGGCAAACCGCGTCCAGCCGGCTCAGCAGCTGGCGTCTGCCCAACCGAGTGGTCGGTACTGGGTGGGGTCTGAGACATCCCATCCTTCACAGAGTTAGACCTTCCCACAAGAGCGGGACCAAGGGACGATTGAACTGCCACATCCACCCCATCACCGGTGTGAGGCGTACCAGCAACGAACTCTGACTGTACGCCGGCGTCACAACCAGGACGACCATGGTCAGACACCCTCCGATCCGCCAGGCAGCGGACGGTATCTACAAGCCCCGCCACGGCCAAAGTAAGCTTCTCTACGGTGGTCTCCAACCGAGCAATTGCAACCCAGGGGTCGCCGCAGCCAGGGATAGGCGCAGACGGCCCCCTGGCCTGGTTCAAAATCCCATCAGGCTCAGGAGCCACCGAGAAGGGAAGGAGGCCGGAACGATCCGCGGCAGCAGGCAGCGAGGGGAGCGAAACGGCCGCGCTGGCGTCGGGAGCACGAGATGCCCCTGTCACAGAGGCAGACGGGTTCCGCAAGGCCCCCCAAGTGAAGGGGGGGCGCGCTGAAACCGGAGCAGAATTTGCTAACTGAGTACGGGCCAGACCTAACGCCTGAGCCCGAGGCATGTATTGAGCGGCCCTGAGCTGGTTCGCGAGAACGCGCTCCCTCAGGGCCGCACAGTTACTGTTGGAAGCCGCATGCTCGCCCCGACAATTGGGGCAAGAAAGCCGTGCGGTCTTACAAGAGGCACCCGAGTGTCCGGGAGTTCCACAGGAGGAACAAACAAGTGCAGACTTGCATAGTTTCCTTGTGTGACCGTATTTCTGACACCTATGACAGCGGATAACATCCGCGACAAACGGCCGGACTGAGTACTCCCTACTGTTGATCAGTAAGGTAGACGGAAGAACAGGGGCATCAAAAGTGACCTTGATCGAGGTGGATGGAGAACCATCGGAAAGGTTCAAGCGGCGAAAGTTCCTAACCGCGCAGGCCTGGACCGCGCCGTCCGGTCCAACAGCTCCTTGGAAATTTGTCTGAACATCCGCATCAGACACAAAAGTAGGGACGTCCTGAATGACCCCCTCCACCACGGGGCTGGGGATTGAACAGGTCACATTGTACCGACCCAAAACCGTCAAACCGGCCAACTTCAGCTGTTGAGCATGAGTAGTACAACCCACAAGACAGCCGGCAGCAAGAGGACGAACACGATCAACAGGACCGACGGCAGTGCGAAGCACTCCGACCAATCGCCAACCGAGCAATTTTAGCTGAGCATGATCAAAGTCCTCAGAGAACCTGACCATGACAGGGAAACGACAGAGGCTATGACTCGGCAGGGGAGGAGGAAACGGAGACACTCTGTTGCGAGTTTTCCTCTTACCAACCTTAGTGGTCCAGGCAGGTTCATCGGAAACCGGTGAACCAGAGTCAACCGGCCGCGAAGTGGGCGCCAGGCACTCATCTTCACCAACCGGGCATTCAGTCACAGTGATCTCAGTCTCCGGGACCAAGTCCGAAGACGAGTCGTCGTATAAAGTTTTCTAACTTTATTCAGCAAACATCAACAACTGCTTACAAGATCGCTTTCCAAAAACCACTACAAAGATCTTCCTTACAAGCAGAAAGTACATTACTTAATACCTCTCTGCAATCAAGAACAAATTCGAATATTCCAGCATGACGCAATAACACCCAATCAAAACAAAACTCGTCACCTGAACTATGCACTGTCTTACGTCACATAATGTTTACGAATCAATTGCAACCTCAGAAATATTATAATTATGCCGAGACGTCGAAACTCTAGGTTACAATATAACACTAGACTAAAATCACTTTGGTGAATAGAAGTTAAATAAAATAAACAAACAAACAATAAACTTAGTACTACACACAAAAAAACAAAAACAATAACAAATAGACCTACGGTCTCTGATATAACGATGGAAGTGTATAATGAAGGAGAAAAAAATAATTAAGATACTGCAATGCATACTAGCTACTGAAGAATAGCCGATTATCTACCCAAAATCAACAAAATCGCTTCAGCCTTTTAAAAAATATATTAATGAGCAAAACGTACAACAAAACTACTCCGGTGATTTTGACCTTTGGTGTTTAGCAAATATAGGCCACTAACTAATGTTCCTATGAAGTTAATTAGTTAGTTAGCCATTGTATATAAAACCCAGCGGTCTGCAAAGATACCAATCAGGACCACAACTTGGTTGAAAGAAAGCTCAGTCATGAATCGTAGTCTACAAAAGATCGGCTGAAACAACCCTAATATGTTAACACTGAAGATTCTCGACCAGCCGGCCCCTTTACAAAAAAGGCATCCCACACAAGGGAAGCTGAAGCTGTACATTAATTTATTGAACCCCTGTTTACAAAAACAGAATAGAATATAAATATCATTATAATATATTAACAAAACACATACATATAAAATGCCTACAAATAATAACACCATAGAAAGCTCTAGTGACCATTTGGCAGAAAGCTTCCAATAGCCTCAAGCTGACCCAACCGACTCCATACACTTTAATGAGGAGGTTTGGGAGAGTTTTCAAGTAAAAAGGTAGCCGACTGGTCTAGCGAAGAAGATAGTAGATTGATAGAACAAATTAGGAAAGAGAAAGAACAAATGAGAATGACAGAAACAATGGTAATTTAAAGCACTAAATTTCCACTTGACTTGACTTGAATATAGATTAGAGTCCCCAACACATGAGCATATAGGGGACTGCTGCTAAATTTCCACAAAGTGGGGCCGGGGATACCATTTATACAGAAAACCCCGGCACCCCAACGGGAGTATTCCTATGAAGATTGCTCCAGTGGTTCTTTAGGTATGGCGCACAACGGAGCAACCGACCGCGCGACAGAACGACATTTGCCTCGTTTTGATTACCGACTGTTTAAAAGTCCTATCCTATCCTATCCTGTCCCGTAACCCGGAGGTCGTAGGGGCACCACAGATGATCGTTTAACCAGCATACTCCATCTTTCTCTGTCCTCAGCAGCCCTGATGGCTTCACTCAGTGTCAAACCAGTCCATTCTCGAATGTTGTCCACCCACTTCTTTTTCGGTCTCCCTCTTCTTCTACCTCCTTGCACCGTGCCTTGCAGAATAGTCTTTGCAAGGCCTGATGATCTGGTGACGTGGCCATACCATCGGAGTTTCCGTTTCTTCACCACTGTGAGCAGATCATCGTGTTGTCCAATGGCTTGTGTGATGGTGATGGTCTGTCGGACTTCGTCGTTGGTGATGTGTTGGGTATAGGAAATGACCAGAAGTCTTCTGTAGCACCTCATCTCCATGCTTTGTATTCTTCGTTGGAGATCTGCTGTGAGGGTCCATGCTTCGCAAGCATATAGGAAGATGGAGATGACAAGGGAGCGCAGCAGTCTTACTTTGGAATGTTTAAAAGTATTTCCAGGTATATCTGGAAATACTATAAAAAAAAAAAAAAAAATAATAAAAAGCAATCGTTCAAATTTAAAAAGAAAAAGGTAATAATATAATTAGGCCTATTATTGTTATGCAAGTAATTTAAACGTGTAAAACGGCAAACTAATAAACTTAACAAATATAATACTACTAAATAACTTGATAATTATATTGGGAATATGGGAGTTTACAGCAAGTGGCAGAAGCAGCAAAAAAAGAGCAATCTAAAACTTCTACTACTTATATTTGATGTGACTGTTAATATACACATTTCTTTTGCATACTGAGTAGGGTAAACTTTAAAACGGGTTTTTGACATTTCAGATATTTGTCTTGTGATGAATATGGAACAGTCTATTTTTGTGCCTTTGGGGGGGTGGGGGGTGGGAAGGGGGTTCATGTCTGTAATTTTACCGCCCCCTCCCCACTCCTCCACAACCGCCTTCCCCCTCCCCCACCCCCTCTCCTTTTCCTCCTGTACTTTTGGCTAAAATGACCCCTCGTCTGTTTGCCTTGTTTTATGCTTTGAACTGTGTGTGGTTTTGTTAATAAAAGGAAAAAGTTCCGAAGTTCCACACTGGGTCTCCCCTCCCTTTCACAAGTTGTCGAAGTGCAAAGGTTATAGTGGGAGTCGTAGGGATGGATAGTGGGATGGGCGCGTCACGGAACTACGTACGCAGTCTAGCTTTGATTGGTCAATCTGGTGGCGAGACCTGTCTATAGGCCTACATGAACACGTGGAGGAATCTGTGGTTGCGTTATTGAGCATTTGTTACATTATATAGGCCTATTTCTGGAATTTGAGTCACTGTTTAGATTTGTACATATACATCAGTGGTTTTGAAAATTATTAGGCTATTCTACTACGCTTGTGTACAACAGTGTTGTGGGAAAAACGAAAACAGGTGAGTACTTGTGATAGTCTATGATTGGCCGTGATATTCTGATGTATTTTGATACAAGACTTTTAATACTGATAAAACATAGCCGTTGTTCATTGTACATAAATGGTGGTATTCAAAAGAAGTAAGTTATATTCTGAGTTCACTAGCGTCATTAATTTATATTTTCAGCTGCAGTTGTTTGGTTTCGAATCCACACAGCAGTTTAGGATGAATGGCTGAAGCGAAGAAAATGGCGCAACGCAACATAGCCTACAAGTTCAAGGTCGATCGCGAATGCCGGCCGGTATGCAGAAAAAATCTTGTACTGACCAGAATTTAGTATTGTTGATAATTCATTAATAAAATAATTACAATGGACACACTTATTTAAGCGATTTAGTTTTTCTTTGGTATATGCGAAACTTTGGTAGTAGTTAGTAGTATTTGTAGTTAAGTACTAAACTTAGTAGGCTACAACGTTGTTGTGATGTAACGGCTGACTAGTAGCTCGTCGTTAAAACAAAAATGTAATGTAACAGCTGATTAATTTAAGCATGAATGAAGAATGAGCTATAACATTTGACGCCATCATCCATCATTGGCAATATTGCAGAGGGTTGCCCGCCCCCAAGGGAAGAGGGTCTTCTTCTTCTTCTTTTGGGGGCTGCCACCCTCAGCTTATTGAGGACTCTGCAGCCAAATGCTGGGTATATTCTTGTTACCGGCACTCACCCGTCTAGGACATGAGCGTCAGGATCTTTCAAGTCCGTTATGATGGAGTGCATGCGACACAGACTAGACCTCGGTTTATACTCTCATCCCAAGGAGTAGGAAACGGGAGTAAAGTATCTTTCCCAAGGACAGAGCACAATGGCCCGGACGGGGCCTGAACCCGGGACCTTCAGATCCACAAGCCGAAGCACTACCATTAGACCACCGTGCCTCCTATATCTACACTGAACTACCAGAGCAATCATACCGCTAACTTAGCTTAGGTCAAAGAATATTTAGTTAACACAAAGGAGGATCATTCTGAAAGACCAGGGTTTATTCTTGGCGTCGGTCATCGGTCATTGACGCATACAAATCTGAAATGACCGTTTGTTTTGCCAGCCAGCTGGTCAAGTAACCTATTGATTTTACGATCAGGCGGTCAAACTTTGCGAAGATTTGTCATTTAAAAAGTTCTATACAAACTGCGAACTCAATAAAACTTAGCACAACCATTACGAAACAAAATTCTTTCCCGTTTCAGTATAATACAAATTTTTCCGATCCATAGTTTTTATTGCTGACATGCAACGAGCCAATGCATTGACAGTCACAGTGTAGATCTAGTTTGCGATTCCATTTTGTCAACAAACAAAAAAATGCCTCCGAAAAAAAAAACAACATGGTGTTTAGGCCTATAGTAATACTATAGCCTAGTTTGTTTGTTTTTTTTTAATCTAAAGATGCACATTATTATATTATTAGTAATGTAATTATTATTATTATTATTATTATTATTATTATTATTATTACTATTATTTTCTAACTAATAATTTACGGATCTATTTACATTTATGTACTTTGGCACTGTTGGATTGTCTCCCTCTTTTGGCAGGGCACAGATTGTGTAGTGTGTACTAATGATGTCACACATGACATAGAATATTTACTCCCGTTGGGGTGCCGGGGTTTCAGTATAAATAGTATCCCCACTTTCTGGAAATTTAGTGCTTTAAATTCCCACTGTCGCTGTCTTTCTCATTTGCTCTTTCTCATTCCTGCTCTATTCTATCAATCTGCTATACTATCGTCTTCTTCGCTAGCCCAGTCTCCTACCTTTTTTCTTGAAAACTCTTCCGGGATAAGACTCCTTGTTTGTGTACGAGGTCTGTTGGGTCAGCTTGGGAATATTGGACGCTTTCTGCCTGGTGGTCACTAGGGCTTCCTATGATGTTATTATTTAGCAATGTAGGCATTTTATATGTATGTGTTTTGTTGATAATTTATAATGATGTTTGTATTCTATTTTGTTTTTGTAAACGGGGGTTCGATAAGTTGGGGTGAAGCCTCAGCCATCCCATGCGTGGGATGTCTTTATTGTATAGTGACTGGCTGGTGGAGAGCTTTCGGTTTTACCACTAGGGTTGTTTCAGCAGATCTTTTATGCGGATCGGGGGTTGTCCGGTCCTGATTTGGCTCGGAAGAGTCCGCTGGACCTAAAGCAATAGTAATGTAATGTAATGTCATAGATGATTTGTTTGTGGGTTATTTTAAACTAATGTATTTTTTATTTAATTATTTATTTTATTTAATTTATTTGTGTTCATTTCTTTATTCATTAGTAAGTATTATTTTTATAATTATTTCTTTTTTATTTTATTTTTTGGAGGCAATTAAATAAGGTTAAAGAATGGATGCTGACCTGTACTTTTCCATAGAAACATAAAAAATGTCGGCAGCATCATGAAATGTCTTGATTAAAGGTCTTTGAGACCGATACCGGTCGACACTTGTCTTCTGTTGTTTTTGTTTTCTTTCCTTCTTTTATAGTTAAATTGTATGATGTTTAATACTCAAACAGGGTAAAAATAACTCTTCCTGCAGTATGTGCTTCAGCAAAAGGCTCCATTACTTTAGTTTATAGGCCTATTCTTCATTTGGTAAAAGTATAACTATAAGTATATAATATTTATTTATTATTTTCTCGATCTCTTACTCTTAGTGTTACTACAACAGTACTAGTATCTATATCTTTATCGCTCGATTTATCATGTTTATTACTGTTTTAAACAGAATTCAAATTTGTCACTGATGCCCGAATTTTATATGAGAGAGAGACTTGGGGAGTTATTTTGTACCATTTGTACTGATAAGCGATCGAATGAGACTGTGTGACTGATTGCTTTCCAAAATGACCTATTGTTTTTCCTGTGAACTGGTCAAATGACCTATCATGGTCACTTTCAAGATTAATCCCTGAAAGACTGCTATATAAATTATGATGACATTCTGCTCGACGCGCCCCGGGCAGTCATGAGGCAATCCGATACATAGCGACAAGTAAACAAACCTCAAGTTTCGATATGCTGCTAATCGGTTGCTATTTAAATTAAACGACCCAAATGTGCAGTAAGTACGTACAGATTCTTGTGAAACAATAAGTTAATGATCCTTTTTGGGTAATAAAATAATGTACAACTTACAAGAATATAAGTACAAAAAAATGGTTTATAAATTATATAGTCTAGATCAGATGTATACGTAGTGTTTATACGTAATGACGAAGCATGAGACCAAACTTGGTGACCAAAAATCGATAGTCTAGAACTCCAGAAAATTCATCCAGAGGGCAAAATTTACCAGTGTAAAAATACACTATTGCTATGCTAATTGATAACCAAAATCATGCCAAATTCATCGATGTGAAGTCTGCCTATATCCAAATATGCATTGAACGCTGTTTTCTATCAATAGAGGCAATGACAGCATACTGCATAGGCATAGATCCGCATGCCGTTGGTACTTATTTCCTATCCCTAATAGCCCTAGCTCAAGACTGCCGACTAACATGCTCGAGAAAGGTTGTATGTACAAGACAAAATTTGACCTGACCAGAGTTGAACAAGATGCGAATCAGCAGTGCAGTAGATAATATGTAGGTCTAGTTTATGGTTGAGTTCAAAAACAGTTTAGATCTAGCTTTAATGTTATCGACACTACAATGTACATTGGTTTCCATACAACAAAAAGCGAATACAAACACAGTATTATTATATTAGTATTAGTTCTTTCTAACATTATAATCATTATATGAGGAAGATTTATGTCACATATATGCCTATACAGGGGTGAGATTTAACCCAGGAGACTAACTAGCCCGCCAGGCTAGCTAGTAAGTAAAGTGAGGTAGCCCGCATGGTTTTTAGGCAGCCTGACAATCGTTCACATATAATTATAAAACACACATTTTGACAATAATTACAGGTAATTTGTTGCGAGTTTGTCTTTTTCAAAAACAAAGCAGACAGCATGCTTGGCGTGAAAGGGAAGTAGGCAAAGGGAAATAACGCTCGCGTATGCTTCATACTCGTAGCAGACGAACAGTGACCTAAAAACGCTCTCGCTTCGGACTGAGCTTCTAAAAGTCTGCAAGTAGTTTTTTTGTTGTTTTTTTTTTAGGTTGCCAGGCGGGCTGGCTCAATTATAAAGTGAGGTCGCCCGAGCCAGTTTTAAGTCGCCTCGGGCGACTGGGCGACCGCTAAATCTCACTCCTGCCTATAGAACTTGATGGCAAAACTGTCAGTTTATCTACAAATAAGCATAGTTTTCAATCATTTGTGATACTCAACTTGTTTCATCCTTCAGGAATCTAGGTTGTCTAGGATTGTGCTCAGTTGTCAGCATCAGATTGTGCACCCAAGGCAGTAAGTGAGCTCCTTGGGTGGCTTGAGTTAGGTCCTGTAGTGGCCAGCGCCTTGAGCAGCTCTTGAGCTGAAACAGCGCTATATAAAAATGATAAATATATATGAATAAATCTATAGATTGACTGAACCACAGTTATAGACTACAGTACAACATCCTTTATTGTTCTCAGAAATTTATTCACTAGGAAAGTCCAACAATTACATAACAAAAAAACCAACTCACAATTTGTTCAAAATTACAGGCATTGAAAATGATTGATTAACATTTGTCAACAATGGCACACTCATATATATAGAAGAATTAAATTGCATGTATACATATGCCCACTGTACTTCACTGAAGCGAGAAATGTACGGTCTGGCGTCATCACATGCGTTGTGTATGAAACTACCACCATACATGCGACTATGACTGCTGCCTCTGACATGAAGCTATTAATAACTATGCGAAAGCGAGGCTGCGGGATATCCCAGTGTCAGTCAAATGTTGTCAAGGCATATGGTCGGTGTAGAAGTTATTGTTTGAGCGTTTTAGTACAGCTGCGGGAGTGAAAGTGAGTTTCAAGAGAAATTCACATGAGTGTGCAGTGGAATAATAATGCCTAGAGAATTGGAGAAAATGTTTAATTGCCTAGAATTATTGTAAATTGTGCTACACATGTGTCAGACACAACCAGATGATTCGGATCAGATTTAGGCCTATATTCTCAATTAATTAAGTTTGTTGTTTCTATAGAATTAGAAATGATCATAATGTATCATAACCCACATAATTCCAAAGTATTACTACTAGTGTAAAAGACGATCTGCACTAAGCAGCAGGCCTATCTTGTTTCTGTTTTAGTTTTGGCACATAAATCATGTAAAGTTTTACAGATAGGTAATATTTTCTAAAAGCTGATTATTGAGCTTTCAAAATATGCATTGTTCATTGTTTGGGTAAGAAGTCTATGGCAGTATGGGTCAGGTGTTCCCTTGCATGGAAAATCAGTGGGGAGTTTGGAGATTAGTATCCATGGGCCAATGAGACAACGATGCATTTTAATCTGATAATCATTTTAAAGTACATTGACATTTGGAAATTAAACTACATAGCAGTGTATGTCAATCAAGCTTAATGCATGGAAGCTGCCCTCCATTATCACTAGCAGGCGATACAGCAATGAAGAGCACTCTGTTCACCGAGACAGATCTATCTTTGGCATTTTATGCACTTGGTGTAAGGTGCACCCAACATGCACTAGGTCCCTTCTCCCCTTCCGCGGTGGTCCAGGGTTGTGCTCAGTCATCTGATTCTGAGCATCAAATTTTGCAAATTGGCACCTTGGGTGGCTTGAGTCAGATCCTGTATCAGCCAGCGCCTTGAGCAGCTCTTGAGCTAGAAAAGAGCGATATAAAATTGATTAATTAATGAACACTGAATATAATGTCGGTATGATACTAAAGTAAATAGTACATTAAATTGATTTGTATTTGGTGGTAACCTATGGGGTTGTATGGTCTGCTTAACATTATGAAGTGGATGTATAGGATTTTAAATTAGTAAGTATTATAAATTTACTTTGGCAACATTGTAGGTTCTCTATCCTAACGCCTTTCTCCATACATGAATAAGTTATTTACAAGACAGAAAAGAAGTAATATACCGGAATGATTGAATGTAAGCAAATCAAGACATAGATGAAATATCAGTTCATATTCACTCATGCATGTATACTAAACAAACAAAGTTATTAAGATTTCAAAGCAGGGTAAACTATTTACATGAAAATAGTTTTTGTTTCATGTGCCTATTCATAGGCCTATCAGCACTGTGAAACCAGGCCTTGCCGAGATTCAAAACATAAATGTTCAATCTGAATCATTACGGGTAGGGTCTTGGCGTTCCTAAGCCAGAACAATAAAGTTTACACTACCGACACCGTATCCCGTTCTGAATGACAATCTAGTATGATCTCGCAACACCTCACTGATGTGGCATACAAATCCATCTGTCGATGATGTCAAACCATCTGAAGTCGACAACCGTTTCGTTGTGCTGCTCAGAAAAGCCCTGCCAGTAGACACTCTTCACCAAGATTCTCCCGCTTCCTACCCGTGGTCAACATAGCCTCTTGGTAGATCTATGCACTCAGAGAGTGCATTTATTAGCAAGGAAACCGTCCATCCCTTAGTTCCTCCTGGAGCCTAGTTTAACTTTATTATTCTTTTTATGCAATGAATAATGCATTAGGCTACTAAAACTGAGAACCCAGATTCTTTCTTTAGCAATCTGCTAAGACCAACTCACCTTCTAAAAATATTCTATTTAAGGTAGTGATTAATGAATAATTATCGTATCTCACGTGCAATTACGTGGCGACTAAAGTTAATGAAATAAAGGTTATAACTTATAGTCTGTTTTTTAATACAGTGAACTCAAAAGCCTAACAATAAAGCAATGTCCGTTAAAAGTCACTACCTAACAGAACACTCATGATGCAATAAAATATGAAAAAAGTTTGACTTGATCATCATTCATCCATATCATTTCCTGAGACTTAATATTAAGACTTATTACTACTTCGGAGCTAAATTTAAGCGTTCAAAGTCATGTTATTCTCAAAAGATATGACAACAGATGATAATTCATTTCTTCTAGGTAGAATGCACGTTGACTGTGTTAATTGTCTTTTTTGACATGGAATGCTGAATGGTTTGACTTTGAGTATGATGATGAAGTTGTAACAAAAATCTAAAGATTTCAACTATTGATAATATGTTCAAATCGATTAAGAACCACTTATACTAAATTTATAATAATGCAGAATGGAAAGATGTAAAACCACTTAGGGAACCTTATGTCAGCTGTTAAGGGGATAGGTTCATTGTTTGTTTGATTTGCTAATAATGTTTGTTGAAGTAAATTAACAAAAGGATCCTTGTAAAGTGTCATTCGGCATTTATTAGTTTTATAGTACTAGCACTTGGCATGCTCTCATTTCCATTCTAATCAATCCCAGCTGTTGTGGATCAGTAAGTGTAAACTGACTTAAACTGGATATAATATTATAGATTAAGAACTATGTTTGGTGTATTGACCATCTTGACCCTTGACTTTGATTTGTACTTCTATGAGATGTGGGTGGGACAGTTGGCATGATATGCTATAAAAACAGCAGCCGCATCCATTAGAACACATTTGAATGTAGTGTTGGCTGTTGTTTAGTACATATAAATCTCTCATTAAAGTAAGAGAAAGGGGGGTTTCTAAAGGTATAATTAGTATTATCTGCTTGATGCATACATTGTCGTGACGGGTTATAATAGCATTGAAATATGATGATGATGATGATGATGAGGATTGCATCGTTTTCAAGTTCAACACTTTTGTCATGGTAATTCTACCATTCTTTTGACATTATAAAATAAATAAAGCAATCAAAGACAGACAGAAACAGACTTATTTTGCAAAATAACTAATGTATTTAATTATTTTTTCAGATTTGAGCTCCAATCACATTAAGAAATTGACCAGGCAATTTGTTAAGATGGCGAAAGTACGAGTGAACAGTGACAAAGTGAAGTACACGAGTGAGCACGTAGAAGCGCAGTATAACTACCAGACCACACAGGTGGAGAAAGATGCCAAGGGAAACTTCATTGCAACACCCAAGACAACTTGTTACACATTCAAGACAGAAACTAAGGTGATCTGAATTTTTTTTTTTTTAAATTAAAATGCTGTACTGTTAGGGTTATGCTTGGTTTTGATGTGCATTTCCAGTGAGGATGTTTTGAAAAAATGTTTGTGGGGGTGATGGATTTAAACGAATAGATTAAAGTAAGTGAATAAGCGTTCGTGTTTATAATTTATTTAAACATTTTGAACATTCATGAGTGAAAATGTATGCATTCGTTTTGCTACAGGTGGGCTCGCATGTATTGCCAGCTGACATAAAATGTGTGTATTTTTGAAGGGCTGCAAAACTAAAAGGGCTAACACAACAGCTGACAAAGTTAATTGACTGCATTTATGTAAAATTACAGTACTCCTCTTTTAACGTCACTACCGTTTAAGGTCACAAGGCGGATAAGATCAATCAGGTTGTTGGTCCCGGCCAAACACCTTCTTTGTACCATTTAGAATTCCTCGCTTAGCGTCACATCGCATAAGGGAAAACCTTGGATAATCATCATAACGTCAACCCCGTTTTGGTTCCCAAATGGAGGAGACTCCTGCTTAAGAGAAATTGATGTCACAGATGATGTCATTTATGAGGTCACTTCCTGTTTTGAGATGGAATTCCATCACAGAACACCTGTCATGTCCAGCCAGCATCCGCGTTATGCGACACTCTGCAATATACACGGGCACCACTTTGACAGAGTGCGACCCATGGGCGGTGTAGACAGGTGTAACTGTGATCTGCCGTGTCCCCTCCTAGCGGGACGTATTGCCACAGTGGATCGACCTTACCCTGAATTGACTTCATTCACTAGCGATAAAGCATGTGCCGTGGCGTAGACAAAATGAACAATTCGTTAAAGTTGTGTAAGGTTTTCTGCAAATACACCCAGTAACTGTCTTGGTGCATACTATTTATTTTTTATTCTCATTTGCGTGCGTGTGCGTCAATGTGTTTGTGTGTGAGTGTGTGTATGTGTATGCATGCTTGTATCCGTTCGTTTGAGTGTTTGAGTGTGTGCTTATGCATCATACACACGCACCAAAAATACATATACAGTAATGCATACATGCATACGCGCGCACCAACGTGCACACATGTACACTCACACACACACACACACTGTCACACGACAAAGAAATTTAGCACCTCGTATAAGATCAAGTTTTTTACTGGTAGTTGATCTTATCAGAGGACTGTTTAGGGTGCCCCTCGGATAAGATCAAACAAAAATTTGGTCCCGTGGGGGTCACCTTAAACGAGGAGTACTGTATAATGTATATCATTGGTGTCAATTCAAAACCTCGTAACTCCAAAAAAGTCATTTTTGCAATCTTTTCATGGTTAGGTCTTATTTTTTATTGGTATTAAAAAAATGTTTATATGAAACCTTGTGGTGTTTTTTCACATGTGTTGTTCTTGCAGGTGCCCAAATTGGGTGTGATGCTGGTTGGATGGGGCGGCAACAATGGCACAACGGTTACTGCTACCACCCTGGCTAACAAACACCAGCTCAAGTGGCACACAAAAGAAGGCCCGCACCAGGCAGACTATTTGGGGTCTATCACACATGCTGCAACAGTCTCACTAGGGCAGGGACCTGAGGGGGAAGTGTTCGTACCTCTGCGTGACATGCTTCCCATGGTCCATGGAAATGACATTGTCTTTGATGGTGGGTGTCATATTTTGGCCAGCAAAAATTTAAAAAAACAAAACAAAACAACGTTTTGCAACATGGATTATATTTTAACATCATTCTAAAGAAAATATACCTGTGCAATATCCAAAATGTTAAAAGTAAACTTTTTTGTAATGCTTGTTTGTATAAAGGAGTTTCCGCAACACTTTCTTTGTTTCTGTTTAAGTGAACGTCAGACTGCATTTGCTGGAAAAAAGCATGTGATGAATGTCAGTAGTTTATGATTTATAGAGCTTTGACACTTGAAATGGTCCTAAATGATTTTCCTAGACAATTAAGGATTGACCCTGAACAGCTTATAAACCTTTGAGTTGTACCAGGCTTAGTTCTTAACCTTTTTCCCCCCTCAAGCTATGCATTACATTTGCAGTATACTATATAGGTTGCTTTATATTTATATTATAATTTCCATTTTTCTTATTTTTCACTAGGATGGGACATCTCTGCCATGAGCATTGCAGATGCCATGGAACGTGCTTGTGTCCTGGACTGGAACCTGCAGCAGCAACTGCGTCCACTACTGGCTGGTATGCAACCACGTCCATCCATTTACTTTCCCGACTTCATCGCAGCAAATCAGGAGGATCGAGCAGACAACGTTCTGAAGGGAACCAAGCAGGAACTTCTGGATAAGATTCGACAGGACATCCGTGAATTTCGAGATACATCTGGCGTTGAGAAGGTTTGACCGTTTCCATCCTGCGTATTTGCCATTTCCATAATTATAATTGCATAACCTAAATTTCATTTATAACCTAGTGCATAAGGGCCTACAGTAGATCTTGCACAGGGTTAACCTGCTGCAACTGTTTGGCTCTTTGATAGAAGACAGTAGTACTGAAAGGTCCTGATGATCGTGTCCAATAGGAATGAGTGCCAGAAATGAAAACGACACAACCTGCAAGCTCTAGTTTATATTTACTCCCTTCATACATTTAGGTTGGAGCTGCTCTGCTTTTGCTGAGAAGGCAACCTGAATTTAGGCTGGCTTTTGACAAAAATTAATATTGTCCCCCCAAAACATAAAAAAATTAAAAAAAATTCTTTGCACTACTACTAGAGCATACATAATTGTAACAGTGGATGGATATCCTGTAAAATTCATATTTCAATGAATGACACTTTAATATCTGGTTCTAATAGCTCTAATGAAAGATTTTATATGTGTGTTTAGTGTTACAGAGGAATTAGTCAAACTGCAGATTTAAAAAAAAAAGTTTTGCTGTGTAAATCTTTCCTACCTAAATCACAGTTTGACCATGAATAAAATCTCTCAATTTTACGTGGTGTTCTTCAGGTTGTTGCAAATATTTAACATCTGATTTTTTTTTAGTTTCCTTTAAATTTTTCCTTCCTAGTCACCAGTTTTGCCTGTGAGTAAAATCTCTCATGTTTAGTGCCTGCTGTTTAGGTCATTGTGCTGTGGACTGCCAACACCGAAAGATTCTGTGATGTATGTGAGGGCCTGAACGACACTGCAGAAAATCTGCTGAAAAGTATTGAAAGGGGCGAGGAAGAGGTTTCCCCATCAACCATCTTTGCAGTCGCCAGCATCCTTGAAGGTGTGACGTACATCAATGGCTCTCCACAAAACACATTTGTGCCTGGCTGCATTGAGCTGGCTGAGAAGCATAAGGTAAAGATTTGTTGTATTATTTGTACTGTGAAATCGTGATATGTAAATCTCGTTATTGACAGTATTATGGGACCAAGATTGGTGTTATAAATTGTGTCAACATTTTAAAGGTCAGGTGTGGCGTGACATTAAGCTTATGATTAATCAGGTTGTTTGGAGTGCATCTGATATCATTTTGTTCATTATGGTTACTATTTATGTGGCTCATTGTAGGAAGCAGGATGGTGGGTCGCTAATGCCTATTGTCATAATCATATTTATGACCATGGCACATTATTGGGAGAGAATGATTGACTTCTTTCTTGAAACTTTGCAAACAAATCCAAATTCCCCCACCCTCTCCATAACCTACCTCCCCTTTGACCTACCCACACACAAACAAACACAAACACCCCTGATATTTTCTTTTCTTCTTTCCTATAAAGAACAAATCAGCACACAAGTTTAAACTGTGCAGGAGTTAGGTCACTGACTTCAAATAGATCATGCCAGTTTGTTGTTGACCTGGTTTGTTTTATATGACTCAGCTCAGTTCATAATGACATGAACTTTTCACTATAGATATCGGCGGTGTCGTGAACTTTCACTACAGATAAAGGCTGTTGAGATTGATTATTTTGTTTTGGCGTATTATGTTTGAAATTACAATAAAACGGTATCTGGTGTCCGTGTGTTTAGACTTTGAACTTTAAAGACAGCTGATGAAACAAGATCAGTATATGAATGAATAAATGAATGAATAAAAATTTATTAAGCGCATAAACATTTACACACAAAAAGCATGGTCACAGTGCTTGGGAAAAAAATGTGCAAGCAAAAATAGAACACTTAAAGAAGATGAGCTAATAGTACACCTCACCACAGTGAGTCACATACTTGTATCAAGATGGCCCAAGATGGCCACCCTGCGCCCAGCTTAATGATATATTTTTTTAACTTGGTGGCAATGAACTGAGAGCCTGAAGTACAAGAACTGAAGGAAGACTTCATCCATTGTATCTACAAAATGAAGCAATCAAAATAATTATTTTATTTAATTTTACAGGTGTTCATTGCTGGTGATGACTTCAAATCTGGCCAAACCAAGTTGAAGTCTGTACTGGTGGACTTCCTAGTAGGGGCAGGCCTCAAGCCCACATCTATCGTGAGCTACAACCATTTGGGAAACAATGATGGCATGAACCTCTCCGCCCCTCAGACCTTCCGATCTAAGGAGGTGAGATGTTGTTTGTTAAGAAACTTATAGGAATAGGTTAGTGAATTATCTATGTAGTAGGCAGAATTGCATCATCTTCTGATCATGGTGTAAGGAATGAATTATAAGAACTTCACAAAACGTTATTGTCAGAATTTAGCACAGTCTTTTAACATTCTCTTTTTGTTTTGTAAACAGATTTCCAAGAGCAATGTGGTGGATGATATGGTAGCTTCAAACTCCATTCTGTACAAGCCAAATGAGAAGCCTGATCACTGCGTAGTCATCAAGTATGTTCCTTATGTCGGTGATTCCAAGCGAGCCATGGACGAGTACACCTCGGAAATCATGATGGGGGGACGTAACACTCTTGTAGTGCACAATACTTGTGAGGATTCCCTCCTTGCGGCACCCCTGATTCTGGACTTGGTCATCCTGGCTGAGTTGTGCCATCGTATAAAATACAGTGTGGGCTCTGATCCAGAGCTTCACAGCTTCCACCCAGTATTGTCCATTCTGTCTTTCCTGTGCAAGGCTCCTCTTGTTCCACGAGGCACCCCTGTCATCAATGCTTTGTTCCGCCAGCGGGCGTGCATCGAGAACATCCTCCGTGCCTGTGTGGGCTTGGCTCCCGTCAACCATATGTTTCTAGAATACAAGATGGACTCGCTCAACACTACCTCACTACGCAGTGCAGAAACTGCTGTGGAGAAGGTCACTGACAAAGAAACGGTGAACAATGTTGTATTTAATGGCATGCATGAAGGTGTCCAAGAGAAGGCTGTAAATGGTGTCCACAAGAGTTTGGTGAAGGGACTTGATGAGAATCTGGCGATCATCACAGATTTTGCCAAGGTGAAGGGGAAGAATGGGATTGCTAATGTAATCTGTACTGAGGTCATGAACGGACTTCATTAACATGAAAAGTAGATTAAATATGAACCAGTACTTGCATGCATAGTATTCAGCACAGTATAACTATCTGTGTTTCAATATCTGGGTTTTTGATATTAATTATTATTCTTAGATAATGAATACATTATTGTAAATGATAAGAAACATTATTTCACCATTACAGTTGAAGAATATCATCTACATGTCCATTATTATTAAACACTAAACTAGTAAATTGTTCACCCACTTCATGGTTGTAATGATTGCTCAGTACTTGCATTACAGTGCGTATCTTGCATATCGACCTTAGGATTGGATTGTGATTGTTTTGTGAATGTTCATAATATATTTTAGATCAAAGCAAAATCTGAGTTGGTTTATGTGTAATTTGCATTAATTTTGTCCACATGTCAAAACTTTCTGAGATTTCGTTACTCAAGGATGATTTACAACATGCAGAATTCTTTTTTTCACTCTCCCTTAGATATGTTTTATATTATAATTATATTACAATGACATGCCACAACTGGCATCAACGAAATATTTTTTTTTTCATGATGTTTGATGTTATATCAATGCTATAATTATAACTATATGTTCTTTGTTTTCATTGCAATATTTGCGTTATTCAACATTCATAATTTTGGAATAAAACATTGCTTGTTTTTGTCCAAATTAGCATTCTTTTTGTTTATGTACATATTTGTTTCTCATTATTATTCATAATTTTGGTCCAAGATCAATTGAATTTATACCTCAATTTTTATGTGCCCATTTTCTCCACTGATGAGGTGAAAATATGCTGAAATTGTCACATGTAGCCATGGCATAATTGTTACTATTCCTTTATTCCTTGGAGTACTGCATCTAATAAAGACGGTATTCAAGAGACAAGATGCTATAATTCACTTCAGTTTCATTTTTAACCTGCTTTTTGTGTTTTTTACACAAATTGTTAAAAAAGACTCATTCATCATGGCCCATAGTACTCCTACAAGAAAGCCTTGCTCATGGCTCATCATGTTGGACAGGTTAAATTCCAGTGCTGTGTTTTCTATGCGTTCATTTGATTTAATGTATTATTTATTTATTTATTTTGGTTGAAAGTTTTTGAGGATCAAGTTGTCTGTTGCTTTGCAAAATACAGTGGAACATCCGATATCCGTCTCTCTTGTATACGACTCCCTCGGTTATGTAACCTGAAAACTTCTGACAGATTCACTTCCAATAATAAATGATCTCTGGTAAGCGACAACCTCATTTATGTGACCAGCGACAGTGTCTTATGCCATTTATATGACCGTCTTAGACAATTTAAAAGAGATATCAGTTAACTTATTGACTGGACCTTTCGTTTTTTCTCTCATGTTAGTGTAGCCTGCTGTTGTCTGCTATTTCCGGTTCGCAAGTAAGGGACATTACTCGCCTACACTGGCTTGTCAAAATGGCGTTGCGCTAGAGGAAAGTTTTGAGTTTACCAGAGAAAATGAAAGTAATTGAAAGAAGTGAAAAGGGGAGAGTTGTTTGTCTATTGCTAGAAGATACTATTGCTAGAAGATTAGACTTTGGGAAGACCCAAATTCAGCTTATCATAAAGGATTAAAAAAAATTATGATTACATACCCCTCCGACCCTGACCGCCCCTCCTCCCTCCCCCTCATTTCCGGTTTAAGACCGCCTCTGTTATAAGACCGGTTTTTCTCAGATTTTGGATGGTCTTATACCGGTGTGGGGCCAGGTAGCTCAGTTGGTAGAGCGTCTTACTAGTAACCGAAAGGTACCTGGTTCGAATCCCGGATTGGCCAATGTGTGACCATATTATTTTCCCCTTACCTTCAACTGGTTCGCTGGTGTCAGAATAATGTGACCAGTAGTCGTGTGACTATAATCTACAGTTACACATTTTTCTTATACCGGAGGTTTCACTGTAAAACTTTTCTTTTTGTGTGGGATACAGACTTGTTGACTCCGACTTTGAACAACATAATATTTATGTCAGTTGTCATTCAGTGCGTTTGACTGCTTTTTTTTTCATTTTTTGTTTTTAAGTTACTCCTGAAACTTTAAGATTAAAACCCCTGTTTTTTTTAAATTATTTTAGCAAATAATGTAGCTGTTATTTCTTATTTGATTTTAATGACCCTATCCTTTGTCCTAAAATTATTGTTATTTATTCAAAAATAACTAAGACTCCACTTTCAGTTTGACTTGGCAAGTTTTACAATTACTTGTATAAGTAAATGAATATTGATGTTGAGATTATTTATACCTTTTTTTTAATGTTGAGATGTTGTGCTCTCTTTTTACACATAATTTATGATCATAGGTTTATTTTGTTGTGATCTAAACTTTCTATGTACGTGAAAATAAAATCAAATGTATTTTGCTGTTTAAATTGCCAGAATGGTTGTCATTGTATCGATAGAGTAGTTCATTTTGACCTCTGCTCATGTTTTAATTGATATTATTTTTTTAATTATTAATGCATAAGTTAATTTTTTTTAGGATACTGAATGATGAATCTGAAATGAACTTTTTAACATAGATTATTAACACTTTGCTTGTACATAAGTGCGATTTGCTGCTCAGTATTGTTTTTTTTATTCACCAGCTTAGAGTTTACCAGTTAATATCTAATGACGAAACATCAAGTAACTAAAAGTGCTAGTCCATATTAATTAAGTATGACCCATCAATGTAATACTAGGTACTATTTTATCATGAGACAAATATAATTTACTCTGTGTTATCCCCAGGGTTTTGCTTTTCTGTATAAATAGTATCCCCACTTTGTGGAAATTTAGTGCTTTAAATTACCACTGTTTCTGTCATTCTCATTTGTTTTTTCTCGTTCTTAATCTGTTCTATCAGTTAATATCTTCTTCGCTAGACCAGTCACCAACATTTTTTCTTGAAAACTCTCCCAAAACTCGTCATTTGTGTATGGGGTCTGTTAGTTCAGCTTGGGGATATTGGATGCTTTCTGCCAATTGGTTACTAGGACTTTCTGTGATATTATTATTTAACAATGTAAGCATTTTATGTGTGTGGTTTGTTAATATTTTATAATGATGTTTATATTCTATTTTGTTTTTGTAAACGGGGGTTTAATAAATTAGAATACAACTTCAGTGTCCCCTGCATTAGAGGCTTTTATTGTAAAGTGGCAGGCTGGTTGAGTGTCTTCAGTGTCACCATTAGGGTTGTTTTAGCAGATCTTTTATACGGATCATGGATGAACCCTCTTTCAACCAAGTTGTGGTCCTGATTCAGCTCTTTGCAGTCCGCTGGACCCTATAAACATTGACCAACTGGTAGTGTTCTTTTTAATATGTTGCTTCATATTAGAGTTTTACATTCTGATAGGAATAGACCAGTATATTTTTAAATGGTCCTTATTTATTTATTTATTTATTTTTAAAATTGTTGATACAATAACACAGTCATAGCTCTGACTAAAGGTTAGAAAATAATGACTTTAAAATCAAGATTGCATGATACACGTGTTGTCAGTTCTTGGGCACTTTGGTTTATGATCTTTTTATGATGGTTAAAAATCAATATATGTGTCATTGTTGTTTAGGTCACACCTTTATTTCAATGTTGCAAAACAGAATCCAAATAGCAAGAGAACAAATTCCTTTCACCTGCATTTTATAACAGTTTATTATTTTCTTTCGTTCTTTTTTGCTTAGATTTTGCTTCTGTAGGCTTGTTTGGTTTTTCTTATTAATTTTATTTGCGTTCTTTGTATCAAGAAAAAAATTCTTTATTTTTTGCTTAATGTTTTCTTATTAAATTAATACTGTGACAGCAAGATCTAGAATCTCAAATGTGAGTTATGTGATTTCTTTATCACATTAATGCATTTGTTATAACACATAATTTTGTGCTTTAAAACTTTTGCAAATAATAATTTTTAATTTTGCTTCGGTAGGTCTGCATTAATCATTTTGTTTTGAAAAAAAAAACCGCAAATAATAGTTGCATTTTCAGTTTTATCTTCAATACTGCACATTTGTAATCATTTCAGATTTGAAACATTGTTTGTTTTATTTGTGTTTTAGACATTGATGTGTTTTTTTGGATGGTCAATTTTAGTATTTCTCAATAGGTTTTATGAATAAAAATCAAGAAAAAACAAGGTTTGAGACTTGGAATATACAGTAACACATAAAAAAAAAAAGGTTTTGGGACTTGAATATACAGTTAACAGATACTTGTACTGCTTTGCCTGTGTATCGTTAATATTATGAACACTTGTCCACAGTCTCACACAGCACAGGCACATCATACATATCGAGTTGTTAGCAATTCTTTTTCTTCGGTTGAGCAGCCACAATCAGTATACATATATGTTGATTCATTTGCTGCTATTAGTTGTTGATAGGGGTGTTGCATTGTTTTCCATGGTGGTGTGACATCAGTAAAAAAAAATTTTACATCAAGTTTGACTGCTGAGGACAGAGGAAGATGGTGTACGCTTGTTAAATAATCATCTGTTTCCCCAATGACTTTCAAGTTACAAGATCATATAGGATAGGACTTCGTTTCAAACACACCTAACTTGTCTTGGAGCTGTAGCTCTATTTGGCACATGTCTATGCATTAATGTGATTAAGTGTAGGTGCATGATGCATATTTTGATTATGCACAGCTTGTTACAGTTTAAATCTTGTACATGTACATCTTTCTTTTAGTATACATATTTTACCCTTCGTTTAAACTCGATACTTTAAGATTATAATGTTAACCTGCGAGTGTGAGAGTGTGTGCATGCGTGTGAGCGCTTTGAGCAGACAGTTGTCTGGAATCGCGCTTTATAAAATAAATTATTATTATTATTATTATTATTATTATTATTATTATTATTATTATTACACACAATTAACAAAAATACACCACTCAAAGTATGAATAATTAAAAAGTGGCCATGGCTAAAAGCATCAATCTTATATGCATTTACATCATGTTAAAAAACTGTTATAAAGGACAGTGGGTACACAAAGGTGTTGCTGGGGCCTCAATACCTGACTGGGGAAATGCACATTCTGCTATTTTATGAGCCGGCTGATAATAATAATTTGTCGATTTGTATAGTGCAGTACTAATTCTGGTTAAGAAAATACTCACTGAGCTTGACAAGGGCAAGGGAGGAGGTGGGGACATGGAAAGAGGGTGGGGGTGAGGAGAGCTCAATAATCACAAATTTAAAATAATCACCATAATATATGTACAAAAACTTATACACAGAGCAAAATACCTTCATATACAAACATAAATATTTTTTGAGAGTGGTATTTAAAATATTGACAATAAAAACCAACGAATAGGAAAGTAGAACACCGAAAACTATGACTATAAATAATAAAAGAAAACCAACACACTTAAAAACATTAACCCAGACATTTGATCAAGTAATTATGGCACTGATATGGGTATGCACTTGTTGTGGGCACATTGTTGGAGTGGGGAGGATGCTGCAATAATTAAAAAAAAAAAAAAGTTAAATCATACATTATTTGAGCCACAAAAGTTATTCCTGGTCTGAGGGACCTGGATTATGAAGAGCATTTTGAAAGAATCAGAATACGGGGAGATCTTATTGACACATATGTGACATACAAGTTTGTGCACAGTTCTTATAAAGTGAAAAAGCCAGTGGTATTTTCCGGTCAAAATACAACTTTTGGGCACCAGTACTAACAGAAGAAGCAATTCTGCAACACTAAGCGAAGACAACACTATTAGAGTTATTGACACGTGGAACACACTTGAAGAGGCGACAGTGAATGCTGATTCTATCAACAGTTTTAAGACAAGAATTGACATTTTATTCAAGGACTAGGAGTATATTTAGACATGTGATATAAATGTGCCACTGAAGCCTGCTCTACCCAAATAATGAAAAAATGATGTAAATAGACTTGGGGACAGTCAAAAGACTGGGTAGATCTATATAAAAGTTAAAAAATTTAGAACACTGATCAAAATATCAGAGACCGGCCAGTTAAGTCTAAACTGATGGATTATCTATCTATAATTATGCTTATACACACACTGTGTGACACAGTATAGAACCTGTACCACAATAAATATAAAATATATAGATGCATGTAGTAGATAAGGCAAATCAAATCATTTGCTTTACAGGTGATATTATTTATTTTGATAGGTTACACTGTGTTAATTTTGGTTTATGATTCGCACGTACAGAATAATAACAGAACTACACAAGCTGTAGCCTATAACTACAAGTAGGCCTAAATCTTTTGTTGACGACGTAGCAGACGACACAATGTGACGTCACGGGTCAAGTAGCCATACGCGTGCCACGTTTCTCCATTCGTCAAGCCGAGCCTATTGAATATTCATCAATTGGAGAACACAACATGGCGTCGTCCATCGTTGTGTTGGTGTTGGTGAAACTACTGTTAGATCGTTGCACAATAACCAGTGGCTCAACGCACTGGATTGTGACTGAAGATGGAAGGCTTCAGTCTCAGGTTTGTTTCTGTTCCATTTATTTGACAGCGATGTTAGATCAAGAGCGCTGAGTCGGTGTTTGTTTTGCGTGTGTCTAAACCGTTGTCCTCACAACGACACACATTATACCATTGAGCAGACGATCAGTGTCACTGTCTCTGATCAGTGATTGCATGTTTACAACTGATGACTGAACTTTGATAGCAACTACTAAAGGCAGTAATGTCAAAGTATTGGCCCACTATACACAGTGCATGAACTGAAGTAACAGAATGGTTGATATTTACTGGTTAGTCTTGAGTTCATAGTACTGCCCCAGTACGTGTGATAATAACAGTAACGTGAATAAGTTCATAAATAACTTAAGTCAGAATAGGTATCATTTTATTTATTTATTTATTTTGTATATGTGTGTGCATTCTTACTTAGAACTGTGAAGATGATGATTTATTTCCATATTTATAATGCCAGGGCCTTACAAAATGCAGAATTGCTATTTAGACAGTGAAAACTCTTAAACTGTGACTGTGAGAACTGTCTGTAGTGTAGTATAGTATATAATATAGTATCGTATAGTATAGTATAGTATAGTTCGGCATATAGGCTAACAGCCTTTGGCCCTCATATTAAATCTTGATTAGTGTCACAGACCCAGAACCCTGGCCTCAGTATATTTATGGACATCCACCCAAACCATGTCCATTTGTTGTTATGATAAGCCTGTTATATCTTATACTAGTCTGTTCATACAGTAAGAGAATAAAAGAAACAATTATTTTACTTCTTTCTCTGAAGTCTGTAATTTAACTTACAAGTTACAGTGATTATTACAGTAGTATGAAAACATTACTCTTGCGAAACATGGAACCTCACAACAGTCCTACAACGAAGAATACAAAGCATGGAGATGGTGAAGACTTCTGGGCATTTCCTATAGTATAACCAGCACATCACTAACGATGAAGTCTGACAGATCATCACACCATTTGACAACACGATGGCTTGTTCACAGTGGTGAAGAAACTGAAACTGATGGTATGGCCACATCACCAGAGCATCAGGCCTTGCAAAACCCATCTGCAAGGCATGGTGGAATGAGGCAGAAGAAGAGGGAGACAGAAAAAAAGGTGGGAAGACAACATTTGAGAATGAACGGGCTTGACACTGAGTGAAGCCAAGAGGACTGCTGATGACAGAGAAAGATGGAGTGCGGGGGTTAAATGATCACCTGTGGTGCCCCAACGACTTTCGGGTTACGGGATAGGATTGGATAGGAAAACATTTGATGTATAAATTATCTAACCAGTCTTGTGCAGCTCAGGATAGTTTTATTGGATATCACACAGAAAAAGTGTGTGTTCTGCCTGCGGCCATTTTTGATATAATTTGCATCTTCTGTTTCCAGTGATCAATACACCATTGTATTCAGCTAGCATGAAGTTTACCCCTAATGGGAAATGGTTGACTTGGCTATGAATAATACATTAGCAATAAAAGGTTGATCTTTGGTTGATGTTGGCAGAACATAAAATGGAAAAGGGGACTAACTGTTCAATTTATTATGAAACAGGAAATCGTTATTTTGAATTTCTTTATTTTTGCTTTAAAAAGCCTTTATTTTCTTATATTATTGTGATGTTACTTTAATGATTTGAGTTCACAATTACAGTGATGTATAATTAGTTTGTAACAGTAATCACTTTGTATAGATATATATTAATTATCTTGAATGTATTGTGGAGATGAATGCACGGGATTGAGAGACAGTGAAGAGTAAAGACATATAATATACTTATCCTGTCTCACACGACTTTGCTTTATTGTACGAGAGAAAAGCAAAACTAAACAATTATTAATCAAAGTAAAGATGCATATAGAGTACATTGCAACCAGGAAATAAAATTGAATGAAACAGAAACACTTTTCCACATCCTGAAAATTCCTGAAGTCCTTAACATTTGGTTACCATTAACAATGTATTGACATGCTTACAGAAATTAAACATAAAACTTCAATGATCTCAGTATAGATCGTGGCTGTTTGCCAGAAGAAGCAGAAGAAAACACATGAATTATTGTAGTTAGATACCTAGTTTTAGCTGCAGCAATAAAATAATCATAATGCACTGCAAGACATAATATATGCAGTGCAGCAGCTTTAGTTATAACAACTTGAACAGTTGATATTTGCCTAGAGCCATACAACATATTAAAATATACAAGGGTTTATGATACATTTGCTCTTTCTCACTTGATGTGATCTGTGACTCACAGGGTTACAGGCTGAATAATTGGAGAATAGAGTTTGTACAGCTGTATTTTAAAAAAAAAACATAAAAGAAAAAAATAAAATGTAGCAAGATTATCACATAATGAAACTCTAAATAACCTAATAAATTCAGATATACTTGAGATACTCAAACTCAAAGAGTAAGTGGTATACAAAATGTAGTGTAAACTTGGCAGAGAGAGTGGCATTTGTGTAAACCTGTCACTGGAAAGGGATCTAAGACTCCGTTCAGTTCTTTTTACTTTTTGCATAGCAGTATGAGTCTATGTACTTACCATCCCCCCCTTCCTAACCCATCCCACCCCCCCAAAAAAAAAAAAAAAAAAAAAAAAGGATTTTTGCAATTCTGTGCGACTGCATAAATGATCAGTGAATGAATGACTTTTTTAAAAATTTTAATTTTATGTTACCTTATTGTCCCTTTTCCATAGGGAAATTCTGGGCCGCCTTCCCTGGGCAAAGCGTAGTCGCAGCCTGTGGCGCGCCCAAACCCAACCTACCTAACATTAGTTGTTGATTTTGAAATTTTGCTGGGGGAGCAAACCATAGTACCCGGAGAAAACCCCCGAGACGTTGCCCGAGTCTAAAGTAAATAATATTCAGAGAAACATAACGCCTAGATGCTGGATCAAACTCACACCTGTCAGGCGTCATTGGTTTCAGGCCTGTGGACAAGGCAAGTTAGTCCCGCCTTAGCCCAATTGGCCACAACGCTTGCTTTAAAAAAAATTTTTTTTTAAATTATTGACTTCACTTCATGGTCAAATAAATGTTGTTGTTTTTTAACAGAATTTCACTTTTAATGCATGATAAATATCAATGAGACATCCATCCTAGGCACATTTGGTCAATCTCACTCCAAGAAAAAACATTAAAAAAAAGGGCCATCATGCAGTGGAATCCCCACCGCTGGGGTTCTGGGGGTTTCTGTATAAATATTATCCCCATTTTCTGGAAATGTAGTGCTTTAAATTCCCACTGTCACTGTCTTTCACCTTTGTTCTTTCTCATTCCTACACTGTTCTATCAATCTACTATACTATCTTCTTCGCTAGATCAGTCACCTACATTTTTTCTTGAAAACTTCCAAAACTTTTAATTTGTGTATGAGGTCTGTTGGGTCAGCTTGGGATATTGGACACTTTCTGCAAAATGGTCACTAGGGCTTTCTATGGTATTATTATTTAGCAATGTAGCATTTTATATATTTGTTTTGTTGATATTTTATAATGATGTTTGTATTTGATTTTGTTTTTGTAAATGGGGCTTTGATAAATTATAGTATAGCCTTAGCGTCCTCTGCGTGATTTGCCTTTATTTTAAAGTGACCGACTGGTGGAGTGCCTTCAGAGTTACCATTAGGGTTGTTTCAGCAGATCTTTTATACGGATCAATGGTGAGTCCTCTTTCAACCAAGTTGTTGTCCTGATTTTGTGGTCCTGATTCGTCGCTTTGCAGTCTACTGGACCCTATAAACAATGAATAACTAACTAACAGTGGAATGGCTGTTTAACCCATAGTATGCAAAAACATTGGGTTATTTGATTATACAGGAGCTTTAGAGGTCATGTGATGGTCAAGGTCATCCCAAGATCAAGTTCACAGAAGATCAAGGTCACATTTTTTTTGCATAATACAACTTTTGCTTCCCCCCCCCCCTCCCATCTCCCTCCCTAAATCCAACTCACCTTTCTAACCTTTTGAATGGGATAAATGACTAATAATAATAATAATAATTAACATTTGTACAGGGCCCTTCCTCACTAGAGCTCATAGCGCTTTACCGAAAGAAACAAATAAAAAATAAAAAAGTAAATAAATAAATATATAAAAAATATAAAATCTTGAGAAAAAAAATTTGTTTTTGTTTTTGTTGTTGTTTTTTTAAATAAAAAGGGACTAGCTTGAACTGTAAATAAATTCAGTGGAGTTTTGAATTGAAATTCCTATCCTATCCTGTCCCGTAACCCGGAGGTCGTGGGGGCACCACAGATGATCGTTTAACCAGCATACTCCATCTTTCTCTGTCCTCAGCAGCCCTGATGGCTTCGCTCAGTGTCAAACCAGTCCATTCTCAAATGTTGTCCTCCCACCTCTTTTTCGGTTTGCCTCTTCTTCTACCTCCTTGCACTGCGCCTTGCAGAATAGTCTTTGCAAGACCTGATGATCTGGTGACGTGGCCACACCATTGGAGTTTCCATTTCTTCACCACTGTGAGCAGATCATCGTGCTGTCCAATGACTTGTGTGATGGTCTGTCGGACTTCGTCATTGGTGATGTGTTGGGTATAGCAAATGCCCACAAGTCTTCTCTAGCACCCCATCTCCATGCTTTGTATTCTTCGTTGGAGATCAGCTGTGAGGGTCCATGCTTCTCAAGCATATAGGAAGATGGAGATGACAAGGGAGCGCAGCAGTCTTACTTTGGAATGTAGACTGATGGTCCTGTCTTTCCAAATGGGCTTCAACCTTGTCATGGCAGCAGTTGTTTGTGCGATCCTGGAGAGGACTTCCTGTCGGGACCCATTGTCTGATACAATGGCTCCTAAATATTTGAAGCTATGCACTGTGTTGAGGGATTGGCCTTGGACTTTGATGTCTGTGTTGATGCCATTGGTGTTGTTGGTCATCATTTTGGTCTTCTCTGCACTTATTTCCATTCCATAAGCTCTGGAGGTGGTGTCAAGCCTTTGTACCAGCTGTTCAAGTTCTTGTTCCTCTCCAGCCAATCCATCAATGTCATCTGCAAAACGAAGATTGGAGATTGCTCTACCCACAATGCTGACTGTGCCTTCATGGTCTGCAAGGGCATCTGACATGATGCGCTCTAGGAAGATGTTGAAGAGTGTTGGAGAGAGTAGGCCACCCTTAACGCACACTGATTGTTGTTCTGAACCAGTTCCCGATGGCGCTTTTGTGGAGGACTGCACTGGTAGCCTTGTCATACAGGCTTTGGATGACTTCAATAATTCAAAAATTGAAATTCATTGGAGGCATATTCCTTGTATCTGAACATGGCAATACAGTTATTTGACATGACACTTACACTAATTGCTAAAGCGTTCTTTTGTTGGTAGGTGCAATATTTGGGGGCAACAGAGACAGTTTTCTCAAACATGCACATTTGCACACACCTAAATCCATATAAAATGCTCGTTTCTTTCTTTCAGATGGATTCTGTTTACAATTTGCGCCGCCCCTATGACCTTGTGGCCTTCATGCGACAAGAAGAGCGTGCTGACATGCTGGGAAGCTTGAAGAAGGAACTGCTGAATCGAAAGAATGAGATTGATCGTCATGAGGACAGAGATTCTGGTAAATATCTTACATTGATTTTGATGAAGAACAACCTTTCTTCTTTGGCTTCCCAGCTAGCTAAATAAACTGTATGAGAAATCCATCTGCATCCCAGAGGGTTAGTGACAGCTCGATGAATGATTGCCATGTTACTCTTACTCATTATGTATTTATGGTATGAACAACAGTGAACATTATTTGCCCTGAATAGTTTGTCATCCTTCCCCATTGTTAACTCTTTCCCTGCCAGGCATGTTTCCACGTTTGTGCCAGACATTTCTCTGGCACCGGAAAGAAAGTTCAGTACCTTAGGCATTTAAGCTACTGTTCTTTCAATAATAGTTGTTAAATAGACATATTTCATATCAAATTAAAGGTAAAAGAGTGAAGAATAAGAAAAAAAACCACACAAATGTTAAATTGATTATGTTATTGAAATATGTGTTTTGAAAGCATGTTGATCTTTTTGAAATTATAAAATAAAATAAAAATATTTCTACATACCACAGTGATAAAAAAAATCTGGAGGAATAATTCCAATCACTGAATCAGCTTCACACACCAGAAAGAAAATTTATTTAGGATCAAAATACACGTTACAGTTTGAAATTATATTGATTATTAGCAGAGTTTGACACACTGTCGATTGTGCCCATCACATATGCTTAGTAAAATGCACAAAAAACACTCTAAAAACGAATCAATTTGAAGAAACCACGCGCGTGTCGATCGGGAACGAAAGTAGGAAGAGTTATCTCTCTTTGGTTAAAATAAAACTTGGATTGGACTGCGCAAAAAACCGGAACGAAACGGAATACTGAAATCGACGATATATCGTCGATTGGCACAAACATGGCGGCTCAGATCGACGATATATCGTCGATTGGCAGGGAAAGAGTTAACAATTAACTTGTGGAGGTGGGTCCACTATTCATTTCTGTAACAAATGTTGATTAGTATTCTTAAATCATCACCAGATTTGAAAACTTTACCTCCCCATTTTGAGAGGCTTCCTCTTTATGTCGTTTCATAGGTGAAAAAAAGCCAAACTACATTATGTTTCATTTTTGTTCTCCAGCTGGACTTGAACAGAAGTTCTACCAGTCTGATCTTGATTGCATTGAGGCTGGAAAACCATTGCCTGAATTTGACCTCTATATTAGCACAGTTCTACCTCTGGAAAACAAAGGCATCAGGTATGTGAAACTTTATGCTAAATTTTCAGTGGAATGGAAATAGGGGTGGCAGGGTAGCACAGTTCACAGGCTGCTTGTTTCCTATGCTGAAGGTCGCGGGTTCAAACCCTGTATGGGACAGACTTATGCAACTGAGGTACAAGACTTTTCAGGACACCGAGGATTTTCTCCAGTTACTCTATTTTCCTCCCATCCTTCAATAATAGTATTGAATGCAGTCAACCTAAATTTAACCCTTAGCCTGCTGACATGTTTTTCCTGCTCTGTGCTAAAGAAAATTTTGACTTACGATTAAAAACACACATGCCTTATTATATATGTCATTGTTGCTAAACTATTACACCTAGATATATAAAAGTATATCAACTGAAAGGAAATTGAATAAAGATTCCAAAGAACAGACACAAAAAAGTGTAAGATTGTTGGTTAGTACAATTATGGGATGGAAAGTTAGGGGCATGAGCAAACAAATTCACTCTCACTCAACTGCACACCCATTCTTGAAGTCATACGCAAAGAATTGCAAAATACAAATAAGATTTATTACCAAAAATTATGTGAACCAAAATGGACTGTAATCAAAGCCTGATAAATACAGAAATAGTCTGTGTAAAAGGCAAATAATATTATTATAAATCTAGTGAAAATAACAAAGATTTTTTTTTTCACCTACCATCGTCTGCTAAAGATTGTAGGCGGCGATCTTCTTCTTCGTCCGAATCGTAATCACTCCCTCCAGCCTCCGTCATATAAACATCATCACCCGCATCAAAATCTGTATCCCCACTATCGTCATCAAAGTTTTCTTTTTGAAACATTTGCAACACCTCTTCTGCCGTGTATGTTCTGCGTGCCATGATGGAGACGAACGAGGCGGAAAATTTCGCCACCAACAAGTGCTTTGACACGTGCTTTTTGTTTGAAAATTACCTCTAAACCAAAAGGGTTTTCTTTCCAAAACATTACAGTTGAAGGGAAACAACTTTTGTTCCATAATCATGACCAAGGATTTATTTTATTAACGCTATTACCTCCCTTATACTATCGCTCGTACAACGTACGTAGACATCGCATTAGGCTTGCGTTAAACACCTCGTACTACGTACGTAGACAGCGCAGCCTAAAGGTTAAAAAAAAAATTGATTACTCTTCTGTAATAGAGCACTGAGTTCGATTGAAGAAAAAGTACATGATAGCATACTGTATTATTATATTATTATTTTTAACTATCGTTCTATACTGGCTGATTTGTACAATTACAAAAAAAAAAAAATTTAAAAAACAAGTCCTGTAATGGAGACTTGAAAGTTTAGGTTCATAAAGAAATTAGAATGGGCTAATCAATAGCCAAGTTTGATAGAATTATCTTTGCTATTTACCGAATTATTTGGAAAAATATACACCTTCCTCTCCCCTCAAATCCCCCCCCCCAACCACCCCCTCAAATTTGCACAGTGGATTCCCACAAAAAAAGTTACACAAAATAGTGTAAGGGAGGCAACAATTCAATAATAGACCTTTCCATGGAAAACAGTGTTACCTCCCTCTAATGGTAGTGTGTATCTACAGCGCTGAAATTACGCATCATCTTCATCACTTTCTTCTTCACCACTTTTTCCACTAGTAACACTTTTAGCATCCCTTTTATGTTAGAAGCCCACGCTCTTTGAAACAACAGTAGCCAATCCTAGACGAACATTGCAAGCGTATGCTAAAATGAAAATAAAAGAGGTTTTTCCACCTTAGTTTTGTATACTACGTTGAGTCTACGCACTGCGACTTCCAAAAGTAGAGGTATGCGTAGGTCAGTATGTGCACTGACACTATGCTATTGTGTAGTAAAGTATAGAAAGAGTTAAAAGAAGATATATACAAAAATCTCAAGTTACACACACACACACACAACACAAACATTTTTGGCTTATTTAACTATCTTTTTCAAGTGTAAAACACTGCAGTTATAAAATAACAGATATCAAACAGTCGTATTTATACACATTTTTATGAAAAATATGTATTTGTTAAAATTAAACACTTAACAACTGTTTATGTCATTTCACCTGGAGGGACACAAAGTTAACAAACTTGAATGTCATTGCACAGATAGTGATAAAAACTTACCATACCATACTTAGTTATGTGTGTGTTTGTTTTCTAGAGCTGAAGAACATGTAGAGATCAACAAGGCATTACGGAACATACCTCCTATACCACCAGATTGTCAGAGTGTCACAGAATTGGAATTCAGCATTCATGCCTTTGAACACTTTGAGGTACGTTGATATCTGGGGTTTTCTTTTTCCAATCACTCTAAATTATGGAATACTGCTTTGTCCAGCTTTTAGTGCATTGAGTTTCCTAGCTTTCATACCTATATCTGAAGACACAGCATTGTTGCAAGGATGTGTGTTTTGTAAACTTCCTTATTACTGCCTTGTATGAATGACCTATGATGCAATGAATGCCTGTTTCTTCATTTTACTTTAAGGCATGTTGAGACAGGAAATTGAGCACACCTATAATTTTAACAATGAAGAATTGGTATGTCCACCATATTCGTAGGTATAACATACTAATGGGTCTAATACTGCAGCATCAATAATTCAAATTATGATATTTTATACCGCATATTGCAAAAATATTATTGCCTTGCTAACCATATTATATATAGAATGCAATTATGGTTGTTTTTGCAGGGCTTGAAGGACCGGCGCAATCTTTCGGGCACTCCAGAGCTGGGCTTGAAGAATGCAATCACCCATCGTGAAAATGTGGACGAGTATGGACATCTGGTCTATGAGGCGTTGCAGAAGGTGATTTGTGTTTTATATTAGAAATAAAACTGTAACGGTTTTCATAGTGTTGGCGATGTCTGTAGACAACTTTCATTTTGAAAGTCAAGAGGCTAACTCATTGGTCACAATGAACAGTGTGTAAACAATAAATAAGAGGATTGTTTCAGGTGAAAATATGTGATGAGTACTCTTTGCTTTCAAATTTAAGTTGACCCTTCATAGGGAGAGTGCAGTTTTATTCATAGATTTTCATAGCTTTATTTGTACTTTTACACCAACAGGTAGAACTTGTTACCTTTCTGATTACTGGTATATTGGATTTTGGTGAAGAACGTTTCTAGCTCCAGTTTTTGATTTCCAGAACAAGACGTCTTGGGTACTTTTTAATATGGCAGCTTTCTATTGGCGCATCAAAGGAGAACCATTCCAAGCCATCGAATGCATCAGACGTGCACTTCACTACTCCCCTCGGTATGTTGTACACTGTTGTTGTTTTTTTATTAGTAGTTGATTCAGCCCCAATGCTTGGATCCTGATAGGTGTAACTCAGATTCGTTTATCCACGCAACCTGTTCACTCAGCAACAAGGCAGGAGTCGTCGTATGAAGTTTTCCAACTTTATTAAGCATACATCAACAACTGCATACAAGATCTCTCAATCGCTTTTTCCACACTTTTTCAACTCACTTTTTTGAAACTGTGCGGCACTTATATAGTCTCTCTATACTCTAGAGAAAGTTCGAACGTTCCAGCGTGACGCAATTACAGCCAATCAGAATAAAATTCGTCACCGGAACTATGCACTGTCTTACGTCATATAACTTTATTTAGGTTATAAAAATCTGGTAGCTACCACTAGATTTATCTACACGCTTCGATCGATAGTAAACAAGTAATTCTAGAAAATTCTTCAATAATATCGACCAACAAAAATTATCAACAATTTACTAAGCTTCATCTAACAACAACGCAAAATCAAATCAAAGGTAAATACACTCTTTTATTGCGTGCTGTGCAAAACAAAACGATCTGATCTATCGTGCGTGACGTAACAGTATAACATGTCATCCACATTTTGAATCTTATTTAAATGATTTTTATTGAACAGAAATTTCAAGGTACCTACATGATATTATGGATTTTAAATAATTAATTTCATAGATTGTTGGGTTTATTTAATGTGTGGTGGTATTTTTTCTTATTTGCAGGTTCCAAAAAGATGTAGCTCTCATCAGTTTAGCAAACATTCTTCACAGGGCACATTTTTCCAATGAGGCAGCCATACTAGTGCATGCGGCTCTGGAAATTTCCCGTGAGCTCAATGTTAACCACTTCACACTGGGAAATATCTATGCTGTAAGTTTGAACTCCAGCGTTGATGGGGAAGAGGTCTCGGAAGTACTGGATGTTGAAATTATTGTCTGGCTGATCAGTACCAGTCAGAGTTATTGAAGTAAGGAACAAACATGGCAGCTTATCCACGTAATCGTTAATGTCTAACCAAATGTTTGTCTACTGCAGATCATGATTAATGTGTTGCCAGTGGCACTGTGAGAAATCTCTTACTGTAAACTTGGAAAGAAGACATCAGTGGTCCTCCACTGAAACTTTATTGATGGAGTTTTCAGCAGATAAAGTCTTTTCGGTTCAATGAAGGTAAGATAATTGCAATGCAATGATACTTGGAGAGATCAAGACTACGAAACACAAACCTTCATTCTATCCTGCAGAGAAATGCAATACAAGCTGTGTTTGATATAATCTGAGTCTATAGTCGATTAATACAACGAAGTCCGCATCATCAGATCATAAACTGGTGTACCGTTTGACAGATTTTGGGAGAGTATAACAAGTCCATCACCTGCTTTGAGAACACGCTCAAAATCCAGCCTGACTTTGAAGCGGCTGCCAAGAGAAAGCATGCTGTTCTCTGCCACTCCAAGCTGGAGGCTGCTTTGGAAGCTCAGCACAGGTAATAGGGCAGATAGGTGAAATGAGCATTGCACATTGTACTTAGTAAAGCTTCTGTGAAGACCATTTTTACTGAGCCTTTAGAAAAATAACACAATTCTGATGAATTGTAATGGTTTTATAGTTGAGGTGCATTAATAGAAATAGTTTTTTGTATTGGTCTGGGTGTGTCCTGTGGTAAAATTCAGATGGACTAACTTATTTGTAAGATTGTGTGTTTATCAATTCTCACTTGTGTTTTCTTTTCATCGAATTTGGAGTGATAACCAGGAAAGTTTAAAGCATTATGAATAACGCTATATTAAGGATAATGTATTGTGATTTCAGAGCTCTTCAGAAGACTCTGAAGGAGCTGAAGGACTACCAGAAGAAGCATGATCTGTACCAGACGCACAACGAGAAGCTGGCCACAGAACAGGTGCCCACCGAGGTCAAGATATCACAGCGTATTGCCTACGAACATGCAAAGATGAGAGACAGCAGCAATGACATTGGTAAGATAATATGAACACTTTTTTCCTTCCTTTTCTTATGTTTGTATGTGTGTTCATTTTTGACTCACATGCATAGCATTGCGAGTCTGTGTACTCCTCCCCACTCCTCACCCCCACCCTCCCCACCTACCCCCCATCCCCACCCCAAACAAAATCTCAATTTTTTGCAAACCTGTGTGAATTGAGTCCTAAATAGCCCAAAAATGATATTAGAGTGGCTTAGTACTCAGAACCTATTTCAGCTATCACGACCAAACTTGGTAAGGTGGTGTATAACCATGAAACTTCATAAATGATCAATGAATGAGTGACTTTGCTTCAAGGTCAAGGCCACAGAGTCATTATTACAGTGGTTTTTTTTCTAGGTTATTAATATTGAACTTATGACTCTTTGATGCATGCTAGAAATCAATGAGACACACATACTTTGCAAATTTGGTTAACCTCTATTCTATTCTATTCTGTCCCATAACCCGGAGGTCGTAGGGGCACCACAGATGATCGTTTAACCAGCATACTCCATCTTTCTCTGTCCTCAGCAGCCCTGATGGCTTCGCTCAGTGTCAAACCAGTCCATTCTCGAATGTTGTCCTCCCACCTCTTTTTTGGTCTCCCTCTTCTTCTACCTCCTTGCACTGTTCCTTGCAAAATAGTCTTTGCCCCATTCAATGTCAAGTTCACTGGAACTGTCCACCTTTGGTTAGTACAGGTACTTTGAAGTGAACTTGACTCTAAACTATGAGAGATATATAGTCCAAACTTGTTGTATTTAGAGATGATAGATTGATCTTTCATATTTGTTCCGTATCTGCGTTGATCTTGTTGGTTAAGGTCATTTTAGGCTTTGTAAAATCATACAAAAAATAGGTCATTGGAAAGTGGAATGGATGCTTATTTAACTCATAGCGCCCTATAAGGTTTTCTGTACATTTGCGCCTATATCCTGTAAGGATTTCAAGTTTATTGCAATAAATTGGGTTATGAATTTGAAAAAATTGCAAAAAATTTATTTATTGTCACATTAACTTAATATTTTAGGATATGTTTACAAAATGGTTATTCTATGTACCCAAAGAACCATTTTGACTTTAGTACTATTTTTACCTGTTGGAATCTCGTAATTAATTCATAATTACAGGTATTTTATGGACTATGTTAATAAAACAACAACAAGACAGTGTGGATTGTATGTGAATGTGTGCACAGACAGTCAACACAGACAAGAAAACTCACTGTGGTTGTCTACACCAAGTCCTTGTGCTCTTTCAGCAATAAGCTCATCAATAAGGTTACCAAACTCACTATTACTGTCGGAGCTATCCCCTGCCATCATGGCGGAAAATTTCGCAAACTCAAACCTCAAACAAAATCGTTTAAAAAGTACACAAAACCACGTCAAACTTGCGAAAACGATAGCGGAAAACACACGGGAACCTTTCCGGAAGTTGACTAAACCTTCTCTCACGCACTGGAGAGTTCCTATTTCCTGTGATTTCATGACTAAAAGGTGCACTAACGAGGCGCGCATTACTGCGCTTTAGGATTACAGGCGATGCGCGCATTACCGCGCTATAGGACGCTAAGAGTTAATTTAATCACTTTTTATATAGCGCTTTACCAACTCAAGAGCCACTCAAAGCGTTGGCCGATACAGGATCTAACTCATACTGCCCAAGACGCCCACCTGCCGCCTTTGGGTGCATGGTCTGACGCCCGGACAACTGAGCACAATCCTGGGCAGCCAGGGATGGGGGAGAAGGACCAAGTGCATGCTGGGTGTGTTCTTGTTACCGGCACTCACCTGTCTAGGACATGAGCGTCAGGATCTCTAAAGTCCGTTATGATGGAATGTATGCGACACACAGACTAGACCTCGGTTTACACTCTCATCCGAAGGAGTAGGAAACGGGAGTAAAGTGTCTGTCCCAGGGACACAACACAATGGCCCGGCCAGGGTTAGAACCCAGGACCTTCAGATCCGCAAGCCAAAGCACTACCATTAGACCACAGTGTCTCCATTTATGCATGTATGCAACAACATTGGGCTATTTGGTCAGAAATGCATGAGAGATCATGAGAGAGTCAAGGTCATCCCAGGGTCAAGTTCACTGAAGATCAAGGTCACTGTATTTTTGACATAATACAACTTTTTTCTGTACTTTTTTTGATAGTACATGAGTGTATTTGGAGCCGAAGGTCAGGGTCATCTCAAGGTCAAGAGCATATAAAGTTCAAAGGCAATATTACTTTGCATTTTAATGCCACCACTTTATTATTATGTTTTTGAGGGTACTAATTTTTATGTTAAATAATTACATAAGGAGTATGTGAGTCATATGGGATTTGCTTTTTTAGTTGTATTACTTAAAACAACAGACTAAGGGACCCATTATGGATTATTAGGTGGTGTATAACACCAAGTTTTTAGATTTTTGTTTAAATGTATAAACGAAATATATTCACTGGTTATACTACTTGGGACTTGCAAATTTGAATCTTAGAAAAAGCACAGCGGCTTTAGTGCAGCTTCACCAGGATATAAATGAAATCTTTTTTGTAATATTGACCTATTCTGATTAGTACCTGGAATGGGTTATTTTATGTTCTGATTAATACCTGGAATAGGTTATTTTGTGCTGTGTTCTGTGCTATATATATATTTATTTATATTTGTATTTATATATTTGTATTTATATATAATAATAAATGTACTTATGTATTTAGTTATTTTATCTAATTGTTGTATTTGTGTGTGCAGGAGAGTACTGCCGTAAGGTGGATCGAGAAGGGAAGCAAGTGATCCTGTGTACATGGAGCAGACGTACACCCTCCGAAGACTCTCTTGACTTTGACTTTCAATACGTTGACGAGTCTCCACAGGTGGAGTCAGACCCTAAGGTACGGTGCAATCTTTTGTTTGCATCTCTAACTTCCCCAGCAGTACAGCTATATGTGTGTAAATACACAATACACACGCACTTTATTGATCCTCACAAACCACAACACACATTAAATTTGAGAGACGTTTTTTGGATGATAATGATCATGATGAGGACGATGACGAAGATGATGGTGGCCATGATGTTGAGGATTGCCATGATCATGATGATGATGATTATGGCAGCGCTAATATGCAATGCTGCCATGACATGCTCGTGCCTCATAAATGCTTATGCTTGTGACTGTTATGACTGGGGTGTTGTTTAGCAATATTAATACGTGGAACTGTTTGTTTTAACAAGTCAACCTGTTCTTAGCATTTTCTCATCCTAGATTGGAGACAGTTTGATTTTGGAGGATTGCAATTTGAATTTTGTTTTTTCAGGAAGAGGATAATGGGTTCAAGAAAGTAATCGACACCAACACACCGGACTACACTAAACCAATGCACCCTCCTCGTTTCTCCAAGAACCACACTCCTGCACCAAAGGTTGGTGGACACTCAAAGCTACAATTTTGTTGTAATCTCTGGATGACGTTACTTTGTCATGAATGTTCTTTTAAATTTCTGCTGAAGATCAAAGAATTTGCTCTGATTTGGTAGGTGCATATGAAAGTGTTTGACTTAAGGCTGTGTTTTTATGAGTGTCTGTTGTTACGTTTGTGCTTCTGTTGTTTCTATAATTGTGTCTGTCTGGGTGTATGTGCAGGTGGCTGTGTACCTGTTCTCCATTATCTTTTTTTTAATATCTATTTTCTATTACACTTTGCATATTTTATATATTATTGTACTACTTTCAGTTCACGGAGCACATGAGTGATGAATGGCCAGGCAAGGATGAATGTGACACCTTTGTGCAGAAAGTCCCTGACCCCCGCAACTTGTCTACCAGCTACCTGTCCCCAGAAAACAAAGGATTTGAGTAAGCTTCAGTTTTCCTATTAATCAAATTGACTGTATTTTCTGTTCTTGAACTAATGTTGAGGATGGAGAAGGTCATATTGCGTCTGGCAAAAGGCTGTAAACGCTAACTAGGAAGACCAGTTCAGTTAAATTCAGTTGTTTATTTACAACTGTCTTGTTTGTTACTTACATGCTTGATACAAAGTCACAGATTTGTTGTAATTTCTGGCTGGCGTTATCTGATAACAACGTTATATCTCAACAGCTAATTTTATATTAAATTTTTTTTTTTTTAAAGGATATGGGGCATTTATAAAGAAGTATTAGAAAGAGGAATGGGTTAGTTCTTCCAATATTCATTACCTACTATTGTGGTCTTTTTAGAGTGAAAGCTCTGCTGGTTGAGGCACAGGGGTTGGAACTAGGAGGCGAACACCCCCTGCCCTGGTATCCCCCAGTCTGTGTACCACTCATGGAGCTGGCAGAAGGCAGCGAGAACACATACGATCATCTCAAGTCTGTCAGCTATGCGGAGCGATCACGCATCCCACTGAAGTACAACGACCCGTCCATGAGACCAGTAAGTCAGATTGTGTGAAAGGAAGATTTAACTTCCAAAACGTGTGGACTATAGAGTTTCCACAGTGCCACGAAAAAAAAGAAAACGTTATTGAAATCAAAATATCAAGTGTTAATTTTGAGAAGTTTTCATTGTATCTGAACATGATGAATGTGAGGTTAAATGCTTTCTGAGATTTTTGGCTCAGAATGTCTGGTCATTTGTGGATTTCTGTTTTTGCACACAACAATTTTAACTGGGACCACATTATGTTTTTTTTTCATGCTTACTAGTTTGCATTACAACACCCCTCCACCAATAATATTTTTTTTGGGTTCCAGTTAGGTGTAGTCGCAGCCTGTGGCACGCCCAAACCCAACCTACCTAACATTATTTTGTGATTTTTGAAATTTTGCTGGGGGAGCAAACCGGAGTACCCGAAGAAAACCCCCGAGACGTTGCCCGAGTCAAAAGTACATAATATTTGGAGAAACATAACGCCCAGATGCTGGATTGAACCCACACCTATCAGGCGCCATTGGTTTCTGGCTTGTGGACAAGGCAAGTTAGTCGCGCCTTAGCCCACTTGGCCACAACGCTGGCTACATATATATACAGAGTACACACACACAACCATAGTATGCAGGTTTTTCTTGCAAGTACATTATTATGATTGCGTTTCCCTTGTTTGTGCAGACATTACTGCTGCATGTAAATGCAGGTTCTGTGACAGAGGAAGAAGTCGGCCAGAGGATTTTGACTGCTCTCAAGCAGGTTTGGCAATATGATTTCCTTTCAGTTTTTTTGTCTGTGGATACAGTGTCAAATTTTTTTTTCTTCTTATTATTATAAACTTGATTAATTCCAATTTGGATTCATTCCGGTCACCAGAAACATAATTTTGGTAACCTGATTTGCAGAATATTGGTCCTCAGTGGATTCTGTACAACTTGGCAGGCCTGTACTGGCGAATCATTGGCAACAACTACCACAGTGTGGAATGCTTGCGTCGCTCATTGCATCTCAGTCCCCCTGAATACCGTGACATTCCTCTCAATAACCTGGCCAACATCCTGTATCGCTGGGGACGCATTGATGATGCCTTGGTCGTTATGAGAGATGCGCTTAATATCAGTGACTATGAGGTAACAACTTGGGCCTAATCTGGGAAGGATATTGAATATATGTGGTTTTACCACATTGTCTAATGGCTGTGATAGTATCTGCTGGGTTCTGTAGTACGGTTTCTGTCAGCCTATTTATTTTATGACTGGCTTTTATAATCTTTTTTTTTTTTAAATCCATCTCACAACGGTTATCTTGTGGGCAAATTTTCTAACATGACACTAATGTGTTGCCAGTACAAGCAAAAGCAGTGTTGAGCTGATAAAAGGCATTATATACCAGCAGTTAGCTCTTTTGAGTTTATTGGGCTTGCGCAATGTACAAAAACCCTATTTGTGGTTGTATGTGTACTTGCAGCCTACCTCAAATGTACTGTACGCTCACCTCCTGTGGGCCAGCAGTAACCACACTGGCGCCATCTGGCACTACCAGCGTGCCTTGGAAATCCAGCCTGACCTGAAGGATGCTTTCAACACTCTTCGCGCCCTCAAGTGTTACCTCAAGTACCACCAGGCTGCCCAGAGTGCTGCACCCATGGAGACCCCCACAACTCCACTAACAAACAACTGTGCCCAAAAGGCAAATGGGGGAAATGTGGTCCTGGGTGGCCAGACCGAAAGTCGAGTCATCTGTAAGACGGTAAGTGTGTCCAGTTTGTGTAAACATAGTTTAAAAAGAAATTATAATGTTTGACTCGCATGCGTGCCGCAATGTTTAAATTGTCATATTGTGGTTTTTCTTTATTTTAAATGACAAAATTCAGTTTGCTTGTGTATTACTGGGGATTTTTTGGGTTGTTGCTGTTTAAAGTGTTGTTTCTATAATAGCCTGATTGTGCTTTGACACATTGGGATAAAATATCCCTTCATTCATCATGATTTGTTCTCAGAAATCAAGAACTATGCTTTAGATCATGGATTTACCATTTTCGTGTCCGTCTTTATTTGTAGCATGCTTATTTAGATTTGTTGTGTTCCACTGCATGATATGAATTTGGCTAACAAAAATATTTTTGAGTAAAAATATCTGCATGAGAAATCTGGCTAGATTGACTGTATTGTTGAACATCAGTGTCAAGTTTGCAAGTGTTCATAAACAACACAGTCAAAAGCGAAGCAGAGCAGAAGGGAGTCAGATGTATTCAAGGTATCAGTTGCTCCTAATCCAGCTCACCCCACCCGCTCTTGTTGACATTTCTAGTTTTGAGAATACAGTTTATTGTTCTTTGCCATCTTCAGACTTTCTTCAGTCAATCAATGGTTTCCGTTTTTTCCCAACTACTCTGTGTAGTGTAATTTTGTCAGTTACGACTCCTTTTTTTGGTTTTATTTCAGATCTCACTTCTAGGAAACCATGTTGTGTTTTTCCCTAGCCTGGTCGTAACTGTCCCCTACCTGTGCGTACTTCCTGGATACATAGGTCTACCACATAGATACGGTTGTTTCCTGGATACGTAGGCCTATAGCTCAGATACACTTCAGTATGCAACAACATTGGGTAATTTGATCAGACATACTTGAGAAGTCATATGAGGGTCATGGTCACCTTAATGTCAAGATCACACGAAAGGTCAAATTTTTTTGGTTGCATAATACAAATTTTGCTGTAGTTTATTTGATAGTACATGAGTATGTTTGTTGCAAGAGGTCAAGGTCATCTCAAGGTCAAGAGCATAGAAAGATCAAAATCGGTATTTGCAATTAATGCCAGTACCATACCGCTTCATTTTGTTCTTTTGTGGGCACTCATTTTGGAATATTTTGAGTTCCATAAGGAGCATGTGAATCATAATTATGGGCTTTGTCCTTCTCGTTGTGTTTATCTTGAAGGTCCAGATCATTTTAGGCCTTACAAAAACATTTGAAAAAAATGTCATGCTGCTCTATATTTGACCCATAGTAGGCACCAACATAAGGTTATTTGATCAGGAAAATATGAGAGGTCATGTGAGGGTCAAGGTCATCACAAGGTCAAAGATATTAAAGGTCATTCAAAGGTCACTGTTTTTTGGCATTTTACATCTTTGCTATAGTTTATTTGATCATATATGAGTGTTCATTTGAATCCGGAGGTCAAGGGCTTCTCAAGGACAATATCATCACAAGATCAAAGTCAATATTTGCTTGTTGATGTCAACATTTTGTTTAAGTTTTTCTTGGCACTCATTTTCATGTAGATTATTGCAAGTTCCATAAGCAGCATGTTAGTCCTTGCCATTCTAATTTTTAAAAGTACACAGTTATATATTATGACACACTTCTTCTCTGTTAAATTTTATTTTTAACGAATGCAGTTTCGATATTATGACACACCTCTTCTCTACTTCCATGGTTTCTTATCTTATGATGACAGTGTTTAGTATTGGATTCAGCAGGAACTGTAAGAAACAATATGCAATTACCACCTAAATTGGGTTTTTGACTGTGAATATATTTAATGTAATAACAATGACACAGAAAACAACAATACAAATGTCCCATTATAACAAACCTTAGCTCATGCTTATAATTATAATGGTGTCCCATCCCATTACTGCAGAGAAATGGACAGAAATGTTCTGCTGACCTGGATCGGTGCGCTGCTCCTCAAATCTTTCCCCATTCGTCTCTGAAAGCGACTGCCTCCCAAGAAACTGGGGGCAGTGGGTCTGCAGACCAGTGGGATGATGATGATGATGATGATGATGATGATGATGATGATGATGATGATGATGATGATGATGATAAAAATGGATTTAAATCATTCGTTATTTTATGCAGAAAGGTGAGTTAGTTGGATCTGTTGCCATAGCTCAGCATGCAGCACGTCCTATCTTATCCTATCCCTATCCTGTCCCGTAACCCTGAAGTCGTAGGGGCACCACAGATGATCGTTTAACCAGCATACTCCATCTTTCTCTGTCCTCAGCAGCCCTGATGGCTTCGCTCAGTGTCAAACCAGTCCATTCTCGAATGTTGTCCTCCCACCTCTTTTTCGGTCTCCCTCTTCTTCTACCTCCTTGGCCTGTGCCTTGCAGAATAGTCTTTGCAAGACCGGATGATCTGGTGACGTGGCCATACCATCGGAGTTTCCGTTTCTTCACCACTGTGAGCAGATCATCGTGTTGACCAATGGCTTGTGTGATGGTCTGTCAGACTTCGTCGTTGGTGATGTGTTGGGTATAGGAAATGCCCAGAAGTCTTCTGTAGCACCTCATCTCCATGCTTTGTATTCTTCGTTGGAGATCTGCTGTGAGGGTCCACGCTTCGCAAGCATATAGGAAGATGGAGATGACAAGGGAGCGCAGCAGTCTTACTTTGGAATGTAGACTGATGGTCCTGTCTTTCCAAATGGGCTTCAACCTTGTCAGGGCAGCAGTTGTTTGTGCGATCCTGGAGAGGACTTCCTGTCGGGACCCATTGTCTGATACAATGGCTCCTAAATATTTGAAGCTATGCACTGTGTTGAGGGATTGGCCTTGGACTTTGATGTCCGTGTTGATGCCATTGGTGTTGTTGGTCATCATTTTGTTCTTCTCTGCACTTATTTCCATTCCATAAGCTCTGGAGGTGGTGTCAAGCCTCTGTACCAGCTGTTCAAGTTCTTGTTCCTCTCCAGCCAATCCATCAGTGTCATCCGCAAAACGAAGATTGGAGATTGCTCTACCCCCTATGCTGACTGTGCCTTCATGATCTGCAAGAGCATCTGACATGATGCGCTCTAGGAAGATGTTGAAGAGTGTTGGAGAGAGTAGGCATCCTTGATGCACACCGATTGTTGTTCTGAACCAGTTCCTGATGGCGCTGTTGTGGAGGACTGCACTGGTAGCCTTGTCATACAGGCTTTTGATGACTTCAATAATTTTAAGACTGATGTTGTACACTTTCATTGTTGCCCATAGAGCTGCATGCCAGACTCGGTCAAACGCCTTCTTGAAGTCTATGAACACATGATATAGATGTTGTTGGTGCTGCAGGTATTTCTCACAGATTATTCTGAGGTTGAAAATCTGTTCAGTGGTACTTCGCCCTGCCCTGAATCCTGCTTGTTCTTCAGCTATGATTTGTTCAGCTTGGGGTTTCAACCTGTTGAGTATTATTTTCAGGAGGACCTTGCTGGGATGGCTGATGAGGCTGATGGTGCGGTAATTTTCACACTCCTGAAGGTTACCTTTTTTGGGAAGAGTGATGACAAGTGACTGGGTCCATGGTATAGGCCACTCCCCACTCTGCCAGATCTTGTTATAGATAATGGTGAGGACATCAATCGTCGCTTCTCCTCCTGCTTGTAGCAGTTCCGCGGTATGTTGTCCACTCCCGCTGACTTCCCTTTCTTTAGCGATTGCACTGCTGCCTCCCCGAAGAATTGGGAGGATTTCTTCTTGTTCTCTGTTCTCGGGACATGCTAGAACTGATGGGTCTCCATTTGGTGTATGGTTGTAAAGGTCAGAGCAGTACTCTGTCCATCTGTCCAAGACTTCTTGTGCTTCTGTAAGACATATGCCAGACTTGCTTTGGATTGTGGAGACTTTGGGCTGTTTGACACTTGTCAGCCGCTTAACAGTCTGGTAGGCCTTCTTGCTGTTGTTCTTGTTCAGACTGTTCTCTATTTCCTGGCATTGATCTTCTATCCAGTTCTCCTTTGCTGTGCGCATGCCTTTTCGGATGTCATTGTTGATTTTTTGGTAGACATCAGCTCCCTGTGAGGTGTTCTTTTTCTTTTTTATCTCTCTTCGTTTATCACACAGATCCAAAAGTTCAGGTGTGATCCACGGCTTTTTCTTTGGTCGGTGCTTGCCAAGGATCTCAGTGGCGGCATCTGTCACAGCTGAGTTGAAGGTGGTGGTCATGGTGTTGACATCTACTTCACCAGCCCCCAAAATGAGCAGTGATGCAAATTTCCCTCAATTGTGGCCTGAAATATTTTTGCCACCTCCGGGTCTTGCAGTTTGTCCAGGTCGAACTTCAGTCTAGTGCACTTTGCTGTATTTACTCTCTTCAAGTGGAGCCGGAAAGACATCATCACGAGATCGTGGTCACTTCCGATGTCTGCTCCTGGAAAAGTGCGTGTCCTGCCAATGTTGATGCTTGATCTGAAGCGTTTCTTGACCATGATGTAGTCTATTTGGTTGTGATGCTCCCCACCGAGACTGTGCCATGTCCATCGTCTGGAGTTTTTGTGGAGACCAAGCGTGTTTGCCAGTACCAGATTGTTGTATCTGGCAAACTCCAAGAGTTTCAGACCCTTGTCATTTGTCTCGTTGTTGCAGTGGGGTCCACATGTGCCTCCCCAGTTGTGGTGCGCATCTTGACCAACCTTGGCATTCCAGTCACCTTGCACTATGACTATGTCCTTCTTCGGCACTTGGTCAAGGACCGCCTGTAGATTTTCATAAAAATCCTCCACTTCGCTGTCGTCATAGTCTGATGTTGGGGCATAGGCCTGGATGATGGTGATGTTGAAAGGGGCTGCTCTCAGGCGGATGGTAATGAGTCTATTGGAGACTGGGTGGCAACCTATAACAGTGGCTAGAAGGTTCTTGTGGACCAAGAATCTAACGCCGTGTTCGTGCCTGTCATCTCTACCGCTGAAATAGAGCTTGTGGCCTTTGTCGGTCGTTGTTTCACCTAGGCCTTTCCAGCGCAGTTTGCTGATGCCTAGAACATTCCATCGATAGTGGTCCAACTCGTGGGCCAGTTCTTCTAATTTTCCTTCTGCAGTTAGGGTATAGCAGGGAGTCTTATGCACTCACTCCCCCACCCCCACGCCCACCCCCACCCCCACCCCCACCCCCAAAAATATAATTTTTGCAAATATGCTCAAGTCCTTAAATAGTCCAGAAATAATACATATATAAAAAATGAGGTAATGTGAAGGTCAAGATCATCCTAAGGTCAATGTTATTGGGTTTTTTAATAAATATTTTTAATATAACTTTTGCTGTAGCTTATTTTATCAAACTTGAGGGTTCATGTGGAGCCTGAGGTCAAGGTTATCTCAAGCTCAAAGTCAATGTTACTTTGTGTTTTAATTAATACAACAGCTTCGTTTTAAATCCTAATCCATACTGGGCACTCATTTGGTTGTAGAATATTGTGAGTTTCTTAAAGGGAGATATGAGTCACATGGGATTTGCCCTGTTAGTTTCATTTTAATTTATTATGTAAGTAAATACTTTCTCGTTTCTAACATGGTTGATGTTGTCTTCTTTTTCCACAATATCCAGGAACAATGTGTTGGTCTTTATATGCTGATTTTGACAGTCAGTTACTTTGGAAGAACTTTGTGGTTTTTCCTTTCATAAACTGATGTTTGTGAATCAAGCCAAACAAAATCGGTGTTTAATGGCTTTCTCTGTTTGTATGTCTTTCTTCTCTAGTTTATAACACAACACATGTTATGTTGTTCATGCGTTTTGGTGATTCTTCTAACAAGTTGTTTTTGAGTTGAATGATCTTCCGCATGTGTATTTGATTTTCAAAATTCAGTTTTTAGTATACAATCTTGTAGTATTTAGTATTTTCACAGAAAACTCGCTTCCTTTTGCAGTTCTGGTTTATTTATTTTTCAGTTTCTGTCTGAAGATTGTATAATTTGTTAAGTAGTATGACTTCTATCATTCAGTTGTCTGCCTAAAGAATTCTTGAAATGTCGTACGGATTCTTTTAAAGATTTATTCAGTTGTCCAAGGGAGGTGTATAATTATTGGGTGATACTAAAATGTCACAATTTTTCCAAATAAAACTGGAAAATACAATGCCTCATTCATAAATATACTGAAGTATAACATTCAAACTGCTACTCTTGTTAGTGTACAATACCATTTTTGGATATACATCAAATAATTTTCTATACTGTAAAAAGACTTTTTTTTTTAAATATAAAAATTATGGTGGAACAATTGTAGATTGAATGGCCAATGTCACAAGAAACAGAAAATATTAGCAATACTTTGGATTGAGGAGTGATGTACTGCAGAAATATTATTGTCAAAATTATGTATTAATTTCTGATTTTAAAAATGTATAAAGATCTTGATTTGTAAGTTGTTGATGAATTGTTGTACGTTTTCTCTGTTGTGGGCCTAATGAATGCAGAATTTTACTACAAATATATGATACATTGTGAATCAAAACACAGCACTCTTCGGGAAAAATATTTGAATGTGTTGTGTTTTGTTTTTTTCTATTAACGCTTTTTCCACCAGCTGTCCCAAATTGCAGACGTTTTCAGAACAGCAGACAGTGTTCAGCATCTACACACAACAACATCAAATATCACTGGAGTCTGTATAGGGCAGAGCTCCAAAGTCACAGAAAATATGACTGATGACCCATGGGAGAGAACACGACCTCTAGTCACTACAATCTCTCCCATGGGTAGCCTCGTGCCCAGAAATGTGACTTCAGCATTCGGCCCTTCAGTCACGTTATTTAATGTGACATTGGCGATGAAAGGTTAATTTAGCAAGAAGAGTTGACATCTTATTACCTAAACACTGATAATAATTAAACTGATCTTCTAATGTTTTAAAGTGTTTTGAAGTGTTTCTTCAATTAGAATGGCAAAAGGAGTAGTATTTTTGCACTGGTGTTGGTTATAATTATTGGTTTATATGTGTGTATTTAGTATTTCTGTGTGATAGTGTTATTAACAAGACGTTTGCTCTTCCCATTGCAGGAGAATGGAGAGGAGAAGTGCATCATTGAGACTCGCATGCGTAACAAAGCAGGCGATTGCAATGGCCAGTGCACACAGACCTGTACCATTACGCCAATCAAGGTGGACCACTGCGCTGGAATGCCTGGTGATGTCAGTCTGGATGCTTTGCCTGGTGAGCGTCTTTTTTTTGTGCTCCTTTTTAACTTTTTCTCCTTTTGAGTAGTGTAGTAATTTATTCAACTCTGTATCTTGTCACCTACTAACTGGTACATTGTTTGACCATAGCATGCGAATTTGCTTAGCTGAATGTAATAGAATAATGTTCAAGATGGCTGAGCTATTATTCAAAGGATAATATTTTTCAGCTAGAAGGAGAAAAAGATAAAAATGAAAGGCTTTATTTTGTGCTGATACAGAAATCACACAGTTTCTATTCCCAGAATTTAGTTTCTGATTTAGATTACACTCATCACTTTTGCTATAGATTTAATAATAATAATAATAATAATAATAATAATAATAATAATAATAATAATAATAATAATAATAATAATATAATAATAATAATAAATAATAATAATAATAATAATAATAATAATAATAATAATAATGATAATAATAATAATAATAATAATCATAATACATAGTAGTTATATAGTGCACAGCTTCAAAAAGCTCAACTCCATGCACCTTACACACACACTCGCACACAAGTATGCAGTCTCATAGGCTAGGCGCATTTGCTTGAAGTTTGAGTTAGGCATTCAAGGTAGTTAGTACAAAAAGTGAATGTAATTTCTGTTCACTCCACTACGGTGTACTGCTGTGCATGAGTCCTCATGTTTTATTGACATTTTATGTTGTTGCGATGACTCAGTCAGTGAGAGAAAGCGTCATAGAGTCTACCGTGTTGACTTGAACAAGAATGGTATCTGACCCCTTTATTCCACCCAATTTGCTTTTTTTTTTTTTTGTAAAGGGCTTATGAATCTGGAAACCCACCTGCCACTTTCTTCTACCTCCTGATCCTGCTTTTTTTTTTTTTTACTCCCCCCCCCCCCCCCATTTTCAGCTGTTAGCATTTTTATGGATGTCAGTACAATGTAAACATTTTGTTGTATTGAAAATGTGGGTAGGTTTGCTAGTTTGAGAGGCATTTGGTGTTGCATAAGAGTAACGTGAGTTTCTAAGATTTCCTTTTAGACTGTCAGCAGTTATCAGCAAATTGTGCAGAAGCAAGGGCAGAGGTCAGAGACAATAATAAATGTTGCAATGCCAAAAGTGTAATGTGTGTGTAAACACCAAGCTGCAAACAGTTATATATAGAAACGCCTTCACCAAAACGCGCCAAGAAACAAACTTAGTGCCAGTGATGGCCTTCTTATGGTGATGATCTCTTTCTTCCCAAACAAGCTTTTGATGAAGACATATACTGAAAAACATGGAAGTCTTTGAAATAGCAATTAGTAAACTTTGATCCTTATGAACTGTTACTAGCGTTATTGTTAGCAAAACCTGACATAGCTAATGTCATGAAGATCAAAAGCTCACAACTTCTAATAACGTGTTCTTCAATGAGGAAGAAAGAGGTGAGGCTATAGAAAGATTATCTCAACTTATAAATGACATTAAGATACTACTACAAGCTCAGAAATATGGGGTTGAAGAACTGAAGTTGCAGTACCAAAGAACAAAGAAGAAATGTTACAAATGCATAATGCTGTTGAGTTAGCATTGGATACTATACACATTGGATACTATAGAAATTCAGTTGAAGAAAATACATGATTAATTACTTTTACTGATGTATCATGACATATCTGTAGAAAATGTTAACCAATTGACAGAACAACTGCTTCAGCCATGACATATTGACCCAAATGATTACCAGCCTGCAGCTCAGGACAGAGCTGATGATAGTGTGCCCAACAGCCTTTTCACCATAAGTTCCCACAATTTAGAGTCAACAGTCCATAATCCCCCGTAGGGGTGCCGGGGGTTTCAGTATAAATAGTATCCCCACTTTTTGGAAATTTAAGGCTTTAAATTCCCACTGTCGCTGTCTTTCTCATTTGTTCTTTCTAATTCCTACTCTGTTCTATCAATCTATTATGCTAGCTTCTTCTTCGCTAGACCAGTCACCTACCTTTTTTCTTGAAAACTCTTCCGCGACAAAACTCCTCATTTGTTTGTGAGGTCTGTTGGATCAGCTTGGAAATATTGGACGCTTTCTGCCAGGTGGACACTGGAGCTTCCTATGATGTTATTATTTGGCAATGTAGGTATTTTATATGTATGTGTTTTGTTGATATTTTATAATGAAATTTGTATTCTATTTGGTTTTTGTAAACAGGGGTTCGATAAATTAGAAGCCTCAGCTTCCCCTGGTTGGGATGTCTTTATTGTAAAGTGACCAGCTGGTGGAGTGCCTTCAGTGTTGCCACTAGGGTTGTTTCAGCAGATCTTTTATGCGGATCAAGGGCGAGTCCTCTTTCAGCGAAGTTGTGGTCTTGATTGTGTTGTCCCGATTTGGCTATACTGGTCCTGATTTGGCTTGGAAGAGTCCGCTGAACCTAAAGCAATAATCAAGTAAAGTAAAAGTCCATAATTCACAAACTGCAAAGCCAAGGATGATGGTTCTAATGCTAGTGCTGGTGTTATTGCTGGCAGATCATCGGACAATGAGTCCACAGCCCCAGAAGGTCATGGAGAGAAGCTTCCCAATGATGTTGACCCCAACAGCAATCTATTAACAGAAAATAAACAAAAATAAGCTATTGGGATATTCTCAGGCTAAACAGGTCTTGCCAAAAGCCAATGTAGAGTGGCCACCCATATTATTTACAAAACTTCAAAAACAGCTGAAACAACAGGTTTGTCACAATCCAGACGTTTTGTTACTAAGCAAAAGCAAGCTTGCCCAATGGAAAAAGAGAGAATTTTAAGAATCTACTGTTGCAGAATGCACTATGTATGATTCTTTCTTAAGAATTTGTCACCATTATCTGTGACAAGATCTGGCAGAGTGGGGAGTGGCCTATACCATGGATCCAGTTGCTTGTTATCACTCTTCCAAAGAAAGGTAACCTTCAGGAGTGTGAAAATTACCGCACCATCAGCCTCATCAGCCATCCCAGCAAGGTCCTCCTGAAAATAATACTCAACAGGTTGAAACCCCAAGCTGAACAAATCATAGCTGAAGAACAAGCAGGATTCAGGGCAGGGCGAAGTACCACTGAACAGATTTTCAACCTCAGAATAATCTGCGAGAAATACCTACAACACCAACAACATCTATATCATGTGTTCATAGACTTCAAGAAGGCGTTTGATCGAATCTGGCATGCAGCTCTGTGGGCAACCATGAGAGTGTACAACATCAGCCCTAAAATTATTGAAATCATCAAAAGCCTGTATGACAAGGCTACCAGTGCAGTCCTCCATAACAGCGCCATTGGAAACTGGTTCAGAACAACAATCGGTGTGCGTCAAGGATGCCTACACTCTCCAACACTCTTCAACCTCTTCCTAGAGCGCATCATGTCAGATGCCCTTGCAGATCACGAAGGCACAGTAAGCATAGGGGGTAGAGCAATCACCAACCTTCGTTTTGCGTATGACATTGATGGATTGGCTGGAGAGGAACAAGAACTTGAACAGCTGGAGGCTTGACACCACCTCCAGAGCCTATGGAATGGAAATAAGTGCAGAGGAGACCAAAATGATGACCAACAACACCAATGGCATCAACACGGATATCAAAGTCCAAGGCCAGTCCCTCAACACAGTGCATAGCTTCAAATATTTAGGAGCCATTGTATCAGACAATGGGTCCCGACAGGAAGTCCTCTCTAGGATCGCACAAACAACTGCTGCCCTGGCAAGGTTGAAGACAATTTGGAAAGACAGGACCATCAGTCTACATTCCAAGGTAAGACTGCTGTGCTCCCTTGTCATCTCCATCTTCCTATACACTTGCGAAACATGGACCCTCATACAGATCTACAACGAAGAATACAAAGCTTGGAGATGAGGTGCAACAGAAGACTTCTGGGCATTTCCTATACCCAGCACATCACCAATGACGAAATCCGACTGACCACCACACAAGCCATTGGACAACACGATGATCTGCTCACAGTGGTGAAAAAATGGAAACTCCGATGGTATGGCCACGTCACTAGATCATCAGGTCTTGCAAAGACCATCCTGCAAGGCTCAGTGCACGGAGGTGGGGGAAGAGGGAGCCTGAAAGGGAGGTGGGATGACAGCATTCGAGAATGGACTGGTTTGACACTGAGCAAACCATCAGGGTTGCTGAGGACAGGGAAAGATGGCGTACGCTGGTCAAACGATCATCTGTGGTGCACCTACGACTTCCGAGTTACGGGATAGGATAGGATAGGACTGTTGCAGAAAGCTTCAGCAGCCTGCAGCAAAGTTTGACAACCAGCGAAAAAATTATTTGAAAGATGTGAAAGTCGTTGAAAAATCTTCAAAAAGTTCATCTTTCCTAAAAGAGAATGAAAAGCTGGAGTGGAAAGTGGTATTTGAACCCCACGGACCCGAAGCTACAGAGTTAAAATTGAGAGATGCTGACATATCTCTCTGTGAATGGAGTTCAAAATGCACAGTCTCAAACCTTAAGCCTGGATAAGGCACTGCCAAAATTTATTGACATCAAAAAGACAACCCTTGATTTTCTTCTTTTGGCGACCACAGCGTCTCTACTGAAGCTTTTCAGATTTTGAGGGCTGGTAAGTTAGGCTAGCTATAAATAGCTTAGCCGATGCTTCCTTTCTCTGGAAGGAGGGTGCTGGCAAGCTATAAATAGCCTGCAGCCTACGAAATTCGGAGGTTCTGAACAGTGCTGCCCACATAGGAATTGAGCTGGTGTGCGACAGGAGAGAAAACTAAGCGAGAAGTAAAGTCCCATTCACTACAGCCAGATGAGCCTGACATGCTAGAAAAATCCACCCCCCCCCCCCCCCAAAAAAAAAAAAAAAAAATCAAAACAAAACAAAAAAACATTTTTGTTGGGCATTTGCTTTTTTTTTTCCTTGGGAAAATAATTCAAGCATAATTCTGTCAACACACTCACAAACAAGCGCACACACATTTTTGGACATGTGCACACACATTTTTGGACATGTGCACACTTCTTTACCCCATTTTTAACCCCCTCCCTCTTGCCTTTTCTATTTTTCTTGACCACTTTCACATCTCTCCTTCCCTTCCTCTTCCCCATTTATCTCTCTCTCACTTTATCCCCCCCATCTCCCTACCCCCCCTCTCCCTCTTTCTCTATTTCCCCCCAACCTCCCTCCTATCTCCTAACTTAAAAAATCTTTCTCCAAGTCCATTTAAGAAAATTCGGCCTCTTTAAATGTTTTTCACTGGTATTCTATTTTCCTACCATTTACTGTATGTTTTTTAACCTGGGTTTTGTATTTTATATGAATACAGTTCGGATTAAATTTGCTGTAAATGGTAAGTTTTCAAATTATTGTACAGTTTACGAAAAAATTGTAATGTAATTTGATTGAATTGACTGTATAAAAATTTTATTATATTTTACGTTGATTTTTACTGCAAATCATTTTATTGCGTTTTACCCTGATTTTGCTACAGTATTGTGGAGACTTTTTGAATGCGTTGAATAACATTTATTTTGCATTTGACAGAGATAAAGAAGCGTTTAATTTTTTTTTATTTATTGGGTAATTTGTAATTGATAGTGCATAAATTATTCACCATCCTTGTATGTGAAATGTTCATAAAAGTCTGGTCCCTGAGGGGGGATAGAGTGGAGGGAGGGGAAGGGGGCAGTATGGATAAACCAGCAAAGGAATAAGTCAATAATTTTAAAGTCCTTTAAAATTAAGCATATGGCAATTTGACAGTGCAGTAGAGTAACTTTTTCTCTTTATATAACATCTAACCTTCAAATTTCTGTTGCCGGCCCCTTCATTTTAAAAAAAAAAAAAAAGGAATGACACAGTGAAAGAAAGACAGAAATAAAGGAAAATAAGATTGCCTTTTCTCTCCCAATTGTAACACCTTGTCAAATATCGTCCTGCTACTGCTTTTTGACTCACATGCATGTGAGTCTACGTATTCACCCCCACCCCCCTCTCAATCCATCCCAGGCAAAATAAAAATAAAGATTCCTAAATAGTCCAAAAATGACATAGAAAAAAATATCTGCCTGTCTGTCCGCCATCTGTGTAAAACTTCACAACCAAACTCGATAACCCATGAGACCTCATTAATGATCAATGAATGAATTACTTCACTTCAAGGTCAGGGTCACAGAGTCAACAAATGTTAGTCAAGAAATGAAAATTGTTCACAAAAGTTCTTTTTTTTTTTTGTTCTAGGTTATTTACATTGAACTCGGTCCTGATTTGGCTCGGAAGAGTCCGCTGGACCTAAAGCAATAATCATGTAATTTACATTGAACTTATGATTCTTTGATGCATGATAGATATCAATGAGACACACATCCTATGCACTTTTAGTAAACCTCACTCTAAAGGGCTGTTTCCTTTTGTACGACACGATGCGACACGACACGACAAAACTCAGCTGCGATTATTCGGATGCGAATACTCGGACGACAAAATCGTGTTGCGTGTTTCCATTACATGCGATAAATCGGCCCGACAAAAAATAAACCCCGCGCTTTTTTTGTTTACAAAATGGCACCGGTTGCTTCCAAGATTGATGTGCTCAGTGCTTGCCACCGCGACAACACTGTCGTGGTGGTAGCCATCGCTCTACTGGCGTTGACACAGATAAAGCCAGCGAAGAAGAAAAGAAAGCACAGATTTTGGGTTCACGAAATTCTGAAAAAAAGATTAGAACAAGGAGCTTTTCGTTTGGCTACGGAGTTAGTAATTCATGACTCTAAGTTCAAAGAATTTCTGCGCCTGACAAGGGAGCAATTTGCTGTCGTGCTGCATCTTATTGAAGGCGACCTGGAGCGAACGAGCTCTGTCAGAGTGCCCATATCTCCCCGTGAACGCTTGACGGTCTGCCTGAGGTAAGTTCTCAATCATTAATTGTATTTAAAGAATCGATCCCGCAGTGGGGTACTGCAGCTTTTGAAATTAAAGGCCCCCCCTCCCCCCCTTCACGAGTAGGGTGAAGAGTTTACTCTCTCCTCTCTATTGGTTCGCGCCCCCATCCCACCCCTACCCCTATATTATGACGGCTTACTGATGTCAAAAGCACATAATTATAATTATGTTAACATAATTATAATTATGTTGACATAATTATAATTATGTTAACATAATTATAATTATGTGCTTTTGATATCAGTAAGCCGTCATACTATATCGCCCTTCACTCCCAAACTGAAACACGCTGTCTATGCCTGTGTTTCGCATTGCCAGGCGATTCAATCTACGTTTGAATTGTTATTTGTCTGCAGATACTTGGCAACAGGGGAGAGTTACCGGTCATTAGCTTTCCAGTTCCGGATTGGTGTCACCACGGTCAGCAGGATAGTAGCGGAGGTTTGTGAGGTCTTGTGGATTCACCTCTCTCCTGATTATTTGGCAGCGCCGTCGACGAGCTACGACTGGCTCCTTGTGGCTGAGAATTTTGAGAAGAAATGGCAGTTTCCACATTGTCTCGGAAGCCTTGACGGCAAACATGTCGTCATGAAAGCCCCAGGAAATTCAGGGTCCCTGTACTTTAACTACAAGGGGACATTTTCCCTTGTACTTATGGCCCTTGTAGACGCCAATTTGCGATTTCTTGCTGTTGACATCGGCGCCTATGGCCGCAATAGCGACGGCGGTGTTTTGTCACGATCGTCGATGGGGAGGGCGTTCTCAAAGAATGCTCTCAACTTTCCTGAGGACTCGCCCTTGCCAGGTGCCCCAGGACTGGGGAAGCTGCCATATGTCATTCTTGCCGATGAGGCGTTTCCACTGACCACATACATGATGAGACCGTTCCCTGGAAAACGTACGTCACTGGCGCAAAAGTGTTTCAACTATCGCCTCTCACGCGGCAGAAGGATCGTTGAGAACGCCTTTGGCGTGTTGGCAGCGAGGTGGCGTGTGTTCCACACGAAAATAGCAGTCCAACCAGCAACAGCACGAAGCATCGTGAAAGCAACCCTTGTGCTTCACAATATGCTTCAAGCCCAAACTACACCAGCGCAAGTCACCTGCCTCCTGGAGGAGGTGAGGGGGGTGCCCATTCAAGGTCTGGTCAGCATTCAACGCACCGGAAACCGAGGAGCGCGCCAGGCTGTCCAGGTGAGAGAGCTCTACATGGACTACTTCACAAAGTACTGTCCGGTGCCGTGGCAGTTGAACCACGTCCAACGGGGAAGTCTTGGCCTAGACGACCAGTAGAGCAGTTCAAATCCCAAAGCCGACCTCTCTCGTCTTGGATTCTCTATTACCACCGATCGATGGTGTGTGTGTGTGTGTGAGACAGAGAGAGAGATTGACAGAGAGAAAGAGAGAGAGAGAGAGAGAGAGAGAGAGACTGACAGAGAGAGACCTATGGTGGGCGTTTCAGACGGTCACCCATCCAAGTCATAACGGTCGTGTCTAATGTTGCTTAACTTCAAGTCAGCATATAGGTAACGTAGTGAAACCACAGGATGTTCAAGTGGGTGTGTGTGTCGGAGTGTTTTGTGTTTTTTTTTTCTTTGTCGTTTTTATTTTTTATTTTATCACAATATACTGTACCTGGCCCTGTCATTGTAGGCATCCAAAAAGCTTAGCGTCGACGCCCATCTCCAATGCTTTTGTGGCTTGGCACCCGCCCCACTACGCTTTTCTTTTTCTTTTTTATTTCTGGTGTAGGAATCGCGAAGGGGTGTGGGGGTGGATGGGTGTGTGCGTTTGCGACAACTCATACATGTAAGAGTACTAAGCAAAGTTCAAAGTTTTATTCAATTTCAAGTAGAGTGCATACAAAAATAAACATGAACAACATTAGCCCGAACATTGTGCACTAGGTGTCTCCATGAGTAATGTCTATGGCCTGTACAGTTCTGTCATTGCCATGCCATAGGCAACACTAATGGAGGCACTTTCTTCACTTGTAACAGTGCATGCAGGAACAGTCTGTGTCACTGTCAGAGGCAGGGGGGTAATGGGGATAGTGAGAGGGGTGTTCTCAGCATTGAAAAGCAGCTGTTGCACTTGGACTTGAACAAGGGCCTGAATGTTGAGAGGCAACATGCGCACTCTGGACGCGCAACTGTCGAAAAATTTATCCAAGGCGTCTCCGTGGGCATTTACTAGGTGGCTTTCAATCACCTTTTGGCTGTTGCTGTGGCCGACGAGCAAATCGTCAATCGCTTTAAATACCTTGGTGCTTTGGTTCTCTTCTCCTGTCTGCCGGCTGCGTTTGGCACCACTATGAGTCGGACCTCTCGGCTTACGGGGTGCAGGCGGTGGCATTATGGTCCTTTCGCTGCTCCTGATAAAAAAATAAGTTAATTTGTAATGTTACGTGTAAAATCATAAACAATAAATAGTGGAAAAAAGATGCGATGCAGGAGCCTGATTTGACGAGGTCCGGACACTGATTCTAACGTACCACTCAGTTTTCTGAGCGGTAGAAGCGGAATCTAATTTATAAACTGTATATTTATAAATATTGGTATATAATTATCTATTTTCTAAAGTAATGCAGTGTAAATACTAAGTGCACTTAAGTAATATCAAACTTTTGAACAATGTACAAGTACAGTGTATCCCGCCTTCACTATGGATTTAGTCATGTACCTCGCGCACTAATAATAATAATAATAATAATAATAATAATAATAATAATAATAATAATAATAATAATAATAATAATAATAAAAACAATAATAATAATGCATTTTTCCTGGGAAATTTATTCAGGTCGCCTCTTGTAAAGCGCCCGTACGTCTGGGCGCGGCCGGGATTCAATAACCAGACCTTTGGATCTGGAGCCAGTGTGCTATGACTGTTAGTTATATCCAGGTGGATTCTATGCTGTTCTCTTTCTTGTGTGTGCGTGTCTGTGTGTGCTCTCAACCCCACCCCTACCCAGCCATCCCCCCTTCACTAGAGGCTAATTATGTTGGAACAACAACTACAAACCAAACAAGCAGTAGAAGGAGGGCGACACATTTGAGAAGTTCTAAGGTAAATGGCAAGCTACCTGTCACTAAGCGCATCAGACTCAGGCTCAACATCCTCCTCGCTGTCCTCTTGAAGCTCGATCTGGCTGCTCTGGCTGCTTAGGCTGCTATCATCGTCGATGTTGGAGTCCGTGCTGCAAAATAAAAATGTGTTCGAGTCACTGTACTGGGTGTGTGTGCATGTGTGTTGGATGAAGTGACATTTTCTTGCGGGGTTGGGAGTGGGTGGGTTGGTTAATTATTGTGGTTCGAATTGTGGGCCTACCGTACATGCAGGGAGGATATCCGAATGTCAGGTCATTTCAAAATATCTGATGCTGTCATGCGGCATTTGCTACAACACAATCCACTATGTTAAACCTTTTTTTGTCGACGCGGCATAGGACGCGACAAACATTGTCTCCAGACTGGACCTCAGACAAAGGGTTATAAAAAAAAGACCAGTAGGGGCACGTACCCATTCACAGTAAGTGAACATCGTCAAAACCCCGCTTCGTGTTTAAGTACTAGTAGGGGTGTGCGTGTTTCTGGTTTAGTTTTACTGATTTGTCACTAAAGGCCTACTGTACCTGGCGTTGTCACTTGGGCAATCCTGGAGAAAACGGAGGGTGCCTGCCCACCTCCAAGGCTTTGGTTGTTTCGCGCCCGCCCCGCTGCGTTTTTCTTGCTCCTTTTTGTTGCGGGCGTACGTATCCCGTAGGTTCTTCCATTTTTTTTTAACGACTTCTCCTAAGGAGAAAAAAAAAGAAAAAAATTAACAGAAGGAATGTTTTGTTGTTTATTGTGTGTTGAGTACTACCATTTGTAACCATCGTGCTGTTTCCATTTTTGGTAGGCTAGAAAAGCAGAGGCAATACGATTTACCACTTGAAGCCCAACATCATTCAACCATATCAAATTTCGATCGAAGCATTCGTCGTTAATGATCTTCAATCTTGATTTGTAGGTCAGTTAACAGATACATTTAGCGAAAGCTTATCAATGGAAAAGAAACAACGACCCGGCCAAAAATCTAATTTTTCAACTTCAGATCTAATCTGCGAAAATAAAGACAAATAAATACGTACCATCGATACCGTGCTTGTTGATTTGTGTTGCAATGCTAGCCCAGAAATTGGAGCAGAACTGCTGGTCTCGATGCCTGGCATCGCTGGCATCGTAGATGGCTGGCTGGCCTCGCACAGCCTCAATAATTAGTTCTATCTCTTCTGTAGAGAATGCAGTAGCCGGCATTTTGGATGCAAAAGTATTCCAAACTCTCAAGGAAATGACGTAAAAGACTGTGCCACGCCCATTTTGTCGCGCGAAGAAATTAGAAAATTCGCTCCAGTAGGCGAAAAAATAAATTTCGCCGACGACAGAAAAAAATTCGCTTTTCGCTTCGCGTCGCGTCGCCTGAAAGGAAACACCCGTTCTTTATTTCTATGATACCGATTTTTTCTTTCGCGTCGCGTCGTCTCGCTTAGCTTCGCGTCGCGCAAAAGGAAACAAGCCTTAAGGTCAAAGTCACTAGAGCTGTCCAAAGTCAGTATACCTTGTAGATACTTTGAAGTGACCTTGATTCTAAACTATGAGAGATATAAAGTCCAAACTTGTTGTATTTAAAGATGATATATTTATCTTTCATATATGTTCCGTTTTTTCATTGATCTTGAAGGTCAAGGTCATTTTAGGCCTTGCAAAAACATTAAAAAAAAAGATCTTCGTGCAGTGGAATGGCTTTTTATTTAACCCATAGTATGCAACAACATTGGGTTATTTGATCAGACATGCTTGAGAGGTCATGTGAGGGTCAAGCTCATTTTAAGGTCAAGGTCACTGAAGGTCAAGGTCCTCCCAAGATCACCTTTTTGTTTTGTGCATAAGACAACTTTTGCTGTAGTTTATTTGATAGTACATAAGTGTATTTGTAGCCGGATGTCAAGGTCATAAGATCAAGAGCATAGAAAGATTAAAGTCAGTATGCATTTTAATACCAGTTTCCTTTTGGTTTCTTTGGTCACTAATTTTCATGTTAAATATTGCGAGTTCTCTAAGGAGCATGTGAGTCATATGGGCTTTGCCATTCTAGTTTAAATAAATGTCCAAATATTTATTTGTGGGTCTTTTTAACAAATGACAGCATGTCATATGTTCTGCTTCACAATGACATTATGCAAATTAGTTAATTTTATGAAAATAACAGAGGGCTATACCACTTATATTATTTGCATGCTGTATAAAGTTGTAATAAAACCTGATATTAGATGAAAATTATTTTTTTTTTTAATTTACTTTTTTATGCCAGCATGCTAAGGACTTTGATGCAGAGGGAAGAATGAATGGACAGTTTTAATAATGCATGCATTTTAAACCCTTTTACTCCTTAAAAAGATTTTTTTAATGCGTAATTAGTTTTTTTTTAAAATTAATATTTGCGAATAAACAAAATGTTTCCAAATTTGTTTAAGGGTTTATTGATAATATTTTCTATGTTTTGATTTTGTGTTAGGGTCTTGCTTAAAATTTTTTTATTTTACTTTAATCTTCCTACAGCCACAGTGAGCATGTTTGTCAGTTACAGCATGAATGTATATTCATAGAAGACTCCAATCATTCAAACAATCAAGCAGCCAATGTGAAGTGAAAGAAAATAATCACTTAGTCATTTTTAAAAACAAATCTCTATTTTCTCATAATTGTCATTTTTTTCAACCTTTTTGCATTTTTCTTTTTATATAATTTTTTTATTTTATTAAAAAAGGGTTTTCTACAGTAGGATGTTACCTAATACTCATATTGGAATTACTCTTGGATTGTTGTTGTCATTATGATTACCATATAATGTCATGGTACCTATGATGTTGGAGAAGTAATCACAATTTTATGTTTACAAGCATGTTTCTCAAAAGGTGTTGAAAATATTGCTGAATTATATTTGATTTATTGTATTTTCATGGAAATAGATTGGGCCCTATAAGAGCTTATGAAGTTAGTTACAAAATAAGTTGCTATGAACTATATTTTGAGTGATTGTATTTTCCCGAAAGAGGCTAAATCTAAAGATGAAAACTTAAAAAAACCACATTAATTGAAAATATGTGCTTTTATTTTTTCTTTGAGTGATTTTTTCAGCAAGTTTATCTATAAAGAATTAGGTAAAAAAACAACAACTGGTAATAGTTGGTTTTTTTTAAATTAAAAAAGTAAAATGAAGCTGGGAATTGATTTATATTTTGAGTGATTGCATTATTTCCATGGAAAAGGGGCGAGATGCATCTTTACAGAAAAAGGCGAAAGCTTAAAAGGTTTTGATTTTTTTTTATAAATTGTTGATAATGGGTTTGTTTAATTTATAGCTGGCGCTACTCAGTCACAGTGTGGCCAGAAGGGACAGCAGTTTTCCGCTGATCAGGAGGAGCTGTTGTGTAAGTATTTATCTCATGCATGAAAAAAATTGTCTCCCACATTTTCTTCTCTAATTCTGCATCTTTAGCAGCTCTGTGGCACAAACCGCTTGCTGTTTCAAGACCTTAATCCCAGGTTAGTTTGTACCCATTGCTGTTAAGTCCCAATTAGCACTCAAGACCAATTTAATGCATGGTGGAAGACATATCAAAATGAACCCAGAAGCAGCCAAGTAGTCAGTGTTTGAATCGTCAAAATAAATGTCAGTCTCCTCCATGCTTCATTGCTCATGCAATATGCAATTTGTCATGTTGTATCCCCTCGCCACACTGCTAGTATCAGGAACTCCTGAAGTGCTTTTGGATGCCCAGTACTGCAAAGGGAGTGTAAAGAGAACCTAAAACATCTCGACACAGTCACACCAGTCCAACCAGATGTGAATGGGTACCTAATTCTCTTGAGAACTTGGATGCAGTTTTTGTTTGGTCTATATTTAGGTCTGCATAGAACTTTGCCTTTAGGTTGCACGTGTTCCCTTTTAAATGATTACATTACAAACTCATAAAACGACAGCGCTTAACTTACAAAAACTATCAGCTGGTATGGATCCTAATTCTTGACTCCATCAGCATAATTGTAAGTTAATGTTAGGTTCAAGATGTTGATAATAATTATGCATTTTGTGCAGTTCACAAATGACAGAACCATGGTTCAGTCAGCAAGAGACAAGGTTATGTAGTAGTGTCACGCTGTTGATTCTCTGTGCAGTTAATAATGACTTCACAGGAAAGCTGGATGAAGTGGCTGACTACTATGAGCGTAAAGGACTTTGCCATGGAGAGGAGTGTAGTCAGCTTAGAGTACAGGTCAGTTACTTACCCCTATTCTTTCTGCTTTATTTCAATACACTGCTATCATGCAGGTTGATGCTGACATAAACATCATGGAAGATGAGGTAAAGGATATAAAATGTGGCCTACTAAAGCTATTCTCAACACATGTATTTACCGTAAGCTCCATCAAAAGTAAAAACTAAATCATTCATTTATATAACATAACTTGCCATTCGTCCTTCAAACCATTTGTTGTTGTTGTTGATTGTTGCTGTTCAGGCCAGCTAGTTGGCATTGTAAATAGTTGAGTAGGTGGCAATATTATGACCATTTGATTTTGAATTGTTATTGAAAATAGTGTTGAACCATTGAGATATTTGTTTATTGTTTTGAGGTAGGTTAGGTTGGAATGAGGGAGTAAGACTAAATTCTTGTGTTTATGTTTAAACAGCTTGCAAACTAAAATATTGGAGGTCATACGATAGCTTTCATTTATTGAGTGGATATCTAAAATACTGCATGGAAAGGACATGAGCGTAGGTTATAGAAGTGTTTCACATTCTATATCACTGTGTCCAAATAATATTTTGATGGTTTTCTTTTTAATGAGTGATTTTTAGTAACAGCAGCTTGCTTTTTGAACAGTTTATGAAAAGGTCACAGATGCTGAAATGCGAAAAATACAGTTTAGAACTTTAGACTGGCTATTGAGAGTTGGGTGAGGGGGTTGGGAGGAAGAGAAGGATGGGGGATTCAGTAAGAGAGAGCTTAAGGAGCTTTAGAGGTGTTATTCTTTAGTAGAAACAGCTTGCAATATGAACGGTTTTAGTTACAATGGGAGGGAATGCCATAAAGAATGCCGTAAAGGAATGTCAATGTATGATTTGTTGAACAGTGTGAATGGGTGTTATTGGATTGTGCACATGTTTGGTTAGGGGGAAACATTAAGAAACTTTTGGACTGGCCCTTGTTGTGCAGTGCTTGCTGCCGATGAAGACTCACTCTGGCCTGGTGGCCCATGTCATCACTCCACCCAAACTCTTTGTCCGCCCTGTCGCTCTTCATGCAGCGCAGTGTGTGGTAGGCATTGCAACTGGTCCTGCCCCTCTCCCTTATTGCTCATTCTTTCTGTAGCTGCTTGTGGCTTCATGTGCCAGATCTTGTAGTCATGGTGAATCGTACAGTTGTTAGCTGTTGTCACGTTTTGTGTGTCTTGAAGCTGACTTCTAATCTCTTTCATGGAGCATTTGATGTATCATGTTGTGATCCTGCTGTGAAGTGTTCTTTAGGGCCTGATTATTGGCCTCGGCTTTTGAAGCGTGATTGTGACAGTGTTTTGAAGGATCCAGAATCCAGTGCCTGATTTTGGTTTATATCATGCATACCATTTCGCTTGTGTCTGTTGAGACTACATGACATCTTGTTTTTTAGGTGAATTGGCCTGCCTTATTTTACACAATTTTGTGACCAACTTATGATTTGTTTCTGTAACATGGAAGTATCTTTTGTAACCACTTCTAAGTTATTTGTTGTTCCCGGTGTTTCCTCTTTCAGTGCACAATCTGTTAAATGCATGTCTAACAGTTTTAGATACCTGATGGCTTATGGTAATAGTTTAACGTGAAACAAGGTGGTTTTTTTTAGATTTTGGTAATGTGCTTTTGTTTTGAGATTCAAATTCCAGTGCTGCCTGAGTTGTGACATTGTAGTTCTGTGTTTTCGGGGCATGAAGTTTATCATTTGTGTTGTAACAGTTGTGAATCAAGGAGACTTGCATGTGCATGCATTGTACACAGGCTGGTACAAGTTAGTGTTACTAATTATGCAGTGAATCAGCTAGTTGGACATGAACAATTTGCTGAGGTTTGTTGGAAGCCTCGTGACATGGTAGTTCGGCATTTTAAAATTTTGGGGATAGTTATATTGAGGCCAAGCATGTTGACAGGTAATATTTCTCCATTGTCACAGTATTGGAGATTCAGTGCTTCTTAGCAACAAAAGAAGATAATGATGCTAGCTTTTGAGCCTTTTGTATAGGATTTGCTGTCAAAATTCAAATAGCTTGTTTCTTTGTAGTTTATATGTGTGGGTGTAACAAGTAGAATTGGCTTTGTTTGGTGAAGTAAAAATCAGATTACAAGACCAAAGCACACGTGCTTGTGTACACAACTATACCCTAGCTTTTTTGTCTGCAAATGATGAGAGATTCAGTGAAAGTGGACAAAAGCATCGTCAGCTGTGTAAAAAGTGAAGGGATGAGTGAGAAAACAATGTGCAGAGCAGGCTTCATGTTTTAGGTTGTCTACATACATTTTTCTTACATTTGATGCTTTAGCACCCTGTTTAGTACTATTGACAAATTTTCTGTGCTGCATCACCTTGGGACTGTGGAAAATGTTTATAGCTGTCATTGCATCAGTGTTTCTGGAAGTGTGGAATAGTGCATTGAGTGTTGTGTTTGAGCGTTTCATGTACTGTAGAATAATTTATTTTTAAAGCTAATTTATTTTTAAAGCTAAGTTATGTTATGCGTTTTAACAATTCACAATATCTATATTTGCATGCAATCTGTAGCCCGCCCCCTGATCAGTGTTAGAGAGTTGGGTTTGTAAAGCATTTTGATTTATATTTTCTTTTTGTATTCATTCTTTTATAGAGTTAAAAACAAACAATTCTCAAAAGATTTTGTTCAAGATTTTGCTTGATGATTTACCATATTTACATTATTTTGTTTTAGACCTACTAACTTTGGTTTGTCTTGTGGCTTTCTAACAAAAATGTTCATATTTGATTGTGACTTTGATATTTCATTGTTCGAGTGTTGCTTGAGTTTGCATTGGGCAACAGCGCTGAGTGCAGTGGATACTTTTGCTTAGAACATTATTTCACTTTAGTAAGCATTCGTTCAGTAATTGTATTTAGTTATTGACTGATTGATTTGTTTGTTTATTTATTTATTCTTATTTATGTGTTTATTTATTTTTTATGTTATGTGTATTATCACACATTTCTAGGGTTATTTGTGTTTTTGTCTTTTGCTCAACACGTCGGGTTTCATTTACTGTTTATCCCACCTCTCTCTCCCTCCACATCTCTCTCTCTCTCTCTCTCTCTCTCGCTCTCTCTCTCTCTCTCTCTCTCTGCCATCAAAAGCAGACAAGTTTACATCGAGCTCCACTTAGGCATATAAGTTCGGGAGACATTTCCAGTGCATTGTTACGAACTATCGTGAAGGACATATTTTGGTGGTGCTTCGTGTTTGGACCCTTTTGGGGCCTCACATAGTTCCATGGTGATATTCATTTTCAAATATGCCGAATATTTGATGCAAACAACTCAATGTATGACTTGATAGTATCCACTATACTGAACCACTGCTTATTGCTTAGCTTAAATAATCATTGTGTAGTCCAACATTATGGAGCAATTATATCTTTAAATGCATCTTGCTGTAAACAGATTGTAAAAAACCCAAAATTGGTAAAATGGAGTATATACATGAGCTGAGACCTCATAAAGGATCAGTGAATGAATGACTTCACTTCAAGTTCAAGGTCACAGGGTCAACAAATGTTAGTACACAAATTACGATTTTTCAGAAATTTCACTTTTTTTCTAGGTTATTAATATTGAACATGATTCTTTGAAGCATGATAGATATCAATGAGACACACATACTATACAAATTGTGTCAACCTCACTCCAAGATAAAGGTCACTGGAGCTGTTTAAAGTCGGTTAGTTTAGGTACTTTGAAGTGATCTTGACTCTAAACTATGAGAGATATAAAGTCCAAACTTGCTGCATTTAGAGATGATAGATTAATCTTTCATGTATGTTCCCTTTTTGCGTTGTTCTTGAAGGTCAAGGTCCTTAAAAATTTACAAAAATTGGTTATTTCACATTGGGTTATTTGATCAGACCTGCATGAGATGTCATGTGAGGATCAAGGTCATCCCAAGGCCAATGTCAATGAAGGTCAAGGTCATCCCAGGTCACAGTTTTTTTGGCACAATACAACTTTTGCTGTAGTTTATTTGATGTGTATTTGGAGTTGGAGGTCAATGTTATCTCAAGGTCAAGAGCATAGAAAGATCGTCATTTTAATGCCAATATCATTTTTTTAAATTTTTTTTCTGGGCACTAATTTTCATGTTAAATATTGCTAATTTTATTAGGAGCATGTGAGTCATATGGGCTTTGCCTTTCTAGTTGTAGGATAGCTTTTCTCCCTTTTATAGGATATGTATGTATTTGCATTGTGTTGCGGAATATTACTGAATGGATTGTTATTCAAACAATGTGATGCTATTTTTCTCTATAGTGGCATTCGGGCGCTTAATACCCCCTGTTATTTGTTTGTGTTTGCATTGTTTCTGCAGCAGGGAGGTCAGCGCCCGCACGTCAAACTGGAATATGTGGACGGTGTTCTGCATCACAAGCTGATCTTCATCAACTCTCCAGTTGACCTTCATGTACAGCCAACTGACTGCGTCATCTTCAATGATGGCTCTCGCTCTCTAGGCTGCTCGCGTTCCGAGTTCCGCACCTATGTGAGTATTCCCACCTGACCTTGACTTTCCAGATGTGAAGGTGGCTACATACTACACAGCTTGGTCAAGGTTCCTAACGCAACACTCTGGGCTTCTTCATTCACTTAGTGTAATATCATTGTGTGTGTGGTTTGCACCTTGGTGGTGGGTTGCACCTGGTGGTTGCTCAAATTTCTCGCCTTCTTACTTTGACCTTCAACTGTGCCTAGATACTTCACCTTGATACATTAAAATCCATGCTTTTCTTTCTTTTCTTTTTTTTAAAAAACTTAATCTGCCAGTGATTGTCTTAGAAGTTCATTTTTAATTATGCGTAATTTGCTATTGTTGGGAGTATCCATTGAGACAGTGAACATTTGTGTTAGCACTGAGTAAAAACATATAAACTCGAGAAATGTCAAATGATAATTGTAGAATTTACCACTTCACTATTGCTAGACATATTGAAAAAAAAAAATATTGAGGCAATCAGCAATTTTGTCAGCACTGATTATTATCATTAGTGTATACATACCCTCAAGCAACATCAAATGATACTGTTCAACTGTGGAAGAACACACACTGCAATTTCTTACCAGGCAAGTCTATTTGTATGTTCATACATTTCACACAGTGCTTTTAAATAATACTGTGTACAATCTCATTGCTATGTAATAGTGAGATAATGCAGTAATATTTTCCGACAGCAATTTGTCCTCCACTAATTTTGTTATTGAAGAGATCTGGGTTTTCATTCATTCATTGTGTGTTTTACCAACTTTGGCTTATAGCCCTTTGCTCAAGTGTTGTGCGGCATTGCATATGCAGCAGATCACACCTGCAGTAAGAAAGTGAAGCTAGAAGGACTGTGTATCTGTATCTGTTATTTTCTACATTATACCACTATTGACAGGAAGGAACGAAAGATGAAGTTGAGGTTATGGTCTGCTGGTGTTAAGATCAAGGCGTGTGTCTGATGCTGACACTCAAAGGTTGAAACAACCGTCACACACTTTGCTGTCAGCCAACAAGGGTCCTCCCAAATAGAGCATAGACTGGATGAAAGTATTCCCCAAAGAGACAATAACCTTTTACCATGGAAGTATAAAGCAGTGCGAAGGGAACACTTGAGAAATCCATCTAGTACCTTTTTTCTACATCATCATCCAGTGTTTTGTTATTTTGCCTTTTTTATGCAGAAAAGCTAATCTTCACTTAGTTTACAACTCGTAGCTGGGAATCAGTATCTCTTTTTTTAAAAAAAAAAACATTTTAATTGTGTGCTTGTTTTGTTTGCCTGTATATAACATGTAATATTTAATAATATAATATTTACATGTATATAACATATTTTTTTGAAAGTTGCAGATAAGTAGCTGCTGAGATAGGAGCCATCATTTTTGTTTATTATTATTATTATTATTATTATTATTATTATTATTATTATTATTATTATTATTATTATTTTATTTTTACACAGACTACAGTATTTTACATTGAATAAGAAACTTATGGTGTATACATGTTTCAATCTAAAGGTTACTTCAATAAATCTCATGGACACTTATATGGGTGGTTTTAATAATAATAATAATAATTTATTTTATAAAGCGCAATTCCAAACTAAAACGTCTGCACACAGCGCTCACACGCATACTCTCACAAAAGCACTTGCACAATAAGAGATTTTTTTTAAAAAATAAATTTTATTTACTTTACTGTCCTTTTTTTATAGGGAAATTCTGGGCCGCCTCCCCTGGGGAAAGTGTAGTTGCAGTCTGTGGCACGCCCAAACCCAAACTACCTAACATTAGTTGTGATTTTTTTTTAACTTTTGCTGAGGGAGCAAACCGGAGTACCCGGAGAAAACCCCCGAGACGTTGCCCGAGTCGAAAGTAAATAATATTCGGAGAAACATAACGCCGCGATGCTGGCTTGAACCCACACCTGTCAGGCGCCATTGGTTTCTGGCCTGTGGACAAGGCGAGTTAATCCCGCCTTAGCCCACTTGGCCACAACGCTCCTTCATTGTACAACACACTAAAATATGGAGTGTTAAAAAAAAAAAAAAAACGGGTTGAACTTCATACATCTAATACCACATGCTAACAAACAAACACACAGAATCAATATAAGCAGCCAAAACATTAAGATAAAATTCGTACATGTACACATGTCCAATACAATTAAACAAAAGTTGTTTTTTTTTAAAAACAAACATGGTTTTGTCATATGACGTCCTAGGCAGTTCACTTGGTTCTATTGATTCCAGTTATTTCTCTTGGACCGTAACCTTTTTTACATTTTAAATAAATAACTTAACTCTTTCCCTGCCAGGCATGTTTCCACGTTTGTGCCAGACATTTCTCTGGCACCGGAAAGAAAGTTCAGTACCTTAGGCATTTAAGCTACTGTTCTTTCAATAATAGTTGTTAAATAGACATATTTTATATCAAATTAAAGGTAAAAGAGTGAAGAATAGGAAAAAAAACCCACAAAAATGTTAATTTGATTATGTTATTGAAATATGTGTTTTGAAAGCTTGTTGATCTTTTTGAAATGATAAAATAAAATAAAAATATTTCTACATACCACAGTGATAAAAAAAAATCTGGAGGAATAATTCCAATCACTGAATCAGCTTCACACACCAGAAAGAAAATTTATTTAGGATCAAAATACACTTTACAGTTTGAAATTATATTGATTATTAGCAGAGTTTGACACACTGTCGATTGTGCCCATCACAATGCTTAGTAAAATGCACAAAAAACACTCTAAAAATGAATCAATTTGAAGAAACCACGCGCGTGTCGATCGAGAACGAAAGTAGAAAGAGTTATCTCTCTTTGGTTAAAATTAAACTTGGATTGGACTGCGCAAAATAAAGGAACGAAACGGAATACTGAAATCGACGATATATCGTCGATTGGCACAAACATGGCGGCTCAGATCGACGATATATCGTCGATTGGCAGGGAAAGAGTTAAAAGGAAACCTTTTTATTTCTCAAATTAATGTTGCCCTCTGACCCTTATGGTCAGAGTTAATAGTGTAATTAAGTTCGCAGTGGTAGTCGTAGTGTTAGTGGTTAAAGTAAGGGGAATTTATGTTTCATTATGCTTTCTGCTTACGGGAATGAAACTGACGAGGTCTGAGCCCGTACAGTAAGTTTTACTTTCCTAACCATTATAGGAGGGGAGACAACAGATGCTTATGCAACACTCGATATAACCACATCAAACCTGGAATAAATCACGCTTGAAACTGATTTGTAACCATGTGTTGTTCTGGAACATACTAATTATAAAAAATGGTGTGGAAAAAAAAAGTTCATTAAAATTCACTTACCTTTCACTAGTTTCAAGGTTAGTTATTTTTACATATATAACCACAGGCTGATAACGTATCGAAGCTAAAAAGGAAATGTAAACGTCCACTCATAATCTTTGAACTGTGCACAAATGCTCACCACAGAAAGACGTACCGCTAACCACGAAGAATATGGCTACCACTGCGAAATCTCATTAATGACTATAACAAATATACCATAAAAGAACAATTCTGTTTTTCTGATTTAGTGGCAAAAAGGTCCCCAACCAATATAATTCATTAATAACTCATTTGGATATCCTGCTGGCAGGACTGACATAGCAAATTTGTGCTCAGTGCTTTATTTTGAACTGTACAGACCTTAGTTTTTAACCAAACCCTTGTGCATTGCGCTCTCCCATGTCGTAAGACCTTTGCATAATAGCCAATTATGACTCCAGCGATGTATTAATCAAGATCAGTTAGGTAATGTAGAATCAAGGAAAATAAGTTGATTGTTTCACTGATGCTTTTACAAATTATGTTCCAATTTTCTTTAGAATACACATAAATCAAATTATAATTTTAGATTTGCATCCATAGCAATGTGAGTCTTATGTATTCACCCCTCAAAAATATTTTTTTAAACAGATTTTTGCAAATCTGTGCAAGATTAGTCCAAAACAGTCCCAAAAAAAAAGTAAAAAAAAAATAAAGCCTATGTCCATCTATCTGTTTGTCCGCTAGTCCATCCTTTCTTGTCTGTCCGTCTGCTGTTATTCGGCCAGCTTTCTGTGCATGCAAAACTTTAAAGTGGCTAAGTACTCGGAACCTATTTCATGTTTCACAACCAAACTTGGTAGCTAGAATGATTTATATTCACGAGACCTCAAAAATGATAATTTCAGTTGTTCTGGGCATTAATTTTCATGTAGAAAATTGCAAGTTCCATAAGGAGCATGTGTTTCGTAATGGGCTTTTGCCCTTCTAGTTTATTTATGTTTAAATTTGTGTGAAAACTACATGTAAATAGGTGATGTTTTTGTGTGTATGATACCTAATGCTGAAAGGTTACTGAACAAACAGCCTTTCTTTTTTGTGCCTATTTAGTTATATTATAAGATTTTAATATGAATTTTCTGGCCCAGCTGATGAAGTATTATTTTGATTTCAGTATCTTTGAAACAAACTAATGTAAACTAAATTTTGCATTTTAAAAACAGTTTTGTTTCATAAAGTTTTGATTTAACTGCTATGTAATTATTTTCTCCATAACCTGCATTTTCAGGCTCCACATTTTCAGTGACTCCACTTGTGTTACCATGTTTTATATTATTACAATGAGCAACATCTAGTCACAGAGCAGAGGAAAGGCAATGATTTTAACTCTAAAGCTGTCTTGCTCATGCACACCGCGCATAGTATCCAGCATAACAGTCCAACAAAAAACCAAAGAGAAGATTTTTTTATTTGTATAAAGTTTATCACAATAAGGACTTATTTATAGTTGAGTTTAACCGTTATGGTAAACTAAAGAATTCTTGTATTAAAACATTTACAGTACGACATAAGGCATCAACTTAACCTATGATTAGACTGTATTATGTATAGTTATTACTCAAATAAAGTTAGATATGGTGAGGAGGCTGAACATAAGAGTGTGTGTGTGTGTGTGTGCGTGGTGGCGGGTGGTGTGTGGGAGTGATTGGGCACAGCTTCTTGCAGACGAAAATTGTGTATTTGAATATGGCTATTTTTTATCAACAGTTCAGTTGCTCTTCGTACTATCTGCTTGCAAATTGCTTTGATTACGGACGCATAAAGACTCCATCCTTACAGTTTCCTTTAAAAAATGTAAAAAAAAGTTTGTTTATAGCCAGAGAGATAGAGATTAAGAGAAAATATTTTTGCATTTGATCTGTTCCCAAACGCACTTGGTTCGGTTAATTTGTTTTCATGTAAAATATGTGATTGTTCATGTGAAGTATGTAATATTACTGGTATTTGATTTTTTAAATTTCCAATGTTATCTGGAAATACTTCTAAATAGTCAGGAGTGGAGTAAGGGAGGAGAGGAAGGTAGGGAGAGGGGGGAGGAGAGGGAGAGAAGGGGAATTAGAACGAGCCAAAAGTCAGTCCGTCAGTCCGTTAGATGCCATATCTCAAGAATCGATGAACTGGTTTTGACCAGACTTCATAGGAACATTACTAGGCTAGTGACTGCCCTCCTGTACCATCATATTTCCTCTACCACATTGGTCAAAATCACTGGAGTCATTTTAGTGCTAAACACCTTTTGCTCAATATCTCAAAAACGGCTGAAGCGGTTTTTATTGAGTTCTGTATACAGGCACTTTAAATCATGGGCTATCCTTCAGTAGCAGGCCGTTGTCGGTACATCGGTTCAAATTTCACTATTTCGTTAAAAACACACTTTATGACTTACCTCAAGAATGATTGAACCGAAAATTCACCATTTCTATTTTGCGGATACATTGACCTTTGTTAAGCGTGGTAGATCGTTTGTATTTTATTCAATTTTGATGATAATGTTTGGCTTGCAGACAGTTCGGATAGTGGCTTATCATTCCATGTTTTCCTTTTGATTCTTTAGAATAAAGGGAGTCACACCTCCAAGAAAATTAACACTTTTGAAAATGCTTATTTTTCTGCTTTGTGAGCAGGTGTCTGGAAATACATTTGAATAGCTTGCCATCTTGCTTAAAAATATTTAAAAAATTTATATATATATCAGCAACTTTTCTTCTCAAGAGCTTTGGTTTATTAATAAGGATTGTTGAAATGGTGAAACCATTTTTCCAAAACGGTACTTTTCTTCCAGTTTGTTTTCATTTTCATGTACAGTATAGCCTTTTTTTTAAATAGCAGTTTGTACACAAATGACCAATATTGTAGCAAGAAAAATGAAGACATTTCATTACATTTTATTTAGTAGAAAAACATCAACGTTTCTGTTTATTGCAGCAGCTTTCCTATTGTTCTATTCTGTGGACAGCATATATGATAATGCTGTTCTCTATACGAATTATTTTTCAAGAAAAGAATTCCATCTTTGATGTGTGTAGTTGAAGAGTTATTATGTTAAAAGTTTTACCATATAATACGTTCATATCAGTTGTTTAGTAAGGATTGCCCAGAACGTATATAGTTCTTGACATAATTTAGATGGGAACATTTTGTTTAAATTTGAAATCGATCATTGTACCAAGAGAGAGAGAGAGTGCAGATCTATTTTGCTTCTAATTTGATTTTTCAGCAATAAAGAAAAGCATTGCGTTTTGCTGTGTTCTTCACCATTTAATCATGTTGGCTTCTGAATATCATTTGTTAACTCACATGCATAGCAGTGTACGTGAATCTATGTATCACTCCCTCCCCATCCCCTCCACCCCCACCCCCTCCGCTCCCCCACACCCCCCAAAAAAAGGTCCATATTTGTGCAAATCTGTGCAAGATGAGTTCGGAATAGTCCAAAAATTATATCCCAAAAAATTTCTGCAGTCTGTCCGCGGTCTTTGTTAGATGGTGTATACCCCTGTGACCTCAAATGATCAGGGAATAATAATAATAATAATAATGAATGGTACTTATACCGCGCAAATCTCACATTGTGACTCATTGCGCACCCACTCGCATTCATCCATTGTACATCCTGTCATTACAACACATATGGCATAATATTGCAATGAAATAAAAACAACAACAATAATAATAATTATTTGAATGAATGACTTCACTTCAAGGTCAAGGTCACAGGGTCATCAAATGTTGGTTAAAAAGTGAAATATTTTCACAAAATTTCACTTTTTTCTAGGTTATTAATATTGAACTTATGATTCTTTGATGCATGATAGATATCAGTGAGACTGTGCAAATTTGGTCAACCTCAATCCCAGGTCAAGATCACTGGAGCTGTTCAAAGTCAGTTTGTATAGGGACATTAAGGTGACCTTGACCCTAAACTATGAGAGATATAAAGTTCAAACTTGTATTTAGATGATAGATTGATCTTTCATTATGTGTTCCGTTCACGTCCTTGATCTTGCAAAAACATACAAAATAATAGGTCATCGTACAATGTAATTTTTTTTAAAACTGATAGTATGCAACAACATTGGGTTATTTGATCAGACATGCATGAGAGATCAGTGAGAGTCAAGGTCATCCCAAAGTCACTGAAGGGCAAGGTCACCGTAGAGGAGGTAAGCACTCATTTTCATATTAAATATTGCAAGTTTCATTAGGAGCATGTGAATCATATGGGCTGTGCCCTTTCAGTTTTATAAACAAACACTCCAAAGAACAGCTTGTAGGGTACCTGGTTCAATGGTTATTATGAGCATCAGTGCATCAACTGGGATGTAAAAATAGCAAAATCTTTTGGGAAAGATTTTGAACATTGTGTTGAGTTGCAGTTTTAGGCATTAGTAAGATAGATTAAAGAAGCTCAGCTTCTATAGTATGGGGGCACTTGTTTTCTATTTCTGCAGGCTAAGCAGCCATGTGACCGGACTAAACTGCCATATGATCAGGCCATATCTGTAATATGTACAAAGCAGGTCACCAAAAAGGAGGACATGTTCTTTCTATGAAGAGGTAAAAAAAAAGTTACCCTCAGGCAGCTGCTGATTGGTTGCTCTTCCCAGACGCCCTCTTTGCCCGCTTGCTTTTAGCCAAAGTTATCAGTTTAGCTTGGCCATCCGGCTAGCCCGGTTCAACACCTGGGTCATCGCCCAATTCTTCTACATTTATCTGTGCTTTGACCAGGCTAGACTATGCCATATCGCGAAGGTAAAACAAGTGCACTGTAATTTTGAGGACGTCAGTTGATGGACTTCAGGCAGGAAACAAAATGTAACAGAACAATTTGCAGCTGAAGGATGACGCACACACACCCAAATGCATGCAGTCACGCACACGCAACCATAATATTAAAGAAGCACGATGCACATTTGATCACAAACCATAATATTATAGAAACATGCAGGCGTATGTCATTGCTCTTACCTCAAAAGGTACTCGATGCCGGTTTTTGACTGGCATGCGTGCAGCAATGCTAAGTCTTATGGTATTCACCCAAACATCTGTTCTTACAGATTTGGAAGGCAGAAGAAATAATGCTAGATAAAATGATGCTAAGAAGAAAAAGGACCGGAACGAAATATGGGTTGGGTAAGAATTAGGAAAGGAATAGAGAGAATGATTTTACTCCAGGGAATAAAATCAACTGGAAAACATCAGATCATCAAATATAGCAGATTTTTGTTCTTCTTTTAACAAAAGCAGAGAACCCTAGAAGAGATAGATTGAAGGTAGTATTTGAATTACAAGCTGACTTTAATATAGCTGATCATTGATCGCTTTTCATATTTTGAACAACCCCCCGTGTGGGTGCTGAGGGTTTCTGGAAATTTAGTGCTTTAAATTCCCACTGTCGCTGTCTTTCTCATTTGTTCTTTCTCATTTCTACTCTGTTCTATCAATCTACTATACTATCTTCTTCTTCACTAGACCAGTCACCTACCTTTTTTCTTGAAAACTCTTTTGGGACAGAACTCCTCATTTGTGTGTGAGGTCTGTTGGATCAGCTTGGGAATATTGGACGCTTTCTGCCAGGTGGTCACTGGGACTTCCTATGATGCTATTATTTGGCAATGTAGGGATTTTATATGTATGTGTTTTGTTGATATTTTATAATGATGTTTGTATTCTATTTTGTTTTTGTAAACGGGGGTTCGATAAATTATAAGTATAGCCTCAGAGTCCCCTGCGTGGGATGTCTTTATTGTAAAGTTTCCGGCTGGTGGAGTGCCTTCAGTGTTACCACTAGGGTTGTTTCAGCGGATCTTTTATGCGGATTAGGGGTGAGTCCTCTTTCAGCGAAGTTGTGGTCTTGATTTCGTGGTCCTGATTCGGCTCTTTGCAGTCTACTGGACCATGTAAGCAATGAATAACTAACTAACTAATTAACTATTTTTGAACAAGTTAACTTATGTTGAGTAACAACTATTGAGACGACTATGAGACAGGATGCAGTTCAATATAAATCATCATGCCAGCCAATTGCTGCTGAACAAATGACTGATGGTTGTTGCTGAAGCCCTTGCTGAACTTTGTTGGACTTCTACAGATATCTCAGAGCTACCACAGCAATTTTATGTATATAAAAAAACTCCTACAGAAACTACATTCAGCACAAACTGTGAAAGAGGACACTGAGGCTTGAACATGAGAAGACAGGTACCACCCTATGCTGTTTGAATGTTGTGCTTGATTGTTTCTTACTTCTGACTAGGCAGAATTCTGCTATGGGCTATCATGGTTTCACCACCTGGAAACAGCAGCTGTTGTAACTCAATATAAAATGTGTATCGTTATAACAGCAGTGTTTCCCAAGAATGATGTTAGTAAGGTAAAATCGGTGAAATTGAAGGAGGTCATCAGCTACTCTGTGATACTGCAGCTGTAAATAACGCTGCAATATTTTTTTCTGGTAAAATGGGGGTTCTTTTGTCGTTAAAGCACAGAAATTGTAGCATATAAATTGAGACACAGTATGATGCGTGATAGCTCATAGCAGGTCCCGCATGCTCTGGGCTTTTTATGTTGCGTTTATTGCTCTGCTGTCCTAGATGTTCATGCATGTTGGAGGATAGTTGATTTCATTACTTCTGATGTGGTGTACAGTCTTCAGCATGAATGATAACATGTGAAATTTGTGTCAGTATGTAATAATAATGATGATAATAATAATAATAATAATAATAATAATAATAATAATAAAAAGCTGATTTATATAGTGTAGTGTTCTGATCTAGGATAAGGCACACTGCTCTTCACAGTAAAACCATTGTAAACATTTAATTAAAACACTAAAATAACCATACATAGGCCTACTACTAACATAGCAATGAAACAGAACCACAATGACAATATCCCGCCTTCCTACTACATTAAAAACCACGTACATATTTGCACAAAATACAAATTAGCATAGACAGTCAAACACCAAATACATAATAACAAGCATACGCATATTTACAAACAAACAATATTATGAGACAATCCTGATATAGACACGCCATAATTTAAACAAGTCCTTAAAAGCAATATCATGGTTTTGAAAGTAGAAATATAGTACAAACATTCAAAACAACGTATTTTATAAAAAAATAAAACAAAAATTATAATAGTTTGTCAAAAAAAGAATGCATCAGAGAACAGTGCAGAAAGAGTGAATATGTGGAAGAGATCGGTCAGAATAGTATCGCCTAAACACATGTGTTTTGAGTGCAGTTTCAAAGGCATGAGTGGTTGGTATGTACCATGCTCTCCGGACTATCATCTGCTATTTGTTACTTCTGTGGCGTATTGTTGTCAGATGCGGCTCATGTATGTGTTTTTAATTAAATGTATTTCTCTTTTTTTTTTCAAACTCCTTTCTGTGAGAAGACAGGGTGTAGTATGAATTTTTATTGATTGACATGCAATAGCATGCACAACTTGCAAGTGGATTAATATCTCAGAACCTATTTCAACTATCACAACCAAACTTGGTAAAATGGTGTTTATCCATGAGGCCTCATACATAATCAGTGAATGAATCATTTAACTTCAAGGTCACAGGGTCAACAAATGTTAGTCAAAAAAGGACAATTTTTTAAAACAAAATTTAACTTTTTCTATGTTATTAATATTGAACTTATGATGCATAATAGATATGAATGAGACACACATCCTATGCACATTTGGTCAACCTTACTCAAAGGTCAGGGTCACTGGAGCTGTCCAAAGTCGGTTAGTATAGGTACTTTGAAGTGACCTTGGTCCTAAACTATGAGATATAAAGTGCAAACTTGTTGCATTTAGAGATGATTGATCTTTCATATGTGTTCCATTTTTGCATTGATCTTGAAGGCCAAGGTCATTGTAGGCCTTTCTAAAACAAACACAAAATAGATAATTGCACAGTACAGTGGAGTATCCACAACATTAGGTTATGTGATCATATATGAGCATGAGAGATCACGTGAAAGTCAAGATCATGTCAAGGTCACTGAAGGTCAAGGTCATCCCAAGGTCACTGTTTTTTTGTTTTGTTTGGGATATAGTTTATTTGATCATACACAAGTATATTTGGATCCGGAGGTCAAGGTCATCGCAAGGTCAAGAGAATAGAAAGATGAAGTTGGTATTACTTTGCATTTTAAATGCTACTGTTTAATTTTGTGCTATTTTTCTTTTTCTGGTCGGTCATTTTCATGCTTAATATTGCAAGTTCTATAAGGAGCGTTTGAGTCGTATGGGCTTTGCCCTTTACTTTTATTTTATTTGTAACGTAAATATGTTCATTATAGTTTGGAAGGTTTGTTAGTTAATATGTTGTTATGTATTGATAATGCACTGGTTTTTGTATGTAACCTGTTTTTTTTAGCTTTGCTATAATATATAATCGTAACATAATAAAGTGTTGTAGCCACATTGTTTCTAAATATGTTTGTTGCTTCATTAATATATAAATAATTTATTTTATTTCAATTTTAGTTTATTTTTATTTTTTGTATTAGCCTTTGAAGTATTTGGACCTTTTACAGTTTCATTTATTTGTATAGTTATTGTTAATTTTGTTTATTTGGAATTGTTATTCATTTGTTAGAATTATTTTTAAATTTTAAAATTATTTTTATGATGACTGCCTCTTTCTTTGTTATGTTATGTTGACATTGGTACTTCTTTTTTTTTGTTTTAAGTTTGAGTGTTGTAAACCACTGATTGTCATGGAATTCAGATTTCTATATACCTCACCTGATTCAAGTGTAGACATCAGCAGTCTTTTTTTAGTCAGTGTGCATGTTGTAGGAAGTACAGCAGTATTGTTGAGCAGAATTTTGTGGAAAGACAAATACATTTATGTTGTGTCAGGTAACAGAAACAAAAAGAAAAAAGAATATGTACTAGCCATTTCTGGTCCTGGTCCCAACATATAACATTTATAACATTATGACAATGATGATTTAGCAGTTAGAGGACATGGACCCAACCAGCATATAGCATTCCTGCATCTAGGTAACTCCTAATTGTATTTTAAACACACTTTTTTTGTCTCGCATGTTTAAACTCGCCTGCAGTCATTGTCTACACGTAATACTGCATCTATATTCTGTCTTTGATTCGTTTAATTGTCTTCATCATTTTCTAAGATCAGCAGTGGCCATCCTTTCACTCCTGTAAATGTCTAGCTTCTTGCATATGAAACCACCGTTATTTGACCCCTAGAATGAGCTTGTGTATAAAGTGCTTCACTAATGTTTGTATATTCATCATTCTCATGCTTATTATTAATTTACATGTTTTTTGACTCGCATGCATAGCAATGTGAGTTTATATACTCCATTAATTACACAACAAGGTAGGAACATCATTTTGATTCAATAGTTTTCTAGCCATATTTTAAATAATTTTTACCAAGGCAACTATCTTGCAAGCATCATAATTAGATTTTTTTTTTAACCTCGCATGCTGTTTTCTATGCTTTGAGTGTTTTATTTATTCATTATACTACTGCTGTTGAATATCCTAATATTAAGGTTTGATATTTTTTTACTATTTTACGATTATGTCACTTTTAATATTCAGACATATTCAAGTAGTTGTTTACTTCTGATGGCATAGCAAAGTATTAATGATCAACTGTATTTGACTAACATCACTATGTATATAAAAGTGAAATCGATCAATATGGAATTCCCGACTCTTTAAACTTGTTATTATCATGACTGACCTCTCTCTTAGTTCATTTCCTGTAACACATTACAGCCTCACCACATTAGCATTGTTCTCAATGAATAAACTGAACGATTGCTCTCAAATGAATCAAATGCACGTAAACAAAATTACAATAAAAATGAAACAGCACACACTCTTAATTGTTTGTTTTGTGGGGTCCTTTTGCAGCTGGATGACTATGACGAGATGGAGAAAGACATGGCCGCGATCAACACCCTGCTGTCCCAAGATCTGCAAGCGCAATGTCGGTATAAGAAAGACGGCACCACGGTGGAGTTCACGGCCACCTTACCTATGGGCCAAGACTCCTCCAGCACCGAGTCTGTCCTGCAGAAGAAGATTGACCGCATTATCAAAACTACCTACATTGCTGATGAAGACTTGCCAGGTGGGTACAACTAGTACTTACTATGCACTAGAAGTCAACAGGGTCAAGAATGTATGAATTTTGACTTACCCAGCACATAAAAACTCCACACAGCGCAAATTCATATGACTGACAGTCAAGTGTACAGTATTGATACCTGTTTAGCTTTGAATTGTTTCTTTGCCTCTTTGCTGCGATCATGCCCTTCAGTGCGGAGATGTTTAGGTACTTTATAAGTTATTAATTCATTCATGCATGGCTAAGGGCTCATGCAGTATGTTTATTTTTTAAATTTTTGTTACAAAGGAGGTTAAGGAGGGGTGTGCGTATGTTTGTGTCCTCAGGTCCCATTTTGAAAATCATTGTTCAGTGTTCAGAATTGTTATATTTCTGACCACTCCCATTCTTTGTTGTTGATGATCCTGATTTTTTTTTGGGGGGAGGGGAAGGGGAGGGGGGGTTATATACCACTAATAACCACTCTGCTACAACACTGGTTGTGGTGTATTTGAATGGTTTCACCACAGACACCTCTGTGTACATCATACCTGGTTACCACCTGGACTGGAACCTGGACCAGTGCCACTTGTCCCACGATGGAGGTTTTGACTACATGCACTACAATTTCCACACCTTCACTTCCACCTGGCTCTCCGTCTCTGCTAAGGACACAAGGTAAACGGTAAAACCGGTCCCTCTTGCATGCAATTGCAAAGTGAATTTGAACACCTCTCAAACCAGAGTAGTACTCAAAAATGCATCCATTGAATGTCTTAACTTTCTGAACCTGTCCCTGAACCCAGTGTAGTTTGACTGAAAAATAAACGCAAAACAACAAATGTTTTAAAACAACAAACAGGTTTAGAATAGCAAGGCTTCAATATAAGTGGCATTTTAATTTGTGTGAGCTTGAAATATCAAATTATCTTTGTAACTGTATTCTGTACTGCCACTGTCAAAACCCGAGAGCAATATCGAATGTTTGTAAAAACAGTGTGTGTGTATGTGTGTTTGTTCCAGGCTAGAGGACCACATTGACTTTGAAGAAACCATCAAGCGTGAGTTCAGTGAGCCAGAGTGTATGATGGACACCGTGTCCAGTGTGTCATCATATGACCACATCCCTGGGGTGGCCAATCACAAGGATCTGGAGTATTCTAGCGAAGAGGGCTTGAAAGAAGTAACATTTGCTTTTGTCATTGCAGTCTGTGGTTGTTCAGTATACACTGTGAATACATTACTACACAATGTTGTTAGCTTTATTTGTCCTTCTTCTCCTCCTCATCTGTATGTTTTAGGTAAGATGTGTAATGAAAGGTTCTACTCAGCACTTCATCAAATCTTTCATTACAGAAAACTAACTCAGGAGTGAAAAACAAATTGTCAGCTTATAATGCTGGTGAAAGATCAGCATGTAGTGTTATACTTACCTCCTTTATGTTACACCCAAGTCAAATTATTTTGTTGAAAAGTTATGATACAAGGAATATGTCTTGGAATCAAGACAAAACACACACAAGCATGCTCACACGCACGCACACACACATGCAAGAATGCACATATTTAATTACACAAACATGTGAAAACATGCAACGACTACAAAAATACAGTTGCAAATGTATATAAGAAAATATATACTCAGACAATAATATATGCTCACTTACACTTAAATAATAATAATAATAATAATAATAATAATAATAATAATAATAATAATAATAATAATACCTTTGTGGTATGTTCCCCACTACTTGGAATCTTGGAAGTCTTGGCAATTTAACTATTGCAGTGATGTTTTATTTCTTTCAATTTCTCTAAACTCATGATTTGTTATGTATTACCACCCACCTCCTGTTCCCCTCCACCGCAACCAAAAAAGCCCCCCCCCATCCCCTCCCACCCCTCACCACCGTTACAAAGATCCTTAACAAACCATTTCTTTTTCAGCTGCTCCAAAAACTTGGAGGTGAAGAGGAGCCAGTGAATGTTGTTGGAACCAGGATAGCGCGTGCTATGAAACAGGTTGGTTCTCGAAGAAGAAGAGGAAAAAATAACCACAAAATTGCTCACAGCGAAGTACTGTTCTAACAATAACTTGATCCATTCCCTTCCCTTTTTGTTTGTTTTGCATCATGTTTAAGGTAGGCAGAGTATGAAGATGACATTTTACTCCTCTCTTCCCACCTACTCCCTTGATACCTCAGCACATGCTATTCCTGCTTCATTGTGCACAGCATTTCATGATGGAAAAGATTCCAGGATGTTTTCATCGTAAAACATCTACAGCTCCAATGTCCTGTATTCTTATTCCCCCGGCCTGGTCTACTTTGTATGGGATTTAGTGGGTTAGGGTTCCAGGGTGTTCAGCGCGAGGAAAAGACAGCTTAGGCTTATAGCTTGAATCTTCAGTATAATTATTATTCCCTTCCCTGTGTCTCACAGGACCCGACCAACTGGGTTCTGGCCAACATGGCGGCGCTGTACTGGCGCGTGGAAGGTGATGCCGTCAATGCCATTGACTGCATGCGCCTGGCCTTGACCCATGCCCCTAGGGAGGTCAAGGACACTTCCCTAATCAGCCTGGCCAACGTCTTACATCAGTCGGGTCACCTGAACGACGCTATCGTGGTGACGGCAGCTGCTTTGGATGTCAGCAACCGCATGCCCGTTTCACACTTTGCTCTGGCCAACCTTTATGCTGCAAAGGTGAGCTTGCTGGATCAGACTTTGAACCATATTCCAAGTGTTAATGAATGTTTTTCAGTTATGAGGTTTTTGCCAACATTTACTAGGCATTACAAACTGTACTGATTTACCGAAGTTGTGTTTGACAGTGCCTTACCAGCGTACTGCAAAGATTAACTTTCATTCGATTAAAAGTGTAGGGTTTATTCGAATTTTGAATTATATGGTATTCCTTCCTGCTTGTTTCCCTAACCTGTTGACTGTTTATGGTGATAAATTTTATGGTGATAGTTTTTATTTGTTAACTCAGAAACCACTTTTTAAAATTAATTTTTTTAAATAATAAAAACAAACATGTTTGGGTAATGCACATTTTTGGGTCATAGCATATGCTATAAGTAATAATAATAATAATAATAATAATAACAACAACAATAATAATAATAATAATAATAATAATAATAGAGGATGCTGTCACGCGATTGATATGATGAGCTGTGTCAGATGTCAAGTCAGGTCAAACTGATATAGAAATACTATCAATATGTTGTCAAAACTGTACTTTGTTTTGATGTGAATGTTGTTGCTGTTGCGGCTGATCATGTTTTGATGTGAATATTGTTGGTGATCAGGAGATGTGGAGCAAAGCTGCAGCATTCTACGAGTCCACTCTGGCTCTTCAGCCTAGCTTCCGTCCTGCCATCGACCGTCTGCGTGCTGTCTATTGTCAAGGCCATGTGGCCCAGTCCCTGCCCACCGCCACGGGAGCCTTGCCTTGACCTCTTTCTCTTTCTTTTGGAGCTCCTTTCTCAGCATTGGTTTATTTGTCATTTTAACATTGTATGTTATTTTGTTTGCTACAAGTTATATTCACCATCATTTGATTTAATTTGCTTGCCATAGCCTAACCTAAGTTATTATTTGGGGGTAAGGGAAGGTAGGGGGGTGTATTGGAGTAGAGAGGAGTGGAAGTGAGAGGGTGGTGTGGGTGGAAGCGTTGATGGAGGGAGAGGGGAGAAGGCTAGGTTGTTTGACTCACATGCCTAGCAAACCAACTTGGTAAGATGGTGTATATCCATGAGACCTCATCCATGATCAGTGAATTGCTTCAATTCGTGGTCACAGGGTCAAACTGTACCCGGAGAAAACCCCCGAGACGTTGCCCGAGTCGAAAGTAAATAATATTTCGTTATGTTTCTCCGAATATTATTTACTTTCGACTCGGGCAATGTCTCGGGGGGTTTTCTCCGGGTACTCCGGTTTGATCCCCCAGCAAAAATGTCAAAAATTCACAAATAATGTTAGGTAGGTAGGGTTTGGGCGCACCACAGGCTGCGACTACGCCTTCCCCGGGGGAGGCGGCCCAGAATTTCCCTATAGAAAGGGATAATAAACTGAAGCAAAAACAAAAATAAAAACAAATGTTAGTCAAAAAATGAAACCTTTCCACAAAACTTCACTTTTTTTCCCAAAGTTATTAATATTGAACTTGAGATTCTTTGGTGCATGACATTTATTAATGAGACACACATCCTGTGCACATTTGGTCAACCTCACTCCAAGTTCAGGATCACTGGAGCTGTCCAAAGTCAGTTCGTATAGGTACTTTGAAGTGACCTTGACCCTAAACTATGAGAACTAGACAGTTTAAACTTGTCGTATTTAGAGATGATAGATTGATCTTTCATATTTGTTCCATTTTTCCTGCAAAAACACACAAAAATAGGTCACTGTACAGTGGTATGGCTCTATTTAAACCAAAGTATGCAACAACATTGGGTTATTTGATCATACATGGGCATGAGAGTTCTCTTGAATGTCAAGGTCATCCCAAGATCACTGTTTTAAAAAAAAAAAAAAAAAAAAACTGTTATTGTAGTTTATTTGATCATGCATGAGTGTATTTGGAGCCAGAGGTCAAGGTCATCTCAAGGTCAAAAGCATAGAAAGATCAAAGTGGGTATTACTTTGCATTTTAATGCCACTGTTTTATTGTGTGGTGTTTTTTTTCCCCCTGGGCAGTCGTATTCATGTTAGATATTGCAAGTTTCATAAGGAGCATGTGAAGGCCATATGGGCTATGTCCTTCTATAGTTTGCTACTAAATAATTGTTTGCCATAATTGTGTTGATTTTCTATTAACCAAAAAAAAAAAAGTAGTTCCATTGTTTGTAATGGTACGCAGAAAGTATGAATTGCTGTTTTAGAATAAGAATGTTAAGAGTGAGTGATGGTGAGACAAGAACAATAGTGTCTAATTTCTTCAGTTTTTGTGATTAGTTTGTGTGTTGAAGAGGTGGCGATTCAGATTGGTTGCATCTGCTCAAGATTTTTTTTTTTCTCCCTTCTTTTCATTATTGAGTTTCTGCTGCTTTTTGGCTTTTTGTTTTGGCATGCTCCTGCCTTATTTTCATTAGTTCTATGTTGTTGAAATAATATTTCTGTGATGTTGAAGAGAGGTGGTGTTCAACAATCATGTCCATAATTATAAATGAGGTAAAGGTAAAGATGTTCCCGTAACTTTACGGTTGTTGGGGAGAGAGGCGCCGGGGACCTCCCTTTTGTCTAGGCCAGCTTAGTGAGGGCAGTGCCTGTCTCCTCTCCCTCTCTGCTTTACCTTCCACGGTTCTCAACAGATCCATCCAAAGTTGGGTGGACTGGGGTGCGTTGTGCGCTTGTTTCAATGTTGTTGTTTTTTTGCCGTTTGGTGGTTGCCTACCATGTGTGGGTCACCCGTCCGAATACTAACCCCGTCCTGACGTTGCTTCACATCTAACATTACTGCGCCACTATGAGGGTGCATCAAAAGAGAAAACCTAATATCAAAATGATACCAGTTCTCGCTCAATTCAAAACAGTCAGTGTAACTGGCTGTTTTTGTTGTTGTTGTTGTCTAGTTTCAGAATATCCAGTGTTGATCACAGAGTAAACTATCATGTATCATCCAAATTATTTTTTTATTATAAAAAATGATGAATCCTGAATATTCAGATTTACGTCATTGATATTTTTTATTTCAGAGTTGAACACTGTGTAAAAACAAAAAAGGTGAATTCAGAACGTTCCGTCATGCGTTGTTTATATTTTTAATTTAGAGTCGATCACAGCGTATATTATAACGTTTCATTTTATATGGATAGATGTTCTCGATAACATTGAAGTTTTGATCTCAGAAGTTTGAAGCTGTCACAATTTTAACCAAGATATTATTAGCTATTTCATTACTATCCCTTTCATGTGGACGTTTCTTTATAATGCTCATCCTGTGTGGAAATGCCATATTTGTCCATCCATTCATTTTCATATTTTCACCTTTTGTTACAAGCTCAAGTTTTGTTGCTGAATGTTTTATACAAATTGTTTCATGTGATTGATTATTCCTTGTCAAAAAAATGTTGCTGTATGTTTTATACAAATTGTTTAATGCGGTTGATTATTCCTTGCTAAAAAGAAGTGAAAACGTCATGATTTATTTAAAATTATTATGAGTTATTTGAAATTGTTGAAAATAAGCAATAAATAAAAATAAAATACATGTTTTGTATTTTTCTAACAGAATTTCTGTTATGTTTTATTGTTGTTTCTTGTGAAATTCACCCATTTCTCATTCCTAATCTGTCCTATCAATCTACTATCTTCTTCTCTAGAATAGTCATCTACCTTTTTTCATGAAAACTCTCCCCAAAACTCCTCATTTGTGTATGGGGTCTGTTGGGCTACTGAACGCTTTCTGCCAACAACAAGGGATTTCTATGCCATGGTATTATTATTTAGCAATGTAGACATTTTATATGTATATGTTTTGCTAATATTTTATAATGTTTATATTCTGTTCTGTTTTTGTAAACAGGGGTTCGATAAAGCCTCAAGAGTCTCCTGCATGGGATGCCTTTATTGTAAAATGACCGGCTGGTGGAGTTCCTTCAGTGTTACCATTAGGGTTGTTTCAGCAGATCTTTTATACGGATAAAGAAAGAGTTGGTTTTTTTTTTGTTGTAAGCTTATTTTTTTCATGGGGCTACACTGACTGTGAATGTAGAAATGATCTGTTGAGTTGGCATGGTCAAGTAAATGACTAGAGATTTTTTGGGGTCATTTTGGTGCGTACGGGGTGTCGTCAATAAGATGTAAGATGCAAAGTGTCTGACATTTGCTAATGTTTGTACCTCAGTTTTTTTGTTTCTGCTTTCTTGTGGGCGACGGATTGTGCAATACAACATAATATTAGGCAAGTGTTTCGCACATGTAACTTCTTTTATGATGCGAATAACTGGAATGGAGTAGAGACTTGTTAATTTGTTTCTCGTTGAGCGGCCATGTTTTGTTTTGCACTGCTTGGATTAAGCTAGAAAAGGATAGACGGTTAGAATTCTGACAGGAAGTTAGGAGAAGGTTGGAAGTATTATGAGTTAACTCAGGAAAAGATACAAGAGGGGAACATTATCAGGGGAAACAACCTCTGCTAAATTCGAGCATGAATTTATGATGGCAACAATCGCTGTTACTTCCCCTATGCTGACTCCACCAGCAGCAGCGGCAGCAGCAGCAAGAACAATTATAGATTTATTAGTAGTATATGTGGTGTTTTTTGTTTGTTAGATAATATATATAAATATAGATAGATATAGATATCTCTTTTTCTCTATTCACTTTAATTAATTGTAATTTCATTATCTAAATTTTGTGTTCATGTGTTTATAATTTAATATGTGGTCTAATATCACAGAAGTGAATTTATGTTAAAATAAATAAATATTAAACTGATTGAGAGAAATATCTCAGGAAAATAACGCTTGAATATAATCGTTCATTTCAGTCTTTAGTATAAAGGCAGGAATAGAGAGTTTAAGATAAAATAATTGAAAGAAGAAGAAACAAATGAAGCAGGGTTGCAAATAACAACTGTCCTCGAATTATATAAAGATGCATATTATTATTTATTTATGTAATCACTTAACCCTGTTGGAGTGCGGGGGCTTTCAGAATAAATAATATCCCCACTTTCTGTAAATTTAGTGCTTTAAATTCCCACTGTCGCTGTCTTTCTCCTTTGTTTTTTCTCATTCCTACTCTGTTCTATCAATCTACTATACTATGTTCTTCTTTGCTAGACCAGTCACCTACCTTTTTTCTGGGACAAAACTCCTCATTTGTGTGTGAGGTATGTTGGATCAGCTTGGAAATATTGGATGCTTTCTGCCAGGTGGTCACTGGGGCTTCCTATGATGTTATTATTTGGCAATGTAGGGATTTTATATGTATGTGTTTTGTTGATATTTTATATTGATGTTTATATTCTATTTTGTTTTTGTAAACGGGGTTCGATAAATTTGAGTATAGCCTCAGCGCAGCGTCCCCTGCGTGGGATGTCTTTATTGTAAAGTGACTGGCTGGTGAAGTGCCTTCAGTGTTGCCACTAGGGTTGTTTTGGCAGATCTTTTATGCAGATCAGGGGCGTGTCCTCTTTCAGCGAAGTTGTGGTCTTGATTTTGTGGTCCTGATTCGGCTATACTGGTACTGATTCGAAAGAGTCCGCTGGACCTAAAGCAATCATGTAATGTAATGTAATGTAATCACTTTTATATAGAGCTTTTTCAGCTCCAGAGCTGCCGAAGGCCCTAGTCGATACAGGATCTAACTCAAGCCACCCAAGGCGGCCACTTGCAACATATGGAGAAGGGACCTAGTGCATGCTGGATGTATTGGTGTCACCGGCACTCACCCGTCTAGGACATGAGCGTCGGGATCTTTAAAGTCTGTGCGATAGAATGCGTGCGTGCACAAACTAAACCTCGGTTTATAAATCTCATACCACCAGAAAACAAGAATCTTAATCAATAACACAAACATCACACAAACAAAATTAAAAACCACAGCCAGTAAGATAACTACTATTATCGACGCATCAATAAGTGAGATATACTAACGTTTGTCAGAGAAATGAACCAACAGAAGAACCTATAGTCTATACGTTTTTGCTAAATTAATACTACTATCAAAACTAATTCTGCCTACTGATAGTATATTGTTAGGCAAGAGGTATCTGAAATCATTGCATTAAAACAGCAAATGTTTCAAAGAAAAGGTCTCGTTGCAAACACATTTGACATTTTTGCAATACTTAGTCCTTACAGCATTGAAATACATTCTAAACGCCATTGACACTACTGCTGATTACACTTATAATGTTTCTTCATGTCTTTTTCAATTAGGTTATTAACCTCTTTAACAGATAGTGAAATATGTAAAGATAATTATGTAAACATATTGCATTAATATTCGCAGCCCCGTTTCTGGCATTACATTACATTATATGATTATTGCTTTAGGTCCAGCGGACTCTTCCGAGCCAAATCAGGACCGGACAACCCCTGATCCGCATAAAAGATCTGCTGAAACAACCCTAGTGGTAAAACTGAAAGCTCTCCACCAGCCAGTCACTTTACAATAAAGACATCCCACGCAGGGGACGCTGAGGCTGTACTCTAATTTATCGAACCCCCGTTTAAAAAAATAAAATAGAATACAAACATCATTATAAATTATCAACAAAAAACATACATAAAAAATGCCTACTTTGCTAAATAATAACATCATAGGAAGTCCTAGTGACCACCTGGCAGAAAGCGTCCAATATTCCCAAGCTGATCCAACAGACCTCATACACAAATAAGGAGTCTTGTCCCGGAAGAGTTTTCAAGAAAAAAGGTAGGTGACTGGTCTAGCGAAGAAGAAGCTAGCATAGCAGATTGATAGAACAGAGCAGGAATGAGAAAGAGCAAATAAGAAAGACAGCGACAGTGGGAATTTAAAGCACTAAATTTCCAGAAAGTGGGGATACTATTTATACTGAAACCCCCTGCACCCCAACGGGGGTCCCGTTTCTGGCAGCTCGATCAGCTAATTCATATTAAAAATAATAATAATACAAACACCACAATGTGAAAGAATCCAACAAAAATTTTACCTGTGTACCATTGATTATAAAATTATGACCCAAGGTTATGGTTTCTAATATAATCTCATTTCTTTCTTTATTATTATTTGAGTGGTGATGATCACAAAAAGATTACAGGTTTTCTTGAAGGATTACCGCATCGCCATCAAACCACCAGTCCGGCAGTAAAAAAAGAAAAGAAGACTTCCGTCGTTACGTCGATGACCAGGTTTAATAAGTAGGCCTGCTTAATTAATAGCTGCTGATACTTGTGAAAAGTACTCGGCGATTTTAAGCTACGCTGTGTGTGTTCTCTCTCTCTCTCTCTCTCTCTCTCTCTCTCTCTCTCTCTCTCTCTCTCTCTCTCTCTCTCTCTCTCTCTCTCTCTCTCTCTCTCTCTCTCTCTCTCTCTCTCTCTCTCTCTCTCTCTCTCTCTCTCTCTCTCTCCACGCTCTCGATCTTTGTTGTTTGACGACTTATCTCTTTAAAACTGTGCTATTTATTGATTGAATGGACATTTGGAGTTCAACTAAGTCAACACTGAGCCACCAGAATACTCATACTCCTAAGATTGGCATTAACAAAAATGGCCACTTTTATCTTGCTCACCACGAGGTTCGAACCTGGATCATCGGTGAAAGATTTCAGAATATGGCCGATTTTAAAGACGTTCCGAACAAGAGACATATTTTGACTTTTCAAATTTTAATCGATCACTGATTTGACAGCAGTAGAGACACACCTACATGATTGTACGTGTAAAATATGTGGTTAGTCTCGTCGCAAAGAAAATTGAAAAAAGTTTATAAAGGGATCTTGGACGTATTATTAATATTTGTTAGATGCGATCCTCTGACTAGCGAGAAATGTATAGGAAAGATATATCATCCCCAATCTTCTGTTGCCAGTGATTTTAAATTTGCATCTGAGTTGAAAGCACTTTCATGTAACTTGGACTAAAAACCAGGTCCATGGATGCTCACACTCAGAACAGACTAATACAAAAAATATGGATTTAAAATAGATAAAGATATTGATAGATAAAAGGAATTGAACTTAATGCCCTAATAAAGATTTCTGTGAGACTCTATATGTGGGTTACATATCGTAGAAGACAGATGTCTGTTTGATGAGTAAACGTTTTGTAGCAAACTGTCGATGTCAGAGCTGAAATCAAATCGAGTCTTCGCAGCAGCTGCTTTAGAGAAAAGTAGCTCATGTACATTCAATAACAAACCTTCCAGTACTACTTTCAGCTAAATTCCACGAGGTTCTGTTGAATAAAATTTATGTTTAAATTAAGAGGTCTATTTTCCAACTCAAGTTGCAGTGGAAAATGAACATCCATATATTACATCTTAATTATATAGTTATGTTTACTGGTATATAAACAGTTCCATCTTGAGCAAAGCAATTAGGCTTACACATCCTCTCAGTTTTGCAGATTGTTTATTGCAGAAGTGTCTAAAAAAAAAGTGGAGTGGTTTTCAATTTTTAAAAAATTACGTTAAGTTACAGGGATTATTAATTTGTTATTGTTTTGGGGGGTTAAGAGGGGAGGGGGCATGGAGGAGGTGGAGGGAGAAATCGGTGGTGAGTGTGAGGGTGAGGGGTAACGAGAGCATTGACTAGAAGAAAAAAAAGGACATGTAAATTCTGATCCCGAAAAAGCGCACAAAAGAATTTTACGCCGGGGTTAATGTCGTTCTAGGATCGGAAATTCGGCGGAACAAGAACGGGGTGAGCTGCAGAAGAGAGCAAGGAGACCGGAAGTGAGCACCAGCCTGGGAAATGTAAATTACGGATCGGTGCCGTGGCGAAGTCGACAGCGGGTCATTAGCACCGTGACTAGGGACGGATGTTGCAAATAAACTTGTGAAGTCCCACCCCCCTGTCATCATTAGCAGTACGCCTGATTGGGGCTACACTCTTCACCACACTGTTCGGGGGAGAGAGGATGAGAATGGTGAGGGTTGAAGGATGTATCGAGGGTTTTCATGAGGATGAGGCCCCGGTTATTGTGTGTGAGAGAGGTGTGTGTGGTGTGTGAGAGAAAGAGAGAGAGTGTGTTTATGTGTATATATTATGTGTGTGTGTGCGTGTATATATATGCGTCACGGATAGCTATCACCCAAGAAAGGAGTAAAGACTTGCTATAAATAACCTGAATCTCCTTTAAATTTAAATAATTGATTTTTGAAAACAAAAGTAAAAGAAAGGCAAAGAAAACTGCAGAATAATCTGGAAGCAGAAGAAAAAGAAGAAGACAGACAGACAGAAGGAAAGAAATCATAAAAGTGAATAGAAATTAATTAAGTGTCAAAAGAAAGAAAGACCACTAGCCTCTTCCGTGATTTTCAGCTGCAAATTGAGTTTAGCAGTTTTCATCTTAACGAAATAGAAACTCAACGTCCTTTGCCTGCTTCTAGTAGCAAAGATCAAAGTCCACACTGGCTCGAACAAACAAAACACACAAATAAATAAATAAATAAATAAATAAATAATCGAATGAATCAACAAATAAACAAACGGATAAATAAATACAATTAAAATAAATAAATAAATAAGAGTGACAAGCCCACAATCATATAAGCGTATAATGCTTAAAGTTAAAATTATTTAGGATGGTAACAGATAGGCTATGTTGCCTATACAAATAAACTGGAGAGATAAAATTGTGGAGGGCGAGTGAGGAGAGGGGATAGAAGGGGAGGGAGGAGGAGACACAGAAAAACAATGAACAAGTATAGAAATTATCGAGAGAGAAAGAGAGAGAGGAAGGGAAAAAGAGGGAGAGAGAGAGAGAGCGAAAGAGGGAGGGAGAGAGAGAGAGAGAGAGAGAGAGAGAGAGAGAGAGAGAGAGAGAGAGAGAGCAATAAAGTGGGTCTGGCACCACACCTCAGTGCAGCACCTTTATTCAGTCTCAGGATTCGGGTGTGAAGGGAGGAGCTATTTGTCAGGGGCGGGTTCCGTTTCTCCTCCCCGTTAACGTTTGGAAGGAGCAGGAGAGAAAATCTTGGCAACACAAGATGTAAGATAC
>CM072517.1:43975698-43993198 GCA_036898135.1 Oncomelania hupensis | reverse complement strand
CCTCGTGGTCCGTTTACAGGCCCTCATTCATAGCTCACACACAGCCAGTAGCTGCAGTGTTAGAACAAAACCGTGCTATCCTGCATCATCTCTTCTTAATGGAACAACAATGCATCATGTTCTCTAATGGAGCTACATTAATGCATCATCATCATCATCATCATCATCATCATCATCATCATCATCATCATCATCATCATCATCATCATCATCATCATCATCATCATCATCATCATCATCATCATCATCATCTTCTCCCAAAACCTGTATCTCAAAAACAGCCATCCACGTATCATCACAAAACAGTTCTACATTGAACCCTTTGCAGCAAGTCCATCTTGGTGGTTGTATGCCTTTTCTGCAGGAAAGGTGTTTTAAAATAGCGTTTTCTTGCACACAACGACGACATCAACAACAACAAAAACAACAACAACAACAACCACGCCCATAGTACGTGGGTCAGCAGTGTACTTCTGTGACACATGTACGTACACAGGCACGATGCAGCCACTCAAAAAGTTATTAAAAAAAAAACTTAAAAAAAAAACTTTTGAAATCAAATTACAATACTGCGGTGAACCAGAGAACGCGACTTTGGAAAAAGTCCACATAGACGGACAAATGACAAGGGGAAGAAATAAAAAGAAGAAAAGAAATAGATAAATAAGTCCATCGACTGAACTGGAACAACTGAAAGAAGTAGACCAGAAGACCAGGAGAATGGGTGGTATAAAGTACCTTTAACTAGGACAGCTGTTATGTACCTAGGCTGACAAGTGTTGAACAGCCCAAAATCTTCACGATCCAAATGCAAGTCTGGCATATATATGCCTTACAGAAGAACAAGAAGTTTTGAATAGATAGACAGAGTACTGCTCTGACCTTTACAACCACACACCAAACGGAGACTCATCAGTTCTAGCATGTCCAGAGAACAGAGAAGAAAAGGAAATCCTCCAAATTCTCCGAGAAGAAATTGTGGCAGCAGTGCAATCGCTGAGGAAGGGGAAGTCAGCGGGAGTGGACAACATACCCGCAGAATTGCTTCAAGCAGGAGGAGAAGCGATGATTGACGCCCTCACCATTATATGTAACAAGATCTCGCAGAGTGGGGAGTGGCCTACACCATGGACCCAGTCGCTTGTCATCACTCTTCCCAAAACGTATAACCTTCAGGAGTGTGAAAATTAACGCACCACCAGCCTCATCAGTCACCCCAGCAAGGTCCTCCTGAAAATAATACTCAACAGGTTGAAACCCCAAGTTGAACAACTCATATCTGAAGAACAAACACGATTCAGGGCAGGGCAAAGTACCATTGAACAGATTTGTAATCTGCGAGAAATACCTACAGCACCAACAACATCGATATCATGTGTTGTAGACTTCATGAAAGCGTTTCACCGAGTCTGGCATGCAGCTCTGTGGGCACCCATGAGAGTGTACAACATCAGCCCTAACATCATTGGAGTCATCAAAAGCCGGTATGACAAGGCTACCAGTGCAGTCCTCCACAAAAGCGCCTCCGGTAACTTGTTCAGAACAACAATCGGCGTGCGTCAAGGATGCCTACTTTCTCCAACACCTTTCAACATCTTCCTAGAGCGCATCATGTCAGATGCCCTTGCAGATCACGAAGGCACAGTCAGCATAGGGGGTAGAGCAATCTCCAACCTCCAATTTGGGGATGACGTTGATGGATTGGCTGGAGATGAAAAAGAACTTGAATAGCTGGTACAGAGGCTTGAAACTATTTCCAGAACCTTTGGAATGGAAAAAAGTGCAGAGAAGACCAAAATGATGACCAATAACACCAATGTCATCAACAAGGACATCAAAGTCCGAGGCCAATCCCTTAATACGATGCATAGCTTCAGCTACTTAGGAGCAATTATATCAGACAGTTGGTCCCGACAGGAAGTCAAGAGTCCGCTGGACCTAAAGTAATAACCATGTAATGTAATGACAGGAAGTCCTCTCCAGGATCGCACAAACAATTGCTGCCCTGACAAGGTTGAAGCCCATTTCAAAAGACAGGATCACCAATCTTAAGCCCAAGATAAGGCTTCTGTGCTCCCTTGTTATCTCCATCTTCCTATATGCTTGAGAAACATGGACCCTCACAGCAGTCCTACAACGAAGAATACAAAGCATGAGATGAGGTACTACAGAAGACTTCTGGGCATTTCCTATACCCAGCACATCACCAACGACGAAGTCCGACAGACCATCACATAAGCCATCGGACAACACGATGACGCGCTCTCAGTGGTGAAGAAACAGAAACTCCGATGGTATGGCCACGTCACCAGAGCATCAGGCCTTGCAATGACCATCCTGCAAGGCACAGTGCAAGGAGGCAGAAGAAGAGGGAGACAGAAAAAGAGGTGGGAGGACAACATTCGAGATTAGACTGGCTTGACACAGAGCGAAGCCATGAGGATTGCTGAGGACAGAGAAGTATGGAGTACGCTGGTTATACGATCATCTGTGGTGCCCCAACGACTTTCGAGTTACCGGATAGGATAGGATAGGATAGAATAGGATAAGAAGAAGAAGAAGAAGAAGAAGAAGAAGAAGAAGAAGAAGAAGAAGAAGAAGAAGAAGAAGAAGAAGAAGAAGAAGAAGAAGAAGAAGAAGAAGAAGAAGAAGAAGAATTAAGAAGAGAAGAAAGAAAGAAAGAAAGAAAGAAAGAAAGAAAGAAAGAAAGAAAGAAAGAAAGAAAGATGAGGAGTGTGTCGAGGCAACAGCTGCCTTCTGCCAGCAAATAGAATTATATTTGCCTATAGAGAGATACTTTCCTTTCGCACTAATTCATTTTCCATGGAACACAACAGGACATCCTGGCGCCACCTATAGGTCTTTTTAGGAGCCCACTGACCATAGAAGGGATAACCAGGACAAGGGAAAACTGCCCGATCTTTTGTCCGATCAATGTACCGAATTAGGCTGGGACAAGGAAGCAGCAGAAGGATGTTATAAAATGTATAAGCAGATCCAGGGAATACTGCGCGATCTTAAGTCCTTTCACCGTTTCAAATGAAGCTAGCAAACGGGCAGTTTTGGGTTCTAGTGTCAGAACAAGGAGAAATGGTGGTATAAAGTACCTTGAACTAGGAAAGCTATTATGTACCTAGGACTGGCCAGCAGCAGAGCTTTCGAAGGCTTTGCGCTAATGTCCTGGAGGTGTGGAGAAGGATTTTGCAAATGTCATACTGAAGAAGAGATGTACTGTCGAGCACTTTGTGTAAAATACTAACGACAGAATAGGGTTTAAGTTGAGCTCTTGGGGCGATTGGGTGTGTTGTAAGATGTGTGTGTTCTTCGACCGGTCGGGGTATCCACAGTACCCTAAAGAAGAAGAAGAAGAAGAAGAAGAAGAAGAAAAGGGCGTGATGCTGTGAAGGGTCGTCACTTATCTATTGGAATAGCTGAATATAACAGATGGACTCATTTCGTAAATGTGCATCTAGTTCATACATTTAAACATCAGCTTGTTGGGAAAAAAAAAAGACTTTACCATACATTACGGAACCTGTTAGCGCTGTTTTGTGTGGCAATAAAACAACGGCCTCCGCAGTTTGGTATGAACTGTAACAAAAAAAGTCCTGTTGTCCGAGAAAATTCTGTCCGTTACATTGGAAACTATTAGTATTATAGTTATCTAAGCAATGCACACCTACAAGATGTCCGTAAATATAGACACTCAAATTCTGGCCTTTAACATTACACACTGATGATACCAAATTTTGACCGTAAAACTTTCTACATCGACATAGAGAACGAAATCAAAACAATCCCTTGACAATTTCGACTACAACTAAAAATTATTGTAGCAAAATTTCTTTAGTTACTTATTTATATAATCGTTCCTATATATAGCGTTTCATAGTTCAAGAGCTGCTCAAGGCGCGGGCATATACAGGATCAAATCCAGGCCGCTCGAGGAGCCCTCTTGTAACCTTTCAGAAAAGGAACTATATTAACTCGGTGTTCAATGAAAATTTTCGGTCACAGTTGACAGTATTACGCATCATTAGGGACATTTGAATGATAGTTTCACTGTCTACATGATCATCCAGTGTTGGAAAAGGCAAAGCTTTTGTATAACAACCTATTGGTGAGGCGTTCGAATAAGTGTGGACATTATCGGCATGAGGTTACACTGAAAACGTGGTGATGCTTTAAGAAAGAAAACAAAAAGGGTTATGTGACCTGTTCCGTCTTGGCCCTGCAACCTTGGACATGATTAGCAAGTGTCTACTGTTAACGATTCTGTCTTGGTCTGGCCTGGCCTGGACTTGACTGGGCAAAACCAAAGGCAAGGTTAAGTGTTTGGAAGTGCGGCCAGGCCCGTTTTCAACCTGATAAGCCAACCGACACAGACGTTTTCTTCTTAAAAGCTTCTTAATTAACTTTCTTCTTCTTCTTCTTCTTCTTCTTCTTCTTCTTCTTCTTCTTCTTCTTCTTCTTCTTCTTCTTCTTCTTCTTCTTCTTCTTCTTCTTCTTCTTCACCACTACCACCATCTACTCTTCTTTTCGTTCATTTTAGAAGAAAATATAATGTTCGATACTGTCAGAACGGGGACGTAAAATCGATGATAATAAATCTCTGGGCAACACGAGTACACGACAGGTCAGTAGTGTTACTGCTTTGTTGCTGCTGTTGTTGGTGGTGGGTGATGAAAGTAGCGTGTATGTGTGTGCGCGCGCATGCGGCGTGTGTGTGTGTGTATGCGCGCTCGAGTGCGTGTGTGTTTGAGCCCGCACGCTTGGACGTCATGCTCTATATATCATGAACGGATGGTAAGCTTACATACACCTTTAACCTAGATAGTTAAAGATTCGGGAACGGGGTGAGGGAGGCCTTTTTTTTCCCCTTTCCCATTGCCCGGGCACCGTCAGGTGCTTTTACAATTTTAAAACCTTTTATTTTTTAAATTAGTAATAGTTATCTGGGACCTATGTATTCAGGTCCCTTTTACTTTGGTCTTATTTAGCTTTTAATTCTTACGCCTTTTCGCTCGTGTGTGGACGGTGTGTGGTTGCTGTTTGTTCTCTCCCCCCTCCCCCTCCCCCCCCCGTTTTCTACGTCCTACAGGTTTTATCGTTTTAACCGTGGTCTTGGAAATCTTACCAGTAATTTTTATCCCCCCTTCCCTGGGGTCCCCATCGTCTGTATTCTTAAATTCAAGTCCCCCATACGCCTAGGTGTCCAGGGCCGGTAATTTACTCCAGCAGCTTAGATACACTACTTGTGTGCGTTCATACAAGACTTCTTAAAATGTGCAGGATTGTCACCCATAGATGAACAGGCTTATAAACCTAGATTGGTTGTGGTACCGTAAAACCGAATAGTAAGCTCTGGTGCTTTACACTCCTCTGTAGCGATCCAGCGCTTTGACTCTCCTAACAAACCTCTTAAACTCTGTATGATTGATAGGGGTCTTGAGATGCCTATCTTGAACGTCTCGTAAACTCTGCCTGATCTGTGAAGTCTCAAAACTCAACACGATGTGTTGGACTATCGAGAAGTCTTAATATATTATACTCTGCTTGACCTGTGGGGACCCTGATAAACTCCCATAAACTCTGTATGAATTGTGGTGCCCTGACAAGGGTTCTTTAGTTGATGATGTGGCCGCTTACTCTGGTTTACATCGCGCGAAGATATAATGGAGCCTAATTGATTGCGTCTGTCTTGAGTGCCTATGAACATGATGGCAGGACAAAAATGTGAGGCTAAATGAAATAAAAATAGATTGAGGGAAAGAGAGAGAGAGAGAGAGAGAGAGAGAGAGAGAGAGAGAGAGAGAGAGAGAGAGAGAGAGAGAGAGATGGGGGGGGGGGAGGGAGAGAAGAGCTAGAGAGAGAGAGAGAGAGGAGGGAGAGGAGGAGAAGAGCGAGAGAGAGGGAGTGAGTGAGAGAGAGAGAGAGAGAGAGAGAGAAGAGGGAGCGGGGACAAGAGGGAGAGAGAATGAGAGAGAGAGAGAGAGAGAGAGAGAGAGAGAGAGAGAGAGAGAGAGAGAGAGAGAGAGAGAGAGAGAGAGAGAGAAAGAGTTATGTAAGAAAAAAAGAGTGTAAAGATGCAAAAATACATGCACTATTTAAAACGTGAAAGGAATAACAACAGTTTAACATTACTTTACATCATAATATTCAACAACATAAAAAAAATGGGGAACCATTCTCAACCAATAGCAACATCGCTACAACGAGAGTCAGACCAATCAAATACACACAGAAGAAGAAGAGGAGGACAAACCCACAAAACAAAACAAAACACACAAACACACACACACACAAACAAACGAACGCACCCACGCACATTATGGATGAAACGCTAATAATTGTGCGTGTATTGGTTTCAGATCATATTTAATCCAGTCAGCATCAATAACAAACACGCATCAGGTGCATTTCATCTTTCACCAAACAAAATCTCCAATACAATATGAAGGCGTTCAAACATCCACACAGCTCTTACAATTACACTTCCATTTCCAAGAAAGATAAGCCTCTCACTCACTTATTAACGCTGTTCTACAGGATTGAAAGGGTTACTACGAATTCTTCAGAATTCTCCCTGAAAACTAACTTACAAATTCCACAAAGAGTGCAAAGAAAATAAAACCAGTTATTTATAAGCTGGTGGAGGGTACAAAGCACATGTCTGCAATGTAAAATAAAAATCCGTTTACTTATAAGTTATAAGAAAACAAATGCACAGAATCCTCCCGATGAGAGTATAAACCAAGGTTTAGGCAGTGCACGCATGCATGCATGTGCATTTTATCACACGGACTTTAAAAAGATCCAGACAGCTCATTTCCAAGACGGGCGAGTGCCAGTTACATAAAAACACCCACCAAGCACTGGATCCTTTATGTCCTACCCTGGGTCACCCAGGATTGTGCTCAGTTGTCTGAGGCGTTAGACGATACGCATTAAAGCAGCAAGTTGGCGGCTCGAGTTAGATTCTGTTTGGAATTGCGCCTATAGGGCAGCTCTTGAGATGGTAAAGCAGAATACAAGAATTATATATATATATATATAGATATATACTATTTTTTATTTACAAATTTTATTTTTTTGGTATAAGTTTGTTTAGTTATAAAGGAGCGGAGAAACTTGTATCTTTTGAGCTTTGATGATGATGATGATGATGATGTCCACTTGTATGGCGCACATATCCATGCTGGCAGCATGCTCAGGGCGCAGGGGGTTGAGGGGAAAAGGGTGAAAACAAAACAACCCCCCCCCAAAAAAATTTACCGAAAATAGTAATCACCACCATCCTCTCTCCACACGTTTCCCAAAATTGTCCAGAAACTGAAACCAGCTTATTTCTTAATCCAATCCCACACAGCGCCCATTTGTATAGCACTCCTCTCCATGTCGCAGAGACGTGTTTAATGTCTCTTCTTAGCACCACTTTAATTGTCTAGCCTGGCTTTCTTTTTGGAAGATTCTCCTCCCAAAGTTGTGTCTGTTTCTATTGCTACTGTTGTTGAATTTTCTGTCACTGCTGCTGATGATGATGACGATGTTGTGCTGTTGTTCTGACCTCGTTTCTTCTTGCCCTTGCCGCCTCGCCTGAAATTCAAACAATCAGTCATGTTGTCGCCATTACCCCCAATCAGTTAATCAATAACAACTATTTAAATCTGAATAAAAGAAACAATCTAATTTGAATAAAACATGAAATCAAACCAAACGATCAATGATTATTACTGGATGAAGAAGGCCTTGCAAAGACCATCCTGCAAGGCCCGATGCAGGGAGGCAGACGAAGAAGGAAACAGAAAAAAGATGTGGGAGGACAACATTCTAGAATGGACTGGCTTAACTCTGAGCGAAGCCACGAGGGTTGCTGAGGAAAGAGAAAGATGGAGTACGCTGGTTAAACGACTTTCGAGTAACGGGATAGGATAAGGTAGGATAGGAAAGGATAGGATAGGATATGATAGGATAGGATAGGAAGAACCTAGATTCTAGCTTAGGCAACAGGTGTACCCAGTACTGTCAAAAACGATTTCGTTTGGCATGAGCCGTTTAAAAAATACATTTACAAAACTGACACCCTGAAACCAGAACGGAGAACTAGGGTGGCGGGTGGGAAGAGATAGGGGGGTGGGGGTGGGAATGCTAAAAAATATTAATGCAAAGCTAAATTTTAACATATTGAAATAAAAACATACAATAAAAATAAAGTAATAAAAAAAATAAACGCATTTAAATAAATAAAACAAAAAATAAAATAAATTAATTTAAAAATAACTATTTCAAAAGGGTGTATGAAACCTAAATGTTTTCTTTGAGTTTCATAGTTGATAATCCTCTTTTGAGTAGTCATTTTGATAGATTGGTAGATAGAACTTTGCTGATAAATAAAGACTGAAATTAATGTAAAAATATGTTTTAAACAAAACAGCAGCAAAAACAAAAAACAAACAACAACGAAAAACCACCCCAACAAAAAATATATGCTCACCTGCAGTGTGGATGCTGTTGCTGCTGCTGAGTTTGAAGTCGCTGTTGCTTCCGCTGTTGGTATTCGACAACGTTATCTTGGGTGCTGTTCTTCCACAGAGTAGGGATGGAGCTGGTTACCTTCAGCGAATCTGTAACATCCAACCACAAACCTTTTAGTTTCTTCACAAATTGTCAAGCATCACTTAAATGAAATTACGTTAAATCATAGACCAGGAATATATAGACCGCGCAGTGACGCCATCGGTGTGATGACGCGTCAAGAGTTATGCGACTTGATTGTAACATGTGTGAAAAGGCCTGCTTCACAGAGCGAAGATCTGATGGAGAGGGGGAAAAAAAATCGCAGGAGCAGTTACGGTGACCACTGTGCAGCTTTGAACTGCACAAATGCACGATTAAAGGCTGCATGCAAGGGGAAGAGTTTTTTTCGTTTCCCAAAGGAACAAGAACGGTACATTCTTGAAGAAATTGTAGATCTATTCTGACAGACAAGAATCATGATATGAATGAATTATGATGACCAAGACCTGTCAATGAATGGTTGTCAATGATACAAGACGGATTGGAACTAAGGTGATGTTTCGTGTAAGAAACGGTTTGGATTAGCCCAAGGAATTAATAAAGGTTGTGTGTAGGGTCAGTACTTAGTGATAATTAACTTGAATTTAGTTCAGTATCAATAAAAAGTACGCCTACTCACTACTGTCATTGTCAGTGTCAATTAAGCCACAGTAGAACTAAAAAGGGGTGCCCTCTGGCCGTTTGCTGTCATGTGTCATCCTCTGTCTAAGCACACCGGCTTTTCTGTATCTTAGGTATAAAATAAGCTTGTGCATTTAAGTAATTTGCTAAATATATATAACACTACCCCATAAAACATCTATTGACATTGAATTTATAATCAGGACAAATGCAACATCTGTCCTTTCAAAACATGCAAATTTGATCATTCGAGTAGTCAACGAAGACTACCGATCAAGGTCATCAAATAATTCGAAAAATGGCAGAACACTACAAACTGAACAAACTTATTGAATGGGTTTTAAGAATTACTTACACAATAATGTGAGAGAGAGAGAAGACTGACTGAGAGAGAGAGAGTATAATTATTACGTACCCTAATTATTATGTTGAAATCAATTGAAGCATATTTTTGTAAATAAATGAATTTCCGTGTGCACAACTAGATTTACGTTTCGAATTAGTCAATATCTTTATTTATATTTCGATCTCCATCTCTTTCTATATCACACACACACACACCCACACTCACACACACACACACACACATAAATTATACACACTAAAACTGCCAATCAATCCGTATGCTGTGTGACCCCATACGGAACAAAAAATAAATGACGCATGTATGACACATATTCTAGACGGTTTTTAAAAAAATATTATTATTATTTTTATTTTAACTCAATTTATCTTACACATACTGTTTATTTCAAGCAACAAAACAATGCAAAATCCACCCATATCACGGGTTACAATTTAGGAAGCGCTGATAACACCCTTACGGTCAAGAGGCAGCAAGTCATGAAAAAATAAACAGATGTGCATAAAAAAAAATTTCTCAAATTTGAAAAGCCTTATTTCAAACATTTTCAACAGCAAAAGGTGAAAATCGCGGTCTAAAACATTTTTTAAAAATATAATTAAAAACCCCCATATATAGACAAGAGACTAAGAACCGAAAGCAAGCCCATGTGAGGTTGAAGGGACGTAACTCCTCCACCGTACATCACTTCTCATAGAGGCGATATCGCGAAGTGATCTCTCTCTTCTTCCTTTCTCTCTGGTTAAATCACGCAAAACTAACATCACTCTCTCCTTTGGGATTGGAAACGCTTAACCAAAAAATCCAATCCATCCAAAATAAAGAAAAGGTGGGGTGGGAGAGAAGAGATTGGGGAGAGGTGAGGGGGAAAAGGAGGGAAGGGAGTACACTCAGCATGCATACCCAAAAGAGAGTAAGAGTAGCGCCTACTGCAAATATGTTGGGAGAATGGATAGCGTCTTCGGAATTCCGCTACAGTAAATAGACACGAATGACAATGACCACTGTTTAACCATCTAAATGTTTGCTGGAACAATGAAGATTCACTGGGCCAAAACAAAAAGGTGAAGAAAAGAAGAACATAGAGAAAGGGATATAAGACGATATAAATAAAGCAGCAGCAATAAAAAAACAGGAACGCCCAAAAATAGGTCCTGTTCAATAACGGAGAAAAAAATAAAAATGAAGGTTGTAGAGGGACAAGAAAGGAAAGAAGAAAGAAAAAGAAAGGTAGTGTATGAATGGATGCTCCACGCTCCATTGACTATAGGAGACAGGTCTGACAAATTGAAACAAGTCTGGGTGCTTCCAGGCGTGACGGCCTGCGGGCCGCGCAAGAATTGTCTGTGACAGCGCTAGTCGTCCGAACACCGCCCATGAATGACCCTCTTGACCCTCTTGACCCCTCAGCTCTTCCAGGTGACCTCAGGTGATCCTCTTCCCCGATCTTTGATGTCTCCACTTCTACTGTGATCATCACATAGAAGAATATGCCGCGTCTGGCCTTATAGTCTTACGGACGAATCATCTACATTCAGATTTCAAAAGTATATGAGCAGCTTGATTCCACAGCTAGGAAATAAGTTGTACAGGTTCCACAGCTCGCCGGGAAAACGACCCCAAAACGCACGATGCGGATGACTCAAATTTGACCAATCAAAACCGCTCATCAGGCCAAATTCCTTAAAACAATCCTACATGACCCCACAAATATCTAATCACAACAAAAATCCCCTCCCCCCCCCCCCCCCTCCAAACACATCCAAGTGATCCTTCAAACCGGTCATCAGGATAAAATTACTATAAAACATCTAGACGACCCACCAATATCGGAGTTAAAATGGAGTTTCTGCTTGAGCTATTTGCCTCATTGGAGGGACCAATTATGCTATATTGTTTTCTTCATTATGTTTACTTTAAACTTTTGTTGCTTCTTAATATTTTCCTTTCTCTTGAGCGACTGCTCAACGATGGGTTTTTAAATGTAATTTGTCTGCATACTTTAATTGTTCTTGATTCTTTGGGTAGTATGTATACTGTGTGGGTGTGGGTTTATTAGTGTGTGTGAGTGGGTGTTAAATGTTATTTATCTTTTTAAAATTGTTTTACCACGTGAGCCTTGTGGCCATTTCACTGCCTAAATGGCCATTCTACTTTTTGTAGGGCCCTGGCAGTATAAATATTGAAATAAATACATATACAATAGGGACCATTTATAAGGTTTGAAACCCCTGTTGACCGTTACGTGATAAAACAAACTGAACGATCGGTCCATAGGGATCTGTGATCACTCGCTGGACCATTCGGTAAAGATGAACCGACTCGGAATAGAACAATAAAAGCGAACAAGATTACAATGTTGTCTGTGTTGACCTCTCGTCTCTTCTATGAGCCATGCTTCATTTACTGACATGTGCCTTACTAATTGGATCTTCTTTACTGGTGTGAGGGAATGGCGTGTTGTGTTGTGTTGTGCTGTGCTGTGCTGTGCTGTGCTGTGCTGTGGTGGCTGGAAGTGGTGTATGATAAACAAGGATGGGGGAAAGGGGAGGGTGAAAGATATAGTAACTTGGAGGGTGTAGGTAGAACGTGTTTATTATTTTCATTAATGCATGGTGTTTTATGTATGTGTGTGTGTGTGTGTGGGTGTGTGTGTGTGTGTGAGAGAGAAAGAGAGAGAGAGAAACAGAGACAGAGAGCGCGGGACAGAAATAGAGAGGGCGGGAGGGAGAGAGAGAGAGAGAGACAGAGTGGGAGAGAGAGAGAGAGAGAGAGTGGGAGAGAGAGACAAAGAGAAAGACAGAGCGTGAGACAGAGACATAGGGAGTGAGGGGAGAGAGAGCGAGCGTGAGGGGGAGAAAGAGAGCGTGATGGGGTGAAAGAGAGAGAAAAAGATAGAGAGAGAGAGGGAGAGATACAAAAGAGAGAGAGAGAGACAGAGAGAGAGACAGAGAGAGACAGAGAGAGAGAGAGAGACAGACAGAGAGAGAGAGAGAATATTTATACATAATCATTATCTGTGAGCGGATTGTGTGTGTGTGCGTGTGTGTGAGAGAGAGAAACAGAGAGACAGAGAGCGCGGGACAAGAAAGAGAGTGTGAGGGAGAGAAAGAGAGAGAGAGAGAGAGAGAGAGAGAGAGGGAGAGAGAGAGAATATTTATACATAATCATTATCTGTGAGCGGATTGTGTGTGTGTGTGTTTGTGTGTGGATGTACTGTGTGTGTGTAAGAAGGGGTGCATGCGTGCGTGTCTGTATGCACGAGCGCATGCGATCCTTTGGAATGAGTGTGTACGATGAGCTCGTTTGTGAGCTTTTTCGTCGTGGCTGTCTTTGTGTGATGTCCCGTCTGCGTGTACGTGTACGTGTCTGCGTGCTTGTTTGCTACTTTGCACTAATGGGTCTGTGTGTACCAATGCATATATGTGCGTCCGCGTGTGCGCATGCGTGCGTGAACCATATTTGAATGGGTGCTTGTGACGAGCTCGTTTGTGTCTGTACACTCACATGCGTAATCATGCTTGTTAGCTAGTTTATGTATTGTGCGTTTTTCAATTAAAAAAACAAACAATCCACCTTTTAATCAGTTAACGGTTATAACGGCCTTTTCTTAACCATTTATTGCAATTTGTTTCAGTTCTGTTTTCGTTATAATTTCTACGTTTGAGATCATAAACTAGTGTTGACTCTTGAAGCTTACGAAGTGGAAACTCTAACAGAGACAGGAGGGGACAGAAGGTGGCCTGCCAGGGTGAGCAATTGTTGCGAAATGCCTTGATGGAGTTAGTGGTGGGAAGAAAGAAGTTGGAGATTTGGGGTTGGGGAGGGAGAGAGAGAGAGAGAGAGAGAGAGAGAGAGAGAGAGAGAGAGAGAGAGAGAGAGAGAGAGAGAGAGACGGAGAGCAACTTAAGCCCCTCAATTTCGATTAGAGTGAAAATCCTAGTGTCTTCTCTAGTAGCACGAGCCAGCGGCTTTTCTTCCTGGGTGTCCTGTCGACAGCTGCCCGGTTCCCAGTCGCTACTTTACTCTCCACTGCGTTGGCAACACTAGTCTCTAAATTCGCTTCTATTGATGTAACATGTTCAAGCCCTCACCATCTTCATGAAACTATCGTCGCAATACACTTTTTTAAGATTGTAGGCCAATTTACTTCGCTTTTCAGGCTGTTGGCACACTTACCTCACCATTCGATATTTTATACTGCAATAGTAAGCTCAAGTAATACAGTCTCCATGTTTGCTTTCAATTCTTTTCATATTTTCTATCACTCACCATTCATCATCACTCACTTCATTTTGACGATAAATTTAACAGTACAGCTAGCTTCTATCCATACCCAGATTCTTCCTAGCGGTTCTTTTCATCTTCTTCCGTTAACGTAACCAATAACTGTCTCTAAGCTAACTGTTTGTTTGTGTTTCAAAGGGACACACAAACCGCCTGTGCGTTTTGAAGTTCTCGTGTTGAGATAATAAAGTTGTCTAATTCAGATTTGTGAACTATATCTGATGAATTGGAAGAACAAATAACATCAACACGAACGGAACAACACTTTGGAACAAGCTTGAAATCTGTTCTTAGCTTGTTACCTTACTTAAAATCTTGGATAATGTGTGGTGTGGTGTGGTATGGTGTGGTGTGGTTGGTGTGTTTTGTTGCGTTGTGTGTGTGTGTGAGTGTATGTGGGTGGGTGTGTGTGTGTCTGTATTTATGTATGGGCACACTTACGCAGTGTTATCTGGACAAATCAGTGAACATCTACATAACCTGTTTTGACATAACTACGTGTTTTGACGTCAGAACAATGATCCGTTAGGGTTAGGGCTGGGTTAGGGTTAGGGTTCGAACACATAAAAGTACTTAAAAATGGGGACGAAACATGACCCATTGACAGCACAACGTATGTGGCGTGTCAGGAAAGTCATAATACTGTGTACCCCCGGCTGTGTGTGTGTGTGTGTGTGTGCATGTGTGTATGTCTCTCTGTGTGTGTGTGTGGCTAGGTAGAAACGACGTTACTCTGACATACACTTAAAACTCTACGTACTTTCTTTTGACGGCCCCGTTATTTTGACGTCAATACAGTGTTCCGTTAGTGTTAGGGCTGTGTTAGGCTTAGGTTTACGTTAAGGGTTAGGGTTTGGGTTAGGGTTAGGAATAGCTTCAAAAAATGGCAAAACGTCAAAATAATGTCAAAATGATGGTAAGTGTGTCAAAATAATGTATGCAGAGTTTCACGACAGTCATCACGACGTCGTTTCTACAAAAATGTGTGTGCGTGTGTGTGTGGGTGGGTGTGTGTGTGTGTACGCCCACGTGTGCCATCTTAGGCTACCAAAAACGGCGATTGACTTACCAGAGAAGAACTCCCATTTAGCGTTGACTAACTCCATCACCTGCTTCACAGCTGGCTCCATATCAGCATCTGCATCAACCTGCAAACATAACAACAAACCAAAAAAAACAATATTCTACTACTAACCATAATGACTTTGATGCTGATGCTAAAGTTAAGAAATATTAGGCATATAGGGGTTGCTCAGGGGTCCGTATTGCTCATTAGCGTTTAAGTCTGTTACATATTTGGGTGACATGAGTTTCCATCTAGAATTCAGCCAACTATTGTTATGTACGTTGGTCTTCAGCAGCTAGCGCCTTCAGCAGCTCTCTGAGCCGGTTAGCGCGTCAAATAAGATCGGAGAATGGATTTTAATCCAAGGAAACATTCGGTACGGAATGGAATTTTACAGCGATTTTGATGTTTTGTAACACAACAAGGCCTCAGCATGCTTTATAACTCAAAAATCAACACTTCTATCTTCAATCTTGTCCGTTACGACCTTTTTCTTTCACTTCTTAAGATGTCAAAATATCATGGCCATTACCTTGCCGAAGTACATTAAACCCTGCTTGTGAGGTCACGCAGAAATGGCTGGCCGTAGAATACTCAATACCGTGAGTATGAAAACCGACAGAAGGTTAATCCTGAAAAGATTGACGATACAAATGTTGAATTTTAGGTTATAAAGCACGCTGAAGGCGCGTTGTTGTATAAAACATCAAAATCGCTGTGAAATTCCATTCTGTACTTCTCCTAGGATTAAACAGACTAGACGCCCTATGAAGATATTAGTACCGCGGTGTCTTGGAAGGAGGCATCAATAATGATCCATGGAAAGCATGCTCAAAGCCACATTGACATTTGTGAAATTAGGTAGGTGCAACAACAAAAATTTAAAAAAATCGCTCATTTATTTACTCTAAGTAGGCTAATACGAGATAGAGTACGCTGGTTAAACGATCATCTGTGGTGCCCCAAAGACCTCAGAGTTACGGGATAGGATAGGATAGGATAGGCTAATACAGTTGAGGAGGAGGAGGAGGAGGAGGAGGAGAAGAAGAAGAAGAAGAAGAAGAAGAAGAAGAAGAAGAAGAAGAAGAAGAAGAAGAAGAAGAAGAAGAAGAAGAAGAAGAAAAAGAAGAAGAAGAAGAAGAAGAAGACTATATATTTAGAACATTCTGTTTTGGAAGAAGAAGAAGAAGAAGAAGAAGAAGAAGAAGAAGAAGAAGAAGAAGAAGAAGAAGAAGAAGAAGAAGAAGAAGAAGAAGACGACTATATATTTAGAACATTCTGTTTTGTCTGCTAAGGGGCTTTTTACGGACCGTCGCCATACTGCATACTTTTGACATTAAAATATTAATAACTGATGTGGCAAAGGAATCAACTGACTTTCAAAGACTCCTCAACATCTTTCAACCTCATGGCAGACAGCATTTTCCCTTCTTCAGGGGACAGAACCCACACATAGCCCCTGCTCTCATCCACAGTGATGTCCCATGGGTCACGTGACAACTGACGACGCAGCACGAGATGTAGGGACACGTCACTTCCACTCTCCGTCACTTTGTAGAACAACAGTTGTGGAAAACTGCACACAAGAAAAAAAACCGTTAGTTTATTATCATGTCTTTTTCATCGAGAAGATGGTCCAAGACAACATCAACAACAAACACAAAACAAGATGGCGACCCATTCAAATATATTTACAGACACTCGCACATAGCCGAAAGCGAGCGTTGTGGCCAAGTGGGATAAGGCGGGACTAACTTGCCTTGTCCACAGGCCAGAAACCAATGGCGCCTGACAGGTGTGGGTTCGATCCTGCATCGGGGCGTTATGTTTCTCCGAATATTATTTACTTTCGACTTGGGCAACGTCGCGGGGGTTTTCTCCGGGTACTCCGGTTTGCTCCCCCAGCAAAATTTCAAAACATTTCAAAAATTTAAAGAATTTCTAAATTTCAAAAATCACAACTAATGTTAGGTAGGTTGGGTTTGGGCGCGCCACAGGCTGCGACTACGCCTTCCACAGGGGAGGCGGCCCAGAATTTCCCGATAAAAAGGGACAATAAGGCATTAAAATCTAAAATCTAAAAAAAATCTAAATCTAAAAAATAAAAATAAATCTAAAAAATAAGCATTTTCAAAAGTGTTAATTGTCTTGGCGGTGCTAGCTGTGACTCTGCCAAAGCTAAAGGAAACACCATGGAATGATAGACCACGCAATCTAAATAATATCCAAATCGGATCAGACAATCACACACACACAGGGCAAAAATGTGTTTAGAAAATGGTGAGGCCTATTTCCCTTGACCGTTGTGAAAGTACGAATACGAATGATCAATCCTGTTTAGCAGCAGTTAACGTATCCGACAAGTGAACATGATGAATTTCGGGCTCAGTTATTCTGGAGATAAGGCCCAAAGTGTGTTTTGAACAGGAAAGTGAACTTCGGACCGACGGACTGACCGACCACCAGATTCCTACTGATGTCTCATGACTGGAAGTATCTGTATACCAAAACTCAACAAAATCGCTTTGTCGGAGATATTGAATGAAACGTGTTTAGCAACAAAATGGCTCCACTGACCTTAGCAA
>CM072517.1:43960698-43970698 GCA_036898135.1 Oncomelania hupensis | reverse complement strand
AGAACGAAGAAGAATTTGATCATTTGAAAGAGAAGGAATGGTGAAGAACGAAGAGAAGAAATCAAACGACGATATAGGATTGATAGTATTTTATTAAAACGCCAAGGAGGAGGAAGTAAGGAAGAAGAAGGAAGAAAGCAAGGACGAAGGGAGAGAAATAAAGAAGGAGGCAAGAAGGGTTGGCCAGTATTTTAAACAGGCACCTACCCCTGATCCAGAAACGAGAACTTTGAGGTCTGGAATGTACGTTATATTGTTCACAAATCTGCAACAAAAAGCAACAACAAGTATGTAATGATTATAAATTAAAAAGGCATTTTATTTATTTTACCATTTTTATTTATTTTACGCATTACCCCACCATTTATAATTTTATGGCTGACTCCCCCCCCCCCCCCTTAATACTGAATATATATATATAGTGTGTGTCTGTGTGAGTGTGTGGGTGTGTGTGTGTGTGTGTGTGTGTGAACGTGTATTTATGTCAAAGTGGGGACTCGACTTTGTTTTTTTTAAATCATAAATGGGGTCTTTTGCTCGGACCCCACTTTTTTCCAGGGCCCCACTTTTTCAAAGTGCGCGCAAGTGCTCTTTAAGTGCATGCAAGTGCAGTTGTAGTGCATGGAAGTGCAGTTGTAGTGCATGTGCACTTAAAGTTCACTTCGCGAAGTGCAGTTGTAGTGCATGTGCACTTAAAGTTCACTTGGCCAAGTGTAGTTGTAGTGCATGAGCACTACAACTACACCGGGTCAAGTGTAGTTGTAGTGCACATGCACTACAAGTACACTTGACCTGGTGTAGTTGTAGTGCATCTTCCAGACGGGTAGGATAAGGAACTTTCCTCGACGATTAGGGTAAGGCAGTGCCTCGACGATTAGGGTAAGGCAGTGCCTCGACGATTAGGGTAAGGCAGTGCCTCGAAAAGGGTTAGGGTCAGGGCTAGTTGCAGCGCTGCAACTAGCCCTGACCCTAACCCTTTTCGAGGCACTGCCTTACCCTAATCGTCGAGGCACTGCCTTACCCTAATCGTCGAGGAAAGTTCCTTATCCTAGCTGTGTTTTTGAACAAACTTGACCTACTTTGTCCCTTATAGGCGAGGAATTAGGTCAAACTTTTTGCGAAAAGGGTGCTTTTTTCAAGAAACTTGACCTACTTCGTCTCTTAGGAGCGAGGAATTAGGTCAAACTTCTGTCAAAAAGGTGTCTTTTTTGAAGAAATTTGCCTCTTAGGCGGCGAATTAGGTCAAAGGACCCCATTGAAACATGAATACATGTATGTGTGTGTGTGTGTGTGAGTGAGTGCGCAGCTGAGGCATGCGAGAGCTCCTGCCGTGAGTTACTAAGCGTTCTTAAATAGCGAACCGACCTAATACTGGATGGGTGTATTTGTGTGGGCAGGCACTCGCCCGCCTAAGACAGGAGCGCGCGTCAGGATCTTTAAAGACCGTGCGATGGAAGGCGTGCGTGCGTGCACAGACTAGACCTCGGTTTATACTCTCATCCAAAGGATAAGGCCTGACATATTCGCCAAACCAACAAACGCTTCTCCCCTCCCCTCTCTCTTTTCCTCTATCTCTACACCCCCATTACCTCCTCCTCCCACCCCCTACACACAACGTATACTACCTTCCCATACGCACTGTTCGTCCAGTAGTTATATATACATTGACTGAATATAACTTTCTTTTACATTAACAAAAATATTCTCTTGTTGTTGGAACAACAACAACTACTACTACTTACAATTACAATTTCTACTACTTCTACTTACTGGGTAGGTCCCAAGCAGTAGTTGTGAATTATGTTGTACCACTACTACTACTACTACTATTACAACAACAACAACAACAACAACAGACTTGCCTATCTGAAAAACGTGTTGACAGTACTCTAGGCAGCTCAAAACCAGATTTTGGAAAATTTGACCACATTTTTGCTTAACAGACTTTTTTTTCCCAAGCAAGAGTTGTGAATATTGTAATATTATTATTATTACTACTACTACTACTACTATTACTACTACTACCACCACTACTACTTACTGTGTATGTCCCAAACAGTAGTTGTGAATATTGTATTATTATTACTACTACCACTACTAATACTACTACTACCACTACTACTTACTGTGTATGTCCCAAACAGTAGTTGTGAATATTGTATTATTATTACTACTACTACTATTATTACTACTACTACTACTACGACCACTACTACTTACTGTGTATGTCCCAAACAGTAGTTGTGAATATTGTACTACTACTACTACTACTACTACTACTACTACTACTACTACTACTACTACTACTACTACTACTACTACTACTACTACTACTACTACTACTACTACTACTACTACTACTACTACTACTACTACTACTACTACTACTACTACTACTACTACTACTACTACTACTACTACTACTACTACTACTACTACTACTACTACTACTACTACTACTACTACTACTACTACTACTACTACTACTACTACTACTACTACTACTACTACTACTACTACTACTACTACTACTACTACTACTACTACTACTACTACTACTACTACTACTACTACTACTACTACTACTACTACTACTACTACTACTACTACTACTACTACTACTACTACTACTACTACTACTACTACTACTACTACTACTACTACTACTACTACTACTACTACTACTACTACTACTACTACTACTACTACTACTACTACTACTACTACTACTACTACTACTACTACTACTACTACTACTACTACTACTACTACTACTACTACTACTACTACTACTACTACTACTACTACTACTACTACTACTACTACTACTACTACTACTACTACTACTACTACTACTACTACTACTACTACTACTACTACTACTACTACTACTACTACTACTACTACTACTACTACTACTACTACTACTACTACTACTACTTACTGTGTATGTCCCAAACAGTAGTTGTGAATATTGTACTACTACTACTACTACTACTACTTACTGTATGTCACAAACAGTAGTTGTGAATATTGTATTACTCTTACTGCTACTACCAATACTGCTTACTGTTAATTTCCCAAGCAATAGTTGTGAATGTTGTATTACTCTTACTACTACTACTACTACTACTACTACTACTACTACTACTACTACTACTACTACTACTACTACTACTACTACTTACTGTTTATGTCCCAAAAAATAGTTGTAAATGTTGTATTACTCTTTCTACTACTACTACTAATCTTACTACTACTCTCTTCCTACTACTACTACTACTACTACTACTACTACTCTTACTACTACTCTTCCTACTACTACCCTTATTACTACTCTTCCTATTACTACTACTACTACTACTACTACTACTACTACTACTACTATTACAACTACTATTACTATTATTACTACTACTTACTGTGTATGTCCCAAGCAGTAGTTGTGAATATTGTAAGCGTTGGGGAAATGGCTGATACGGATCTTCTCGTCTCTATCACAGGTCACAACGTACTTGTCTTGGTCAGCTAAGCACTGTAAAAATCACCCACACAACTGTCAGCTGATGCCATTCAAAACACATGTACGATTTGTGACCTTGACTTTTGTGGAGGAAATGTTCGGGGGATAAATAAATGTATATCCACTCATATTTGTATTCACATAAAGATCGATTTTTTTGTCGTCTAAAGAAGGTCCGCATTGTAACAGACCCTAGCTTAAACGAGAGGGACTTTTTTTCTTATGAGAAATTCTGTTAGCGTTCATAATCAAATCTAAAACAACAATACAGGATCAAATAGCATTTTAACGCGCGCACACACACTCACACACGCCCACACACACACACACACACACACAAACACACGCACACACTTACATGTACACATACATGCACCCGCACAACACACACACACACACACACCCACCCACACACACACACACACACACATCCGCAAACAATCTGAAAGAGCCAAACCCACCACATCCAAGACCATGGAAAGGTGGCCAAGAAGCAGACGACCTTGAGTCTTGCCCTCGCCGTCCCGGTCGTCCTTGACATCGGGATCTGCTTCATTTTCGTCATTGACCTTGGCGTCCCCACTGCCTCTGACCTCGTCTGCGCTGACCTTGTTGACATTGCCGTAGCCAGCGTCCTTGACCTCTGTGGGAAAGGTGTAGACGTCACCTGACTTGTCAGCAACTACTACTGTAGCTTCATCTAAGGTGAAGGTCAGGTTGGTGGCTCGTCTTGCCAATAGTCTGAAACAACGGTAACGAGTAACGTTAAGTTGACTGCTTGTAGGCTAATCATTACGTTCTACTTCAAAGATTAACTACTACAAAAGTAAAACTTTCTGGAACAATTTCATCATCATCATCATCATCATCATCATCATCATCATCATCATCATCATCATCATCATCATCATCATCATCATCATCATCTTTGGTTATCATCATCATCAGCATGACAGTTTTTAAATAGCATTAATTGTGTCTAGTCGTTCTTTTTCTAAACATCGGCTGCGAAAAATGGGGAAAGTTAGAATACGTGAAACGTCACAAAAACTCGCCACAACTCCCATCAACACGAATGCGCGCGCACGCGCACACACGCACGCACGCACACACACGCACTCACACACACACACACAAACTACCATACTGATTCTTTGCGAATCTACAAATGATCTGGACGTTGTAACCTAACCACATCGGCCAAGAAAACGGTACATACTGTAAACGAAAGAAACTGGACGCACAGCGGGGTGGGGGAGGGGTGGGGGTGGGGGGTGTTGGTAGAAGGGAAGTCAGGCAAGAAAACTGGGAGGGGACAGGAGGTCAAAGATGAGCAGCTTGGCCAGGGTCGATGTCTGGCTTTCTACAAACCTTTCCCTTTCAAACTTAATTACCCAGCTCCTTTCTCCCCAATCCCTGCTAACTTTCCCATCGATTCTCAAAGTAAAAAACTCTTCTTCCAGGCGCGGACGCTTGGTTAACGAGTAAAAAATGACAAAACTGTATTCTCCTTAACCCCAGCCAACTCGCCGTGCCTCCCGTAATGACCGCCAATGATAAGTTCATAATTAATTAAACCTCGGCAAAAAACGGGGACGCCACTTTCCACCCTTTCCCCGCCACACGGCGTCACGTGACAAATTGCCGGGCCCACTGCGCATGACAGGAAATGACCCCTAATGCAATTGCCGGCGCCAGAAGGAGGCGGACAGACAGGGGAGGTAATGGGGCAGGAGACTGATCAGCTGGTATCAGGCCGACAGGCGCATCCATATCGTGACCAGCACCCTCGGTGGCCGCACTCTGCGCATGGCTATGCAGAGGAAATTCCTTAGCACTGAACAAGAACGATACAGGAATTTGGAATATCACAGGCGGAGACATTGCAGACCAAAGAATCTCACAACATTGCAGTTTGCAAAACAACAACAGCAACAACAACAACGATAACAACAAAAACAACAAACAAATATAAACAAGTGTATTATTTCCCAGCAGATTTTTGGATTTTAAAATATAACTGCTATGTTATTAGGCATTTCTACCCATAATTTGCAAGCAGAGTAGTTCTACTCTGTGATCTAATCGGGATTGAGCCGAAGTGAACGTATCAATCAGATCGACCAGAAGCGGCAATAATCAATGTCTTCAAATATGGCACGCATCCCCGATGCCCGCATTTAGATGAGCGTCTCATTTGTACGCAGCCCAATTCATCAGCGTTGGCTAGGCTAATCATAGTGGTCCAATGCCATTTCATCCCAGCTGAAAGACTTTGAACGTCCGATCGTAGCCTAATTTCATACGCCTATAGCATGCCATCGCTAAGATGTGTAAATCTTGTATCTGGGCCTTTAGCCCTCTCTGTCTCGTCTTCTTGTAATCTATGTGTCACGTATGTAGCACGGGTTTTGTGGATAATCAAGAGCGATCTTTTGCTAACTGCCCTGTATGGCTACGCGTCATGCAAATAGCGCCTGCCCAGCAGCGTTTCGCGCTTCGGATGACACGTGGTCTCACCTTGTCGCGTCCCCAGGCCGTATGCATCACTGCCCAACACCGCTGCTGGCAGGGCAGGGTCAAGGGTGGAGTTTACATAACTTTTGAAAAAAGAATAAGTGGTGAAGTTAACCAAAGTTGGAAATTTAGACCCACCTATAGGCTATATCGTAAATACTTGTAACCAAAGTACTGCCCACAATCACCATTTTCTTGGTCACATGTCCCATAAATTATTGAATTGAATTGACATGATATGACCATTATACTAGCTACAATAAAGAAATGGAGTTGCTACTGAACTGCACATTGGGTGGAGCGTCGAATCGTGTTCAAAATGTTTGCGGATTCGAACCCACGTGGACCTGGCTTGTCAGCAATGGCCAACTTACTTGTTGTTATTAGTCTGGTGGTTGTACAATGCATCGTAGATGGGATGCAGTTAAGATTAACATTAAATGTGATGGTTGTGTCCTGTTCCCCTTTGTGCACAAATGGTGGCGCTGCTCTGGGTCTGCCGTGCTTTCTTTTTCGCACGGAAAGCACACTTAATCTGACTCGCAGTACCAGTTAACAGATAAACGAAAAATAACGCTCCGTATAAAAAAATTAAAACGCGCAAAGCAGCATAAAAAAATTCTTCCTTCTTCTTCGTGCTCAACAACATGCCAAAGGGGCGTTAATCCTAGATCAATTGCGGCAAGATATCCATCACCACACCCAGAGTTGCGCCGCTTGACTAAAAGGAGAGGTAAGGGAGATAAGAATCACAGCCAAGAAGATTTATTTTAAGACAGGAGTTGCTCCTCTCCAGTCCCCTGAAAATTACTTCCAAAATGCTAATTCTGCTTCCTTGTAAAGGGATGGGTGTATGAGGATGAAAAGAGCGGAAGTGTGCGCAAGAGACAGAGAGCGCCAGAGAGAGAGGGAGAGACAGAGACAGAAAGAGAGAGAGAGCGGTAGAGAGACAAAGAAAGCGAGAGAGAGAGAGAAAGAGAGAGAGCGAGAGAGACAGAGAGAGCGAGCGAGAGAGAGTGAAACAGAGAGAGAAGAAAAAGAAGAATGAAGAGGAGAAGAACTAAGAAGAGAAGGAGCTGGAGGAGGAAGAGGAGGACGAGGAGGAGGAGGAGGAAGAAAAGAAGAAGAAAGAACGTCATTTTAGCATTAAGTTGCCAATCTTAAAATCAGTCCTACTTTCAGTCACTCACATTTAGTTTAATCATACACCCGCACTCATAAATGAACGAACAAAAGAACTAATTAATATGAAACTAGTTAATATAAAACTGTTACAGCACCCATTTAATTTTAATTTAAGAAGAAAGGCGTGAATATAGAAAAAAGGTGTGTGTGTGTGTCGGAGGGGGGGGGGGGAGAGAGAAAGAGGGAAACGGGGGAGGAACCTTGGCGAAAGAGGAAAGTCAACTGATGAATTTTACGTTTGACTTTCGATACCGTTAAGAAAATTAAACAACACCTTGTACTTGAAGCAGATAAGAGATGTGCATATTTCAGAAGAAGAAGAAGAAGAAGAAGAAGAAGAAGAAGAAGATACATCTTACAAGGAGAGAAAAAGTTCCTACAAGAATCCTTGGGATCTGTAACAGAAGGATTTCCGCGATCTAAAAACCACGGCACATTAGCAAATACCCGAGCCACTGGTGATGTGCAAAGCAACACACTGAAACAATAGCCCAAACCACGTTTAGAAATACCAAAGTTCAAACTAACTGGAGGCAAAACACGTACTGTGTGATAATTATAGTTAGTACCAAAAGCTTCTCACTGAACTAAGATACAGTCGAACATGATACAGCGTTTCTATCGACGTTTTCCAATCTTGCAAATGTGTATCAGTGTGCATGTAGACATATCTACCGAAATCCTAGCCTAGCCCTCTCTACCAAGCAACAGTCGAAAGCGACTGAGGTAAACAGGAACGTGTGAAGATAATGTAGTATCTTGCACTAAGAAAATGATACACTGTGTGTGTGTGTGTGTGTGTGGGTGTGGGTGTATGTATGTGTATATGAGTGAGTACGCGAATGCATCGATGATTTTGCAATCTTGGGAAAGTGTTTCAGCCTGCTCACATGTCTACAACTGTGCATGAAAGATAAAACCGCACCGCTGATTAAGAAGAGTCGCGGTACCCCCAACAACCCTACTCATACTGTTACAGTTTAAATCATCGGTTGTCTTCTCCACGGTACATTCTTGAAATAGTGGGAAATCAGAACAGGTCAAATGTTTGTCTGTCTGTCGGTCGGTCAGTCCGTTGCACGTCAAATCTCCAAAACCACTGAACTTCTAGCTATTCGTATTAGCCAAAGTTAAGGTCATTGTGTTTCACTATTCTCTAAACAACACGCTTTGCGCTGTATCTAAAAATTGGCCGAGCCGATAATATATATATGTATTGCCGATAGTTCAAATGAGTGCCTGTCAATCCATGCCTTCCTTTTTGCTTCGTTAGGATAAAGCAGAGTTAAATCACCCGCGAAGAAAAGTAGCTTTTGAATATGCTTATATTTCGGCCAAATATGTGAGTGTCTAGAAACACCTTTGAGTGGCTTACCATCTTGTTCTCTGTTAGTGTAAGCAAAGATACTGAACTAGCTTCTACCCATACTTTCCTCTGTATTTGTGTTAGGAAATATATTAAGCTAACGTAGCTGATACTCGTTGGTGTTGAAACAAACCCGCAGAATTAGTAGCGAAGATGGGAAAATATTGGCATTTGTATACGGTTTCCCCGGTTCCTTACTGGTCTCGGCGGATCAGCAGTATTATGATGATACACTCAGCAGCGTAAGATCACGGATTCTCTCGGTCATAAAGAACTATGGATTACCATGAGTGTAGGACTAAAAGTATAGCTTTTTTTCAGACGTTCGCTGTGGAGGAAGAGGAGGAGGAGGAGGAGGAGAAGAAGAAGAAGAAGAAGAAGATAATGATGATGATTATTATGATAATGATGGTAATGATGATGATGATAATGGTGGACATAGAGAACTATGGATTATCATGGTTGTAGACTAAAAGTGTAACTTTCTTCACACTTTTCTTTATCTGGCGCGGAATAGGAGGAGAAGGAGGAGGAGGAGGAGAAGAAGAAGAAGAAGAAGAAGAAGAAGAAGAAGAAGAAGAAGAAGAAGAAGAAGAAGAAGAAGAAGAAGAAGAAGACACCCGATACACATGGGTCGAACGCTACCAGAAGCATGATTTTCTAGTCGCCTCAACAGGCCGTAAAGCATGCTCTTATGCTTCGGAGCATGCTTCCTATACGCTTCAAGCGTTATAGTGACGGAAAAAGCGCAATTTCACTGTAAACATATACAATATGTTGCTCTACAACATTCCGCTCTTTCCGTCTCTAAAACCCATTTGCTTTGTTGGATTCTTAAATTATATGAAACCAAGTGAGGACACTATCCGGCGTCAACAAACGGTTCAAAAACATTCTCAAACTGTTGACCTACCTAGAAACAAATACAGTTTGACCTAATTCGTCCCCTAGAGCAGACGAAACTGACATTTTCTATTTTGACGAGTTCATTGGCCAATGCTCCTAGGGCTTGAAGCGTATAGGAAGCATGCTCCGAAGCATAAGAGCATGCTTTACGGCCTGTTGAGGCGACTAAAAAAGCATGCTTCTGGTAGCGTTCGACCCATGTGTAACGGGTGAAGAAGAAGAAGAAGAAGAAAGAAGAAAGAAGAAGAAGAAGAAAGAAGAAAGAAGAAGAAGAAAGAAGAAGAAGAAGAAGAAGAAGATTTTACCCTCACCGCGTGTGTTGTAGGATGCTGGTCATTGGTCACCACCACACAGCCCTGACTATCCACCCCGATCAAAACACCAAGTACGCGTGTTTATTTAAGCCTTTCGTCTGTACTGTTGCCAGCATGGACATTTCACAAAAAACGGTCGCGATAATGGAACTCTTACGGCAATGATGCGACTAGCTGTCAATAGCAATC
>CM072517.1:43945698-43955698 GCA_036898135.1 Oncomelania hupensis | reverse complement strand
CAAATACCCGTTTCTACTTCCCTCGCTTCCTCTCCCACTCCGGGGGAGCGGCCCCTGGGTCGGGTAGCCGGGTGCGTGTGGCACAATGGATGGCAAGATGCAGGGTCAAGATTATTATGCTGCTGCGGCTGTTTACTGCAGATTATGCAAATCCACCAACACTCTTGGTCCTTTTTTTTTCCCCCTTTCTGTGTGAGTGCATGCGGCGATGGCTTTAGTAGTCAGACAGCGAGAGAGAGAGAGAGAGAGAGAGAGAGAGAGAGAGAGAGAGAGAGAGAGAGAGAGAGACAGAAAATGAGAGTGAGAGTGAGAGAGACAGAGAGAGAGTGAGAGAGAAAGAGACAAACACAGAGAGTAAGAAGGGGAGGGGAATGTAAGGTGATTGGTAAGATGTACAATTACATGATTTTTATATAGTGCACTTGCCTCCTCAAAGAGTAATAATCCATATTCCCCACGTAAGTTCGAGCGTTGTGGCCAAGTGAGCTAAGGCGGGACTAACTTGCCTTGTCCACAGGTCAGAAACCAATGGCGCCTGACAGGTATGGGATCGATCCAGCATCTTGGCGTTATGTTTCTCCGAATATTACTTTCGACTCGGGCAACGTCTCGGGGGTTTTCTCCGGGTTCTCCGGCTTGCTCCCCCAGCAAAATTTCAAAAACACAACTAATATTAGGTAGGTTGGGTTTGGGCGCGCCACAGGCTGCGACTACGCCTTCCCCAGGGGAGGCGGCCCAGAATTTGCCAATAAAAAGGGACAATAAAGCGTTACCAAAACAAAAAAGTTCGTCGTTGTGATGTGTTATGTTATACTCCAACCAACATAATATTTATTCTCCGACCAACATAATATTATGTTGGTCGTAGAATAACATAACACATCACAACGACGAAATATATATATACACTTTGGGTCTTTTGTCAGCTGTGGATCTATCGAATCTTTAACGGCCTGATGTTAATCAAGAGAATTAGGTTTCTCGTAATAGAGAATGAACTCAAACAGAGTCAGTAATGCAAATAAAAGGCTTGGTTTAAAACAGAGGACGTCAGTTGTCTACAAATTCAGTTAAGTACAGCAGCACATGACATCGAGAAGCTTTGGTAAGTGAGGTCATACATGACAGTGGGAAGGATGTGAACACGCCAGAGCTAAGTTCTACAAGCAAAGACTACTCAGACAAACAGACAAAAAACGTGAAATCTTAATAGTAATATCTATTAAAAAAACACCCACTCATTACACAACAAAAGCATACAAAAGAAAAGTGTATTCTCTCTCTCTCTCTCTCTCTCTCTCCACACACACACGCACACACATACACTAAGGCACTCACAGATACACTCAATAACTTTATTACAACCAAAACACTCTTAACAACACCACTGATGTGAAAACCAGCACAGTTCGACAGTTATTCCAAACACACTCTTCTCTCCCACATCCTCCCGGAGCCGATCATCAAACACACACCCACACCCCAAACACACATACGCGCACCCACACACACCAACACACACATTTTAAAAATTTATTCAGAAATACTTACAAATATTATCATAACTAATAACACAACTTATTGTATTCTGAAGAATGAGAACTAGTGGAAAACAATCAGGCCACTAAGGAACAAAATCAAGCCCTGTATGTTATGCAAATGACTCACATGCATCCACTATACACACACACCCACGCACGGGCACACACACACACACACACACACACACACTCTCTCTCTTTCTCTCTCTGAAACATACCACACACACTCGCAAACACACACCCCCTCCCACCCCCCACACACAAGTGATTGCTAATAGCGCCATCTCTGATGACCACTCGGTGTGCTAGTGACGGGAAAGTGACGTGGTCTGTTTACGGCGAGGAAGTGTCGCTATTCTCCTGCACAGCGTGAAACTGTCGCTCTTTTCCTCTTGCCATCGATCTTGCTTATTGGGGTGGGGGTAGGGATGACAGCGTAGAAATATATTTTAGTTTCGAAGTAGTTGACGTGGTGGGCTTGGCTGAAGTAAAGTGGCTGATGGATGCTACGGTGCATGATTATATAATAACAATGAGAGAGAGAGAGAGAGAGAGAGAGAGAGAGAGAGAGAGAGAGAGAGAGAGAGAGAGAGAGAGAGAGAGAGATCATGTAAATACTATAATGGCTAAGCCCATATCACGCACTTCCTCACATTTATTTTTCATTTCTAGACAGTGATACGGTGTTACTGTTTGATTTTTCGCCAAGCGGAATTCATTACTTATATGATAATTTAAATATACCTTATCTTCTTTGCATATTCCCCTCACCCCAAAAACGCCACAACAAAGTGTGCATCGTTTTCAGGTCAATTACTATTCAAAGTCACACGTTGTGCGCTGTGGCATATTGATGTGCACCGTCTTCTCGCATACGGCTATAGTCGCAATAACCGTCAAATGATCATTTTAATGATGATCAACAATGACATAGGCATCGCTCCTGACGAGCTGTTCCCCAACCAGGTGAGGCATGCTATTCAACAGCGCAATACACGTTTTCATCATCATCATCATCATCATCATCATCATCATCATCATCATCATCATCATCATCATCATCATCATCATCATCATCATCATCATCTTATTTTTCTTCTTCTTCTTCTTCATCAACACCACAACTATCACAAACACAACTATCATCATCCTCATCTCTCTTATCTCTTTTCTGGCACTGCAAAACAAATATCCATGCCATGTGTTCGGACAATAAAGAATCTTGAATCATCATTATCATCTACTTCGTCTGCATCATCAACACCACAATTACCACCAACACCATCATCACCATCATCATTATCATCATCATTATCATCACCCCCGTTGAGGTGCCGGGGGTTTCAGTATAAATAGTATCCCCACTTTCTGGAAATTTAGTGCTTTAAATTCCCACTGTCGCTGTCTTTCTCATTTGCTCTTTCTCATTCCTGCTCTGTTCTATCAATCTGCTATACTATCTTCTTCTTCGCTAGACCAGTCACCTACCTTTTTTCTTGAAAACTCTTCCGGGACAAGACTCCTTATTTGTGTATGAGGTCTGTTGGATCAGCTTGGGAATATTGGACGCTTTCTGCCAGGTGGTCGCTAGGGCTTCCTATGATGTTATTATTTAGCAATGTAGGCATTTTATATGTATGTGTTTTGTTGATATTTTATAATGATGTTTGTATTCTATTTTGTTTTTGTAAACGGGGGTTCCATAAATTAGAGTACAGCCTCAGCGTCCCCTGCGTGGGATGTCTTTATTGTAAAGTGACTGGCTGGTGGAGAGCCTTCAGTTTTACCACTAGGGTTGTTTTAGCAGATCTTTTATGCGGATCAGGGGTTGTCCGGTCCTGATTTGGCTCGGAAGAGTCCGCTGGACCTAAAGCAATAATCATGTAATGTAATGTAATCATCATCATCATCATCATCATCATCATCATCATCATCATCATCATCATCATCATCATCATCATCATCATCAGCATCATTATCAAGAGGTGCATACGTAACACCTTGCGGGGCTATTCTTCTGCTTATCGATTTAGTCTCCAATCTGTGGTCAATAAACAACTCTGGCGACAGGTGTGAACATCAAACTAAGACCAACAGTATTCGCACCACAGGCAAGAAAGGTTAATTGTAGATTATAGTCACACCACACCGGAACGTATAGGCGACTACTGGTCACATTATTCTGACACAAACGAACCAGTTGATGATGAGGGGAAAATAACATGGTCACGCGTTGACCAATCCGGGATTCGAACCAGGTACCTTTCGGTTAAGAGTAAGCCGCTCTACCAACAGTTCTACCCGCCCCCACTAGGCAATAATGGAGGAATGAGTGATATCTTATACTAGTCCCACCTCCCCACACCCACAAACCTCATCCCCAATCCAATCACCCGAGTCCCCTTTCCCCATCTCCTCACAGAGCTACATTACACTCCCTCCATTCCCTTCCTGCCACACACACACACACACACACACACACACACACACCAATGAACAAACTCCCACCCCCCCCCAAACCCCCCCCCCACCATTCCGCTTATAAAATTCCACATTCCCAGGTGCCCATCTCGGATTTAGATTTGGAAGGGTTCGTCATACTTGCCATCGAACTGCAGAGGAGCTTAAACGTGTTTGGCTATTATTTTTCTTTAGTATGGACATGACTACTCAAATCACTGCAGTGTACACAAAAAAAAACCTTACCCTTGTATAAGCAGCTCCACTATAACCCTTACCCCCTCCCCAATCAATGCCCTCAAATTAGGACTAAGAACAGCGTAACAATTTTGGCTAGGGAGAGAGGCCGTTTATACCTTGCAAACTCAAAAGCGGGTGAAGCTATATTTTACTATCGCGTTAAAAAGTAACCAGAGTGATGATATAACAACACCACAAAAAAACAAAACAACCGAAGACGTAAACTTAGCAACGCAGTTTAACTATTCATAAAATACAGAGCGTTAACATGGCATATTCCATCCCAATATACTACTACTACTACTCCTACTCCTACTCCTACTCCTCCTCCTCCTCCTCCTCCTCCTCAGTATTTGTTGTCTGACTTAGAGATGCTCACAATCAGGCTGGTGAGCAGCTGGCGCCCGATTTTCCGTATCTGAAGGAAGGGCACGTGCCAAACGTCTTGACATGTGTCGCGTCTGGTGTGTTGTCACAGTGTTATGAAAGGACGACAGCCTGCCTCAGTGGTATCAGCCTCACTCACCCTTCAGCGACAATCGGACAATGTCTTTGAGTCCAGTTATATTCACACGTCGCTATATTGTATATCGCATATTTTTTTTAAAAGCCCTAATATGGTCCCAGTGGTTCTGTTGCAAAGGCTGGCTATCTATTTTCAAGTCGATCCTGGGTCTCACTCAGCCTTTTTCAGTGAGAGTCTGAAAATTTAAAGACAAGTTATTTTCAAACGCCGCTGATTTTTTTTAAAGCCCTGCTATCGATGGTCCCGGTTGTTCTGTCCATTTCTTGCAAAACTTGGCTATGTTCAAGTCGATCCTGAATCTGAACCTGCTTGGAAGAACCCTCATCTTTACTGTATTAAAATACAAATACCTCAATGTTCATTCATTTATCATGATGATGATGATGATGATGATGGTGATGACGATGAGGAGGAGGAAGATGAAAACTTCCACAACGATATTTATAATGCTACTGATGATGATAACGTCAACGAAGACGACGACAATGGTGATGGTGACGAAGACGATAATGATGATGATGTGATGACGACGGTGACGATAATAAACTAACATTAACCGGAAAAAAGATGGGAGAAAAAAAACCACATCTCTACACGATGAGCACCTCAAACATCCTAAACGCTAACACAACGTCTATAATGTGAGCGTGTGTCCATCCATGTGTACCATTTCACGAAGAGGCAAAGACGTAGAAGATTCAAAGCAGAAGTACAAGGGCAAAAGCATGAGATGGGAGGGGGAAGGAAGAAAAGAAGAAGAAGAAGAAGAAGAAGAAGAAGAAGAAGAAGAAGAAGAAGAAGAAGAAGGAGGAGGAGGAGGAGGAGGAGGAGGAGGTGGAACAAGAGAAGGTTGTTGTTATTGTTGTTGTTGATAATGATGATGGTGATGGTGGTGGTGGTGGTGATGATGATGATGATGATGATGATGATGATGATGATGATGATGATGATGATGATGATGATGATGGCGGTGGTGGTGGTGGTGGTGCTCGTGACGACGAGGAACAAGAACACGATGAAGATGCTGATAAATGCACTTTTACAACAGAGAAGCAGGAGGACCAGCCTTTGATGAAGAAAAGAAGAAACACAGGAGCCGTATCGTCATTATTGTCAACACCAGCTAAAACAAACGCTCTCATAGAAGCACTTGACCCCAGACACCCGTATAGCACAGCAAAGACTAGCGCTGGCAAAAAAAAAAAAAAGAAAAAAAGAAAGAAAAAAAGAATATCAACACCGGCCAACAACAGCTGAATACGTTGATGACGAAGAAGAACTGCAATGGGTATAACAGACAGAAAGGTGAAGAAAAGTGGTGTGGTGTGGTGTGGTGTAGTGTGGTGTTATGTGGGGAGAGAAGAGAATGTGTGGTTGGGTGGCAGGGGGCCGGGGATTGAGTGGGATGGGATGGGTGCAAAAGAGAGAATGCAAAAGAAAAAGAAACAGGAGGAGGTGAAGAAGAAGAAGAAGAAGAAGAAGAAGAAGAAGAAGAAGAAGAAGAAGAAGAAGAAGAAGAAATGTTGAAAGAAGAGAGGTGGACAAGAAGAAGAAGAAGAAGAAGAAGAAGAAGAAGAAGAAGAAGAAGAAGAAGAAGAAGAAGAAGAAGAAGAAGAAGAAATGTTGAAAGAAGAGAGGTGGACAGAAGAAGAAGAAGAAATGTTGAAAGAAGAAGAAGAAGAAGAAGAAGAAGAAGAAGAAGAAGAAGAAGAAGAAGAAGAGCCAGGAGGGAGGACTAAAGCTCAAAGACGCAGCAGCAATGGAGAGGAGAGAGAAGAAAAGCCGGTAGAGAGGAGTTCCACTTGCAGGGAGCTAAAAGAAGAGCGCGCGGGCTTAAAACAAAAAGCCCTGGACCACTCCACCCCAGCCTGAACAAACACGGAGAGACGGAGCTGCCCTGGGAGGACCAGAATACTCTCATCCATCCATACCCAGGGCTCCGTTGCTCTGGCCTGCCAAGGATCAAGTTATCCACTTCCCATCTCTCTCCGTCTCCGTCTCTCTCTCTCTCTCTCTCTCTCTCTCTCTCTCACACACACACACACACACACTCTCTCTCTAAATCACTCCTTCCCTCTCTCCCTATCCTTGACCACTGCGTGAGCGAGCTAAGGTGACATAGGACACAAGAGGATCAAGTAGTGTCAGTCGACGACTATTATGGGCTGTATCCAGTCTCTGGGAGTAAGACCAAATCAGAGATCAGCAGTCAAATTCTACCACTGTCATAGAGCACACTAAGTTTTGTTTCATACAAATGCAGCACTGTTTACAACAACAAAAAAAAAGTTGTACGCAATGTTCAAAAGGGAGGTACTTTTGAACCACACGAACATCGTGTCGCGCGAAAGACGCATGTTCATACGAACAACGCCCAGACAAAAGACAAAAGAAGCGTAAGGAAGCACACATCTTCTATTCATCACTCTTATAATTCATTCATTTCATTCATACAGTCATTCAATCTGGTGACGTGAGGTCGTCGCAGTGTGCTCTGTCACCATCAGCCGCAACATTCTAAATAGAACCATTAATAACTACATTACGTTCGTACTGTATTTAAATCCACATAAAAATTCTTCAAACATCAACCAGACGGACGGCTGTATGACACGGACGTTAAACGGTTGCAGTCTTTCTAACATTCAGATATATATTTGTATCAGTACACAGCATACACCTGAATTGAATCTTGCACAAGAGAGAGGGAGACAGAGAAAAAAGTTCCCACACCTTCTTCATATCTCACCCCCACCTTACCCCTCCTGTCCACCCGTCACCCCACCCCTTCCCCATCTTGTCTAGCACACTTCTCAGCACTCATCCTGTCAGCTGCCGGCAATGTCAACAAACCTTCAGCGGTGGTGACGAAGCTTTACCAGGAACCATGAGGCTGGCGGCCTTTTCTATACAGTACGGGGATACCTTGCAAAACCTTTCGGGATAAAAGACAAGAATATCGCTGCTCCCTTTGGCGCACACACTATTTGGGGACATTAAACAGGTTTTAAATTAAGTAGGTTGTAGCATGGCTGTGGCTACAATATGGAACAAAAACAAAACAAAAGAAAACAAAACAAAAAGATTTTAGGTACTTGGTATTTTTTTATGCAGTTGTAGATGGTGATGTTGACGATGATGATGATGATGAAAGATGGTTACTGTGAATATGTGATGCTGTTGATACTGATGAATGAATGAACACTGGAGTTTAACGTCTACGCCCACCATTGGCGATATGGCAGACGGGGAAAACTATCACAGGGAGGAGGTGATTTGGATCTAAATCAACACTGAACCATTCAGAGTAATCACACTACTAAGATGGACAGTGAAAAAAAAGGCCACTCTTTTTATTTTGACCACCATGCACTGGATTCGAACCTGGGTGCCAGGCGAACGCTTTGCCACTGAGCTACGGCGGTGGGACTATGCTGATGATAATGATGATGACAACAAGAACGACGACGATGATGACGACGACGACGATGACGACGACGACGATGATGATGATGATGATGCCGACTACAACGACGATGAGAAGGATGGTAATGATGATGATTATGATGATGACGACCACTACGACACTGGCCCAGACGTTTTTTTATTAACATCATATTGAAAATACGAATTGCGGCAATTCTACTGCTGCTGTTGAACCTGATGACGACAGTGACAGTAACGGATGATGAGCGATAACAGCATTTACAGCAATCCTGCCGCTGCTGCTGCTGCTGCTGCAGATGCTGCTGATGATGATACGATGATGCTGGCGATGATTATAAAATTGAAGTGGCTGCAGCGCGCGGACAGGTGAATGATGAAGTGAGGTTGAAAGACTGAAAGGCTGGATCAGGTGTAAAAAGACAAGAGGCAAAGAAAGCGCCATTCGATGTTCTTCAGCATAATAATAGTCACCATTCAGAACGTCCGAGGCTTGGTTGTCAACGCTCAGCTTTAGACTAAACGGTGTTTCTTTCCTGCGATGACTCTATAGGTCTCTTTACGGTCTGGAAGGAGGCGTGGTGGCAAACAGGGCCATGAAAGAGGAGAAAACTGAATGAGAATTATGTGAGTGTTCAGAATGGGCGCGGAGGGTAGGGGGGGGGACGAGGGGAATTACAGGTGTGGGCTGAGGGTGAGGAAATGGGAAGTGTGCGTGTATGTGTACGTGTGGAGAGAGAGAGAGAGAGAGAGAGAGAGAGAGAGAGAGAGAGAGAGAGAGAGAGAGAGAGAGAGAGAGAGAGAGAGAGAGAGAGAGAGAGCGCATAAATCCGCCAAAAGAGTGTTGTAGTTTCACTGCAGGGGAATGAAAAACCATGAAAACCAGAGGCGGCTTGTGAGAAAAGAAACACCTATGGCATATAAAAACGGGTCGCTGAGCAGGAAAGATGGTGAGCCTGAGACTGAGCGATGTAGCCGGTCGGAGAGCACAAAAAAAAATGGAGGGAAGCACTGAGGTGCATAGAGGGGAGGTGTTTGTGAAACGGGGACCGGATATTGGGCCACCCCGGCTAAGCATTGTCCGGGTATGGTTGCCATGGGCACCAGGGCAGGTAGCCGGCCTGGGCCGCCAAGGCACACCTCTTGGAACCATTGGCCTTTGTCAGTCTCAGGAAGCTGTAAGAAGCTTTCACTCTAGCAGCATACAACTACGGACGGCCACACTTAAAATAATTTTAAAAAAAAAGTCTGGACTGCTAGAAAGATGAGGAAATAAACAGAGTTGGAGGTGAAAAAAGGAGTTCAGGTGGTCAACAGCCGAGTAACCAGTAACCAGGCTGAATACGAACAACGAGAGAAAAGATTTATCCAAATAATAATACTAATACACAATGAAACTGCAAAAGACCGACGGACAATGACGACGACGACGACGACGACGACAAAGAAGAAGAAGAAGAAGAAGAAGAAGAAGAAGAAGAAGAAGAAGAAGAAGAAGAAGAAGAAGAAGAAGAAGAAGAAGAAGAAGAAGAAGATGATGATGAAGAAACTTATGTACATTCAATACAAAATGCATGCATCGGTACCAAAGTGGGACTAGTGTATTTCTTGCCATAAATATGGAAATGCTTTGCTGTCTGATTCAGGTACTTCCTTAACAAAGTACAGACAGAGAGAGAGAGAGAGAGAGAGAGAGAGAGAGAGAGAGAGAGAGAGAGAGAGAGAGAGAAGAAGGGATGGAGGAAGCAGGGGGGTGGAGGGTGGAAAGAAAAACAGAGACAGGTAGCGT
>CM072517.1:43896484-43945198 GCA_036898135.1 Oncomelania hupensis | reverse complement strand
CATCTTAATCTCGCTCTTCTTCACCCAACTCCTATCACACCTAATTTTATCTCCTCTCTCTAGCTCTCGTTCCCCACCCTTGCTTACTACTTCCCCCACCCTTTTCCGTGTCTTCCCCCTCTCTCCTATTCTCTCCTTCTCTCTCTCTCTCTCTCTCTCTCTCTCATCTCTCTCTCTCTCTCTCTCTCTTTCTCGCTCTCTTCTCTCTGCCAATCGCCGGTGGAGAAGGAACATGCGTTTTCCATTTGGCAGCGGAGACGCACCTCCTGTGCCGGGTAGATGCTATTGTGGTCAAATACCCGTTTCTACTTCCCTCGCTTCCTCTCCCACTCCGGGGGAGCGGCCCCTGGGTCGGGTAGCCGGGTGCGTGTGGCACAATGGATGGCAAGATGCAGGGTCAAGATTATTATGCTGCTGCGGCTGTTTACTGCAGATTATGCAAATCCACCAACACTCTTGGTCCTTTTTTTTTCCCCCTTTCTGTGTGAGTGCATGCGGCGATGGCTTTAGTAGTCAGACAGCGAGAGAGAGAGAGAGAGAGAGAGAGAGAGAGAGAGAGAGAGAGAGAGAGAGAGACAGAAAATGAGAGTGAGAGTGAGAGAGACAGAGAGAGAGTGAGAGAGAAAGAGACAAACACAGAGAGTAAGAAGGGGAGGGGAATGTAAGGTGATTGGTAAGATGTACAATTACATGATTTTTATATAGTGCACTTGCCTCCTCAAAGAGTAATAATCCATATTCCCCACGTAAGTTCGAGCGTTGTGGCCAAGTGAGCTAAGGCGGGACTAACTTGCCTTGTCCACAGGTCAGAAACCAATGGCGCCTGACAGGTATGGGATCGATCCAGCATCTTGGCGTTATGTTTCTCCGAATATTACTTTCGACTCGGGCAACGTCTCGGGGGTTTTCTCCGGGTTCTCCGGCTTGCTCCCCCAGCAAAATTTCAAAAACACAACTAATATTAGGTAGGTTGGGTTTGGGCGCGCCACAGGCTGCGACACTACGCCTTCCCCAGGGGAGGCGGCCCAGAATTTGCCAATAAAAAGGGACAATAAAGCGTTACCAAAACAAAAAAGTTCGTCGTTGTGATGTGTTATGTTATACTCCAACCAACATAATATTTATTCTCCGACCAACATAATATTATGTTGGTCGTAGAATAACATAACACATCACAACGACGAAATATATATATACACTTTGGGTCTTTTGTCAGCTGTGGATCTATCGAATCTTTAACGGCCTGATGTTAATCAAGAGAATTAGGTTTCTCGTAATAGAGAATGAACTCAAACAGAGTCAGTAATGCAAATAAAAGGCTTGGTTTTAAAACAGAGGACGTCAGTTGTCTACAAATTCAGTTAAGTACAGCAGCACATGACATCGAGAAGCTTTGGTAAGTGAGGTCATACATGACAGTGGGAAGGATGTGAACACGCCAGAGCTAAGTTCTACAAGCAAAGACTACTCAGACAAACAGACAAAAAACGTGAAATCTTAATAGTAATATCTATTAAAAAAACACCCACTCATTACACAACAAAAGCATACAAAAGAAAAGTGTATTCTCTCTCTCTCTCTCTCTCTCTCTCCACACACACACGCACACACATACACTAAGGCACTCACAGATACACTCAATAACTTTATTACAACCAAAACACTCTTAACAACACCACTGATGTGAAAACCAGCACAGTTCGACAGTTATTCCAAACACACTCTTCTCTCCCACATCCTCCCGGAGCCGATCATCAAACACACACCCACACCCCAAACACACATACGCGCACCCACACACACCAACACACACATTTTAAAAATTTATTCAGAAATACTTACAAATATTATCATAACTAATAACACAACTTATTGTATTCTGAAGAATGAGAACTAGTGGAAAACAATCAGGCCACTAAGGAACAAAATCAAGCCCTGTATGTTATGCAAATGACTCACATGCATCCACTATACACACACACCCACGCACGGGCACACACACACACACACACACACACACACACTCTCTCTCTTTCTCTCTCTGAAACATACCACACACACTCGCAAACACACACCCCCTCCCACCCCCCACACACAAGTGATTGCTAATAGCGCCATCTCTGATGACCACTCGGTGTGCTAGTGACGGGAAAGTGACGTGGTCTGTTTACGGCGAGGAAGTGTCGCTATTCTCCTGCACAGCGTGAAACTGTCGCTCTTTTCCTCTTGCCATCGATCTTGCTTATTGGGGTGGGGGTAGGGATGACAGCGTAGAAATATATTTTAGTTTCGAAGTAGTTGACGTGGTGGGCTTGGCTGAAGTAAAGTGGCTGATGGATGCTACGGTGCATGATTATATAATAACAATGAGAGAGAGAGAGAGAGAGAGAGAGAGAGAGAGAGAGAGAGAGAGAGAGAGAGAGAGAGAGAGATCATGTAAATACTATAATGGCTAAGCCCATATCACGCACTTCCTCACATTTATTTTTCATTTCTAGACAGTGATACGGTGTTACTGTTTGATTTTTCGCCAAGCGGAATTCATTACTTATATGATAATTTAAATATACCTTATCTTCTTTGCATATTCCCCTCACCCCAAAAAACGCCACAACAAAGTGTGCATCGTTTTCAGGTCAATTACTATTCAAAGTCACACGTTGTGCGCTGTGGCATATTGATGTGCACCGTCTTCTCGCATACGGCTATAGTCGCAATAACCGTCAAATGATCATTTTAATGATGATCAACAATGACATAGGCATCGCTCCTGACGAGCTGTTCCCCAACCAGGTGAGGCATGCTATTCAACAGCGCAATACACGTTTTCATCATCATCATCATCATCATCATCATCATCATCATCATCATCATCATCATCATCATCATCATCATCATCATCATCATCATCATCTTATTTTTCTTCTTCTTCTTCTTCATCAACACCACAACTATCACAAACACAACTATCATCATCCTCATCTCTCTTATCTCTTTTCTGGCACTGCAAAACAAATATCCATGCCATGTGTTCGGACAATAAAGAATCTTGAATCATCATTATCATCTACTTCGTCTGCATCATCAACACCACAATTACCACCAACACCATCATCACCATCATCATTATCATCATCATTATCATCACCCCCGTTGAGGTGCCGGGGGTTTCAGTATAAATAGTATCCCCACTTTCTGGAAATTTAGTGCTTTAAATTCCCACTGTCGCTGTCTTTCTCATTTGCTCTTTCTCATTCCTGCTCTGTTCTATCAATCTGCTATACTATCTTCTTCTTCGCTAGACCAGTCACCTACCTTTTTTCTTGAAAACTCTTCCGGGACAAGACTCCTTATTTGTGTATGAGGTCTGTTGGATCAGCTTGGGAATATTGGACGCTTTCTGCCAGGTGGTCGCTAGGGCTTCCTATGATGTTATTATTTAGCAATGTAGGCATTTTATATGTATGTGTTTTGTTGATATTTTATAATGATGTTTGTATTCTATTTTGTTTTTGTAAACGGGGGTTCCATAAATTAGAGTACAGCCTCAGCGTCCCCTGCGTGGGATGTCTTTATTGTAAAGTGACTGGCTGGTGGAGAGCCTTCAGTTTTACCACTAGGGTTGTTTTAGCAGATCTTTTATGCGGATCAGGGGTTGTCCGGTCCTGATTTGGCTCGGAAGAGTCCGCTGGACCTAAAGCAATAATCATGTAATGTAATGTAATCATCATCATCATCATCATCATCATCATCATCATCATCATCATCATCATCATCATCATCATCATCATCATCAGCATCATTATCAAGAGGTGCATACGTAACACCTTGCGGGGCTATTCTTCTGCTTATCGATTTAGTCTCCAATCTGTGGTCAATAAACAACTCTGGCGACAGGTGTGAACATCAAACTAAGACCAACAGTATTCGCACCACAGGCAAGAAAGGTTAATTGTAGATTATAGTCACACCACACCGGAACGTATAGGCGACTACTGGTCACATTATTCTGACACAAACGAACCAGTTGATGATGAGGGGAAAATAACATGGTCACGCGTTGACCAATCCGGGATTCGAACCAGGTACCTTTCGGTTAAGAGTAAGCCGCTCTACCAACAGTTCTACCCGCCCCCACTAGGCAATAATGGAGGAATGAGTGATATCTTATACTAGTCCCACCTCCCCACACCCACAAACCTCATCCCCAATCCAATCACCCGAGTCCCCTTTCCCCATCTCCTCACAGAGCTACATTACACTCCCTCCATTCCCTTCCTGCCACACACACACACACACACACACACACACACACACCAATGAACAAACTCCCACCCCACCCCAAACCCCACCCCCACCATTCCGCTTATAAAATTCCACATTCCCAGGTGCCCATCTCGGATTTAGATTTGGAAGGGTTCGTCATACTTGCCATCGAACTGCAGAGGAGCTTAAACGTGTTTGGCTATTATTTTTCTTTAGTATGGACATGACTACTCAAATCACTGCAGTGTACACAAAAAAAACCTTACCTTGTATAAGCAGCTCCACTATAACCCTTACCCCCTCCCCAATCAATGCCCTCAAATTAGGACTAAGAACAGCGTAACAATTTTGGCTAGGGAGAGAGGCCGTTTATACCTTGCAAACTCAAAAGCGGGTGAAGCTATATTTTACTATCGCGTTAAAAAGTAACCAGAGTGATGATATAACAACACCACAAAAAAAACAAAACAACCGAAGACGTAAACTTAGCAACGCAGTTTAACTATTCATAAAATACAGAGCGTTAACATGGCATATTCCATCCCAATATACTACTACTACTACTCCTACTCCTACTCCTACTCCTCCTCCTCCTCCTCCTCCTCCTCAGTATTTGTTGTCTGACTTAGAGATGCTCACAATCAGGCTGGTGAGCAGCTGGCGCCCGATTTTCCGTATCTGAAGGAAGGGCACGTGCCAAACGTCTTGACATGTGTCGCGTCTGGTGTGTTGTCACAGTGTTATGAAAGGACGACAGCCTGCCTCAGTGGTATCAGCCTCACTCACCCTTCAGCGACAATCGGACAATGTCTTTGAGTCCAGTTATATTCACACACGTCGCTATATTGTATATCGCATATTTTTTTTAAAAGCCCTAATATGGTCCCAGTGGTTCTGTTGCAAAGGCTGGCTATCTATTTTCAAGTCGATCCTGGGTCTCTCACTCAGCCTTTTTCAGTGAGAGTCTGAAAATTTAAAGACAAGTTATTTTCAAACGCCGCTGATTTTTTTTTAAAGCCCTGCTATCGATGGTCCCGGTTGTTCTGTCCATTTCTTGCAAAACTTGGCTATGTTCAAGTCGATCCTGAATCTGAACCTGCTTGGAAGAACCCTCATTTTTACTGTATTAAAATACAAATACCTCAATGTTCATTCATTCATGATGATGATGATGATGATGATGATGATTATGATGATGATGATGATGATGATGATGGTGATGACGATGAGGAGGAGGAAGATGAAAACTTCCACAACGATATTTATAATGCTACTGATGATGATAACGTCAACGAAGACGACGACAATGGTGATGGTGACGAAGACGATAATGATGATGATGTGATGACGACGGTGACGATAATAAACTAACATTAACCGGAAAAAAGATGGGAGAAAAAAAAACCATCTCTACACGATGAGCACCTCAAACATCCTAAACGCTAACACAACGTCTATAATGTGAGCGTGTGTCCATCCATGTGTACCATTTCACGAAGAGGCAAAGACGTAGAAGATTCAAAGCAGAAGTACAAGGGCAAAAGCATGAGATGGGAGGGGAAGGAAGAAAAGAAAGAAGAAGAAGAAGAAGAAGAAGAAGAAGAAGAAGAAGAAGAAGAAGAAGAAGGAGGAGGAGGAGGAGAGGAGGAGGAGGTGGAACAAGAGAAGGTTGTTGTTATTGTTGTTGTTGATAATGATGATGTGATGGTGGTGGTGGTGGTGATGATGATGATGATGATGATGATGATGATGATGATGATGATGATGATGATGATGATGATGATGGCGGTGGTGGTGGTGGTGGTGCTCGTGACGACGAGGAACAAGAACACGATGAAGATGCTGATAAATGCACTTTTACAACAGAGAAGCAGGAGGACCAGCCTTTGATGAAGAAAAGAAGAAACACAGGAGCCGTATCGTCATTATTGTCAACACCAGCTAAAACAAACGCTCTCATAGAAGCACTTGACCCCAGACACCCGTATAGCACAGCAAAGACTAGCGCTGGCAAAAAAAAAAAAAAAGAAAAAAAGAAAGAAAAAAAGAATATCAACACCGGCCAACAACAGCTGAATACGTTGATGACGAAGAAGAACTGCAATGGGTATAACAGACAGAAAGGTGAAGAAAAGTGGTGTGTGGTGTGGTGTGGTGTAGTGTGGTGTTATGTGGGGAGAGAAGAGAATGTGTGGTTGGGTGACAGGGGGCCGGGGATTGAGTGGGATGGGATGGGTGCAAAAGAGAGAATGCAAAAGAAAAAGAAACAGGAGAAGGAGAAGAAGAAGAAGAAGAAGAAGAAGAAGAAGAAGAAGAAGAAGAAGAAGAAGAAGAAGAAGAAGAAATGTTGAAAGAAGAGAGGTGGACAAGAAGAAGAAGAAGAAGAAGAAGAAGAAGAAGAAGAAGAAGAAGAAGAAGAAGAAGAAGAAGAAGAAGAAGAAGAAATGTTGAAAGAAGAGAGGTGGACAGAAGAAGAAGAAGAAATGTTGAAAGAAGAAGAAGAAGAAGAAGAAGAAGAAGAAGAAGAAGAAGAAGAAGAAGAGCCAGGAGGGAGGACTAAAGCTCAAAGACGCAGCAGCAATGGAGAGGAGAGAGAAGAAAAGCCGGTAGAGAGGAGTTCCACTTGCAGGGAGCTAAAAGAAGAGCGCGCGGGCTTAAAACAAAAAGCCCTGGACCACTCCACCCCAGCCTGAACAAACACGGAGAGACGGAGCTGCCCTGGGAGGACCAGAATACTCTCATCCATCCATACCCAGGGCTCCGTTGCTCTGGCCTGCCAAGGATCAAGTTATCCACTTCCCATCTCTCTCCGTCTCCGTCTCTCTCTCTCTCTCTCTCTCTCTCTCTCTCACACACACACACACACACACTCTCTCTCTAAATCACTCCTTCCCTCTCTCCCTATCCTTGACCACTGCGTGAGCGAGCTAAGGTGACATAGGACACAAGAGGATCAAGTAGTGTCAGTCGACGACTATATGGCTGTATCCAGTCTCTGGGAGTAAGACCAAATCAGAGATCAGCAGTCAAATTCTACCACTGTCATAGAGCACACTAAGTTTTGTTTCATACAAATGCAGCACTGTTTACAACAACAAAAAAAAAAGTTGTACGCAATGTTCAAAAGGGAGGTACTTTTGAACCACACGAACATCGTGTCGCGCGAAAGACGCATGTTCATACGAACAACGCCCAGACAAAAGACAAATGAAGCGTAAGGAAGCACACATCTTCTATTCATCACTCTTATAATTCATTCATTTCATTCATACAGTCATTCAATCTGGTGACGTGAGGTCGTCGCAGTGTGCTCTGTCACCATCAGCCGCAACATTCTAAATAGAACCATTAATAACTACATTACGTTCGTACTGTATTTAAATCCACATAAAAATTCTTCAAACATCAACCAGACGGACGGCTGTATGACACGGACGTTAAACGGTTGCAGTCTTTCTAACATTCAGATATATATTTGTATCAGTACACAGCCTACACCTGAATTGAATCTTGCACAAGAGAGAGGGAGAGGGAGAGGGAGAGATAGAAAAAAAATTTCCCACACCTTCTTCATATCTCACCCCCACCTCTACTCCCCATCCCTCCTGTCCACCCGTCAGCCCACCCCTTCCCCATCTTGTCTAGCACACTTCTCAGCACTCATCCTGTCAGCTGCCGGCAATGTCAACAAACCTTCAGCGGTGGTGACGAAGCTTTACCAGGAACCATGAGGCTGGCGGCCTTTTCTATACAGTACGGGATACCTTGCAAAACCTTTCGGGATAAAAGACAAGAATATCGCTGCTCCCTTTGGCGCACACACTATTTGGGGACATTAAACCGGTTTTAAATTAAGTAGATTGTAGCATGGCTGTGGCTACAATAGGGAACAAAAACAAAAGAAAACAAAACAAAAAGATTTTAGGTACTTGGTATTTTTTGATGCAGTTGTTGAAGATGGTGATGTTGACGACGATGATGATGATGAAAGATGGTTACTGTGAATCTGTGATGCTGTTGATACTGATGAATGAATGAACACTGGAGTTTAACGTCTACGCCCACCATTGGCGATATGGCAGACGGGGAAAACTATCACAGGGAGGAGGTGATTTGGATCTAAATCAACACTGAACCATTCAGAGTAATAAATCACACTACTAAGATGGACAGTGAAAAAAAGGCCACTCTTTTTATTTTGACCACCATGCACTGGATTCGAACCTGGGTGCCAGGCGAACGCTTTGCCACTGAGCTACGGCGGTGGGACTATGCTGATGATAATGATGATGACAACAAGGACGACGACGATGACGACGACGACGACGATGACGACGACGACGATGATGATGATGATGATGCCGACTACAACGACGATGAGAAGGATGGTAATGATGATGATTATGATGATGACGACCACTACGACACTGGCCCAGACGTTTTTTATTAACATCATATTGAAAATACGAATTGCGGCAATTCTACTGCTGCTGTTGAACCTGATGACGACAGTGACAGTAACGGATGATGAGCGATAACAGCATTTACAGCAATCCTGCCGCTGCTGCTGCTGCTGCAGATGCTGATGATGATGATACGATGATGCTGGCGATGATTATAAAATTGAAGTGGCTGCAGCGCGCGGACAGGTGAATGATGAAGTGAGGTTGAAAGACTGAGGGCTGGATCAGGTGTAAAAAGACAAGAGGCAAAGAAAGCGCCATTCGATGTTCTTCAGCATAATAATAGTCACCATTCAGAACGTCCGAGGCTTGGTTGTCAACGCTCAGCTTTAGACTAAACGGTGTTTCTTTCCTGCGATGACTCTATAGGTCTCTTTACGGTCTGGAAGGAGGCGTGGTGGCAAACAGGGCCATGAAAGAGGAGAAAACTGAATGAGAATTATGTGAGTGTTCAGAATGGGCGCGGAGGGTCGGGGGGGGGGACGAGGGGAATTACAGGTGTGGGCTGAGGGTGAGGAAATGGGAAGTGTGCGTGTATGTGTACGTGTGGAGAGAGAGAGAGAGAGAGAGAGAGAGAGAGAGAGAAAGAAGAAGAAGGGATGGAGGAAACTGGAGGGTGGGGGTGGAGGGTGGAAAGAAAAACAGAGACAGGTAGCGTGATGAGGTGGCAAGCGTGAAGTGATGCAAGTATAATTTTCACCCGGATTTCTTCTTCTTCTTCTTCTTCTTCTTTGTGTCTGTGTGTGTATGTGTGTGTGCGTGCGTGTGTGTGATCCTTCCAAAGAATCAGGAAAGAGAAAGCTGCCGTCCCAACCTCGCCATTGGACTGTTTGGGCACGGCGAGTGAACATAAAACGGCAATCACTCAAGAGATTAGAGAGAAAACGCCTGAGGCTTCATAAAACCATGACACATTATTGTTTCAATATCCACAGCGCCCCCCCCCCCTCCCCCCGCACACCCACACACTGGCACACACACCCTCACACACAAAACCAACACACCCAACATACTTTCTCTCTCCCCCCCCCCAATCTCTCTCAATCTCTGCATACGGCGCGAGACAAATACTTTTAAAACCCCTCAAGAAACTTTTCCTTGGTCTATATAGTAGCTTTGGTGATGATTTTGTTTCAAACCATTCTCACCTAAAACAAACAAAATCAGTGCACTACCTCGCTCCCCCCATCCTCCATGACATACAGAGACACGCACTCCCACACACAAAAAAGCAACACACACACACAAACCACGCACACACACACAAAAACAACACACACACACACACACCACGCACACACAAACACATATACACCCTTGATGTTCATTACCCAACAACAGTGACATTTTTATGATTTAATGGTGTATCCCCTTAACTTCCCTTACTTTCAGGTTAAGCTCGCGGCTACTCATGAGATGGCGACTGTTCAGCATGCCTGCGTGTGTGTTTGAGTGTGGAGGTGGAAACGGGGTGGGAGGGGAAGAGTGTAGATATTGTAAGATAAGACAATATTATTTATTCTTATTTATTTCTGTGTGTCCTTTATTAATGTTAATCTCAGTGCAATTGCTATCTGTAATAATTATGATTGCAGGGCGTGGCGTGTTGAGTTGTTATTGTGACACCTAGTGTGATCTAGCGTTAAGTGTTTTAATTCTAATTTTACAAATCTATTGTTACTGTTCGTTTTGTGTTTTGTAAAATGCATTTTTCCCCTTCTCGGTAACGTACATGCTAAGTTTGTAAATACTTATGCGCTGCCGCTATTGTAATTTCTCCGCGTGAGACAAATAAAGTCGTATATGTAATGTATTGTAATGTATTTTCACTTTAATACCTGACCACAGAGCGTATCTGAGACTGTTACGTTGAGACGCGCGCGATGGTGCGGGTGGGACGCGCGCAATATATCTGATCGTTTTCTTTTGCAAAGCATGCAATAATAGAGTGTATTTACTTTTGATTTGATTTTGCATTGTTGTTAGAAGAAGCTTGCTACCTATCCTATCCTATCCTGGTCCCATAACCCGAAGGTCGTAGGGGCACCACAGATGATCGCTTAACCAGCATACTCCATCCTTTCTCTGTCCTCAGCAGCCTCATGGCTTCGCTCAGTGTCAAACCAGTCCATTCTCGAATGTTGTCCTCCCACCTCTTTTTCGGTCTCCCCCTTCTTCTACCTCCTTGCACTGTGCCTTGCAGAATGGTCTTTGCAAGGCCTGATGATCTGGTGACGTGGCCATACCATCGGAGTTTCCGTTTCTTCACCACTGTGAGCAGGTCATCGTGTTGTCCAATGGCTTGTGTGATGGTCTGTCGGACTTCAAGTTGGTGATGTGTTGGGTATAGGAAATGCACAGAAGTCTTCTGTAGCACCTCATCTCCATGCTTTGTATTCTTCGTTGGAGATCTGCTGTGAGGGTCCATGCTTCGCAAGCATATAGGAAGATGGAGATGACCAGAGAGCGCAGCAGTCTTACTTTGGAATGTAGACTGATGGTTCTGTCTTTCCAAATGGGCTTCAACCTTGTCAGGGCAGCAGTTGTTTGTGCGATCCTGGAGAGGACTTCCTGTCGAGACCCATTGTCTGACACAATGGCTCCTAAATATTTGAAGCTGTGCACTGTGTTGAGGGATTGGCCTTGTACTTTGATGTCCGTGTTGATGCCATTGGTGTTGTTGGTCATCATTTTGGTCTTCTCTGCACTTATTTCCATTCCATAAGCTCTGGAGGTGGTGTCAAGCCTCTGTACAAGCTGTTCAAGTTCTTGTTCCTCTCCAGCCAATCCATCAATATCATCCGCAAAACGAAGATTGGAGATTGCTCTGCCCCCTATACTGACTGTGCCTTCGTGATCTGCAAGAGCATCTGACATGATGCGCTCTAGGAAGATGTTGAAGAGTGTTGGAGAGAGTAGGCATCCTTGACGCACACCGATTGTTGTTCTGAACCAGTTCCCGATGACGCTGTTATGGAGGACTGCACTGGTAGCCTTGTCATACAGGCTTTTGATGACTTCTATAATTTTAGGGCTGATGTTGTACACTTTCATGGTTGCCCATAGAGCTGCATGCCAGACTCGGTCAAATGCCTTCTTGAAGTCTATGAACACATGAAGCTTGGTATAATGGTGATAATTTTAGTTAGTCGATATTATTTGAGAACTTTCTAGAGTTAGTTGTTTACTATCGATCGAAGCGTGTGGATAATTCTAGTGGTAACTAGAGACGCTTCCATTCTAAATATGGTTGTATGACGTGAGACAGTGATGACGAAATTTGTTTTGATTGGTTGTGGTGCGTCACGCTGGAGTGTTCTAACTTTTTCTGGAGTATAGAGAGACTATATATATATGTAACGCACTGTTTCAAAAAGAGAGTTGAAGGTTGAAAGTTGTTGAGAGTAAAAAGTAAAAAGCGATTGAGCGATTGTATGCAGTTGTTGATGTACGCTGAATAAAGTTGGAAAACTTCATACGACGACTCCTGCCTTGTTGCTGAGTGAACGGGTTGCGTGGATAAACGAATCCGAGTTACACTTATCAGGATTCAAGCATTGGGGCTGAATCAACTACTGATAAAAAAAAAAACAACGAGTGTAACAGAGACTCGCCAAATTGATAACTCTCACAAACAAAGAGGCGAGTCTCACCTACGCAATACGATATTTTACTATAGTGTGACTACACACCTCACTGTTTCACTCATGGATTCCAGTTAATCGCTGCGGAATTTTTTTTTCTTTTTATAAAAATTTATTTTTTCTATTTCTTGTATTTTTATCAATGTTCTGTTGTTTCCTGTCGTCCGCCAGTGATATTTTGATACATTATTATTATTTGGGTAACGCTCATTTAAGCCTTGTGCTTTTGTGTGCCCTGATGTTTTGCCCTGTGTTAATATCTGATTTGTTTGTTGAATAAAATTTATGTTAAAACAATCGCTGCGAAGAGAATTATAGTAGTAAAGGTATGAGAGAACTATTCATTTCAGACCGCAATCATTATCATCAGCATCGTCGTCGTCGTCAAACTCGGTGTACCACCTCGCATAGAATCGTGTATCATACAGGAGAAGATTATCAATTCATGAGTGGGAATGCTCACCAGCCTTGTGTAGCGTCCTATCCTATCCTGTCCCGTAACCCGCAGGTCGTAGGGGCACAACAGATGATCGTTTAACCAGCATACTCCATCTTTCTCTGTCCTCAGCAGCCCTGATGGCTTCGCTCAGTGTCAAACCAGTCCATTCTCGAATGTTGTCCTCCCACCTCTTTTTCGGTCTCCCTCTTCTTCTACTTTCTTGCACTGTGCCTTGCAGAAACTCGTAAGAGTCCGCTGGACCTACAGCAATAATCATGTAATTATAATGTAATGCAGAATGGTCTTTGCAAGGCCTGATGATCTGATGACGTGGCCATACCATCGGAGTTTCCGTTTCTTCACCACTGTGAGCAGGTCATCGTGTTGTCCAATGGCTTGTGTGATGGTCTGTCGGACTTCGTCGTTGGTGATGTGTTGGGTATAGGAAATGCCCAGAAGTCTTCTGTAGCACCTCATCTCCATGCTTTGTATTCTTCGTTGGAGATCTGCTGTGAGGGTCCATGCTTCGCAAGCATATAGGAAGATGGAGATGACAAGGGAGCGCAACAGTCTTACTTTGGAATGGGCTTCAACCTTGTCAGGGCAGCAGTTGTTTGTGCGATCCTGGAGAGGACTTCCTGTCGGGACCCATTGTCTGATACAATGGCTCCTAAATATTTGAAGCTATGCACTGTAGCGTCAGTCTTATTAAAACGAATAAAACCCAAATTGACTGTCGAACACATTTTGCAAAATCAGACAGAGCCTCATCCCATCAGCACGAAACCGCACAGCAAAGCAAGCCTAATCTGGATCCTATTAGTCAAAGGAATAGATTGGTATGTAAGACCGTTCCAAATATAACGATTTTATTCAACTGATCGAGTAAGTTGTACTGGTAATAAATAAGTAAGAGTTAACTCAAAGTAGCATGAAACAAGAGAAGTGAGTTTAATCTGATTCGCTTAGTCGTAGCCGATGGTTGGTAAGGAAATCTCCCAGAAAAGGCCTCACAACATTCCCTTGCATTCTGGAAATGCCTGTAGAAGGTTTGTTGGAATTACATGAAATAATTAAATCTCTCCCATTTGACTCAAATACAAAGCAAAAAACGTTGATTTCTCACGATCACCTCCATAAAAATGTTACGCACAATGTCGCTTAAAAGTTGATCCAGTATGGATCAAGAAACATTTCACACATCCTTGACAAAATTCATGTACAATGTCAGGTATCAGGTCCTGTGGTTCATCGAGTTAAGATTACACCGTGGCAAGCTAAGATGTACCCAGGTCAATTCCACACATCAATCACAAAAAACCCACGCTCAGAACTATGTGTTAAACCAGGGATATCAAGGCCTGTGGCTTATTGAGTTAGGATTTACACCACAGTACAAGTTAGCTTAGCACTCAGCCCAATCCGTTACCAACCCTGGGTTCCAAAGCATGTGCTACATCGGATGCCAAAGTCTATTCGTGCCTCGTTGAGATAACAATTACACTACAATCAACACTCATCCCCACCCACTACAACATGACGAGATATCAGGGCCTGTGAGCTAACTTGAGTTACCATTAGACTGCACAGCAAGATGGAGGCTGCTGTCAAGGGAGCTGATGAGCGAGACGGTTACGCCTGACTGGTTGTGATTAGTGCTGGATTGGCCACGCTGACACACCTGTGCTACCTCAGATCGATACAACCTAGTCGCTGATCAGACCCTCACCCTAACCCTCTCTGCACCTGGATACTTATCGATCAAGATGATGATAATGACGATGTTGATGAAATGTTGATGATGATGACGTTGATGATAACGACGTTGATGATGATGCTGTTGATGATGATGATGATGACGACGATGGCATAAGTCATAAGAAGACATAAGAAATTGTTTTGGTCCAAAGGATTACATTTGAAAAAAAAAATTCGGCCATGTAAATCAGAAAGAATAAGAATCGATCAGGTCACTACTTACGATGGAATAACAGTGACCACAAAGGTTATGCTGAGGCGAAGGCGCCGCGGACAATGATGACGATGGTGATATTAATGATGATAACGACCACGGCGGTTGTGATGACAACGACGGCGGTGATGATGATGATGATGATGGTGATGATGATGATGATGATGATGATGATGATGATGATGATGATGATGATGATGATGATGATTGGGGTATAAGAGTTATGCAGCTAAGGTCTTGCTAAGGAAAACTGTAGTATACCCACTTCTCTCTCTCGTTGCTTCTATACCATCCATATTCTTTTCCCTAGCACACCCACCCTTGCAACAATCCCTCCTCCACTCCTTCCTTTCATCTCTCCCTCCCTCCCTTGCGCTCTCTCTCTCTCTTCCCCTACCCTTCCACAAGTTTGACTCGGAACTTTCAGAGAGATTCCGCGAAATCTTTTGGTAGAAATCTCAATTTTGAAACTTGCGCAGTCAATGTATCAGCATGTCTTGAGCAACGTAAACATCAAAAGCTAAAGCAGCATCACCAACACAATATTAAATAGCTCTATCGTCATTGTAAAAACAAAGACCAACAACAAGAACGTCTACGACGTCAACAACAACAGTGACGATCACATCAACACCTACCTCGACAACACATATGAAAAGAAATGATGATGCTGATGATGATGACGACGACGAAAACCAAGATGATGACGACGACGAATACGATGACGACGACGATAATAACGATGGTGATGGGGTTCTTAAAAAATAATATTCATGCAACCATAAACAACTCAGTAACCTCCATCCCCTCCCATCCCTCCCCCTCAGTGTAAAACACTAGTCACACTCCATTTATGTTGAAGTGAAGAGAGGGACTGCCCTTCGCTCCACTTTACCCTCATGCCCATCAAGGTTCGCTACCACTACAACAACAACAGCAGCAGCGGCGACGACGACAACCACCGACGACAGGCCAGGAAAGCAAAACAAAGGCCGGTAGAGGGTGGCCTGAAGTGGTGTCCGTCAGGCGGCTTAAAGGTGAAATCAAGTGCGGTGGCTTGAAACAATACTGTCAATCAACCAACGGAATCATGCTAACGGTCCAGATTATTCTCCATAGCTCCCAGGTAATTCCCCAGCCCGCAGTTTGTTTATTAGTTTTAGCTCCCAAGTGGGCCAGGTCTCTCTACGCAGTATCTCTCATAGCTTTATGTAGATCTTAGACGTTCTTTAATAATCCAACTGCCGATTCGGGTTCGTTTGCTCTATTTATGAATGTATCCCACCATTTAAACGTAGCATTTGATTGTGCTGACAACGCTAATGTTATTGCACGGCCACTCTCAAAAGTAAAATCATCATCATCATCATCATCATCATCATCATCATCATCATCATCATCATCATCATCATCATCATCATCATCATCATCATCATCACCGTCTCCAGTCTTAAAAAAAAAATCCTCACCTCCACAACCACCGCGATTATCATCAGACCAACACCACTATCTCCACCACCAGCACCAACTCTCCTCCCAATCACAACCACCACCATAAACAACAGCATCGCCATCAGCGTAGTTACCACTGCTAAGTTTACCCAAGGGTTTAAGGCTTTGCTATCGGCGTGGTACCGGAGCCTGGTGACACATGCTTAGGGACAGATTTATTCAGCTGCCCCAGGAACTGTAATCCACGGGACCTTTATACCCACACTGTCCACGTCATAGTTACACACTCAAGGGTAAAGGTTAGCCACCAACTAAAAGAAAAATTCACTAAGTAAAAGATAGTGTCCAATAATGACCAGGTTGGAAAAGGAACTATTAGTATGACCAAGTGTTACCAAGAAAGATTTTCCTATCGAATCGTCAACGAACCTTTCCCTACAATGCAGCACGTGCGTGCGTGCGTGTGTGTGTGTGTGTGTGTGTGTGTGTGTGTGTGTGTGTGTGAATGTTTGGGTGTGTATTTGAGAGTGTGGTAGCGCGCGTGCGTGAGAGAGTGAGAGACAGAGTGATCGCACAACTAACATGAGATACTATAAAGCTAACTAAGTGAAAGAGAATACCAACAGATTCGTCGCTGTTTGACACGCGCGACTCAAACGTAGGTCATGACACTCTCATGAAATCAAGAGCGGTGATGGTGATGATGATGATGATGATGATGATGATGATGATGATGATGATGATGATGATGATGATGATGATGATGATGGTTACGACGGCGACGATGATGATGATGACGACGACGCGAACGACAACGATGAAGATGACGACGACTTATCAGCTGCACAATTCCATTCAGGCAGCATGCTCAAGCGCACGTAAAATGTGCTGCTACACAGAAATCTTTGCCAAACATACACATTCTGCATGTTCTTTTTGAACTTGCAAAACCACGGCAAGAGCTTGCAGGGACAGGCGCGCTTGATTTAGAAGTCTAAGCAAAAGGCCTCATCCAGCTTGGGCCGATAAAAACAGGAGTTGGGGGGAAAAAGGCAATTTCCGACAACACGGAAAGTGTAACAGATCCGTGTTCCCTGGCGCTATCGCGGAACTCCCCCCAACATGACACGACACCCGTTTCGCCAGTTAAGGTGGAGGAGCGCACTCGAGTATCCAAGAGCCCACTGGACATGTCAATATAGCATGGACGTTAACAGTTTATAATAAGACCCGGTACCCGCAATAATCATCATCATTATCATCTTCATCATATTCATCATCATCATCATCATCATCATCATCGTCGTCGTCGTTGTAATCGTCACAATCGCCGCCGCCCCCCTCATCATGATAATGAACATGATCTTTCCATACCGCCAGAGATATAACATGTAATCCAGACCACTTACTTCGCAATTAAATAATCTTTAGGATCTAGTCAAATCTCGCAGAATCCACTATTAATTATCACGGGAAAACCAAAAGACAGCTCAATCTGTGTACACTCAGTTCGCGAACACACAGATAGAAAGACAGACAAACTGACAGACTGAAAGAGACAGGCAGGCAGAGAGACCCACAGACAGACTGAAAGAGAGAGACAGAGCGACAGCCAAACAATAATCTACCCTCAAGCCAATAGTTTCCAGAACCTTCTACCCAATCCACCACCATCTCCTCCACAACAACCTTTCCCCCCCATTCTCCCCCACACACACCCTCCTTCATAACACCTACCAAAGAAAAATGCCAACAGCGGGTATCCGAAGCAAAGGGAAGCTATGACCAGATGAGGTGATCTCCCTTTTATGGCGTTATTCCCCTTTGGCCTGGCAGAAGACAGGCGCGCCAATCATCTCTTTCATGTGAACAGCCTTGCTCTTTCATCACCCACTGCTGCTCTCTGTCCTACACTGCCGGGCGAATTCATCCCACCACCAACCCCATCTCACCTCAACACCCAACACAAAAACATATTTCTCTCTCGCTCTCTCTCTTTCTCTCTCCCCTACATTTAAAACAACTTCTCTCCCCTTCCCCCCCCCCTCCCCCCCGCCCTCTTGTTTGTCTGTCGGTCTCTATCTCTCATGGGGGACAGATCGTAAGATTAAACTGTGTAGTAACCAGGTCCTCGTGCACCCCCCCCATCCCAACCCTTCCCACCACCTTTCATATCTAGTACAAAAGATAAGAGTGTAGCATAATACACAAGAACATGAAGGGTAGACCCAGATGAGTGAGCATTCATCTTCTTTTGTCCTTTATGCCAGAAAACACCAGGCTCTAACACTGGCCAGAGACCTGATCAGAGGCAAACATCGAAAAGGACTCATGCAAATAAGCCACCAGGCCCAAGTAGCCGACTGACTGACTGACTGATTGATTAATAACTGATATAATGGACTCCATTGATTGACTGGTTGATTAATAACTGATATAGTGGGCTCCGTCAATTGACTGACTAATAACTGATATAACAAACTCCCTTGATTGACTGACTGATTCACTGATATAGTGTGGACTTCCAGGTACAGAACGATCATTATTACAAATCATCCATTGAGCTACAAAGTGATGAGTTGGTCTCCTTTTCATTTTCTCCTCCATTGGTATTACCTTATGTAATGCTATATAAGAACGCACAAATATCTAACGAACTAACTAACTGTATGCAGTTAATCACGGTATTTGCAGTCAATCAGACCTCTCTTCACAGACCCCGAATCTCAGTCTGTGTTGTCAATGGTAACAGATGGATCCACAGTTTCTGATGCAGGTTCAAATCCAAACCTGATTTTCCTCTTTGCTTATGACTGCAAGCTGAGCGCTGAGCTGCCCTTACAACAGAGTAAGAACACTACACAAAGTTCTCCCACTGTAAAGGTGACAAGTTGAAACTGAAACGATAAAAGAGTATCTCACATTTACCAAAGGACGGTTCCCTTCAACCATACATGGGTTTCAATAACATGTCAACTGTCTTAAGGTCCTGCAAATCAATATAGCACGTTGAACAGTATCCTCTTTAATTTTAAGAACCCACAAATGAACTTTGTTTCTATGATTTAACAAAGACTAAACCGTTTAACTCCGGCTGAGAAATCGCACGGATATTAAAGATCCTAACGCTCATGTCCTAGACGGGTGAGTGCCGGGCTATAGAAACACACCCAGCAAGCACTAGATCCCTTCTCCTCCGTTCCCGGTCACCCAGGATTGAGCTCAGTCCTCTGGGGCGTCAGGGTCGCGCACAAGGCTGCACAATGGGCGGCTACAGTTTGATCCTATATCGGCCAGCGCCTTAAGCAGCTCTTGAGCTGTAAAAAGAGCTATATAAGAACGATTTATAAAGATACCCCCAGCGAACGTTTATTTTATGACAGAACCAAGACAACCTTTTCACTGAGAAATGGCTACTTAGTTAGCCCTACTTGTAGCATTCAGTGCTTTCTCTCAATATACTTTCTTCAGCAACATGACTAAATGTGATTGAACATTGTTTTAGTTCACACTTTCCTTCTAAAAACTACCCCCTTTTTAAATTCATTCATTTATTTATTTATTTTTTACAATCCCTGACATGTCGAAGGCCAGGTTTTTATATAGTGAACACACTGTACGCAACGCCAGCATGCAATCGACAGAGAACGGGGAACTGGGGACGCTAGCGATGCAGCAGCAATTTGTGAGTCAAGGACTCCCCCCTCCTCTCTTTCTTAATTAGTCGTCCCCATTCAATCAGTGAACAATCACAGCCCACGCACAATCCTCCCACTTTCGAGAGAAAATTCCCGAACTCTATAGACACCGATACTAAATGTTCATCTTCTCAGCCTCTTTAAATACAAACAAATGCTGAAACCTTAATGGTAAAATCATTGAGGTTATTAATGTGTGTGTGTGTGGTGTGTGTGTGTGTGTGTGTGTGTCACTGTGTGTGCACATCGCGTTGTTCATGTGTACCACAGACATATGAATTTTCATTTTTTGAGGAATAGAGAATGCATTGACTTTGACTTCGCGAACTTGTATAGCACGGCTTCTCTATGCTATGGAAGCTTGGTCAGTGCGTTCAACAGTACACTAAGAATCAAACACAACCATCATTAGGTCCGATTGAATAAAACTACAATTACACTGTTCCCCCTTTTAAGTTTTACCACCCGAATTATTTTGTTTCGTCTACTCTTAAATACCCGAGAGAACCACTGAACGGGTCATGAAGTCGCAAATGAGAACGGGACTAAGCTTTAGGACAGAGACCCATTAAAGAGGCCTGGTCGTACAGTGTGAATTGTGAAATACCCCCATCATTCAACAAATCCAAATGGTTTGCATTCAAATCCGGTACCCCTCGACATACACGTTCAAAAAAAAAAAAAAAAAACCCGGGGGTGGGGGTCGAATGGGAGTGGGGGGGGGAAAGGGGGATTATTTTCAATCTGAAATACCGGTATCACTGAACGCATTGTCAGGGATTATAATATGCACGAGTACCGAGGGAGTCTTGTTCCGGATTATCCTACGCCAGACAGCAGTTTCAACCTGCAGTCAAGTCTCTCTCCCTGCGGCACCGTCGCTCGTGGCTGGAAGCAGAGGGAAGGAAGAAAATCCATACAAAGAGCTTGACCCCCGGGTCCTTTTTTTCTAAGGCAGAATATCTGCAGAGTCCCACTGCTTTACACAAACAATAACATTGCCATACACAACGAAGATGTTACACAAACAATAACATTGCCATACACAACGAAGATTATAATTTTATTTGCAGTTTAGAACCTTTCTTGGTCGAAGAACGCACACACAAATTATTATAATTATAATTATAATTATTATTATTATTATTATTATTATTATTATTATTATTATTATTATTATTATTATTATACACGCTGCGATAGCATGTTCAGTGCTACAGACAAAAACAACAACAACCTGAAAAACAGAGAGTATAAAAATATAATCCAACAATTGTTCAGCCAAAAAAAAAAAAAGGCTTTCGAGTTTTATGTATTATTATTTCTCAAGTAAAACAATTCTATAAACGCGCCCATCCGTATCCTGGCCTAGTATAAAATCTTCAACCATCTCACCCGGACCATTTCCTTCTCGGTGTCTCCCCTCATCCACCCACACACCCACACTCTACACACACATACACACACACGCACACAAAACTCCCAGGGGCGCCGAATTTCCGTCAAGGGAGACAAGCGAAGCCGCGGAAAGACAACCCTGTAAACGGGAGACAATCTTGTAAAGCAAACCCTGACGAGGCGAGCCGCTTAGAAGTCGTCTTGCAAGAACAAGCCAGTGCTAAGGAAAGGCGACGTTTGTAAAATAAGGAAGGAAAAATACGGACGCCTGCCATATAAACAGTAGCCGAGGAAAGAAGAAACACTGTCAGCAAAAAGAATTCTTCTTTTCGTATTTTGCGAGTATTGTGTGTGTGTGTGTGTGTGTGTGTGTGTGTTTGTATGTGGGGGTGTGTGCGTGTGAGTGTGTGTGCGTGCGTGTGTTTATAGTAGCTCAGAAACATTACGACGGAGAGGGATGAGTGAAAGAGAGAGAGAGCAAATGGAAGCAAGTTGAGAGAGAGAGAGAGAGAGAGAGAGAGTGTGTGTGTATGTGAGAGTGTTTGTGTGTGTGTTGAGAGAGAGTACGTGTGTGTATGTGTGTGTGTGTGTGAGTGGTTTAATAAGTATGTGTATGTGGTTTAATAAAAGAGCGTGTGTGTGGTTTAATAAGTGCATACATCGCTGAGAAATGAGTTCAGTGCGTGAGGGACAAGGTGAGCAATCTTGATGTGTGTGAGCACGCGCGTGTGGGTAAATATTGTATAGTGTTGTGTGATGGAGTGAGAGAGAGAAAGTGTGCGTGCGTGTGTGTGTAAGAGAGAGAGAGAGAGCGAGAGAGAGAGACGGGGTTGGTGGGCGGGGTGGCATAAGGGAGGCGGGAAAGGAAGGGAAGGGGTGAGAGTGTAGACATGGCGGTCTTGGGGTATGGTGGAAGCCTCTTCCCCCCCCAATCCCCATCTCCCCCCAAAAAAAAGGGAAGGGGGGAGTATGAGAGGGTTGACAGTCAGCGTTTATTAAATAAACCCCAAAACTCGCCCTTATTTCCAAAGGCAAATAAAATTCAATTTCCTGAAGGTGTTGATGCTAATGATCAATTTCCGAGACATCGGTCCCGACTTGGCACCGAGACTTTAGAATACTGAGTGACAGAAAAGAAAAAGAGAGAGAGAGAGAGAGAGGATGGTGGGAGAGTGTGGGCGTGGGTGAGGGGTGGGGTGGATACGAAAGCGATAAGAACGACAAGAGGGGAGGGGGGGGGTTGCGAGAAGGAGGAAACACTTTGTATACACGTACGTGGGTGAGGTGAGGGGAGAGACCAAAGGAAGTTCCTATTTCCTCATGGATAACTTAACTAATTCTGTACAACTACAAGTTTATAATTGTCCCAGAAATAAATTCTGCCCAAAGAACCAGAAAGACGCACATACCAAGCATTCACACAAAGTTAGTACATGCAAACACAAACCATCCATTAAAGCTAAGTACAATAAGTAAACTTACTCAAGATCAATGATTCAGCAGAAAAAGGAGAGATCAAATGGATTCCACCAATTTTTAAGAACCGATTCTAAAACTTTATTTCAAGCCCAAATGTTTTAATGCCATTAATTTATCTCCAGCTCTGTGGGTTCGGGCAAATAGAATAGACCCAACGTTTCCCGGCGTGTCGTAAGAGGCGACTAACAGGGGTGATGTTAGCACGGCATCACTGGGCGAAAGTCTTCTACACAGAAGTCACCGGCCAGGGCGGAGGAACCTCACGTTACTACAGGTTCAACGACCACGTGCTCAGGGCCAAGGCGAGCCACACTGTATTCGTGGATTTCGGCTGTGGCCAACAGCCTGGAGAGGATTGGGCCCTGCCAGGTCTTTTTTTGCCCAAGACACAACACATGATGAGGCTATCCACTAATTCCATGCCGGATCGGTCGTCGCCCGGCTACACAAGGACCGCGCCTTCCGTTGGCCACCAGGACGGAGGTGAAAAGTATGCTACTGATGGACAAATTAGCAAGATCCGCACGAGAAACAAAATCGTCATAGGAACCTGGAATGTCAGGACCCTAACTGCGGAAGGAAAATTAGAAGAACTGGCCCACGAGCTGGACCACTATCGATGGAACGTTCTAGGTATCAGCGAACTGCGCTGGAAAGGCCTAGGTGAAACAACGACTGACAAAGGCCACAAGCTCTATTTCAGCGGTAGAGATGACACGCACGAACTCGGCGTTGGATTCTTGGTCCACAAGAACATTCTAGCCACTGTCATGGGTTGCCGCCCAGTCTCCAGTAGACTCATTACCATCCGTCTGAGAGCAACCCCTTTCAACATTACCATCATCCAGGCCTATGCTCCAACATCAGACTACGAAGACAGCGAAGTGGAGGATTTTTATGAAAATATACAGGCGGCCCTTGACCAAGTGCCGAAGAAGGACATAGTCATAGTGCAAGGCGACTGGAATGCCAAGGTTGGCCAAGATGCGCAACACAACTGGGGAGACACATGCGGACCCCACTGCAACAACGAGACAAATGACAGGGGTCTGAGGCTATTGGAGTTTGCCAGATACAACAATCTGGTACTGGCAAACACGCTTGGTCTCCACAAAAAATCCAGACGATGGACATGGCACAGTCCCGGCGGGGAACATCACAACCAGATCGACTACATCATGGTCAAGAAACGCTTCAGATCAAGCATCAACATTGGCAGGACACGCACTTTTCCAGGAGCAGACATTGGAAGTGACCACGATCTCGTGATGATGTCTTTCCGGCTCCATTTGAAGAGAGTAAATACAGCAAAGTGCACTAGGCTGAAGTTCGACCTGGACAAACTGCAAGACCCGGAGGTGGCAAAAATATTTCAGGCCACAATTGGAGGGAAATTTGCACCACTGCTTATTTTTGGGGCAGGCGAAGTAGATGTCAACACCATGACCAATACCTTCAACTCAGCTGTAACAGATGCCGCCACTGAGATCCTTGGCAAGCACCGACCAAAGAAGAAGCCGTGGATCACACCTGAACTTTTGGATCTGTGTGATAAACGAAGAGAGTTAAAAAAGAAAAAGAACACCTCACAGGGAGCTGATGTCTACCGAAAAATCAACAATGACATCCGAAAAGGCATGCGCACAGCAAAGGAGAACTGGATAGAAGATCAATGCCAGGAAATAGAGAACAATCTGAACAAGAACAACAGCAAGAAGGCCTACCAGACTGTGAAGCGGCTGACAAGTGTTAAACAGCCCAAAGTCTCCACTATCCAAAGCAAGTCTGGCATTTGCCTTACAGAAGAACAAGAAGTCTTGGACAGATGGACAGAGTACTGCTCTGACCTTTACAACCATACACCAAATGGAGACCCATCAGTTCTAGCATGTCCCGAGAGCAGAGAAGAAGAAGAAATCCTCCCAATTCTCCGGGAAGAAGTTGAGGCAGCAGTGCAATCGCTGAAGAAAGGGAAGTCAGCGGGAGTGGACAACATACCAGCGGAACTGCTACAAGCAGGAGGAGAAGCGATGACTGATGCTCTCACCATTATCTGTAACAAGATCTGGCAGAGTGGGGAATGGCCTACACCATGGACCCAGTCGCTTGTCATCACTCTTCCCAAAAAAGGTAACCTTCAGGAGTGTGAAAATTACCGCACCATCAGCCTCATCAGCCATACCAGCAAGGTCCTCCTGAAAATAATACTCAACAGGTTGAAACCACAAGCTGAACAAATCATAGCTGAAGAACAAGCAGGATTCATGGCAGGGCGAAGTACCACTGAACAGATTTTCAACCTCAGAATAATCTGTGAGAAATACCTACAGCACCAACAACATCTATATCATGTGTTCATAGACTTCAAGAAGGCATTTGACCGAGTCTGGCATGCAGCTCTATGGGCAACCATGAAAGTGTACAACATCAGCCCTAAAATTATAGAAGTCATCAAAAGCCTGTATGACAAGGCTACCAGTGCAGTCCTCCATAACAGCGTCATCGGGAACTGGTTCAGAACAACAATCGGTGTGCGTCAAGGATGCCTACTCTCCCCAACACTCTTCAACATCTTCCTAGAGCGCATCATGTCAGATGCTCTTGCAGATCACGAAGGCACAGTCAGCATAGGGGGCAGAGCAATCTCCAATCTTCGTTTTGCGGATGATATTGATGGATTGGCTGGAGAGGAACAAGAACTTGAACAGCTTGTACAGAGGCTTGACACCACCTCCAGAGCTTATGGAATGGAAATAAGTGCAGAGAAGACCAAAATGATGACCAACAACACCAATGGCATCAACACGGACATCAAAGTACAAGGCCAATCCCTCAACACAGTGCACAGCTTCAAATATTTAGGAGCCATTGTGTCAGACAATGGGTCTCGACAGGAAGTCCTCTCCAGGATCGCACAAACAACTGCTGCCCTGACAAGGTTGAAGCCCATTTGGAAAGACAGAACCATCAGTCTACATTCCAAAGTAAGACTGCTGCGCTTTCTGGTCATCTCCATCTTCCTATATGCTTGCGAAGCATGGACCCTCACAGCAGATCTCCAACGAAGAATACAAAGCATGGAGATGAGGTGCTACAGAAGACTTCTGTGCATTTCCTATACCCAACACATCACCAACGTTGAAGTCCGACAGACCATCACACAAGCCATTGGACAACACGATGACCTGCTCACAGTGGTGAAGAAACTGAAACTCCGATGGTATGGCCACGTCACCAGATCATCAGGCCTTGCAAAGACCATTCTGCAAGGCACAGTGCAAGGAGGTAGAAGAAGGGGGAGACCGAAAAAGAGGTGGGAGGACAACATTCGAGAATGGACTGGTTTGACACTGAGCGAAGCCATGAGGGCTGCTGAGGACAGAGAAAGATGGAGTATGCTGGTTAAGCGATCATCTGTGGTGCCCCTACGACCTTCGGGTTATGGGACAGGATAGGATAGGATAGGAATTTATCTCCGCAATCAGCAAAAACCCCGAACGACAACAGCTGCAACAGAAACATTGCCGTCACAAACAACAATCGAAAATGTCCTCTCTAGTTCCAGTTCTGTAACTATTCAACGCGATCTCTCAATCTCATACTGCCATGGGAATTGTCTACTAATCCAAGAAGGAACAACATTCTTCATCCGAAGGGTACAAGGGTCTTAGCAGTACTTCACCAGTCTTTTTTTGGGAGGAGGAGAAGAAGAAGAAGATGAAAACGAAGTAGAAGAAAGAAGAAGAATTTTGTAACTACTCAAAACGGCCCTACCTATTGTCATGGAATATTTAACTGAATCTACGGTTGCGCAAAGGTCATACTATAAATACTTACTAATACTTTATGAAGAAAAGGAAGACGTGCAGGAGGAAGAAGAGCAGGAGGAGGACGAAAGGAAGCAGGAGAACACCTACCTTCCACGGCAGTATCCAAATACATAAGAAGAGGAGGAGGAAGTTAACCAGGAGCCTAGGCACACCACACCCTTCTATGAAGAAGAAGAAGAAGAAGAAGAAGAAGAAGAAGAAGAAGAAGAAGAAGAAGAAGAAGGACGACAACAACAACGAACTGAAAAAGAAGAAGAAGAAGAAGAAGAAGAAGAAGAAGAAGAAGAAGAAGAAGAAGAAGAAGAAGAAGAAGAAGAAGAAGAAGAAGAAGAAGAAGAACGAACGAACGAACTGAAGAAGAAGAAGAAGAAGAAGAAGAAGAAGAAGAAGAAGAAGAAGAAGAAGAAGAAGAAGAAGAAGAAGAAGAAGAACGAACGAACGAACTGAAGAAGAAGAAGAAGAAGAAGAAGAAGAAGAAGAAGAAGAAGAAGAAGAAGAAGAAGAAGAAGAAGAAGAAGAACAACAACAACAACAACAACAACAACAACAACAACAACAACAACAACAACAACAACAACGAACTGAAGAAGAAGAAGAAGAAGAAGAAGAAGAAGAAGAAGAAGAAGAAGAAGAAGAAGAAGAAGAAGAAGAAGAAGAAGAAGAAGAAGAGGGCGGAGGTGGGAAGGGGAGGAGGGAGGGAAGACACCCGTCCCAATACAAATGTAACGGGAAAACAGAAGAGAGAAAAGTGTCTTTTGCTAACATTACAATCCCATTCAAACACGGGCTTTTGTGAGGAATAATTTTTCTGATGGAAGCGTATTGATTAAGGATTTTTGTTCGTAATGCAGTGCCATCATGTTTATACAGCGCCTACCTCCTCCCACCCGAGTATAAGAAGACCCACCCGACCACCGCTTATTCGGCATATATATATGGCTTCAACGGACAGTCAGAGAAATCCCGTTGGGGTTCTAGGGATGTTTAAATATGGGAAACACATGAAACCCCACACACAGCGCGCACACTATACTATACTACCTACACACTTTCTCCTTCCCCATCTCCCTACCCTCCCCTCTCCCGCCATTTCCCGGTCCCCATAATATACACAAATCATGAAAACTTTTAATAAAAAACAAACCACACACACACACACACACATAGTTGTATTCATGTTTAAATGGGGTCCTTTGACCTAATTCGCCGCCTAAGAGGCAAATTTCTTCAAAAAAGACACCTTTTTGCCAGAAGTTTGACCTAATTCCTCGCTCCTAAGAGACGAAGTAGGTCAAGTTTCTTCAAAAAAGCACCCTTTTCGCAAAAAGTTTGACCTAATTCCTCGCCTATAAGGGACAAAGTAGGTCAAGTTTGTTCAAAAACACAGCTAGGATAAGGAACTTTCCTCGACGATTAGGGTAAGGCAGTGCCTCGACGATTAGGGTTAGTTGCAGCGCTGCAACTAGCCCTGACCCTAACCCTTTTCGAGGCACTGCCTTACCCTAATCGTCGAGGCACTGCCTTACCCTAATCGTCGAGGCACTGCCTTACCCTAATCGTCGAGGAAAGTTCCTTATCCTACCCGTCTGGAAGATGCACTACAACTACATCAGGTCAAGTGTACTTGTAGTGCATGTGCACTACAACTACACTTGACCTGGTGTAGTTGTAGTGCACATGCACTACAACTACACTTGGCCAAGTGTACTTTAAGTGCACATGCACTACAACTACACTTCGCGAAGTGAACTTTAAGTGCACATGCACTACAACTGCACTTCCATGCACTACAACTGCACTTGCATGCACTTAAAGAGCACTTGCGCGCACTTTGAAAAAGTGGGGCCCTGGAAAAAAGTGGGGTCCGAGCAAAAGACCCCATTTATGATTAAAAAAACAAAGTCGAGTTCCCACTTTGACATAAATACACGTTCACAAACACACACACACACACACACACACGCGCGCGCACCCACACACACACACACACAACAATAGTTTGAAATGTTGGTCCGGGGAGCGGTAACGGTTGCTTGAATGTTGCCAAAAAAAAAAAAAATAAAAAGAACATAACGTTTTCACAGGACTATTACTTTTATCACACAGTGGACTAACCTTTTGTATTGTGCACCCTGTGTGAAAAACAACAACAGTATGAGAAGCGCTGATGTAGCCTACAACGTTTATTTTATAACAACAACAACCACCCCTTATTTCCTTTTTATTTTCGTGTTCACTGTAAACCTCCACGACCACCACTACCCCCCAACCCCAACACCCATCCTCCTCCTCACTCTCTATCTCCCATCAAAACTATTTACTTTACACACGCGCTCACGCGCACACACACACTCAAACGCACATGCATACACACAAATTTTAACAGGTTCTCCTCCCCTCCCCCAATCTTCTCTCTACACTTTTCTTTATCCCCGCCCTCCCCACCAATCAAACAACACACAGAGCAAGGTAGATGGGGTGGTAGAGGTGGGTTGTAAGGTTGTAGTGGGGGTGGGTGGGGAGACAAAAAAAAAAGACATGAGAAAGATTCATAGAGACAAGAGTTCTGTCACGGGCCGTATGTTTGCTGGTCAAATAGAAACGAGTCTTGGGTTTCCGAGTCCCGGGATAACCTTTTAAATGGCTGCCTGAAAACGGCACCGTTGGCACAGGACGCGCAGTTCCATTTATTCCTCTGCAGGCCTCTCTCCAACTACTCGCAGAATAGGATCCTCACGTCGACCAAACTAGGTCCAACTCCTTTCACCGTTTTACAAAAATTATAATATGCAGATGTTAGGGGCAAACACACACGCATTCATTAAGATGCGTTAAGGCAGTCCAGTTTCGTTTATTCCTTCCTCTGCAGGAGTCTCTCTCTCCTTACTCGCAAATCTGGATGCTCATGTCGACCAAACTAGGTCCAAATCAAGTCCAAGTCAAATATTACGAAGAAGTCCGAAGAAGAAAAAGAAAGCCACTAAAACATTGGACAAAGGCAGAGCAGTTATAGTTATTCTTCTACAGGCCTTTGACACACACACACAAATTATGATTTTAATGTTCACTAAAGCAAGACAGAAATCTGCGAAATGTTACGAAGATGTTAGGATAAAATTCAAGCACTTTCAATTATCTCTCAGCACGCCTCTCTTCAACACTCGCACGTCAGTTCAGAGGTCCACCAAACTATTGGTCGTTAATACATCACTGTATTAACCACACATATCATAAGGAAAAAACAAACAATCCATTTAGATCCCTCTCTCCAATACAGCGCAGTTTCATGTAGTACTTGTGATATTCTATACATGTTCAAGATAAAAGGTTTTATTGTTTCCAAATGCACTGACACTGGAAATAAGTTTTCCGGGTGTGCCCAGAGAAACACTAGAGATACATAGATGCTGCAACGAAATCACTTTCGCTGAGAGTTTCCGTTTTACTATGTCACACGTTTTTTAAAGTCGCGTGACTTCCTCTTTTACGCGATACGACTTTCGTTCCAATAAGCGAAGCCACTTTCGTGAAAATCCAAGATTACACGAACACCATTTCGTCATTATTTTTTAATGTTATTTTGGTCAATTAACAGCATCTTGTTCTAAGAAATACTTAGATTGATATTCGGACTATTGATTCGCGCGTTTTAAGCCATTCAAAATGCTGTTAAGAGATTGCAGAAATTTGTTGATGTGTCGAAAGCCTTGGAATTGGGATATTCAAAATGGCGACAAGAGGAACCCCATCGATTGGCATTTTATTCCGGCTTGTTTGCTTCAGGGTGACAAAAAACCTTTTCGTCTAAGTTGCTTATACATGTAACTTACTGTTGTTTTTAATTAATGGGACGATTTATATATCTATATACTATTTTTAAAAGGGGTAAATTAAGCGTTTCAAGTTCTTCTACAGTATCAGTATTGTAAGTCTGGTTAAAGGATATTTTTTGGCAGAGTATATACGAGTACTGTCCCTTGGAAACACGATTTTTCTTGTTTCACCACACGAGAGTTACTCCAAGGGAATCAATAAACAAAAAGTTGTGTTCCTTATTTCAGCGACGCGAAGTTCGCTGACCCTTCTTTCTATGCTGCTAAAGTTATACGAAAATGGTTGAGTTGAAACGGCTGCGCGCGCATCCTTCATGCAACGAAATGTTAACGAAGCGAAACTCCAACGAAATGCGATCTATATTTCTCTATTACAACATAATACACCCATTCGCTTAAATTATCGAATTGGTAGTACTTGTAATGATTGCGATAGAACGACAATAGTGCCTCCATTTCCAGATAGCCTGATTTATAGATATTGTTTTGTAGTCTTTAGCCAGCATTGATCATCTATAATTCAAATTAATAGTTACTGCGGATTCGGCCATAACCTATAAAAGGGACAAATTAAATTGTGAATCTGGAACAATTGAAGCCCATACTCAATCCAGACATGTACTCAGTTTGGTTTTTTTTTTCTCTCTCTCCGCGTCCGATGTCATCTTTGATGCGAATGATGAGTATGGGAATAGCCTGAAGAATGTCTGTTGGTATAAGGGGTGTTTGTTTGTTTAAATATCTCAATATCACAGCAAGTCTAGCGCGGAAGATATTTCTTCTGTATATTCAGTTTCCTGTCTTAAAGTTTTACCATGTTCCCACCACCTCCTCCCCAATCATCCCCTCATCCCTCCGTCTTTACCTTTACCTTCCCCGTTCTCTTTCTTAGTCTACATTCTATATTTGCTATATGTGCTGAGTCTGGAGAGCAAGAAAGAAATAGGCAGACAGAGAGAGACAGACAGACAGAGAGACAGACAGATAGAGACAGATAGAGCGACCGGCAGGCACACAGAGACAGAGGATGCAAGAGACAGGCAGACAGAGACAGAGAGGATGCAGATAGGTAACAATTGACGGGATCTGTACGTCCTCACTCGCGTTGCTACATAATAATAATAATAATAATACAGGATGCTATATACGCGCCTTTCCCCAAATCAATCAGGCTCAAAGCGCGGCGATCTATACCAACATACACGCTCACCTGTCTCATCCACCCTTCACACACACCAAATACACACCAATCACTCAAACAGGTGGTGTAAAGGCATACATACTAGTTCAACCAAGAACGTTTTAAATGCAGTCATATATTATGCATCCTTAAAAGCATGTTTTATAGCTGTGTTAATCACACCCAATCTACCCTGATGAACCTAAAATAGAAAAGAGAGAAGAAAAAAAAACACCACTTCAAACTAAAACAAGTCTGCTTTTGCAGATTGTGGGACAGTTGAAAGTGGACGATGTTGCTTTCTATAAAGCGCCGTTCTCTACGAAATATCATTCTCAAGGCAAACGAAAACCATACAAAGAATTAGCTATTCATTGCTTACAGGGTCCAGCAGATTGCAAAGAGCCGAATCAGGACCACAAAATCAAGATCACAAGTTGGTTGAAAGAGGACTCACCTCTGATCCGTATAAAAGATCTGCCGAAACAACCCTAGTGGTGAAGGCACTCCACCAGCCGGCCACTTTACAATAAAGGCATCCCACGCAAGGGACGCTGAGCTATACTCTTAGTTTATCGAACCCCCGTTTTAGAAAAGACCCAAATAGAATATAAACATCATTATAAAATATCAACAAAACACATACATATAAAATGCCTACATTGCTAAATAATAATATCATAGGAAGCGATAGTGACCACTTGGCACAAAGCGTCCACTATTCCAAAGCTGACCCAACAGACCTCATTCACAAATGAGGAGTTTTAGAAGAGTTTTAAAGAAAACAGGTAGGTGACTGGTCTAACGAAGAAGAAGAGGGTCAACAGTCGACGGAGAAGTCCGTATGAATGGAAACTATCCGACGAGACCTATCACCTTCTACAGTCTTACAACGATCTACACTACCACCATAAACACTAAATTAACCCATAAACCTTTAAAAAAATTAAAAAAAGAAAAAGGGGAAATTTGTTTTTACACTAAGGCGGGTACTTCAACATGGGGGACACAAGACAGAAGATTTATACTTTTACCGTGGAGACAAAGAAATAAGAGGAATTTTCTCTTTGTTTGTTACCACCATTTAAAGTATAGTGTTCAGAAACATCCCCCCGAACCAGACACGACGGTCTCGACCCATTTAATCCCTTGCCGATTTCAAGGCAAATTGAACACACCGAAGAGAAAAGAGAAGAAAGACAAAAGACTCCTGAAAACGTCTCGTCTCTTTTTCTTTTCCTCACTATACTATTTTTATTTTTTCAAACTTCGTTCCTGGTCGTCATGATGAATTGTTCCTTTCACAAACCACTGCCCCGTCGCCTGGCAACCCCCATTGCCAGGCAACCACGCGCGACCACCGCGCATGCGCACACAAGTGCAGCTTGCGTTCCGGTTAAGAGCCTCACGCAGGAAGAGAAGCAATAGGAGAAAAACCATGAAGTGGGATGTAGGACAGGGGGAGGGGGGGAAGGGGAAGGGAGGGGAGGGGAGAAGAAGAGGGAGAGGAGGATGTGAAGAGGAGATAGGAGCAAAATGAAAGTCGGTGTTAATGGTCAAGAGTGGAAGCAAATGGAGACCACGGTTAAAGATGAAGTGACAAAAGGAAGAGGAAATGAACAAAGAGGAGAAGAAGAAGAAGAAGAAGAAGAAGAAGAAGAAGAAGAAGAAGAAGAAGAAGAAGAAGAAGAAGAAGAAGAAGAAGACGTGAATGAATGAACAATGAAGTTTGGGGTCCACCCTCACCATTGGCGATATGGCAGACGGGGATAACCATCACAGGGCAGAGGGGTAAGGGATCTAAGTCAACACTGAACCACCAGAGTAATCATACTGCAGTGAAAATGGCCATTTGTATCTTTCCCACCACGAGATTCGAACCTGGGTCATTGGTGTGCAAGTTCAACACTCTACCACTAAGCTACGGCGGTGGGAAGAAGAAGAAGAAGAAGAAGAAGAAGAAGAAGAAGAAGAAGAAGAAGAAGAACAACAACAACAACAACAACAACAATAATAATAAGAACAACAACAACAACAACAAGTAGTTAATGATGACCTTTCTGCTGCTGCTGCTGCTATTAAAAAGCTGAAGATGACACCAAGAATGATGCTGCTGCTGTTGCTGTTGATGATGTTATTAATAATGATGATGATGATGTTGTCGATGATGATGATGATGATGATGATGATGATGATGATGATGATGATGATGATGATGATAATGAAAAAAAAGACGACGATAATGACATTATTATCGAGGCCGTTGTTGATGCCACTTGATGAGTTTCTATTCACTTTTCTGCTATCCTATGCACCAACGGGAATCCCCTCTATGAAAAATACTTCCGGTTTTTTTTCTCCGCGTGTTTTAGTGAGTTATTTCCAAATATTCAAGAATAATATGTGTCACTGGCCACCTGTATCGTACCCTCACATATTTTTATTTTTTTTTGCTGCAGTTTATTATTCCTTTCTATCGCCAGTGGCGCGCCTAAACCCTACCTACCTAACATTATCTGTGAATTTTTGAAAAATATTCGGAAAAACATAACGCCCAGATGCTGGCTCGAACCCACACCTGTCAGGCGCCACTGGTTTCTGGCTTGTGGACAAGGCAAGTTAGTCCCGCCTTAGCCCACTTGGCCACAACGCTAGCCTAAAATAGTCAGTTACTTCGTGTTTTGTGAAGGTTGCGACGGCGAAGCTATGGAAAACTACAAGAGTTTTCAGGTCCTGTTTCACTTTCTGTCGATGATCGACGCACCTCCGAAGTCGCCACAAATACAGGCCTCTACGATTGTTTTTTGCATTCTTTCACTGAGCATGTACTTCCTCCACCGTTTTTATACTTATCCCACTCGATTTCTGGCTCTAACAATCGTCGTTTTCGGCAATTTGCCATATTTAAAAGTCACGCATCAAGCTTTGATAAAAGCAAAACAAGCCAAACCGGAACTTGGTTTCATATAACCTCGTTTTAATTTATAATGGCGATACCCACGAGTTTTTATGAGAGGTGCCGGAAAGTTGTGAATACTAGTTAGTAGTAGCATTCCTTAAAAATATTAGTTTCGCATGAGCCTCAGAGGACTCTAGAAGAAAGCCATACTTACGGAGTTCTGGCGCAAACGGGAAGACCCATCATTCATGGCATAGACAAGACATCTGCGACCACTGCTTTTACAACTGTCCAGTACATGTAGCAGTGAATTTGGAGCTGACATCGTTTGAAGTTATACGAATGTGTTGCCATGAATGTTCGTGAGTCGTCGGCATCCTCCGTTTGGGTTTGAAGTGGACACAACAGGTAGGAAAGGCGTTGTTTTTTTGGGTGGGTGGGGGTGGGGGTTGGAGGGTAGAGGGGCAGTCGTTAAATAGGAAGTGGGTAAGTGATAAACCTTATATAGTATGTAATTGAGGCCTACGAGTTTAAGAAGACGAAAGAAGACTTCAGAGTCTGTGGGTCAGCCTTGATCATACGATTCGACCGATTCAAAAATGTATCAGGCCTCGACGGTGAGCCAGAAGAAAAGCAAATCGACATGACACGTGTTTTTGATACGATGATGATGATCATTGTTGTCAAGGTGGCGACGTGGCGATTCGTCCTAAACGCTAACGCAATAGGACGTTAAGCTTCGTTATTCCTCCGCTACGTGACTGGAGAGGAGGCTGACCTCGTTTCAGCTTTCTCTTGGTGTTGGCAGAAACTACAAGAACGTGAAAGACGCATTCCAGAAACATTTCGACGTCACAAAAAAACGTCATCTTGACTGTACTATATTCAATAAGCTTCATCAACAAGATGGAGAAAACATACGAGAGCATATTATCGATGCATTGATGAAGCACGTAGAAAAATGCAACTACGGGGCCATGAGAATGAACTCCTGCGTGATAGAATCGTTGCAGGAATGTCGAACAAAAAATTGTCCGAAAAACTGCAACTTGACATCCAATTCACACTGAAAAAGCTATTAGACCAGGCGAAACTGGCAGAAACAATTGGCCAACAACATGAATCGTTGCGTGCATAACAAAGCCCTTGAGCAGGGGGTGTGGAAGCGGTCAGTATCACGTATTCGATGACTTGACTGTATTGGACTAGTCATAGTTTAACTCTCATGTTGTGTGGGGAGGGTGTTGTTCTGGAACTGTTCTGTTTTAACTCCCGAATGACTGGTTATTTTGAGTAGAAGCGTATTGGTTATACTAGTGGGGACTGATTTGGAATAGAAGGAGGAGGGAGGCGGGGAGGGGGGGGCGCCATAACAAGGCTAACTCTCGTTAGTAAATCTGGGCCTGGACTGAAACTACTCCTGAGAGTAAAAGTGGTAAGGGAGTCATTTCAGCACGTCACACCGGCACATATTCGACCCATCTTGTACTCCTTTACGTTACAAACGGGAAAACCTGTTTTGCCGTTTGACTTCCGATCTAACGTTTCACTACAGGCACTTCCATTCGGTTACATTTGCTTCAAAAATATATGCGAGATCTACTTTAATCACTATGCTTTCGCGACGTTCACAATACAAACATGTATGTACAGTTATCACACTAGGTGTGTGTCAAAAATCTATCAATCGGGTTTAAAGTGTACGCTTAATCCGATACGATAAAAGCATGTAAGCCAAAAAAGGGTCTGGGATCCTTTAGTGCAGCCACAAACCCCTGGGATTAACTCGGGGTGCATTCAGCTAGCTGAGAGTGCACTGAATCACACTATGCATCAGCACGGTCAATCAAGAGTATCGAAAGACCAATGGATCAGTGGATAGTAAGGCAAAAGGATGATAATGATGATGTTGATGATGATGTTAATGATAATGTAAGTGAGCTATTAAGAAGTGTTGTTTATGTTTAATGTTTTTATTTTTTCAACTGTGACATAAATGGCTATACTTAATTCCTTTGATGGTAATAAAGATTTGTTGCAACTAAACTGATTTGAATTGAATTGAATTGAACTGAAGAAGAAGAAGAAGAAGAAGAAGAAGAAGAAGAAGAAGAAGAACAACAACAACAACAACAACAACAACAACAACAACTACAACAACAACAACTACAACAACAAGACGATGATGATGATGATGATGACGACGACGACGACGACGATGATGATGTTGATGATGATGATGTTGATGATGATGATGACGACGGCCACGATGATGATGTTGGAAGTCTTGAAAGAATGGTTTAGCATAGTGCTGTGGTAATGTGTGTTGTGAGTAGCTACTGTGTGCGGCGGCAGCAGGATCCAGAGACTAAGGTGGGAGATGGTGCCTGGTGGGTACAACATTATTGATTTTCTTGTTCTCTCGTCTCTCACAGTCCCGCGCCTGCACCGCACGTTCTCATACTAACTTCACTGCCCTTCATAATGATGTAATTGCTGCTTTTTCTGGGGACGATACTGTTACATGACAACAGAGAGAAAGGAAGAAGAGAGAGATCACTTCGCGATATCGCCTCTATGAGAAGTGATGTACGGTGGAGGAGTTACGTCCCTTCAACCTCACATGGGCTTGCTTTCGGTTCTTAGTCTCTTGTCTATATATGGGGTTTTTTAATTATATTTAAAAAAAATGTTTTAGACCGCGATTTTCACCTTTTGCTGTTGAAAATGTTTGAAATAAGGCTTTTCAAATTTGAGAATTTTTTTTTTATGCACATCTGTTTATTTTTTCATGACTTGCTGCCTCTTGACCGTAAGGGTGTTATGAGCGCTTCCTAAACTGTAACCCGTGATATAGGTGGCTTTTGCATTGTTTTGTTGCTTGAAATAAACAGTATGTATAAGATAAATTGAGTTAAAATAAAAATAATAATAATATAAAAAAAAAACACACACACTAGTCTAGAATATGTGTCATACATGCGTAATTTATTTTTTGTTCCGTATGGGGTTATACAGCATACGGATTGATTGGCAGTTTTAGTGTGTATAATTTGTGCGTGCGTGTGTGTGGGTGTGTGTGTGTGTGTGATATAGAAAGAGATGGAGATCGAAATATAAATAAAGATAATGACTAATGAGCCAAAAAACTCCACCTTCGGGGAAGACAATCCGATAGAGTGCGCCTAGGGTAGCGTACTTCGGGTAGTAAATAAGCCTACGTGATCGAGCCCCTTGTAATAACTGTATACCGTGTTGCGTCACGCCATGTGGGGCCGGGTAGCTCAGTTGGTAAGAGCGTCTTGCTAGTAACCGAAAGGTCGCTGGTTCGAATCCCGGATTGGTCAACGTGTGATCATATTATTTTCCCCTTTACCAACAACTGGCCCGCTGGTGTCAGTATAAATCGGTCCAGTAGTCACCTATATGCGAAAGTGTCGTGTGACTATAATCTACAAACAACAACAACGTCACGCCATCTGCTGGAGTACCGAACTCTATAAAAATTTGTTATTATTAATATATATTATATGACTAGACTATTAAAAAAAATATTATGTATGGGGCCTTCTGCACACTGTAAGCATGTAAGATGTGTCTTGCTCGGCCTGACAGACTTTTCACAAAATAAATCGTTTGTAGTACTGACAACATGTACATAATCACTCCAAACAAACATTTCACCAAGCAAAAAAACATTTGGGGTCGCCTATGAAAGCTGAAGATATATACCGACATAAAAAAAAAGACTTAAAACTGTAGATTTTGATCCACGACCTGAACATGGAAGTACGCGACTATTGGCGCACCTATCGGCTGAACATTTGCATATTCAAGGGAAATAATTTTAATATTTTGGCCCATTCGAAACGTAAATCTAGTTGTGCACACGGAAATTCATATATTTACAAAAATATGCTTCGATTGATTTCAACATAATAATTAGGGTACGTAATTATTATACTCTCTCTCTCTCTCTCTCTCTCTCTCTCTCTCTCTCTCTCTCTCGTATTTAAAAAAAGGTGAACAAGGCAACTTTTTGTGATCACAAATGAAACCATCCTGCAATCAACCCTATATATTTCATTCAAATTGACAATACATTCAGTGAGTCCTGTGACAAAATAAAGGGTTGGCATCTGTGTTTTATATTAGAATATTCTGCCACAACCTAATTTAATTATAACAGGATACGAAGTTGAGGAATTACAGACACAGTTTGGTGGACAGCAAATAACAAGCCGCTGAAATTGTACTTTTCTCATACTGTCTTACAATCTTTTTTTTTTTTTTTTTTTTTAGGGCTAATCCAAACCGTTTCTTACACGAAACATCACCTTAGTTCCAATCCGTCTTGTATCATTGACAACCATTCATTGACCGGTCTTGGTCATCATAATTCTTTTATATCACGATTCTTGTCTGTCAGAATAGATCTACAATTTCTTCAAGAACTTACCGTTCTTCTTCCTTTGGGAAACCAAAAAAACTCTTCCCCTTGCATGCTGCCTTTAATCTTGCGTTTGTGCAGTTCAAAGCTGCACAGTGGTCACCGTAACTCTTCCTGCGATTTATTTTCCCCCTCTCCATCAGATCTTCGCTCTGTGACGCAGCCATTTTCACACATGTTACAATCAAGTCGCATAACTCGTGACGCGTCACCACACCAAAGGCGTCACTGAGCGGTCTAAGTATTCCTGGTCTATGATGACAATGACGACGAAATGGACGAAGGTGCTCACTATGACGAGGGTGACGACAACCATGAAGAAGAAGAAGAAGAAGAAGAAGAAGAAGAAGAAGAAGAAGAAGAAGAAGAAGAAGAAGAAGAAGAAGAAGAAGAAGACTACAACAATAACAACAACAACAAGATAAATATTCTGCCGTTGCTCATAATGATGACAACGACGATGAAGAATATGACGTTAATGTGTATATCAATCAGGAAATTCAGGGGATTACTTTTGTAATGCCACTTTTCTTGGCGATGAAAGGGAAAGATACCGGTTTTGCTGCTGCTTCTTGCAATTCATAATAACGATGAAAAATACACACTATGCGCACAGAGTGCGAGAGAGAGAGAGAGAGTGCGAAAGAGAGAGAGACAGAGAGAAACAGAGAGACACACAGACAGAGACAGACAAAGAGAGAGAGAGAGAGAGAGAGAGAGAGAGAGAGAGAGAGAGAGAGAGAGAGAGAGAGGGAGAGAGAGAGACCTAGGTATTAATGATGCTACACATCCCTTTTCTCTCCTCCATCATAAGAAAAGTTAACGTCCTGACGGCAACCCGCCGCTAGCTGGAACCTCCCAGCAAACTTTTGCCATTGTGCATAAGGTTTATAGCTTTAGCAGCTAGCCCAATCATGTGGACGACCATGGCTGAGGAGACCAAGGTGGGAATCTCGATGTGTTGGTGATGGTGGTTATCGCGAGAGCAGAACAGTGGGCAGTTTAGTATTCATGACTACCGGTGTCAGGACGTCGGTAGCTGAAGGACTAGCTATTGAAGTGAGCAGTGAGGTGGAAAGAACCTGGTAATGCTCGGTGCCTCAGCCCGCTAGATCCCTCTTGTCTCACATGGGAAACGACAGTCCCGATGTTGAGCCCTCTTACACGCAATAATGGTCAGACCAACTATTCTTACATGGTCCAAACATTATTACTATGTAGTCTTACCAACCATTACTCCATAGTCCGACCGTTACCTTTGGGGCTATTTTGGAAGGAGAATGGCTCAGTAGTAGTAGCATGCTCGCAAGGGGAACAATAGAATGTGGGTTCGCATCGCAATGGTGGTCGGGCATTTTCATTCTCATCTTCATTCTCGAGTCAACTTTCTGTAATGACTGATTACTCCCACGCTCGGTCCACCCCAACCCCACCCATGAGAGAGAACTCGGTCATTCTGTCAATAGAGCAGGTGACAGTTTTAAATAAACAGGTCGCATACATTTATAGGCCGATCAAGGAGTCTGCTTGCTGCTGCAAGTTCGGGGGTCCTGGGCAGATTGTTACGATTTTAGGTTCTGATTTCAGTCAGTGCCTTAAAAGGTCCCAATTCGAAGGCTTTGTTAACTTTTGGCGGAAACGGGTTTACCTTAAAATTCGCATTGTTATAACATTAAACAATGATAAAGTGAGCTTTCCTTGCTCAAATACAACTGCTAAATTTTGAATTTTTCATTTCCGTTCTAACAGGAAGTGATTTCCCTTTGTTTTAACGGTACATCAATACCATAGCCGAGTAACCTTTGACCCTATTTATCAGTTTGAAGAGTGAGTCTTTGGTGTATGGGGTGTAACCTTTGACCCTATTTATCAGCTTGAAGAGTGGGTCTTTGGTGTATGGGGTATAACCTTTGACCCTATTTATCAGCTTGAAGAGTGTGTTTTTGGTGTATGGGGTCTAACCTTTGACCCTATTTTTCAGTTTGAAGAGTGGGTCTTTGGTGTATGGGGTATAACCTTTGACCCTATTTATCAGTTTGAAGAGTGGGTCTTTGGTGTATGGGGTATAACCTTTGACCCTATTTATCAGCTTGAAGAGTGGGTCTTTGGTGTATGGGGTAAAGTAGGGTCTATTTTATCAACCTATAACGAAAAACTTTACCAGCAATTTTTGGTTTAAACACATGTTTTATTCAAGGAAAAACACATCATTACAAACAATGATTTACAGGATAGGCAACAAGCAAGCTTATATAAGCCCACCCTATATTAAAACAAAAAATTCTACATAATAATTTAGGGAAAGGCAACTGATAGTTACATACAAATAAAGAACAATGCAACAATTAAAAAAATAAAATAAGATAAAATAAATAAATAAATAATAATATAATAAATTAATTAAGCAATTTTTGTTACTTGTTCTGTCTCTTACTCGCTGTGGTAGATACTATTTTTAGCTCCAAGAAAGTGGTCTGGCTAGCCAACGGCTGTAGCTACTAATAGCCAACAACACTACGGAATTTATTCATTGAAAAACTAAGGATACCTCCGAAAGCGTTTTTGTTGTTGTAGTTGTAAGCTTATATTTGCAGTGGGGCAACACTCACTGTGAATTTTAAAAGGCTCTGTCGAGGGGGCGTGGTCAAAATGGGTACCTTTAAACAGCTATATACGATTTTTTTAAAGCGTTTAACTTCATAGTTCAACTACTGCTCCACAGTAATATAGTTCTGACAGTCCTCAGTCTTACTGATATTCCGCGGTCTGTGGCAATGTCGTAATTCCTACTGTACACCACCGTCAAACCACCATCCGCTCTTGTGTAACTGTCCAATTTGACGCCAGTGATCTGTGCTTTGTACAGAGCTTGCGAATCTGAATCTGATGGATATAGCGTTTGCTTTGCTGTTGCATTTTGAAATCTTGTATTCAGTATTAATACAACGACATTTTAGGGTTCCTGTGACATTTGTGGGTGTGTGTGTGTGCCTCCGCTCGAGAACTGTTTTCATAGTTCAACTCTATTATATGGCGGACACCCAGGCTATGAATTGACGTACGGATTGCTGCCTACCTATTTCCCTGTAAACTGGTCTCCTATAATTTCAAAATGCTTCCCATCACAACAACAAAAACAACAGCAACAGGTGCTTGACTGGGAGAATTGGGTCGGAGAAGGAGTCTCACTGAGCTTGAAATGGGCGCTACTTAATAAACAACAATCCCAGACCGACACGGAATCGTTGCCATTATACGTCCCACATATCGTGGCACCATTTCAAGACAATACTATGGTAAGTATATTGTGCTATCTTTCGGTCTAAATTGAACTTAACTTCTCAGTTTGAGCTGAGCTATGTCTACACTGATTTCTTAGATACTTTATTTATTTATTTATTTATTTATTTATTTATTTATTTATTTATTTATTTATTATTTCATCGTTCTTATCTAGCGCTTTTCCTGTTCAAAAGCGCGCTTAAGGCGCACTTACGTTAAATAATACCATCTTGAAGTCTGCACTGATTCCTTATATTATGTGTTTCTTTTCAGTTAGCCTTGAATGATCCTATGCTAGACTTTGCTTGAATCCCAAACCGTCTGTATCCATGTCCGAGAGGAATTTAACTGTCTGAATCCTACTGTCTTTAACTAACAAGGTTTGTGTAGAAGGTTAAATTTTTCAATCAATTTGTACATGGGATCCAGTAGCAATTTGCTGTGGACACTTAAAGTACTGGTCTACTGCCAATGAACGACTTTGGCCCCAAGCTTGCGGGAGATTTTGCTGGCTTTTATAAAACGTGCGGACCCATTTGCTGCTGTATCGTCTTCCTCAGTCCACAGGCTCTGCAGTTGGTGGCTCCATTCAACCATAGACATTGGAATTTAACATGCATATCACTTCATTACTGGTTAGTTGGTGTTTCCCACGTAACATGTATGACATTATTACACGTTAGAAGCTACTTGTGTGGCATGCATAACACTTGATTTTAGTAGACGGTCTGATTCCAAACCAACAATGTATATATAGGAATTTAACAGTCTGGTAGTTGATGTTTCCATTTTACATCATGCAGTATTAAAGATTAAGACGTTTCGGGAACTCATGGGTATGTTTTATTTTACATGTCACGAAAACAATTTTATTACGAACTATATATAGCGTGTCTTACATTGCTTCGTATAGAGTTAAAGCTTCGTACTTTGGGATGAGCGAGCGGACTCTTTTCACGCGGGTTGAGGCAACATGGAGGAAGGAGGGGGGTAATGAGAGGGCTAGAACTCTGTATTACAAAAAGTCAACTCCTGGGAGAATTTAACTCTCCCGTAACAATCGAGGGTGAGAGGAGGGGGTGGGGGAAATAGGCTATAACTGTATTACAAAAAGTCAACTCCTGGGAGAATAAAACTCTCCAGTAACAATCGAGTAACGAACCCAAGCACTTGCACGTCAGGTCTGCCACACTGTCCACCGAGTTCTCTGACACCCCCCCCCCTCCCCTCATCCCCCCAACAGGTCGTGAAGGGACAATAAGAAATTCCAACTGTACTCTACACCTAATCTAGCAATTACTTCCTAAGACATAGCTCCTCGAGCCTCATTCTATCCTCTTTATTCTTCCTAAAATATACCTCCTCCTCTTCCTTCTGTTTTTTTTTTCGCTTCTTTTTCTCAAGACTATGTACTGTTATACACCCTCCGTTCTTCTACTTTCAATTCCTCTTCTTTTACTTCCTCGCGACTGGTTAACAGTTTACCACAAGGTCGTCTCACTTCCTTATGCAACAACAAGGAAGAGAGTAAAATTATGGTCCGAAGGTGTTTACGAAGAACTACTCAACTAGAAGTTAAATTACGCTGATCTGATGATCTTCGCAGAAACTTTAACTACACTGATATAATATATATAATTAATCAGTACTAACGTGAATGTTTTGTTTATTTTTGTTTTACAGAACAAAGTTGAAAGGGGAAACAGGACGTATATTAGATGTTTACGTTTTAGACACGGCCTTGGAATCTACCGTTAAATAGTACAAATTTCACTGTTTGCTTTAAACACACTACTACTACTGAATCTGTTGAAGAGAATCGGAACTGATGATTCACTACCCCAATGAAAATAATTATTCCCATCAAAGTTGGCATTAGATAAAATTGTGGAACAATTCGATGGTTTAGGTGATTGGACCCAACTCTGATTCAACTACAAGGTTTCAAACTGGCCAAGGACGTGGACAACGGATTGTCTCATTTGAAAGTATTAATAGATAAACAACAGAGAAAGATGGAGCATGCTGGTTAAACGATCATCTGTGGTGCCCCAACGACCTCAGAGTTACGGGATAGGATAGGATAGGAATAGATAAACAATCCTATCTATGATATCCTTTCCCGTAACTCGAAAGTCGTTGGAGCACCAAAGATGATCGTTTAACCAGCGTACTCCATCTTCTTCTGTCCTCAGCAGTCATCATGGCTTCATTCAGTTTCAAGCCAGTTCATTCTCGAATGTTGTCTTTCCACCTCTTTTTCTGTCTTCCTCTTCTTCTGCCTGCTTGCACCGTGCCTATCAGGATGGTCTTTGCAAGGCCTGAAGTTCTGGTGACGTGGTCATATCATCGAGTTTCCGTTTCTTCTCCAATGTGAGCAAGTCATCGTGTTGTCCAATAACTTGTGTGATGGTCTTTTGGACTTCGTCCTTGGTACTGTGCTTGGTATAGGAAATGCCCAGAAAATAGATACACAAGCAAATACTTAAAACAAGAAGTTTTGATAGTGCCAGGGGTTATGAACGAGTTGAGAGTTTATCGTCCATAACGCTGTGTGTCCCTAAATAAAAATCCATTTGTTATTTAATCAAACGAAAACGTTCAACAGTAAGTTCAGTTCAGAATGTGTCTGCACTATGTGTTTTGCAAATTTTTTCGCTTTAAGCGGATCTTTGAGCTCAATGTTCAATATAAAAACAAAAACTTTAGTTTAACTCTGAAAGATCTACCTTCATCTGAGTTCCCATTCAACATATGTCACACAGCAGAAGTCGTGTTGACGTTTTGGATGGAAACAAAAACAAGCGACAAAACAAATACTATTCGGTGGACAGAAGAAACTGATGAGAACGCCCTAGCAGGCCAGAATTTACTGCATTCCTTCGCCTAGCTGGTGGTGATAATTACCTCTAACGATAAATAAACCCCATTTTTGTAAGCTGCTGCACTAGATTCACCATCAATTTAAAGGCGCTTATTTAAAACGAACAGAAAAACGGTCCGCACTTGATGAGTGCTAAGCCACTAAATCGTCTCTTTACTGAACTCGCTCGCAAGCTCTCATCGTCTTGAAAGGGCCCTAAGCCGTCCCGGGCTGTCCCCTGGATTACCCCCAGCTTGCGGTAAAAAGACGCCAACGGGAAGCAACTTTTGCCTGTTCCATGGTTCCTTCCCTTTGCTGTCTCCTCTCTCTCCAGTTGTTCTGGCTCCGAGGCCGTTTTTTCTCTCAGCGTATTTTTATCGGCTGATCGCTGTTCTTTCATTGCCAAAACGGAGATTTTTTTTCCCTTCCACTCTTTCTCGTTAATCTTCTAATTAGCAGTCGCGTTTTTTTTTCTATTTCTTTATTTTGCTAAATAAAATGCCGAAAAATTAGAAGTTTTAATCTGCCTTGTGCCTGACAAACTACACAGTACTAGTGCATCGAAACGACTGACCACTGTGGATTAAATAACTAAGTTAACTGATCCATATGACGGCCTGACTCCTTGATTGATGTCTGGATACCTGGATGCATTGGTGATTGGACAGATTGATGGACATATTGAAAACACAGACACACGCACGGACGTACGCACGCATTCATAAAAACAAATCTCTAAAATGATTTATTCTACTGCGCTCCGCCCTTATATTGACGGAATAACAAGGCAATAATTTACTGAAATGCACTCATTCAGTTCTGATTATTACCATCGTCAGAAAATGTGGTCAGAACGCAAACGTCGAATGGGGACTGATAGACTCGTAACCCACCGACTCATCAATATTAACACAATCACAAAGGGCATGACCCTAGTCTTGATGAAAGCTTCAATCGTGATCCGGGGTGCACACTTTAAAAGCGAAGAGAGTCGCTTGACTAATGTATGTGTGTTTGCGTGTGTGTGTGTGTGTATAGGTGTGTGTGTGTGGGTGGGTGTGTGTGTGTGTGTGTGTGAATGTGTGTGTTTGTGTATGTGAGGGTGTGGGTCTGCCCTCTGTGAAGTGTGGGAATGTCAACTTCTCCAGGCACCTGCCATCCAAAATCCTCCAGTCCTTGCCCCAATACAACCCAATCCAAAACCCACCCACCACCCCATACCTCTTTCCTTCACATCTGCCTCCCTTCTCCTCCCCACTACCCAGTATTTGGTTTCAATACACCAACCCCAAACCCATCGCCTTGTCTTCCTCCCCTTCCCCTTTAATCTCCCTTCCTCCAGTATTAGTCCCACCCCTAAATCCACCATCTCTTTAACCGCATTCCCCTCCCCCCACCCCACCCCACCTCCAACCCCGTTAATAACATGACTCATGCAGTTTCAGCAGCGTCTTTAGCCATCTTCATCACTGTGTGTCCACGTCCACAAGCTGTCTGTCTATGCAACATTGCACAATAATAGCGATACAATGAAATGTCAAATAGCATACATTAAAGTGTTGTTGTTTTTTTCCCTCAAGAAAACCGGCAGAAAATGTACGTACATCATAATATTTAATTTATTATCGTTTTTTTTTCCTTTAACTATTTTTTAAAATGGAATTTGCATATCTGTGAAAGATGACTGTAAGGCCAATGGATCTGGCGCTCCAAACGTCATCATCATAATCGGTGCCGCACAGTTGCCTAACTGGTGCATGCAATGGCAAACAATGGACGAGTTCAACTTAAGCGATCACGCTGCAACCCGTACAGGCAGTGATACAAAGCAGATTAACGGCTTAGGTGCCCATTAAATAAAAAAAGATACCACGACCGGACGCTGAGACACCGCACACCTATTTCTTCAAATATAACCGAGTATAAACCGAAGTCTATAGTCTGTGTACGCTCGTATTCCATCAAGATCCTGACTCTCATGTCCTAGGCGCGTGAATGCCGGGTACACAAGCAAGCACTAGGTACCGTTTCCCACATACCCAGCCGCCCAGGATTGTGCTCAGATGTATGGGCGTCAAACGCCCAAAGGCTGCAAGAGGATGCCTTGAGAAGGTCTTGAGCTGGAAAAAGCGCTGTATAAGAACGATTAATGAAATAAATCATCATCATCATCATCATCATCATCATCATCATCATCATCATCATCATCATCATCATCATCATCATCATCATCATCACATCATCATCATCATCATCACATCATCATCATCACATCATCATCATCATCATCACATCATCATCATCATCATCATCATCATCATCATCATCATCATCATCATCATCATCATCACCATCATGCTGAATCGTCACGTCTGAAGAGCTGTGCTGGCCGGTACTGTACTCCCAAGTACTGCACCGACTGACCAATGTCGTAAGCCGATCCGCTCTAAGGTCATCATAAAGCTATATCACATGAAGGCCAAGTAATGCTCTATAAAAACGAATCCCGACACAATTATTAACCTAACCATTAATTCCTACATGACTATTAAAGACAACAACAACAACACCGTGGACAAATGTTACTTTTAAATAATGTCAATGAAACATACAACCACCACCACCACCACCACTCTCTCTGTTTCTCTCCCCTCCTCTCTCTCTCCCCCCCTCTCTCTCTCTTTCTCTCTCTCTCTCGCTGCTTCTCTTAGTTATTTTTACATTTTGATTTTCGTTTTCCACAACCATGTGCTAAGGTCATGTTGCCAGAATTCAATACTTGAGTCTTGAGTCTGTCTGTCTGTAAACACATTCAATATGTGTCCTGAGTGCATGGTCTCTCTCTCTATCTCTGTCTCTCTGTCTCTGTCTCTGTCTCTGTCTCTCTCTCTCTCTCTGTCTCTCTCTCTCTCTCTCTCTCTCTCTCTCTCTCTCTCTCTCTCTCTCTCTCTCTCTCGTACGTCCATCTGCCTACTTTTTAAAGGTTTTTATAAGTGTTCATGTGAGTAATAAAATAAATTAAAACACACAAAACCCACCAAAAAAAAAAACAAAATGAGAAAACAATCATACACTCACACACAACACACACTCCCACACACACACACCCTAAAACAAAGATTTTGGTCCTTTCCGTATTTTAAACTATTGGAGTTAAGAGAAAAAAATCTCCTCAGCAAACTGCAGTGGGTGGAGTATTGGGAAGGTATTGAGTATTGAGGAGACTGGCCTGTGAGGAGTAATTAGTTAATTAGACGCTGCCATGTACATCACCCCAAGCAGCCCATTTCTCTAAATGAAGTAGCTTCTTTTTCCCTCCAAACGTTTTCCAGCTTGCTCCTCTTTCCTTTGGTCCTAAATTTATTCTCTTCTTCTTTACCCCGATATTGGACTTTCTTTCCTTCTACATCTTTCTTTCTTTCTTTTTTCTTTCTTTCTTTTTGACAGTTATACACCAGTTGTCCCTCATTTAAAAAAATCTTTCTTTCTTTATTCTTTCATTTTGTTTTTGTCTTTCTTTCTCCATTTTTATCTCTTTTCTTTTCTTTTTTTAATTCTTCATTTCC